>OY804579.1:22131127-23331127 GCA_963680875.1 Bathymodiolus brooksi
TGATATTTTATTTTGAAAATTTGAAAGCAAAAAATCTCCCCACAAAATGATACAGTTGAGATGAGGGTGTAACACAGTGAACAGCTGGTGTCGTAATTTTCTTTTGTTTATTAATTGTAGCATATGTTTTACAAAGAAGTATCAATATTTCATTTGTTATCAAGCAGAGGAATTTTGTCCAATAACTTGTCCTTGGATTGCTTGTGTATGTAGGACACTCCATGTTACATTGTATTTTTATTTTATCTTTGATCTCAGAGTGCTATTTGAGTATTGGACAAAAAAAAATACTGATCCTAATTTTTTGTGCCTACCCTAAAGTTTTTTTTTGCCATTTTTGAATAAGCACTATTAAAGTCAGAATGTGTCCCCTGTAGAACCTAGCTAATAATATTTAAACAAATGAATTCTTTTATAATATTTTAGAGCATGTTTAGCAGAAACACTAGTATTTTTTTTCTTGGCCTTGTCAGTATCGATGATCTAACTCTGATACTGACAATGGTTGTTCAGTCGTATCAAACTTGACGCAATACTTGTGATAATTTCTGTCTGGACCCTGGCATTATTCTATCTGTATCTTATAGTTGAATCCCACTTATGGCGAGGATACTCAATAGAACATTATGTGATAAAGTTTGACAGTGACTTGCAGGTCGGTGGTTTTCTCTGGTTACTCGGTTTTCCTCCAACAATAAAACTGACCACTACGATATAACAGAAAAATTGTCAAAAGTGGCATCAAACACCATAACCTTTAACCCCTATAGTGACATAAATGGTTTATGTACACATCTAAATTTGTATATCATATCAATTTTCTCTCATTAGAAAGATTTATTCTGAGGAAAGGATAGTAAATGTTATAAAGAACTACTGACTTGGTGTTAAAGCTGTCCTATTTTACTATACATTTCATTGGAAGAAAACTGTCATATTTAAATGTTATGTGACTACTGTATTTTTTGGTGGGGTCAGTATTACTCATCTGGATTGTACATTTTTTATTGCCCCTTTGGTTTTCTCTAAAGTTTATTGAAATGTCATGAGCTATAGATCTATATTTTCTATATGGCCTGATAATTGTAATATGGCATTTTGAATAAATAAATATCATCCTAAGACACAGTTCATGCTATTTTTATACCAAAGCTTGAAAATTACTGGTATACCTGTACATGTACGGTATGTTTATTTATTATTTTCAATTCTTTTATATTTAATTTCAGATCACCAAAAATTAGAAAGAGAAGCTAGAATATGTAGATTATTAAAACACCCTAATATAGGTATGTATGGACAATAATACCACTCCAAAAAAATGTATGCTTTTAAGTTTAAGGATGGCTCAGAATTTGATGGAAAAAAATGGCATTATTTTCTTAGATTAATACTAGAATTTTTGCAACAAGCAATATTGTTTACTTATGTACAAATAAAGGGATCTCAGTGTAAAATGAAAATGTAACAATATTCTTGAATGATTATGTTGAAAATTCATCACAGGAAAGTGATTCAAGTATTTAGGAAGAGTGAATCATCAGCTATTCATATTAAACTTAACAAGAATGCAGTAAGATTGTCATTGTTGACAATTATAAACACAAGTGACTAGCAAGAGAAACCTGTTTGTATGGCCACCTCTGTGGCTAGACAGGATATTGTATTTTTTTCCTTCTTAAAAATGTAGAAAAACAATCTTCTTCAAGCAATCCACTATGTAAATTTAAAGTATACAGCGATATCCAGCTACCATAAATTGACACCATGCCACTGACTGATGTATGAAGCGCTATCTAATCATTAATCAGTAGTTTTATACTCAGAATCAATTTGTACATTACACTAAATGACATTTAATTTAGCCAAGGACACACAGACTATTGTAGGGACGATTTCATTTCCCATAAGTTTCAACCATGTTTATCAAGTGCTAGAATTCTACTATTAAATCAATAATAATCAATATTATTTTTAATGTGGATATCCATGCATTGTATAAAAAAAATATTGTCAATTATTTAATTTGTTTTGATCAATAGTATACAATTTAATTGACATTTAGTGGCTGTGATTGTATGGAAGTTGGATTTACAACTACCTATGCAACCTACCTATCACCACTGATGTTGTGGGTTCGACTCCCGCCCAGGACGAAGTGTACAACATTATGTGATCAAGTTTGTCAGTTACTTGCGACAGCTCGATGGTTTTCTCCAGGTCCTCCAGTTTCCTCCACCAATAAAACTGATCGCCATGATATAACTGAAATATTGTTGAAAGTGGCGTTAAACACCATCAAACCAAACCTTATTGACATTTAAGCTAATTTTTACATGGAGGTTATGTTCACCGTAGAAGACTGTTATTCTCATTGTACAGTATATTGTTGTGTTCTATGATTTGTACTCGTAAATGTTTGGCAATAATGTGGATGTTTAAGAGTAGTTAAAAGTCTTTTAATAGCCTACTCTCACTATCCCAAGATTTCAGTAGTAATAAATCGTGTTTTGAAATGAAGATTTATGAGTCAAAATTCATTCAATGTTTCTCTTCAGGTCTTTGAAATACATGAACATAAACATCAAAATGTTAAAAAAAATATTGGTTTCCGGACAATAACTTCTGTTTCATTTGATACTGATTATTATTCTTTTATGTAATTACCAGTACTATTAATAAAAACGTAAATATCAAATTTATTGCACATGACACGTTCAACTTCTGGAATAACCTTCATCAGATACACTCATTTGGAAAGCCAAATCAATTTAAAAGTTTTTGGGAGCAAGAAAACCATAACCATAAGATAAAGACTAAGTTTGATATTAACCTTGATATCATTTACCTGTTTGAAGTTATGCCCCTTTAAAATGTGCAAAATGTCAAACATTGGTTTCATGATGATAACTTCAGTTGCATGTGATACAAATCATTCTCTTTTTATGTGATTTTCTAATAACAATCAAATTAAGATCAAGTTTGATTTTCATTTGTGTTGGAATTATACACCTTGTACAAAATATGGAACATTGGTTTCATGATGACAACTTCAGTTTCATTTGACACAAATCATTATTCTTTTATTCATTCTTTGCATTTGCGTCCATCGTCCTTCGGCTGTCGTCCGTTATCTTTTCACATTTTAATCTTCTCCTCAGAAACCCCTCAGCCAAATGAACTGAAACTTGGTAGGAAGCATCTGTAGAAGGTCCTCTCTAAAGATTGCACATTTTGTCCTGATCCATTAACAAACATGGCCACCACAGGCAATTAATGTTTCTGATTGGCCGATTTAAAAAAATCTTCTCCTCTGAAACTGCTTGTTTATTATTGTAATCTTGATCAAGTCTTTCAACCTTGATACAATGGCACGGTTCCGCTATCGCGGTTTCGGATATTTTTTCACATACGTTTCGGGTATTAGATTGAACTCGATTTTCAATTCCGGGGAGTTAGCGTCGTTTCACAGATAAACATTAATAAAAGCGAATTTCACATAAAAATCATCAGTTATACAGTGAGAGATTTACGTAAAACTTAATATTTATCAACATTGATATACGCCAGATGACAAGGTAAGTCGTAGACGATTGTAGATGGTGTATTATGCCACTGTAATGCATTTTTACTGCAACTGTCCTATTTTACCATTTCGATGATGCAACAGCACTGTTTATTTGTTCACTTGATTTCCCCCATAGTATGACCTACAATGTATACATGTACATGTATGCTGCTCACATTTTGTATTTGTAAAGAACACAATATATGGCTAAAGATCTTTAAAAATATTTGTTTCAGTTTTTCATGTCTTCCTTCTCTGTTTTAATTGGATTTTGGGGGGTCTGGGTGGCCAAGGGGTCTACATGTACATACAGGTATATCAGTGTATAGATGATTGTAGCCTATCACTGCTGCAGACCGAGTTCACATCCTGCTTTGTACGTTTCAAAAATGTTGCACTTTACTTGTATATGACATGTATGATAAGGTTTACCAGTTACTTGTCCAAGGTCGGTGGTTCTCTCCGGACACTGGCTTCCCACACCACTCAAACTGGTCATCACAATATAGCTGGAAATTGCTGCACTGACATAAAACCCTACGAAAGAAACAAACAATTGGATTCTGTTTTTCAAGAGATTTTACTTCTATGCCAACAAATTTGATGTACAATGTATCTCTTGTCATTTCTAAGATCAAGACTAAAAAGGGGTCATCACTTAAAATTGCAAAGAGATCATAGGACAGAAAATGAAATGTCCCACAAATTATTTATTGTCTATCACTCAGATACTGTACCAAGCACTATTACTGTATCAATGTGATATTGATATATGTACATGTACACTTGTTCAAATTTCAAATTTATTTCATTAATGGGGGCAAAAGATTTGTCCATGCAATGCACAAAAATGCCATTTGTTCACTTAGATGGGCCTCTGATAGGGGTAATGTGCCACTTAGAATTTTATAGTTTTTGAACTGTTCCATTTTCATCTCGACTACAATACGAGCCGAAGCAATACCTTGAGTCTGAAAAAACTCATTTGTGGTCATCTGTCGATAACTTGGAATCCTTGGTGGCATATTAAGTAAATCTTCAACTGCAAACCCCTTATCGGCCATTACCATGTCACCGGGGTTAATTTTGGAAGAAGGTCATCCTTTTCAAAAATATATCTGTCCGACGCATTACCACATCAAAGGCGGGAAATAAAATTTACAAGTCCATTAGGCGCAACACCAATCAAAAGTTTGAAAGTATTAGAATGTTTGTATTCTGACCGGGTGAGCCACTGAGCTGTAAGAGAAGACAGTTTTTCTGTAAATAGTTCTGTACAATCAATCACTACTCGACAATCTTTATAATCCTGAAAAACTTTTGAGAGATTGTATAAAATCTGCTCTCTAGATGGCCAAGGCACCAAAGGTTTAGTATGATCATACAAGAAGTTCACCCAAGTGTTTACAATACGAGAAACAGTTGTTTTAGATACACAAAATATATCACCAAGATGTTCTTGAAGTAAACTCAAGCGCAATCTCATACATACTAATAGAAATTCATCCTCGGGACGCAAAGATCGTTTACGACCTGGTTTCATGTAGTCAGTCTGATGGTAAAGTTTCTCAGCACCTGCTGATCTTTTATCACCTTCCCAGTAATGTAGTTTATCTGCACCATGTTTCATCATAGTTAAAAAATAGTGCCAAAACATTGCAAAGGATATAAAGCCAGTGTAAAATCTTGTTTTGTCATCATCACCTTTCAGATCTTCAGGCATCATAAGTTGAAAATTTGTTTGCATACTTGCATCTACAAGCCTTTGTGAGACTGTACAAGTTTGGTTTGCTGCATCATAACTTATTACTGGATCAGTGTTTGTTTCAGTATTAACTTTTGTTGCCCGACTTTTTTTTTTTTGAGTCATAAAAATTCTTCCGAACTTGACTCTGTTATGACTGCATCATGTGTATTAGATTCCTGAAAAACTTGCTGAGCCTCAAAAAGTAACTCTAATCCAAGATTTTCATTTTCTAGTGAATGACGTATTAACGGTCTCCTTTGCTTTGGGGCATCTTTTGGTGGTTTTGTGGGAAATAAAGTTGGTATGGAATTTTCTGTGTATTCTCCCACAAAATGTTCCGAACAAACTCGGGTGTTGTCATTCACTATAAGATTGGCATGAACATTACGCAGACGCCTTATCCATTGTTGCTTAATGTAACTCCTACTCTCTGCCATAGGAAGTCTATGTAGGGTAACTTTTCCCCCCTCTTCAGTTAAGGTAGCTGATGTATTAGAACACCCTGGTACACAACAGTATTTACGTCCCATTCTAGAATTTTTTTATTTCTATGATACTGCATTTACTTCATCATTTTGCCTGTAGGGTGTAAATTAAAATATTAATGATTGCCCTTACACTACCAACCCACGAAATTTGGACCTACTCAAAATATTAATTTATTTGTACTTCAAATAATTTTTGTTTTGTTTCTACTCTAATTCTGTACAAATTCCTATTCTAAAATCCATATAGGATTAGGAATAATTATATTGAATATTTTTTTTAATAATTATGAAGTTCCTAGCATTCTAAAAAAAAAATTCCTACCTAATATTTTTCCTACCTATCTTGAGTCAAGAATATTTTAATTAAGCTTTGTATAAGATATTGTAGCTTTTTCCCTTGGTTAAATTTTGATTGTTTTTAACCATCTTTTTTCTTTTTCGGGTTGTGTACAATGTAATGCAGTTCATGATTTGTGGCTAGGTGGCTTTAATATATTTTTGTTGGGGATGGGGGGCTGGGATTTTACTGTTCGTTAGAATTTTTTTCAGGTGACAGGAAAACTAAAAAAAAATTCACACAGCATGATTAGGTAAAGAAAATGATTTTTTCAACAAACATGAGGCAATTTTTCTAGAATAGTCTATATATTTATTTTTTGACATAAAGTGTTATAAAATATTTTTAGAGGAACTTGAAAATAAATAATGTTTTTGAAAAAAAAAAATCCCAGCCTCATTTTTATCATTATCCACAATGAAGCTGAAAATGTCTACATGTATCGATAATCCCATCGTTTTTCACAGAAATAAAATTCTTTTAAATATAAACAATAATCATCTGCTAGTGAAGGTGTATCCAGATGATACCTGGCATTTATCACATAAGTGATTTACCTGTAATACGATTAATTGCTTCAGGAAATCTTAAGTATTGATTTTGTTCATTGGGGCGTGCTTGTTGAACTCCCCGGAAGTGATGGACGATAAGTAAAAACCGGAATGTTCACAAAGAATTCATCCGAGATCGCGATAGCGGAACCGTGCCCATTTCATCAACCTGATTTTAGATATTCTTTAATGTTTTTATAGTATGCCCCACTTCTAGCTATATGCAAGTCTTTTAAGTATAAAGTGTTATCATTGTCAGTAAGTCTGCATGTCTAGAACTCATTATTTTTCAGCAATTGTAATTCCCATGAGAGGTCATCAAAGACTATACAAATGTATATATGATAGACAAGTAGAAATCTACCAGTAAACTCATTATTTTGTATCTGTGTTAATTTTGTAATGAGAATATGTCATGTTTTACAAAGTTGAATTGTTTCTATTTTCAGTTCGATTACATGACAGTATACAAGATGATGGGTGTCATTATTTAGTTTTTGATTTGTAAGTATTTAAAAAATGTAAAAATTAAATGCTATTTGAATTTTTTTTTGTGCAGTGACAAGTCTGTTTAACCTCTAACCTTTTTACTTGATATGTGACAATTTGCTGAATTCAGGGGAGGAGGGGGGAGGGAGTAGTGGAGGTAGTAAATTTATATTTGGAAGTCATTAGTCTGACTATGAAGCTATTGAAATTTTTATTAGCTGACCAGCTGACACAAAGGGTCATGTGAGGTGTTGTCATTACTTTGCATCCGTTGGCGGCATAGTCTGCAAACAATTTTTTCTTCACATTTTGACTTCCAAAACTGCTCTGCCAATTGAAACCAAACTCGGTGGGAATGTTCAAGAAACAAGTTGGATATTTACTTTGCTGGCAGAAAGCCTTCAAGAGTTAATTATATGTCCTTTATGACAGGAACATCAACAGATGGTTTCAGAATTAGTATATATTTGCTACATCTGAAAAAAAATACAAATTTGGTTTGTTTTATCAGTATGTTGAATGTTAAGTGTTGTTCATTTTTGTACGTGCTTGACTTTTGTTTTGTAAAAATATGTATTATTATGTGTAAGCAAAATGAATGGGATTTGGACAAATAGAGTTGACCCGTTACCTCTGATCATCTTAAATTATAATTTGAAAACTTGTATGTGGTCCATTTTAAAAACACTTGATTTCACCATAAAACACATCATGTTTTTAGTGTTGTCATGTCAAGTCAACATTATTAGTTGAAAACTTAATGAATCACAATGTACATTGTACTTTTTATGTAAATATTGATTGGATCAGACATGTAGCTTATGAAAACTATACCTAAGTTTACAAATTTGTAGACATGAAGAGTTAGTAAGAAATGATATGGGTATAAATAAACATAAAAGACTATCCTAATTTACAGTTAGACTCAAATTAAAGTAAATGTACAGTTCTTGTATTGCTGTTCTACATTACAGGGTCTTCAATAATGAACATAACTTATACTCAAAAACAAGTGTGAAACGCACCCCTGTCTGCAGTCAAGTGAAACATGAAAACATGTTCATTATACTATGCTTGTATTTCTTGCATCATCTTAGTCATACCCTCAATTGAGTTTAGAACAACCTGTAGCCTTCAGTTGAGTGCTACTCTTTACTTCTTCATGCGGCTTGTCATCCAATGTTAAAAGTAATAATTTTTTTATTAGAATAACGAAAATTTGAAATATCTTTTAAACTGTAGATTTTAAAGTAGAAGTGTAAACGAGAGTTGTGTAGAGAATCAAGGGTGCCAATTTAATTTGGAAGTTTGCAGACCAGAAAGTGAACGTATTTGGCCCTGCTCATATAGAAAAATCGCATTTAAAAAGGAGTTTTTGGGTATATATTTTGACAAAGTTTTATGAAATACAGAGGGAATAAGTCTATAAAAGAGAAATCCCTGAGGACAATAGACACTCGACGGTCACCCGAAAGATTCCATTGTTCTCTGTAGAGCCCGTCACCATCTCCTACACGCACTATTGAGTTCATTGATTTTTACCTGTAAAATATTTTACCTGTAAAAATTGCTTGGACTGGGACATTTTTCATTATTTTTATTTTTTCACTAAATATATAGCACTTCTGTCTTTAATAGTGAAAAAATGAAGTCTTCATATATCATATAATATGAAGAATATATCATTGTCGTTTTGTACGATTCTGTATGACATTTTTAATTTATATACATGTAAGAAAACGGAATGAAAAATGAGTTTTGAGATTAGTAAAATTAGTACATTTTTAGCTCACCTGGCCTTTAGGCCATGTGAGCTATTGTCATCACTTTTCGTCCGTCGTCTGTCGTCGTCGTCCGTCTGTCAACATTTCACATTTTAATCTTCTCCTCAGAAACCACTGGGCCAATTGCAACCAAACTTTGGTGGAATGGTCCTTGGATGGCCCCCTTCCAAAATTGTGTCCGGTGATCCCGACTTCCAAGCAAGATGGCCGCCAAGCTAAAAATAGGAAAAAGGGGGGATGAGTAATGAGTAATGGAAATGAGTAGTTTAACATATATTCCGGGTTTTTCTGTGAAATTTTTCTTTCAGCCGATTTATACCGATTATGCAAATTAGGCATATGTTGATAAAAGATCACATTTAAATCTTCTTCTCTGAAACCGCTGAACCAAATTAAACCAAACCTGGCAGGGATGGTCCCTGGGTGGGTCCCTTTCAAAAATGTGTCCGACAGCCCCGCCCTCCATCCAAGATGGCCGCCATTACTTAAAATAGATATTTCTTCAAATGGCCAAAACTGCTTTATTTTAAGCCAGAATGTGCCCAAATTTGAACTGTATAAGCATAATGATGAGCTTTTTAACATATGTGATGGGATTTTTTATGAACTTTGGACTTTTGCCGATTTTGACCGATTATGCAAATTAGGCATAAATAAGCAAAAAATCATTTAAAAATCTTCTTGTTAGAAACCACTAGGTCAATTTCAACCAAACTTTGTCTGAATGATCCTTAGGTGGTCCCCTTTCAAAATTGTGTCCGTCAGCACCGTCCTGTATCCAAGATGGCCACCGTTATTAAAAATAGAAATTTCTTCAAATGGCCAAAACTGCTCTATTTTAAGCCAGAATGTGCCCAAATTTGAACTGTAAAAGCATAATGATGAGCTTTTAAACATATATTACGTGATTTTTTATGAACTTTGAACTTTTGCCGATTTTGACCGATTATGCATATTAGAAAAAAGGGGAGATGAAATTTAAAAAAAATCTTCTCCTCTGAAACTACTGAGCCAATCTCAACCAAACTTTGCTGAAATGATTCTTGGGTGGTCCTCTTCCAAAAGTGTGTCCGGCATTTCAGAACTTCGACCAATATGGCCGCCACAGCCGAACTTAATTTAACATGGGACCCTATGGGAAATTCCCATAAAAATCTTCTTTTCTGAAACCATTTGCTCAATAAGAACAAAATTTTGATGAAATAGTCATTGGATGGTTCTCTTCCAAAAATGTGTCCGACGGTTCGGCCCTTTGACCAAGATGGACTCCACAGCCGAACTTAGCTTAACATAGGACCCTATGGGAAATTCACATAAAAATCTTCTCCTCAGAAACCACTGGGCCAATTGCAACCAAACTTTGGTGGAATGATCCTTGGATGGCCCCCTTCCAAATTTGTGTCTGGTGTTCCCGACTTCCAACCAAGATGGCCGCCAAGCTAAAAATAGAAAGAGGGGGGATGAAATTTAAAAAAAATCTTCTCCTCTGAAACTACTGAGCCAATCTCAACCAAAGTTTTCTGAAATGATCCTTGGGTGGTCCCCTTCCAAATTTGTGTCCGGCATTTCATACCTCCGACCAAGATGGCCACCACAGCCGAACTTAATTTAACATAGGACCCTATGGGAAATTCCCATAAAAATCTTCTTGTCTGAAACCATTTGCTCAATAAGAACAAAATTTTGATGAAATAGTCATTGGATGGTTATCTTCCAAAAATGTGTCCTACGGTTCGGCCCTTCGAACATGATGGCCGCCACAGCCGAACTTAGCTTAACGTAGGACCCTATGGGAAATTCACATAAAAATCTTCTTGTCTGGAACCTTTGAGTTGCTCAATTGGAACCAAACTTTGATAAAATAGCCATTGGATGGTCCTCTTCCAAAATTGTGTCTGGTGGTCCCACCCTCTGACCAAGATGGCTGCACAGCTGTACTTAGTTTAACATTGGACCCTATGGGAAATTCACATAAAAGCCATCTTGTCTGGAACCAGTAGCTCAATTAGAACCAAAATTTGATGGAATAGTCATTGGATGGTCCTCTTCCAAAATTGTGTCCGGCAGTCGTGCTCTCCCACCAAGATGGCTGCCACAGTGCAGTTGTGTTGTTATTGAAAGCAGCTTTGATCCAGGTGAGCGATTATAGGCTCCTGGGAGCCTCTGGTTATATTATAGAACCTCAGAGATCAATTGCAGGATTGATTTTTTTGGGGGGAGAGGGGCGGGGGGGGGGGGGGGGGGGGAGGGTAGATTATAACATTGAGCACTGTCATTTTTTGAGCTATTTTTTTACCAAACCTTCAACTTAACATTGGTAAAAAAATACCTAAAAACTGCCAAAATTATTGATGAATCATTAATACTTGCAATTGTTTTACATAACTATTCTACTAAACCAAGTTATATCTTTCAACTCAAAACGTGAGCTAAAAGTTTGGAAATATATATTTATCCTATTCCACTTTGAAATGCTTATCCAAAACAGTAATCCGAAGTTTCGACCTTTGTATTTGTTTGTTTTGACTTTTCATGAAAACGAGGCCCGTTTTGTGTTTGGTTTTCGGTTGGATTATAAACTGTGCCTATTTATCTTTTTTTTTTTTGTGTCAAGTTGTTTTGTGTATTATTTATGTGTTATAATCAATATAAGTTAAATAATACATCTGACCCCAGATAGTTTCAACAGTTACAACTGTTCTTAATCCTTAATGAATTGGCAGACACATGTTCCAAATATTTTTGGCATTGGCTTTAACGTGACATTTATTCGATTTTAACATTTTTTCTGTCTATTATACTTTATATCATTATACTTCAACCCGTGTCGTCATCCGAGTCATCATCACAAAAATCAATGATAATTGTGTTGTGTAAGATAGTTTTGGAGAACAGCTTTTTTCCGACTAAAATTTTGGCACACCGTATCTTCTGTTTTAACATTGTGATAACTTGCATTATCTAACACAACCAAGCTAGGATTTTTCAGAGCAGGCATCAATTGATTTTCAAACCACTCAAGAAAGACAACACTATTCATCTCCTGGTGATAGTCACCATCCTTTGATTTGGCCAGAAACACTAAATCGCAGCCGTCAATCAAACCATCACTTCGCGTACCTGCATGCAAAACCATCAAACGTTTGCCTTTACCCGAGGGTATTTTTGGGGCATCAGACCCATCATTCGGAAGCCACATATAATCTGTGCAGTGATTTTGTTTAACCAATGTTTCATCCATGTACACGATATCATACTCTGCTTCCCTAAAAGATTTGATCTTTCTCAGATAATTACACCTATCATTGATAATAGACATTTGATCATACAGAACTCTTCGATTATCACCTATTTTTTTTATAAGTATATCCAAGATCAATGAGAGTCAGAGTAAGTTTAGACTTTGATATTTTAATAGAATCTTTTATTTCCTTATGTATTATTGAGACGGTCGGAGCAATTTTCCGTGAATATAAACCTTGGATTGTTCTTTTAATAACACAATGATCAAAGTCGTCCAAAATTTTAGCTCTTTCTTTGGGTCTATTTGAGTTATAAGGCCTCTTACCATTCATAGTACGGTGCACTGAAGTGCAAGACACACCCAAAGCTTTAGATGTCCTTTAATATACCCTATCAAATGAGACAATTGGCTTCTTCGTTGCCTTTTCCTTACTAAAAAAGGCAAACAACTTTTGTACAAATTTTTGGCATTCCGGAGATAAGACAGACTTTTTACCCATTTTACAAAAAATGTAAAATATAACAATAATTTATGAGAGAAATGCTTGTCAGGTTCGTCTAAAGTACACGTGGCTGAGAGAAAGATTTTACAGGTAAGATACCTGACGTACGGATGGCTCTTCTATAATTAAAGTACATCTACTCCCACCCGAAAAATGACAACAAAATAGGACCAAAATACAAAATTTCATCTGAGTGCAGCCTCAGCCAAAACAATAAGAAGCATTACTGTAATATTTTTAGTTAGCACTCCTAATTCTAAATAAAACTCTCGTTTATTTTGCTGTTCAAAAATCTATAGTTTAAAAGATATTTGGATTTTTCGTTATTCTAATCAAAAAGTCTTTGATACATTGTGAGAATCTTGGTGAAGGATATAATATTTGATCAGAGATAAATTTTAACCTATAAAGGCCACAGATTTAATCATCACCATTAAATGGCAAAAATACCTTTAAATGATATGATAATACAGAATATCAAGGAGAGTCCAAGAGATCAATTTATGTATTATTTTCCTGATAATTATAAGACTGTAAGACGTTCATTTGTAAAAGTATGATAACATGATCTAATAACATGAATTTACACTAGTGCATGTATCAAGGTATATATTACACCAGTACGATGAACCACGGTAGATATGACACCAGTATGATGAACCACGGTAGATATGACACCAGTATGATGAACCACGGTAGATATGACACCAGTACGATGAACCACAGTAGATAGACTACTCTAAAGTATCTCAATCTAATTAAATGTAGATATTTATTGGATCCTATTTATTATACCCCCCGCAACGAAGTTGTAGGGGGGTATACTGGTTTCACCATGTCCGTCCGTCCATCTGTAGACAAATCTTATGTCGTACGATAACTTGAGTTGTGTTTCTTAGAATCTTTTAAAATTTTATCAGCTGTTTACTGGTGAAGAGAGGAGGATCCCTCTCTTTTTTGACGATTTTCACTTTTGCCGTTCCAGAGTTATTGGACTTGATATGACAGAAAATAGGATTTTTACCCTATTTCGTATGATAACTTGAGTAGTGTTTCTCAGAATGTTTTGGAATTTTATCAGCAGCTTACCGGTGAAGAAAGGAGGATCCCTTTCATTTTTGACGATTTTCACTTTTGCCGTTCCAGAGTTATTGGACTTGATATGACGGAAAATAGGATTGTTACCCTATGTCGTATGATAACTTGAGGAGTGTTTCTCAGAATGTTTTGAAATTTTATCAGCAGCTTACCGGTGAAGAGAGGAGGATCCCTTTCATTTTTGACGATTTTCACTTTTGCCGTTCCAGAGTTATTGGACTTGATATGACGGAAAATAGGATTTTTACCCTATGTCGTATGATAACTTGAGTAGTGTTTCTCAGAATGTTTTGAAATTTTATCAGCAGCTTACCGGTGAAGAGAGGAGGATCCCTTTCATTTTTGACGATTTTCACTTTTGCCGTTCCAGAGTTATTGGACTTGATATGACGGAAAATAGGATTTTTACCCTATGTCGTATGATAACTTGAGTAGTGTTTCTCAGAATGTTTTGAAATTTTATCACCAGCTTACCGGTGAAGAGAGGAGGATTCCTTTCATTTTTTCACGATTTTCACTTTTGCCGTTCCTGAGTTATTGGACTTGATATGACGGAAAATTTGATTTTTTACCCTATGTCGTATGATAACTTGAGTAGTGTTTCTCAGAATGTTTTGAAATTTTATCAGCAGCTTACCGGTGAAGAGAGGAGGATCCCTTTCATTTTTGACGATTTTCACTTTTGCCGTTCCAGAGTTATTGGACTTGATATGACGGAAAATAGGATTTTTACCCTATGTCGTATGATAACTTGAGTAGTGTTTCTCAGAATGTTTTGAAATTTTATCACCAGCTTACCGGTGAAGAGAGGAGGATTCCTTTCATTTTTTCACGATTTTCACTTTTGCCGTTCCAGAGTTATTGGACTTGATATGACGGAAAATTGGATTTTTTACCCTATGTCGTATGATAACTTGAGTAGTGTTTCTCAGAATGTTTTGAAATTTTATCAGCAGCTTACCGGTGAAGAGAGGAGGGTCCCTTTCATTCTTGGTCGGAACAATCAGTAATGGTTTGGTTATGGAAATAGGTTGGACAGATGTGGGGAGCGGGGGGTATATCTTAGTGAGCTGTGCTCACAGTAATACTAGTTATTTTTTATTGAAAAATTCACTATGAAACAACATTTTTTATTGGATCAAATAAAAACACCACCCTTTCAGGGCTCACCATACATAGTAAAAACTGGGTGACTTGACTTCTCTCTCTCTTGACTTTAGGGCGAAGTGAGGGAAAAGCTGGTAGACTTCCGAAAATCGATCCAAATTTTAACGTTTCTTTCCCCACTACTGCATGTTCCCCTACCTTTCACAAAACGAACGTGCTGCACAATGATCTTAGAAAGGATGCAATTAACGAGTTTGGAATAAAATATTGAACATCAAATCCTGTATTGGTCAAATTTCAGGAACATGGGAGCTCCTTTTATGTGAATATTGAAGAAAAAGTATGATTATTGATGAAAAAAATACGGACTTGAAAATACTAACAGGGCGACTAAAGCTTCGCTTTTTAACAGAAATTGGGCGATTTCATTGAAACCAAGGCAAAGAAGTCGCCCACTTTGCCTGGTTTGGTGAGCCCTGCCCTTTAATGGCTTTTTTTTATCACTTAATAATTCCAACACCCTTTATTGGATCACATAAAAACAGCACAGTGCCTGAAATGGACGGTCGCCCAGTCGCCAAATGCGACTAATATCTTATTCGGGCGACCAAAAGCTGCTCCAAATTAGGTAGTCTCTGGCCCAACAAAAAACGTTTGGGCGATTGCCTATTAGACCGTTAAAAATTGTTGTTTTTCCGAAACCCGACATAAACTGTAACGGTAGATAACTCTTCTGTTTTAGTCGAAAACAGTTTGTTACGAGCACAGCGATTGGTCCAAATACATTTTTGTAGCCAATGAATACACAGCTAATGTAATTTACTGTTCTCCCCAATTATGTATTTTTATCGAGCCAATCAATACACGTTTCCTACACGTTTTCATGTAATACACAAGTATTCACTAAATATTAGAAAAGAAACGTGTTTTTTTGTTTCTTTATGATTTAATTATTAAAATTGTTAAAAATCACGGACGAAGTGGAAAGTTGTGAACAATAAAGAGAATTCTGTCAACTTATAATGTTTGCGATCTGGTATCCACGACCACGGTTCGGAAATTTATTCATTCAATCTGCTGCAAAATGTACATCATACAACATGTACGAATTTCATTTTACAGAAATCGAAAACCTTTTTGTGTCAATCCTTAGGTAATCATTGAAAAACTTTTTCCCAACAACGGAGAGAAAATCATTGACAGTAATGTCAAACTACGGAAACGATCTGGCCTGTCACTTCTTTTAAACTTTTCATAGTTCATGTGTACACTGCTACATTTTAATGACAATTAGGAGTGGTTTTCTTTTTTGGAACCAGAACTTTTGTTTACAAATTAAAAAAAACAGGAAAAGTTAACTGTTGTATAATATATAACAGAAAATGACAGCACAGTTTGTTATTTCAACAAACTGATGAGATACTTGTTTGGAATGAATAACCAACTGACGTTACCCCGAACTGAGAGGTTATTTTACTTTAAAATCACTTCTTCATAGTGGATTGAAACAAGTGATGTCACTCTGGGGAGTGCAAGAGCGGTCCTTGTAGTGGCATTAGTCTACTCTTTTCCGGATGTCTTTAATGTGATCATGGCATTGATCTCCCCTTACACAAACCAGCCTTCTATTGTCCCCATCCGATGGACTAGCATCGTTTCTTAAGACCACCCTAGCCAATGGCGTCAAGGTTGTCAAAAAGGTTATAACAAGTAAATTCAGGTTTCATTAGATAGCAATATATGCATTGGGGTGTTTTCGCAATTTCAGCTGCACACCTGTACCTACCAAAATTACCTTGAAGACCCCCCCCCCCCCCCCCCAACCCTCGTGAGACTAGTGAAAGAATTAATTTTAATGTTATTAATAAAAATTAATTAATCTGAACTGTTTATATATTGATATCTGATGTCTTTTTTTCAAAAAAAAATGTCACAAAATGATTGGGCCACCAATTCTGTCATTTGGACCAGTGACTAATTTTTTACTGGCCCAAAAAAATTTTTTCGGGCCAGCCAAAGACTAGCCCTCATTTCAGGCACTGCAGCATCCTTTATTGGATCACTTAATGCCAACATCCTTTATTGGATCACTCAATAACAATATCCTTTATTGGATCACATAAAAACAACATCCTTTATTGGAAGGAATAAAAACACCAACGTCCTTTATTGGATCACATAAAAACAACATCCTTTATCAGATCTCATCTGAGGTCACAAATCTAGATGGACCATTCAGTTACAAGTCTACAAAATCATAAGGTATTGATCACAGTTGTGGTTTAGGTAGGAATAGAGAGTTTCCGAATGTCCTCAAAAGGTTATCTGACTTGACCCAATACTGAATGTTGTTTGATATTCGTATATCGTTGATAGAGTAAGTAAAAATGATCCCGTAGAAATCTAATTTTCATTAGATTGCAGGTACAGTGTATCACCAGATGTTACTTGCCATATTAAAATTGTTTTAAGAATTGAATGCAATCTTTTGAAGTTTTATTGGCGTGTAAAAGCTTTGGTCAGAGTACATTTGTATGAAGCGTGGTAACACTCCATATAAAAAATGTACTTCTGTCAAGGTTTTACAACCCATAAAAGTGCAAAAATGAACTTCAATAGAGTCATGTCAGGTAACATAGAGTCGTGTCAGATAACATAGAGTCATGTCAGGTAACAGAGTCATGTCAGGTAACATAGAGTCATGTCAGGTAACATAGAGTCATGTCAGGTAACATAGAGTCATGTCAGGTAACATAGAGTCATGTCAGGTAACATAGAGTCATGTCAGGTAACATAAGAGTCGTGTTAGGTAACATAGAGTCATGTCAGGTAACATAGAGTCATGTCAGGTAACATAGAGTCATGTCAGGTAACATAGAGTCATGTCAGGTAACATAGAGTCATGTCAGGTAACATAGAGTCGTGTTAGGTAACATAGAGTCATGTCAGGTAACATAGAGTCATGTCAGGTAACATAGAGTCATGTCAGGTAACATAGAGTCATGTCAGGTAACATAGAGTCGTGTTAGGTAACATAGATTAAAGAGTCATGTCAGTTAACCATTCACTTACATTCAGTAAATGAAATGAGAAAGTAAGGGTATCAAGTACATGTATTTGGTGGTACTGACTACTCTGACATTTTCTTTGTGAACTTTGACTCCACAGTATGCAGACCCTTCACATTAACATTCTCTGTCCGATTAAATGTTATTGTTCTTATTTTTACAGGGTAACTGGTGGTGAATTATTTGAAGATATTGTAGCTAGAGAATTTTATAGTGAAGCAGATGCAAGGTAAATTATTGTAGTACTCCCCCCCCCCCCCACAATAATAAAACTAGTAATATGTACCACAGCAAGGTAAATTATTGTAGTACTCCCCCCCACAATAATAAAACAAGTAATATGTACCACAGCAAGGTAAATTATTGTAGTACTCCCCCCCACAATAATAAAACAAGTAATATGTACCACAGCAAGGTAAATTATTGTAGTACTCCCCCCCACAATAATAAAACAAGTAATATGTACCACAGCAAGGTAAATTATTGTAGTACTCCCCCCCACAATAATAAAACAAGTAATATGTACCACAGCAAGGTAAATTATTGTAGTACTCCCCCCCACAATAATAAAACAAGTAATATGTACCACAGCAAGGTAAATTATTGTAGTACTCCCCCCCCCCCCCCCCACAATAATAAAACAAGTAATATGTACCACAGCAAGGTAAATTATTGTAGTACTCCCCCCCACAATAATAAAACAAGTAATATGTACCACAGCAAGGTAAATTATTGTAGTACTCCCCCCCACAATAATAAAACAAGTAATATGTACCACAGCAAGGTAAATTATTGTAGTACTCCCCCCCCCACAATAATAAAACAAGTAATATGTACCACAGCAAGGTAAATTATTGTAGTACTCCCCCCCCACAATAATAAAACAAGTAATATGTACCACAGCAAGGTAAATTATTGTAGTACTCCCCCCCCCCCCCCCACAATAATAAAACAAGTAATATGTACCACAGCAAGGTAAATTATTGTAGTACTCCCCCCCACAATAATAAAACAAGTAATATGTACCACAGCAAGGTAAATTATTGTAGTACTCCCCCCACAATAATAAAACAAGTAATATGTACCACAGCAAGGTAAATTATTGTAGTACTCCCCCCCACAATAATAAAACAAGTAATATGTACCACAGCAAGGTAAATTATTGTAGTACTCCCCCCCCCCCCCACAATAATAAAACAAGTAATATGTACCACAGCAAGGTAAATTATTGTAGTACTCCCCCCCACAATAATAAAACAAGTAATATGTACCACAGCAAGGTAAATTATTGTAGTACTCCCCCCCACAATAATAAAACAAGTAATATGTACCACAGCAAGGTAAATTATTGTAGTACTCCCCCCCCCCCCCCCCCCCCAATAATAAAACAAGTAATATGTACCACAGCAAGGTAAATTATTGTAGTACTCCCCCCACAATAATAAAACTAGTAATATGTACCACAGCAAGGTAAATTATTGTAGTACTCCCCCCCACAATAATAAAACAAGTAATATGTACCACAGCAAGGTAAATTATTGTAGTACTCCCCCCCACAATAATAAAACTAGTAATATGTACCACAGCAAGGTAAATTATTGTAGTACTCCCCCCCCACAATAATAAAACAAGTAATATGTACCACAGCAAGGTAAATTATTGTAGTACTCCCCCCCACAATAATAAAACAAGTAATATGTACCACAGCAAGGTAAATTATTGTAGTACTCCCCCCCACAATAATAAAACAAGTAATATGTACCACAGCAAGGTAAATTATTGTAGTACTCCCCCCCCCCCCACAATAATAAAACAAGTAATATGTACCACAGCAAGGTAAATTATTGTAGTACTCCCCCCCCACAATAATAAAACAAGTAATATGTACCACAGCAATGTTTGTTAAATGTGTATGTTATAATGGCCATAATGTAATATGAGTAAATTACAGTGTAAAAAACAAAACAAAAGACTGTGTGAGTTTACCCACATTAATTGTGTCATCTGAATGCATCTGATAAGGATTTATATTCCGTGGGTTGAACTGATTAAAAATGTTCTGGTATTGTTCTGGGATTATATATGTTGTAAATTGTTAATGAAATATTTTGTATTACCTAATGTTATTGATCATTATTATTAGGTTTTAATTAAAGAATGCTTTGAGGATTATATAATGAAATACTTAAGACAATGGTGTCTTTCAGATGCATGCACTCTTGACAAAAATAAGATTCACCTAAAGTTTATCATCTCCCTATTTAATGACGGATGAGAATGAGTGAAATAGTTGCTACATTTTATTTGTTCAATTGGTCTGTGATAGAATGTCTGTTCAAGTGTCCTTTTCTTTTCTTCTATGATTTGTGGTTAATCTTCTTGTATTACAACATTGATGTTACATTACTATGTAGAGTTCTATTTGAAGGAATGCAGGTATACATATACAAATGAAGAAAATTAAGGAGTTCTAAGATTTTTTCACTGCATGTACCAAGTGTGTTCAGAATTACATATTAAGGCAAAAACTACAGTTATCCATCCTACTCTGATTAATCAGATTTTGTTAATAGGTAATCCTCATATTAATCAGATTTTAATAAAAGGTCATTACTTGTATTAATCAGACTTTATTTATAGGCTATCCTACTCTGATTAGTCAGACTTTATTTATAGACTATCCTACTCTGATTAATCAGACTTTATTTATAGGCTATCCTACTCTGCTTAATAAGTGGTCATACTCTCATTATTCTGATTTTATTAATATGTTGCCCTACTCAGATTAATCAGAATGTATAAATGGATTATCAGATTCTGATTAATCAGACTTGATTAATAGTTACTTCTATTCTGATTAATCAGATTTTATGAATAGTTTATCTCACTCTGATTAATCAGATTTTATTAATAGGTTATCCTACTGTGATTAATAAGATTTTATTAATAGGTTATTCTACTGTGATTAATTAGATTTTATTAATAGGTTATCCTACTGTGATTAATCAAATTTTATTAATAGGTTATCCTACTGTGATTAATCAGATTTTATTAATATGTTATTCTACTGTGATTAATCAAATTTTATTAGCAGGTTATCTTACTGTGATTAATCAAATTTTATTAATAGGTTATCCTACTGTGATTAATCAGATTTTATTAATAGGTTATTCTACTGTGATTAATCAAATTTTATTAATAGTCTATCATATTCTGATTAATCAGAATATATTAATAGGCTATCCTACTCTGATTAATGAAATTTTATTAATAGGTCTATCCTTCTAATCAGATTTATTAATGTTATGGATCCTAATCTTGTTAATGGGATTTTATTAATAGATTATCCTACTGTGATTAATCAGAGTTATTGATTCTAGTGTGATATTTGTCTTAAATTTAACTTGATTGTTTCAGTCACTGCATTCAACAAATCTTAGAAGGTGTAAACCATTGTCACCAAAATTATGTAATACACCGAGATTTGAAGGTGGGTTTTGCCAGCCACAGTCTCCCCTTGTTCATGTTGCATGTACCTGCTGGCCAGTTTATACAGTAGTCATATGATTTCTTAATGCTTAAGGCACTTACCAAATTTTATCTAGCAGATTAAAAAAAAAAGTAAAAAACAGGATTATTTTAAGTTTTATTAGGGAAGGTATGGGAAACACTATAGATCAGAATTTTTTTTATATTTAGATACATAGATATTTGCAGTTAAACTAGCCAAAATATATTTCTTGAAATAAAACTATAAACAGCTCATATGATGTATGTTAGTTTAGTTTTGATCTATTTAAGAAAAAAATATTTTAATCCTTAAAATACATACATGTTTAATATGCCATGAGGAATTTACAAAATATGTTCATTTAACTCGCAGTCAATAAATTTTCCAATATCACAGAAAACTGGTAAATTGTTTGAATACTGGGCATGAAATAGAGGCTTTGATGAAAGAACATTTCTAGTTATCATAGATTTACGTAATTGATATTTCCTGTCTACAGAAAATGTCCGACTATCCAATAGTAATATTGATGGAATCTTGTTGACACAATTTGTCTATTATTTCTAAACCATTAGTAATTAAATCAATGATACACGATCAGATAGGCTTCAAACGATCAGATAGGCTTCAAACATTTCAGTATTTAGTCGTTTGGTTTTAAATAATCATGAATAAATGATCACTTGGGATTTGCCAAAATTTCATTAAAATCCAATTTCCGTGACCAAAATGAACAGATTAAGGGTAAATGAACTTTTATGGATGTTTGTACCAAGTACAAATACCATTATTTTATTCCCCATTTAAAATCACTTACTTACAGGAAATTTTGTCTGAGCAAAATTAAAAATTCTTACGATATTGAATTTTTTTGTGTTTAGCTTGGACTAGATTGTGTTGCATTATGACCATGGCTAAATATGCTAGCATGAATGATCTTTGTATTCTAAGAACTGCTTATTTTACAGAACACAAAATTAACCTAGCCGTTTGTCAAACTGACTTTTACTTTTAGAAAATTGTCATACTGGTTCCGTTTAGATGCTTAATACATAATTGGTCATAAATGTCAGCATGTACCGGGTAAAGAGATTTTCATGGGATTAAGAAATCATGTGGCAATTAACTAATGAATGTGCCTTAACCTAGTGTATACAAATCATCATTTTCAGCTGTCATTGTTTTCTGTAATTCCATTTTCACTATGCAGATGAAAAAAAAAAAATGAAATTTGCCTTCAGTAGAAAACAAATGAAATATAATTTGTTATTCATAAGTTCTGTTTGTAAGCAAACTAGAATAAAATTAAAATTATACCAATTTTGATTGAATTTTGTAATTTTGGGTAAAACCTAACCAAAAAATGGTTATGGATACACAATTTTTAGTCAAATTGTTTGTGAGAATTAAACCAAAGAATATAACATTTGATGAAGCTTTAAAAGGGGGGAAGGTGACTGAGGAAAAAAGAAATATCTTCTGTAGTGAAAATGAAATGAACGAAGATAAAAATGATGTACACGTAACTGTTGGTGATAGTTTAGGCCGCATGGCCTCATTCAGTCATTGTAACATTGTAGTTCGTCATTCTGGAACCTTGTTCTTTCAGTCACTGCATGCAGCAAATTTTAGAGAGTGTTAACTATTGTCATGAACATGGAATAGTCCATCGAGATTTAAAGGTAAGTTTGAATTCTGTATTGGATGGGTTATACCATTTTATGTCCATTTCTGTTGTATGTCACTATACGTACCTTCAGATTTATAATGATATTTATATCAGATTAAAAAAAAAAGTTTGTTTAAAAACATTTAAAAGTCAAATAAGCCTGTGTAAAGATGGTTTTGTTTATACATTGTACATGTAGCAGTTAAGTAATTGACTCTTTTTAAAACCTTTTAAAAGAATGAATATGTGGTTTTCAATGTGTTACCTATTTGAAAGCTTCATCTCTCCTTTTCAGATATGTTGTATTACAATTTATGTATGGTGTATTTTCTTAAATAATGGTATATGAAAACATGTTCCTATGTGCAAAGATTTGTGCATATGATAGTTAAGGGAATTTAACATATGATAGTTAAGGGAATTTAACATATGATGTACTCAAAAGACATTGATAAGATATTGATGTTCACTTGCAGGATGTAAACACACATCTATTAATTTTTGTTATTTTCACTATTCTGAACAAATTATGTATATTCTGTTGTATTTAAAACTAGTATAAATGTGTGTACATATCTAATTAAATAAGAATATGAATTGTGCAATATGGCACAAACATTTGAAATAGGGCTATCACACAAGATATCAAAAAATCATTATAAATAGGTCAATAATTGACATAAACGTAAAGATAATTCATAGCTAAATAAGATTATTTATTCTCTATGTATTTTACAAACATTTTCGATAAATCTGATTTTTTTTCTTTCGATCTTAAATTGACTGACAAATTTCAAATATGGCTGTAATCGTATCATTAATCACATATGCTGACACAGGGAGGTTGTATGTACAGATGTGCCGTGCCGCTTGCAAATAATATATGATTGGGTCCAATTCAGTATATCAATTGGTGGGGATTCGTGCAGATTCTTTGTTGCCAAGACTAATTCTTACGGTATATAATTTTGGTATAATATAATATGATAATACACAAATTTGTACTACCGGTATGTGTGTATATATTGGATTCTTAGTCTAAAAAAGTATAAGTCACAAATAACTGAATAATATATGAATGCGTAAGGTTTTCATGCTGAGGGAATACTATAATTGGGGGTGTTTTTCAAACTCCAGCGGCACTATCGTACCCAATTGTACCTCAAGTAACCTCCAGAAAATCTTTTTCTCAGTTCACACTGAACAGATATCTGTCATCTCCAAGCTATTAAACGGCATTCAATGATAAGCTGTTGTTTTAAAGAGTATGAAATTGAGATGAAAAGCGCTGATGTTGACATTATAAATTCTAAGCTCCCTAGTGACCGACTATGATTATTTAGACGGTCAGTAAATTGTTAAAGGGTGAGCGCTTTAGCGCGAACCCTTCAACTATTTACTTACCGTCTAAATAATTATAGTCGATTACGGGAGCTTAGAACATTTTTGTACGATGTTGCTGATCTATAACTAAGTTTTTTCCATGAACTATGTTTGACGGACTTTCTTGGAAGTTCTAAGGCTAAAGACGTAATGGTCACTAGACAAAATTAAGCACCGCCCACTCACCTTCTGTAATTTTCCGTCGGCATCGTTTCATAACTGCACGTTTATCTATCGTCTGCATCGGTGTGTAACGGACTAACGTAACACAATGGAGAAAAAGAGGAGAATTGTTTCAACTACCGATGAGGAAATCGAACAAAAGAGACTTAAAATGAATGCACAAAAAACCATTAAACAGAATATTGTGGCGGCAACTTTATTACGCAAGTATTTAAAGGAAAAACATTTGGATACTGCGTTTGAACACTACAAGTTTTTTTACTGTGTTATTTTAGAAGAAAATATAAATCATCATCTTTCTTGCAGTTGTGTTTAATTATGCTAAATCAAAACACACACACATATATATAGTGAGCCTGATCAAGTACACTTGGCATACGTCGTCTCAGTTATCGATTACAATATTTCTTTATTTCGGACAGCGTCAAGGTCAAATTATGTAATCTATTATTACACAATGCTGCAGTCACCTGGCATATGGAATTTTCCACTGGCCAGTAAAGCGTATTAATCTTATTCTCTAGATTTCCATATATGGCTCTGCCTTCTATCGTTATTTTTAGGAATGATTTTATCCAATCATAGGTCGTCAAATAAATGCAACATTGTACAAATATGTTTTACCGAAGTTTCATAAACTGACCGCCAGGATAGAACTGAAATATTGTTAAAAGTGGCATTAAACACCATAGCCCTAACCCACATCGGTTCCTTTCATTTTCACCATCTCCCCAATCAAATCTTATTGAATGCCTTTATCCTTTAGTTTAGCTCACCTTGCCAAAGGCAATGTGAGCTTTTGCCATCACTTGGCGTCCGTCGTCCGCTGTCTGTTAACTTTTCACATTTTAATCTTCTCCTCTGAAACCCCTCAGCAAAATGTACTGAAACTTGTTAAGAAGCATCTATGGAAGGTTCTCTCTAAAGAATGCACATTTTGTCCCAATCCATTAACAAACATAGCCGCCACAGGCAATTCTTGTTTCTGATTGGCCGATTTTTAAAAATCTTCTCCTCTGAAATCGCTTTGCCAAATGAATCGAAACATGGTAGGAAGCATCCTTGGAAGGTCCTCTATAAAGATTGCTCATTTAGTTTCGATCCGTTAACAAATATGGCCGCCACAGGCCATTCTTGTTTCTGATTGGTTGATTTCTAAAAAATCTTCTCTGAAACCACTTTGCCAAATAAACTGAAATTTGGTAGGTAGCATCTATGGAAGGTCCTCTATAAAGATTGCTAATTTTGTCCCGATCCGTTAACAAACATGGGCGCCATAGGCAATTCTTGTTTCTGATTGGTTGATTTCTAAAAAATCTTCTCCTCTGAAACTGCTTTCCCAAATGAACTGAAATTTGTTAGGAAGTATACTTGGAAGGTCCTCTTTAAAGATTGCTCATTTCGTCCCGATTCGTTAACAAACACGGCCGCCACAGGCAATTCTTGTTTCTGATTGGTCGATTTCTAAGCATCTTCTCCTCTGAAACCACTATGCCAAATGAACCGAAACTTGGTAGGAAGCATCTATGGAAGGTCTTCTATTATGATTGCTCATTTTGTACCGATCCATTAACAAATATAGCTGCCACAGGCAATTCTTGTTTCAGATTGGTCGATTTCTAAAAATCTTCTCCCCTGAAACTGCGTAGCCAAATGAACCGAAACATGGTAGGAAGTATCTATGGAAGGTCCTCTATAAAGAATGTAATTTTCATCCCGATCTGTTTGCAAACATGGCTGCCATTGGCAATTCTTGTTTCTGGTTGGTCGATTTCTAAAAATCTTCTTTATGAAACTGCATGGCCAAATGAACCGAAACTTGGTGGGAAGCACCTATAGAAGGTTCTGTATTAAGTTTCCTCAAAGCAGAATGAAAGGTGAGTGACACAGGCTCAGCCCACTAGTTTACTCTTCTTGGTATAACTTAAATCATTAAAGACTGCTGTCACTTTCAGATGAATAACAGCGATCAAAGAATGTTGTCGTTTCATTTTAAGAGTTGCACAATGTAAATAGGACCTACCAGTACGTTAAGTGTCTTATACACATTCAGAGAGATGTCTTGAATATTGAAGGCTGAGTGTGGTATTTACTTCCACAATATCATCTTCTCTTTCCTATTGTTAGGGTTAGAGTTCAAGCCCCGGTGGGGTCAAACCAAAAAACTATAATATTGGTATTTGCTGCTTCTACGCTAAGCACACAGCTTTAAGGAGTAAGAGCAAAGACTAGTTGGCATGGAATCACGATAATGTGGTGGAGTAGAGCAACATGTCTCTCCACGGACTGTTGTTTCAGTGAGCTAGCACTATAAAAATCCAACTAAGCTTGTTGTTCTAGTATAAAGCAGACCTCATCATTTCATCTCAAAAGCAACTTGTTCTTGCCATGATATAGCTGAAAAATTGCAGAGTTGGAGTTAATTTGCATCAAACAATCACTCATTCCCATTGTTAGGTTTTGAATGAAAATTTACTATCATTCTCTCCAAGAAATCATACTGAAATATTAACCCAGAAATCTGCAACTTTGGTGATTTTTCAGACATATAAATGACTATTTTATTAGAAGTATTTTGATTGATACTGACAATACATTTGTGTAAATGTCCCTGTCTTATATCTGGTCTGGATACAAATTGATTTAAGTATTTCTAGATCTATGATGAATAATCAAATAATATAATTTAATACACAAAATATATATCTGTATGAATCATGAACGTAATTCTTCACTCTGAATATAGCATCTATAGTGAAACTTCTATTTATAACTAATCCTTCTGAATACTGGTTTACAGCAGTTTGACTGCTTTGAACCAAAACCTGACATATTGCAGAAAAAAGTCAACCCATTCATTATATTGGTCAGATATTTTGGTTCAGTCAGTAGTGAGTTTTGGAGAAGTTTCTCTTGTTACAGTCCTCACGACGAGCACCGGTTCTCAGACCCAAGACCAGAAAAATTTCGTTTGAACCAGTAAATTTTTCAGTTTTTATTTCGAACTATATAAAAATAACTTCAAGAATTTGATTCGGACCAGTACATTCAAATTTTCATTTCGAGGACTGTTTTATATAAACAGTGGTTTCATTTATTTTCATTCGTGTCAATTTTCTTGAGATGTTCATTGACATTTGAATTTGACATTGTGGTTTGGTTTTGATACATTCAAATTACTTTACCTTTTGTTCTGAACTTTTTGTTGTTGTTTGATTAAACCAACAAAAACCACTTCCACAACCTTTTCAGATTGCTAGGATGGTTGTAAGTTTGTAACAGGAAATGTCTGAATTTCCAGATTAATTAGTCTCAGTATTTACTATTAATAGTTTTATTAATATTAAAGTGTTAATGTGTTTGTAGATCTGTGTTATGTGATTAGTGAAGGACGTAAATGAGGTATTTAATGTCACTTATGTCATTCAGTTGTAGACTTTTGAGGTTATGTAACAAGGCAGTAATTCACTTAGTTCTCTGTTAAAGAAACACTATTTGTCTGAGAATTTGCTTGTAAAACCTATTTTTAGTAGAATTATGTATTATTTGAGAAACATTTAGAACACTGTAACGACTGTTATGAAGGTCGAGTTAGACATTGTTAGTATCACAGCATGTTTGGTAGTATTTGTTTTGCGAGAATGGATTTCTCCGAGCAGTTGCGCATTGAAGGCGAAGCCTGTGATTGGAGATGGATGAGAAGTCTATTTCGAACCAAGCATATCAATAGTAGTATGCTTATTGAGGATTTGGTAAGGTGGCATCAGTGATAATTAGATAATTTCAATATCAGAGTCATTTCGTTGATACTGAAAATAACACTCATCGAAACCAAAGGTAATAATGCCCAAATTACCAATTAATATAGAATAAAAGTAATTTTGAAGGTTGAGACAGACATTATGGCTAACATCTCAGCGAGTCTGATAGAACGAGCTTGGATATATGTGATAATGTCTGACGACTCCTTCAGAACTGACGTTATTTATAGATTAATGCACGCTCTTTTCCATATCAAGACTGTTATCATCCAGAGAAACCGATATCAGCTCGAGGGCTTTAGCCCGAGGGTCGATATCTGTCGACGGATGATAACAGTCCTGATATGGAAAAAGACATGCATTAATCTATTTATCACATATTTCAACATTGAATTAAAAAGAACAAAATTAACTTCCCACACAGACACCAAACTTATGGATATGAGTGATCGAAAGAGTCAGTTTCTGCTTCCGAAACACCAACAAATCTTTCCTCGCTGGACGCCGACATTTTCCAAATGACAATTGACAGTTGGGCGGAAGTGATGCCCTGATATCTGCCCATGGGCTGATATCGCTGTGGTATTTCTGGTGTTTACGTATGGACAAAATTGACGTTATTACTTATAAATATGTGATAATGGTTTTTATCGGTGACATTATAATGTGTTTTACATTGGATTGACTGATAAACTTGTGCATGCGAGTTATGAATTGACCTGATATTATTGTGAATCAAGCATTCAAGGTCAGTTCAGAGATCCAGACTTTATCAGTGGCACACATCAAAGGGAAAATGTCCAATTTGCCTATAAGTATAGTATTGTATGTGTTGCTACAGATTAGAAATGGTATAATGATATAAGGATGTTTAAGATTTGTTTTTTAATGACACTCAGTTAGTTTCTTGTGAGGTTTTTTGACTACTGTTTTGTATATTAAAGATTAAGTAAATGATTGATGATAAGGTAGTGGGTAAATAGATAGATTTTAATCATATATATTTTTTCTTCATGCATATTTAATAACAAATTGCTTGCTGGTATTTTCATTAAATATTTAATAGAATTTTAGCTATTTTACTCAGTGAAATGAAACGTGGGATTTTTATCTTTTGTGGAACACTACAGTCTACATGACGGTACTCATATCATGATCAACCATGTCAAACCTTGGGCAATTCTGCTACCGTGATTTTTGTATACAAATGTTGAAAGCATAGAATACTGATGTCAAAAGCAAACATAGAATGAAAATATTTATGGTCATCATTCTGCTTTGGAAATGTTAAATACATGTAATAATTAAAAAAATGTCTTGTGTCCTTTTAATGGTATATCTTTGAAGATTACCCTGATCACACGGGCATTGATTATCTACAATTATTATATCTGTTGCACATGATCTAAGGGAAATCTTTATACAGTAATCAACCCTATGCAGACATCCCATACAATATCCAATTAGGTTAGCAAAATTAAAATGACGGAGATGTATTAAAAAAAAAGGAAAATATGGTGGTGACAATAAAAATGGAAAATATAGTCGTGATAAAGTTTATTGAAAAAACGAAAATATGGTGGTGACAAAAAAAAATGGAAAATATGATCGTTACAAATTTTATAGAAAAACGAGAATTTGGTCGTGACAAAATTTATAGAAAAACGAAAATATGGTCGTGACAAAATTTATAGAAAGACTAAAATATGGTCATGACAAAAAAATTCCCAGAAAATGTGACGTAAAATAATGGTAGTGTTAATATTGAACTGAGCAACCTTTGTTTCAGTTAAATGTGTCCAGTAATCAGACATAACTGGCAGCTAATTGATTTCTGTTAATATGATACAAAGGTATCTGTAATAGAACTACCCATTAGTTTGCCATTTTAGATTCTACTGTAATATCTTGTTGATATAACTCTTTGATCATGACATTATAATGTGAGATTTACACGACTTGGATCTCCAAAGAAATTGTGCCCGAAGGAAATTGCATATTAACTTTCCTCCATTATTGATTGCATGATTGTCGTAATTCTAGGATGGCTCCGTGTTTAAAAGTTTGATGTCAGATCAGCTGTGTTCTACGATTAATATCGTGAGAGTTAATACAGTTTTATAGTGCCAGCGAAATTAAATTATTCATGGAATGATATTGACAATGAAATGCACAAATACAACATTTATATATACATCTAAATCAATGAGGTGGTCCTGTTAAGTTTAACTTCCCTTTGTTTGGCCATTGATGTTGTTACAGATGTCTTTTGTCTGTCATTAGATTTACATGTCATCATGTGACATTGAATGGAAGCAATACAGCCAATTAAATCATGACTGACGGCATTTCTATCTCACTTTTGTTATCATTGTCTATAAAAAGAGTAATATTTGGATATTTTGAATAATTGATTTAAATATTCTGTATATATTATTCCTGGTTTTCATGTTAAGATTATTTTTTTTATATTAAGCAGCAGAATTACTATTTTTTCTAGAAATGTCTTTTGTAGAAATGGTTAATTTATATAGTGCATTTTCGTGGTCAAATTTACAATTATATTTAGTGGGTTTTTTTCTGTATAAACTCTCTTACAGATCTGATGCAGTCAAAATGTCTGTTCAAGAATTTATTAACAACACCAGTTCAAAAATAAAATATTTTTTTATTAAATAAGTCAGTGAAATATCTCATGTTTACACTTAGAACACTGAAAATAATATTGTCATGATACAAGAGGTAATGGCTTCTCTTGTTATATGGTATTACCAAACATTTAACAGATAAACTCTAGCGAGTGAACAACACACAGCTGCCCGACTCATAACAAGGAACAAGAAGACGGATCATATTACACCCGTACTGATCCACTTACACTGGCTTCCAGTAGAATATCGAAGTCAGTACAAACTTATCTTCTATGTGTTCAAGGCTCTTCATGGATTGGCTCCTGTTTATTTGACTGAAATTGTGAAACCTTATGTTCTATCACGTTCTTTGAATTCCCAGTCAGCTTCACTTCTCCAGATACCTACCACCTGAACGAAGACCTATGGTAACCGTGTTTCGACAAGAGTGTGTCACTTTTATGGAACAACATACCACTCCAGCTCAAAACTGTAGACTTGCTATCTGCATTTAAATCATGTCTCAAAACATATTTTTTTAAACAAGCTTTTTGTTTGTAAATATTCAATTTGACAGACTTTTCTGGACATTTATGTACAATGTAGGTTATTATTAATGATTTTATGATATCTTCCCTACCTTGATCCCTCGACTTTTCTATCCCTTTTTTAGCTCACCTTGCCAAAGGCAAGGTGAGCTATTGCCATCACTTGGCGTCCATCTTAGTCGTTTTCCGTCTGTAAACTTTTCACATTTTAATCTTCTCCCCTGAAACCCCTTAGCTAAATGAACTGAAACTTGGTAGGAAGCATCTATATAAGGTCCTCTATAAAGATTGTTCATTTCGTCCCGATCCGTTAACAAACATGGCCACCACAGGCAATTCTTGTTTCTGATTGGCCAATTTCTAAAAAAATCTTCTCCTCTGAAACTGCATGGCCAAATGAACAGAAACTTGGTAGGAAGCAGTTATGGAAGATCCCCTATAAAGATTGCTCATTTCGTCCTGATCTGTTCACAAATATGCCCACCACAGGCAATTCTTATATCTAATTCAGTAATTGGTTGATTTCTATAAAAATCTTCCTTTCTGAAACCGCTTGGTCAAATGAACCGAAACTTGGTAGGAAGCATCTATGGTATGTCCTCTTTAAAGACTGCTCATATGTTCTGGATTCGTTAACAAACATGGCCACCATAGGCAATTCTTGTTTCTGATTGGTTGATTTCTGGAAAAATCATCTCCTCTGAAACCGCTTGGCCAAATGAACCGAAACTTTGTAGGACGCATATATAGAAGGTCCTCTATAAAGAATGTTCATTTCGTCTCGATTCGTTAACAAATATGGCCACCATAGGCAATTCTTGTTTCTGATTGGTTGATTTCTAAAAAAAAAAAATTCTCTGAAACCGCTTTGCCAAATGAACCAAACATTGGTAGGCATCATGTATGGAATGTCCTCTATAAAGATTGCTCATTTCGTCCTGATCCGTTCACAAACATGGCCACCACAGGCAATTCTTATATTTGATTGGTTGATTTCTAAAAAAAAATCTTATCCTCTGAAACTGCTAGGTAAAATGAACCGAAACTTGGTAGGAAGCATCTATGGAATGTCCTCTTTAAAGATTGTTCATTTCAGCTCGATCTGTCTACAAGCATGGCCGCCACAGACAATTCTTGTTTCTGATTGGTCGATTTTTAAAAAATCTTCTCTTCTGAAACCATGTGTCCAAATGAGCTGAAATTTGGTAGGAAGCATATATGGAAGGTTCTCTATAAAAATTGTTCATTTCGTCCTGATCCGTTCACAAACATGGACACCACAGACAATTCTTCTTTCTGATTGGTTGATTTCTAAAAAATCTTCTCCTCTGAAACGGAGTAGCCAAATGAACAGCAATTTGGTAGGAAGCACCTATGGAAGGTTCTGTATAAAGTTTCCTGAAAACAGAATGAAAGGTGAGTGACCTAGGCTGACTGACTGACTCATATTTCTGCATCGACCTCCCTTTCCCATTTCTGCTCCTACCATAATCCTGTTACATTCTTATTCCCTGCCTTTTCTCCTATCCCCTCTCCCAACTCCACCGCTCCAAGCTACTTTTTGGCCTGTTTCTGCACTGCATTCAGTCATGACATGATGAAGCACACACAAGAAATAATGGCTTCTATTCAGTTATGATAGCACACACCCTATAATACAGTCTGTTTTCTATACATTGTTATATTTGACAAGTCTATGATTAATCTTGAGTGCTGTCCACTCTTTTCAATTCATATATTTCACTTTGTAGTTAAAATGATGAAAATCAATAGTCAAATTCTGCTGGACTGCATTACTTGACATAAATTGTGACAAATGACTGTTCATTTCATATAAATCAAATCTCCATTATGTTGATGCCCAAGTATAAGCTAATCTACAAGGCAGACAACTTTCATGCATATTGTGGGCTAAATATTCACAATTCAGTACCATTGAAAGCAAAAACAACTGGTTATATCAGTCCGAGAAACGAAAATTTGAATTACTGGTCCGAATCAAATTCTTGAATTTATTTTTATATAGTTCTAAATAAAAAATTCAAAAATTAACTAATCCAAACAAAGTTTTACTGGTCTTGGTGCCGGAGGACCGGCGCTCATCGTGAGGTCTGTTATTTTACTTATATAATTTATTTCTTCTAAAGTCCAAAGTTTTGTAATAGCGCCTATATCAAGGATTGTTTCTCATGTATACTACCTGGCAGTTCACTTCAATGTTTTATTGTCTACCAATATTGTTTTAGAGACATTTAATAAATGTTGAAGTCACAGTATATACTTAGCAATGTTTGCTTATCAAAATTAACCCCAAAAAATAGGAGTTGGGTTCCATGGTGATGATGATGAATCTGCACAAAACGTTTTGTAACTCAATAAAACCTAGTTCTTATACATATTCTAGAGAACTTTGATATCATGCGTTGTCAAGTATTTGTTTTATTAATACCTTGGATGTGGAGGGCCATAGTAATAAAGGTCATTGATTTCTTAATGTCACTAGTTTATGTTTAAATGGCAATAACCACGGTTATTATTTCCAGACAATTGCCCAGAGTCAGGAGTTTATGTAATCGGTTAGTTTTATATAACTCTTCACAGTTCACTCCCCTAATAAGTCTTGTTGTCTTGGTATTTCTGAACATTTCTGTAAGGGATGGCAAACAACAATAAAACTTATCATCAACCATTAGTTATTTTCTTCCCAAAGTGACAGACATTAGTTAAGTGTACCAGGTAATGTTCTCACAATTGTTACTGTATATGAATTCTTTTAAAAAATTGTATTGGGTACCCACACTGACTGACTTTCGACAAGTTGGTGGTTTTCTTCGGGTACTCTGGTTTGCTCCACCAATAAAACTGACTGCCACAATATAACTGAAATATTGTTGAAAGTGGCAGTAAACACCATAAACCTCACCCCACACTGACTGTGGTTGGGATTACTACAGTAATACAATTGAGTCATACAAAGAATTCATATTAAAGCACAGTAAAACAATATATTTCTCTGGTCATACAGAGAAATCATATTAAGGCACAGTAAAACAATATATTTCTCTGGCCATACAGAGAATTCATATTAAGGCACAGTAAAACAATATATTTCTCTGGCCATACAAAGAATTCATATTAAGACACAGTAAAACAATATATTTCTCTGGTCATACAGAGAATTCATATTAAGGCACAGTAAAACAATATATTTCTCTGGCCATACAAAGAATTCATATTAAGGCACAGTAAAACAATATATTTCTCTGGTCATACAAAGAATTCATATTAAGGCACAGTAAAACAATATATTTCTCTGGTCATACAAAGAATTCATATTAAGGCACAGTAAAACAATATATTCTCTGGCCATACAGAGAATTCATATTAAGGCACAGTAAATATAAGACAATATATTTCTCTGGCCATACAAAGAATTCATATTAAGGCACAGTAAGACAATATATTTCTCTGGTCATACAAAGAATTCATATTAAGGCACAGTAAAACAATATATTTCTCTGGTCATACAAAGAATTCATATTAAGGCACAGTAAAACAATCTATTTCTCTGGTCATACAAAGAATTCATATTAAGGCACAGTAAAACAATATATTTCTCTGGTCATACAAAGAATTCATATTAAGGCACAGTAAGACAATATATTTCTCTGGCCATACAAAGAATTCATATTAAGGCACAGTAAAACAATTTATTTCTCTGGTCATACAGAGAATTCATATTAAGGCACAGTAAAACAATATATTTCTCTGGTCATACAAAGAATTCATATTAAGACACAGTAAGACAATATATTTCTCAGGATAGGCAGCTTTTATATTAATGATGACTGTGTTATTGTAAACGTTTACAGAACTAGTCTATCCGTCAACAATGCTCTACCGCTGACACTTATGAGTATATGATTCCAGGAAGTGTTAGGGAACAGCTAACATGAGATAATTTCATTGTAGAGTATTATAACATTGAGTTCTGTGTTGACTGGATCAATAAGCACATACACATTAGAAATTTGATGAACTAATCTAATACCCAGGTGATTAGGTTATAGTGCTGTATTGCTGTGACCAATCTATTAATTTACAATGTCGGGCAATTACTTATCTTTTACTCACTTAGATATCTCTAGGGAATTAAAATATTGTACATCAAATTTATACCTACAATGTATGTACTAGTTTTTAAAACTACTTTTGAAAATATATATTTAGTCAAATTTTCTCATTCACAAGAGACTTGATTTATTTACAAATTACGTTGTCTGTCGATCCATTAGTATAATTTCTCATGTTTGTTAGTATATTTCAATATATTTTCGTCCAATACTAAGAAATTATAATATATTTGTCTGTAAGGTAGGAACACCAGTCCTGTTGTGTGTGTACAATGACTAACGTTGACAATTGTATCTAGTGAAGAAGTGGATAGATTAATAAAACTAGGTTCTCCTCCCTCGGGAATAGGTGACCTTAGCCGATGTTGGCTATCCTGTTTAGGCCCTTTGGTTTTATTGCTCCCAAAGCTTTAAATTATTTGGCTTTCTAATCTTTCAATTTTGAGCGTACCTGATGATGATTATTCCAGAAACGTGTTGTGCACACTAAGTTTGATATCTACGTTTTTATTGCAATTGAGAAACCCAGCCAGATTTGCCTCTGAAAGCATGTTAGATTGTGAATTTGAATTGAAATCCTAACTTTGTTAAAATTCCAAAGAGAGTTGTGTGATTGAATCATGTTTTAAGTCACTAGATGTTCCAGTAGTTGATTTTTATTTTACTTTAAGCATATTTTATTGTCAAACAAATACAGACAATGGATTTTATTTTAAATCAAGATAGATAGCTAACTAAGCTTAGCTTTAAAGACGTATGATTGGACGTTATGTCTTTAAGGACAATATTGAGTCTACAGGTTTCATATACATTGATTATTACTGGTATATATTATCTAGATGTCAAGTGAGTAACATGTCATCAGCTACCTTCATGATGAAAACAAGTTTACAAACAGACTGAATCATGTAGGTAAATTGATAGATTGATTATTCGTTAACACCCAGCAAGCAGTATTTTAGCTATAACTCGTTAGATCATTAAAAGATGGACTTTTGGACCATTGCTTTGGTTGAAAAAGGAAAAGGAGAAATAATGGATAGGGTCCCCACAATTTTGACTTATAAAGGGGCCAGGGTGTCATGGTTGGGATCGTATGGTAGTTGGATTTACAACTAGTACTACCTATGCAATCGGTGCCTATCACCACTAGCGTTGTGAGTTCGAATCCCGCTCAGGCGAGGTGTACTCAATACAACATTTATGTGATAAAGATTGTCAGTGGTATTGTTTTGATAAATGTATTAAACACAGTCGGAAAATTATGTGAGCTCAGTGATATTACATGTATAACTGAGCTTTTGTCAAATTTCTGGTTGATGTCAGGTTTTATCTGTAGAGTTATCTTTCCTTGGAATGTTGTTAGTGCCAGGTTAAATTACCTAATAGTAGAGAATACCTTGTTGTTAAGATAGGGTTGTTAAGGAATCTGGTCATTCTTCCACATAATGTGATTTGACAAAGCAATGATCACAATCTAAGAAAATATTTGTCTGTAACATTGACACTTAAACACTTGTAGATGACAGTTTGATGCTAGTTAATGACCATATAATTGATTATGTAAATAGTAGAAAGAGCTCTTGTGTTAATTTTACAGGCTTGTATGCTTATATATATTCATTATTATGTAATAGTAGATCTACATTACAGAGGAAATGCAGCTTTGTACTATTGATTTTTACACAAGTTCATTTCTGTATGATATGTGGCAGGTTCAACACTTCAATCATTTATTATTCTAGACAAGGTGACCAGAAATGGAATAATCCTCCATTTATTGTTCAACAGTTGTTAGACAGCCATATTTCTGTTTTCACAATCAGGGATGACAGCTAGAGTTACTGGAGATTTTCGCCGGTTGCCGGCTTCTAATGACAATAGATTAATTAATGTTTGAATGATATTTATCTACAGTCAAACCTGCTTTAGTGACCACCTCTATTAAGCAGTAACTTGTATTATGTGACCTTAATTTTGTTTCCCTTCACAGTGCATTTCACATCAATTAAACCTGTATTAAGCAACCACCTATCTTATGTGACCATATTTCACTGTTCTCTTGGAAGGTCACATAAGACAGTTTTGACTGTACTTCAATATTCGGAATGTCTCAAGAGTTATTGGTTTTTGTTTATTAAAGATCAAATCATACACATTATTCTTTTGAAAGAAAGTGAAACAAATGAAAACAAATATCATTAAAAGCTAGTTACAAAATTAAGGAAATCTCCAATTTTCTTTTTATTTTGAAAAAGTCTGGTACCGTTATGTACAATATATTGCAGCCATTTTGAAATCATATATACATGTACTGGGTCACACAAGCCAGATTTATATGGAATTTCAGGGACAAACTGGGTTCCTTGAAACAGGGCTCACGTTAAGAGGGCGACTAGGGCAAAGAAGTCGCCTTGTGAAGGTTGACTTCACTTTCTTGTTGGTCAGAAGCGAAGTTCAAGTTGCCTTGTAATTTTGAAGAGTCGCCCGTGTCGTTTATGAAAATGTTGTTATCATGTTTACTGAAATCTATCAAATCCGTTAAGTATTTTGAAAGTGACTTTCTTGAAAACATCTACATTATACAATGCTCCGTCAATTGTGGACGACTATGCATCGGCGTGAACAGACCATATACTAATGCAAAGTTATCTATGATGGGTTGAAAAACTTTAATAGCAAACAACAATATTACTGGCGCCATATTGTAAAGGGGACGCAACCCAACACTGTACTATGGGAAATGTTGACCAAACTTTTTGTACGAAGATACTTTCAGCAAAACAAAGTTTGGATATTATTTTTTTTATCATTTCTGTAACATAAATCGTAGTTCTCATGTTTAATATATTCATATTTGCGAAGGTTGGACATTCAGAATTCGCTGAAATGCACCGGGAACTCGTCAGAAATGAAATAACAATTTTAGTAACCCAGCAACTTACTGCACATGAAATATTCAAAATTTCGGTAGCTACTTTGTGAAAATATTCAGGGGCCCCGGGTCAAATTCTTGTTGTATTGGGCTACTGGGTCCCTGTTTAGTTTAATACCAGAGGATAATCCCAAATTTAGTTTGTACTGTAAAATTTGCTTTGGAATTATTCAGTATGTACATGTGTATTGGATCTAGTTCTTCCTCGGGATAATATATCCTTGCATTTTATTCCTTGAAAACCTTTAATTACAATCAATTATTTCCTTCAGCATTCTAGCCACTTTACAGAGCCTATCAGATGGTTTAGTTGTCAAACAGTACATAATTGATCAGTTTATTGAGGATTTCTAGCTAATCTGTATTATAACATCAAGGACAAATGATATTTTTCTTCTTCTGAAAATCCACTTTGCAGCATTGTTTCATGTTATTAAGAGGGTTTTCTTGTATCTGCCGTAATTAGTGGTGTTTTCATTTTGTAAAATGGAATGGTATTATATCTATCCTTGAAAAGACATTTAAATGTCTATAGCAAACAAATGCATTGTTATTTTTCTCTGTTAATATATACAGTGAAAATATGTTCCACATTATCTCATATTGATGAAGGTCTAAGTAATGATATTTTGTATATTTTTTATGAAATATTTATATATTGATTTAAGGGGTTTCCAGAAATACTACTAGTACAAAAATAACCTCATTAACCTGCTCTTTATCAAGTGTACTAATTTAGAATATGTTGTATTATGGTTCTTACTTTAACATACACCAAAAACAGCCTTTGCCAAAAAAAAAATTGGATCAAATAGAACGCTGACCTAAAATATAAGGTGTGTTAGATATGTACACATGACATCAAAGTTTGAAGATACCAAAGGGGTAATCAAAAGCCATAAATCAAAGGACAGACAACACAATGGCCAAAATATATGATCTCTTAAGCACTAACCTAACATCTAGTGTTAGAAGTGTCCACCCACATGTTTACCTTGAGACTTTGGCAATATATAGAACTATAAATAAGGATGACCTTTACCAGATATATATATCGGTACTAAGTAAATATTTGTAATTAATAATTAGAAATTGGGCTTGACACAAATCAGCATCATCCTTAAAAAATAACCAAGCTAAAGCTAGATATACACTATCAGCCATATTTGTTACAGCTTGGGGCATTTACATGTATGTATGTACTAATAAACAAAGAGGTTTTGATATTCCAATTTCAAATTTCAATATTGCAGTCTTGTTTTTTGTAAAATAATTATGAATTAACTGTTAGAATGGCATTACAACTAACTACTATCGTTGTAAAAAAAAAATATAGAAACAATACTGATTGGATTGATAATTGAAAGAAGAATTTCCTGATCTGATTAGAAAAGGAAGTGGAAGTTATGAGTAGGCCTCACTGCTAACCACTAAAGAAGCTTATTGTAATCTTTCGAGAATAAGATAATTAAAGATGTTTTTTTTATACAGTGTATCTAGTTGGGAATTCGCAGCATAGACCAGAACAGAAATGAAATGTTGATTTTCTATCGGTTTATTCTTAGTTTTGCAATTGAATCAGATTTATCTATGGAAAATACATGTCATCTCCTATCTAATTAAAATTAGACGTTGGTCGGATCTTTATTTATTTTTAGTTCACCTGGAGGAAAGGTCATGGTGAGGTATTTTCATTGTGTCTGTCGTCATCTGCATTCATTAGCTTTTCACATTTGACCAATCAAACAACATATTTTAACATGTGTCCTATGACATTCATAGCGAAACTCTTCTCCTGAATGTGATTAAGATGACACAATATCGGTTGGGAAAATAAATTAATTCATTCATAAACCTTACAGGGAGTACAGCCTACAGGAATATTTCCTTTAACAGAGTCAGAAAAATATGCAAATATATTTATAAATGTACTATTATTTTTTTCCCTGGGTAGTGGGCACTGACATCTTGAATTTTAAGTATTTAGAAACTCTCACAGCTATGCTATTAAATACTTGAAGATTGTACAGGCTTATCATTGATTGGTCAGTTGAAATATGACCTTTACTATGACCCCATACAGAATGTTAATCCATCACCAATGATATAAATAGATCAAACAAATATCTAATTTTAATCTCTACTTTTTAGTTCACCTGGACCAATTGCCATCACTTGGCGTCCGTCGTCTGTCGTCTGTAAACTTTTCACATTTCAAGCTTCTTCTCCGAAACCACTGGGCCGATTGGAACCAAACTTAGCAGGAATGTTCCTTGGATGGTCCTCTACAAAGTTACTGTTTTTCGTTCCAGTCGGATATTCAATATGGCTGCCAAGGCCAATAATATGCTCTGATTGGCTGAAATTTCAAAGATCTTCTTCTCTGAAACTAATGAACTGACTGAACCCAAACTATACATGAATGATCATTGGAATGTCCTTTACCAAGTTACTGTTTTTTATGCCGATTGGAAATCCAAGATGGCCGCCATCGCAGGACATAGATTAACATTGGACCCTATGGGAAAATGTTCAAATGCCTTCTTCTGAGAAACTACAAATATGATTAAAGCCAAACTGTACATGAATGTTCATTGGATGGTCCTCTACAATCTTAAGGTTTTTTGTTCCGATATGAAATTCCAAATGGCGGCTACGGCAGGACTTAGTTTAACATTGGACCCTATGGGAAAAATGTTTCAAAATGCTTCTTCGTTGAAACCAAGATGCCCAGGAATGATCATTGGAAGGTCCTCTACAAAGTTTCTGTTTTTTATGCCGATCGGAAATCCAAGATGGCCGCCACCGCAATACATAGATTAACATTGGACCCTATGGGAAAATATTCAAATGCCTTCTTCTCAGAAACTACAAATATGATTAAAGCCAAACTGTACATGAATGTTCATTGGATGGTCCTCTACAATCTTAAGGTTTTTTGTTCCGATATGAAATTCAAAATGGCGGCTACGGCAAGACTTAGTTTAACATTGAACCCTATGGGAAAAATGTTTCAAAATGCTTCTTCTCTGAAACCACTTGGACAATTGAAACCAAACTGCCCAGGAATGATCATTGGAAGGTCCTCTACAAAGTTTCTGTTTTTTATGCCGATCGGAAATCCAAGATGGCCGCCACCGCAGGACATAGATTAACATTGGACCCTATGGGAAAATATTCAAATGCCTTCTTCTCAGAAACTACAAATATGATTAAAGCCAAACTGTACATGAATGTTCATTAGATGGCCCTCTACAAACTTAAGGTTTTTTGTTCCGGTATGAAATTCAAAATGGCGGCTACGGCAGGACTTAGTTTAACATTGGACCCTATGGGAAAAATGTTTCAAAATGCTTCTTCTCTGAAACCACTTGGACAGTTGAAACCAAACTGCCCAGGAATGATCATTGGAAGGTCCTCTACAAGGTGTGTGTTTTTTATGCCGATCGGAAATCCAAGATGGCCACCACCGCAGGACATAGATTAACATTGGACCCTATGGGAAAATGTTCAAATGCCTTCTACTCAGAAACTACAAATATGATTAAAGCCAAACTGTACATGAATGTTCATTGGATGGTCCTCTACAAACTCTACGTTTTTTGTTCTGATATGAAATTCAAAATGGCGGCTACGGCAGGACTTAGTTTAACATTGGACCCTTTGGGAAAAATGTTTCAAAACGCTTCTTCTCTGAAATCACTTGGACAGTTGAAACCAAACTGCCCAGGAATGATCATTGGAAGATCCTCTACAAATTTTCTGTTTTTTATGCCGATCGGAAATCCAAGATGGCTGCCACCACAGGTCATAGTATTAACACAGGACCATATGGGGAAAATACAGAAATATATTCTTCTCTGAAGCTATTGCACTGATTGAACCTAAACTGTGCATCAATCATTGGAAGGTCCTTTACAAACTTTGTGTTTTTTATGTTAATCGTAATTCCAAGATGACTACCACTGCAGGACATAGTTTTTACATAGGACCAATTGGGGTTTTTTATAGCCAGGTGAACGATACAGGCTCTTGAGAGCCTCTGGTTTAATTTTTTTTTAATTCTCAAATTAAAGGTTTTCATTCGTGTAGCCCCTATATTAAATATTTGTAAAATTAAACAAGGTTTGTGCAACACGTATTTAATTTATTTCAGGATTTAAGAGCTTGCTTTCTATAAACACATGATATCTTCCCGTCTGTCATCAATTGAAAATAAGAAATATTTTGTTACCAATATCAAATGGCTGCTAATGCAGGTTGAATGGGAATAATATTTATATTTAAGACAGTTTTGAAAGTTTTCAGCCTGTATCATCTTATTTACTCTCTACTCAACAGAGTTATATAATTAGACAGCAGTGGATACTCGCCATAGAAAACAAGTATGAGTAGTTGTTCATCTTGTCTTCATATGTTGTACTATCACTTTCTGGCCAAATAGAGGGGCTGTTGTGGCTATGATCATATGGTAGTTGGATTTACAACTACCTGTGTAATCAATGCCTATCACCACTAGAATTGAGAGTTTGAAACTCGCTCATGCTGAGGTGTACTCGATACATTATGTGATAAAGTTTGTCTGTGACTTGTGACAGGTCGATGGTTTTCTCTGGGTACTCCGGTTTCCTCCAGCAATAATACTGACCGCCACGATACAACTGAAATATTGTTGAAAGTGGCGTTAAACATCATAACCCTAACTCTGGCCAAAAAGTAAGACCTGTATACACTACCTTTTGTTCTTATTTACCAGTCCTTGCTTTAAAAACTTGTTTATTAACTTTCAGCAACTTTTTTTTTTATCTTTTTAGCCTGAAAATTTATTATTAGCCAGTAAGGCTAAAGGAGCAGCAGTTAAATTAGCAGACTTTGGCTTGGCTATAGAAGTTCAGGGAGATCAACAAGCATGGTTTGGTAAGTCTAGGTTTAGACTAAATGATTTCGTGGCCATTGTGGTCGTGATTGTGATCGTATGGTAGTTTGGTTTACCAGCTACCTATGCTATCAGTGCCTATCACCACTAAAGTTGTGAGTTAGAACCCTGTTCATGGCGAGGTGTACTTGATACAACATTATGTGATAAAGTTTGTTAGTGACTTGCGACAGGTCAGTGGCTTCCTCCGGGTACTCCGGTTTCCTCCACCAATAAAAGTATTGTTGAAAGTGGCATTAAGCACCATAAATCAAACCAAGCCTAAATAATTTCATCCAAAGGAAAAATGAAGAAGATGATTGCGAAAAATATCTGGTTAGAAAAACAACTGAGAACAACCAAAACAAGAATCAATGAAGCAGACACGTACAGAATATTGAGTACAAGACTGAATTTATTACCCCCTCGCCAACGAAGTTGCAAAGGGATATAGTAATGTTACCGTCCGTCCGTCCTTCCGTAACATCCTTGTGAACACTCTAGAATCAACATCCTTCAATGGATTTTGACCAAACTTGGTACATACTTAGTCCTTAAGAGAATCTGGAACCCTATCAATTTTCAAGGTCAAAGGTCAAGGTCACTGGGTCAAAATTTTTTACCACATAACATCCTTGTGAACATTCTAGAATCAACATCCTTCAATGGATTTTGACCAAACTTGGTACATATTTAGTCCTTAGGTAAGTCTGGAACCCTATTGATTTTCAAGGTCAAAGGTCAAGGTCACAGTGTCTAATTTTTACCCTGTAACATTCTTGTGAACACTAGAATGAACATCCTTCAATGGATTTTGACCAAACTTGGTACATACTTAGTCCTTAAGAGAATCTGGAACCCTATTGATTTTCAAGGTCAAAGGTCAAATTTTTAGGTGAGGGGATACGCCACGCTTTGCATTGCCCTTGTTGAATTTTTCATTATCAAATTAGCATCTTCATTAAATAAGCACAATAATAATTTTCACAGATCAGGTATATATGATGATGTGGTAATTAAATGTATATCTGTGTAAATATTTATCTAGAAAATCAAATTGTTGGATATTTTATTAAAGGACACCAGCTGTAGTACCTAGATCTGTACATGTGTGGGATTGATACATGTTACTTCACCAACAAATTATCAAGAGATAATCAAGATCTTTATTGATATTGATCAAGCTCTCAAATGAGTTTATTAAAATATAGTTTAACATTCCTGGTATTGAAAAGCCAGAACATCAACCATGATCATGATCATGACCTTGCCAGCAGACATCAATCATTTTATTTTACATACAAGGACTACTTTTTCTTCAGGCTTTTCCTTTCATGACAAAAAATTATAATGACCATGAATTTCTCTAATGAAAAAGAAAATGATGGAACTCAGCATTCTTATTTTACCATATTACAAATTTAAATCTTAGTTTGTGCTGGATAATGGATATAGCTGAAATTTGAACTAAAACTACTTGATAATGAGTTATTGAACATAAAATTTTGTGTTTTTTCATGATTTTTTTTTATTTTGCTGATTTTTGACGATTAAGCAAATTAGATAAAATCTATTTTGACCAAATATCATTTAAAATCTTCTCCTTTGAAAGAACTAGGCTAAAGTTAAATTCAAAAAGGAATGTTTGGGTGATTCTCATTCAAAAATGTATCTGCCAGCTCAGTCCTCCATGCAAGGTGCCGGTGGTCAGAATTACTTAAGTTAGAAATTTCTTGCAATGCAAAAAAATACATCCATAATTCTCATGCTTGAACAAGCTGAAATTTGAGCTTAGTCTTTGTAACCATGAGTTGTGTGATGTATAGTTCATGATCTCCTGTAACAGATGTTGTACAAAAGGTCAGTTTCTGTTTATAACAAAACATCTTATTTGAATATTGTAATAATTCTTTTATTTGTTTCCGTATTTTTTTGGACATAAGTAACAATTTTAGTTCATACACTAGCAACCAAGTCAACTTTTATGTATTTTTATGAATATCTTTTATTATAATTGTAATATAACACAGAAATATGGATTCTTTAATTATATAACATAATATCAGAGAACTAAACATTCAATATGTATGATAGTTTGATACTCATTAATATTAGATAATTAAGGATATCATTAAAGGGAAACTTCGCGATTTTTTACATGTTAGCTAAATATGTTCCTGGTGATATAAAATACATATTCACAAAGTTTTATCGACATATTTCCACAAATAACGAAGCAAATCGCAAATTTGTAAATTTAATTTCTAATTTTTCAACTAGCTTGTGACGTTTTAAGCCAAAAATGCATTGTGGGATTGAAATTTAAAGTCTGGGTCGCTGATGTTAAATTCGCTTCATTTAAAGCGCTCAGAGGACTGTAATTTAAATCTAATAACCGTTGGAAAATTAAATACTGAAGTGAACAGCTACGTACTTTTTTGACAAACAACTATTTTAAATGAACAAAATGTTTCATTTCCTTTATATTTACAACGGAAAGAGTGTTTTATAACAGTCACCTATATTCGCTATATATCGGATCCCTTTTACAATTATGTTCATTTTGTTTTACTGCTAATGTGCTGAAAAATATAATGGATAATTTTGACAACGCGTAACTTGTGTATTGATTGCTAGATTCTGTTTTAATCCCTTTTTTATAATCATTATTCGGCATGCTGTTTACTGTTATTTTGATCTCCGCATGTAGATGTCCGCTTGTGTGTTTTCTAGCCGGAGGGTAAAATTATACAGGTGTAAAATTCAAGGTGACCGGATTAATAAAATGGGAATTTGAATACACACTATTTGCTTTCCAAGACGAGTTGGTAGATTGTTTATTATCTATTAAAGATCAAATATTCTTAAAACATTAGAATAAATATAATGTTGAAATAACAGGAATAATTTATGTTTTAGATGATAAAAAAGTATACACCATCCTTGAAATTATAAGTTTTCATTATGAGAGGCGCCAAATTGGCCTAACTATATATAGCTGTCTCATCCTAATAATTTAACGATCGATGTTCATAAAAGATGTTTTAATTTTAATATTAAATAAAATGATTTAGGCCTAAACGTTTAGAAATGAATTTTTCTTTTTAAAAATAAAAAAAAAATGATTATGATTTTACTCAATCATTATTTTAACAGTCGGTGTTCATAAAAGATGTTTTAATTAATTTAATTTTAATCAAATGATTATGATTTTACTCAATCATTATTTTAACAATCGGTGTTCATAAAAGATGTTTTAATTAATTTAATTTAATCAAATAATTATGATTTTACTCAATCAATATTTCTTTACTTTTATTTTGTTCAACGTGTGTTGTTTGTTTGGGAAAATTTCTATATAAAGCACTGAAATTAACGTTTTAGTTATAGCTTAAATATGTCGAGCTCAGGTATGGAAAGTGACTCTAGCGCCTCAAGTGATGTAGATTTCGACGATTATGGAGAGTTCGGTTATCAACTCGAACCAGAATATACGGAAGAAGAACTCCGACAAATGGAAGAGGCAGCGAGTGCCCAACGTCGGGAAATAGAGAACAACCCACGTCAGAACGACACAAATTTGATATCCACTGATATTCATTTAGACAAAGTTCGGAAGAGATCATGATCATGAACGGTATAAACAGATGAAGGGCAGTCAAAAATTAAAAAGAGATTAGGCCACACCAGATTTACTTCTTGTTCTTCGGATTTTGTGCTAAAAACGTTGTCCAGAGCGAGCAAGTGATTTAAAAATGATAATTTCTTTTCCTTTTTTTGCTTGTCATTTTTGATGAGCGAAACGTAAAATATTATGCGAAAAATATATTTCTTATATTTTTCATGTATTTTCAGAAGCGAGAGACCATATTTTAATTTTAAATATTTTATTTTTCAATTAATTAAGGCAAATAATTCCTGAAGTAAGAAGTGAAATGTGGGATTTACTTATTTTTATCCTCATTCTGAAAACGACAGGTACATTCACACCGGTTCACTCAGCAGGGTACCTAATATTGCGTAATGAGTTTAGGTCCACACAGGAAATCGCCAGGCCAAATATACAAGTGTCATTTTACATCTGGTCGACAGGCCTCTGATCGAATACCTGAATACATGTGTCACAATATTTGGCAATAATCAGAAACGCAATGCACATTTTGTGACCCGTTAACTAACTAAAATTTTACCCCTAAGGGTTGAAGGCATGTACAAGGAATATATACAAATAACGTACACAAGTCAAATAGACAAAAACATAATAAGAACAGAAAATAAAATGAAAACAAATTACGCTACCCGTGACTAGATTAGCAGATGCAATACACATTTTAAAGGTTCTAATAGGTGATCAAAATACACGACCCTGATCACGTTGAAGTATACATTAGGAATGGGTGCATATTAATGCACACTGCCGGATAAAGGGGGGTGTTCGACAATTTAGTAAAACTCGTGTATAAATTGGGTAAAAATTGGCAAACAAGAGCAATGATTCATGGGCTATTTTCACAAAAAAATCTTAAGATTACCATTGATCGTAAGCTATATTGAATTGTTCATTTTTATCTTGATTTTTTTGTGCCCCATCAGAATGATGTAGCAACAACCAAAATTATTGTGAAATAAAGCAGGGTGAACAGGGCAGGGTAGAAATTCTTCTTGCAAAATAGACAAAAAACCATTCGTATGCAATTTTTCCTTATAGAAATAGAAATTAAAATAAGTTTATTAACCAAATCAGGGCCCCGGGAGGGCATATACAAATAACAATTATGATTGATACACAACAACAATACATCAAACTAAATATTCGCGGTGAAATATCAATAATTGTGATGAACAAATTTTTTACGACTATTCCGAGATTAATCAGAAGGGTCCACCAGTTCGAAAGACATGATTAAAATAAACAAAATATGTTACACAGAGACATATTATATGTTACGCTTTGTTTTTGTATAATAAACTTATTTATAATACTCATCGTCTGTAATTGTCAAATGAAATCTATTACAAATTATATGTTTACATAATCCTCTCAATTGTATGGCTTCCTACCCTGTAACTTTCTGTGCTTTTAGCTTATGTGTATCTTTATTGTAGTGCATGCACGATCGATTACAAAGTGCGATCTTACTGAATAATGTCATTAAAACAATTTTGCCCCGTAGTATAGGCCTTTTTGGATTTGTTTTTAACGAATTCAGGGCATTGTTCCGATGTCCGTTCTTTTTTTAACTTAATTTCGTAGTTCTTCAATTTTGGAAAAAAATCTTTTGTAAATGTGTCTCATTAAAGACGAACCTTTCCTCCCGATTCATTTGTTTTGCCATAATCTATAGAAGCAAAACTTAAATCTGCAAAAAGGGATTGTGTAATAAATTCATATATTTAGAATAATAAGAAAAATAAAAAGAATTACCATCAAGTTAAACAACCGTACGCCTGACAAGCCATATCGACACTGAATGAGGACCCTGGTTTGTCACACTTGTTTTGGGGCGTGGTGGTATTTAGACGTCACGTGATACTTGGTATTGAGATGCTATCAAAATGGCGACTTCCATGTATCGTTGACAGAATTTTAAAATCGATTTCATTCCCTTATCCAACATTATAAAACGCTAATATACATATAAACATCCATATTTATACATCAGGAAAAACATATAAAAAGATATTTTTTTTGCGAAGTTTCCCTTTAATATAAGTACATTGGTAATCTAGAAGATGGCTTATGATCAATGTTTTAATTTTCCGAAAAGACTAATAATTTTGAAGGGGCCGTCGTGGCGTGATCATATGGTAGTTGGATTTATAACTACCTATGCAATCAGTGCCTATCACCACAAAAGTTGTGAGTTTGAATCCCGCTCATGGCGAGGTGTACTTGATACAACATTATGTGGTAAAGTTTGTCAGTGACTTGCGACAGGTCGGTGGATTTCTCCGGTACTCGGGTTTTCCTCCACCCATAAAACTGACCGCCACGATATAACTGAAATATTGTTGAAGGTAGCATTAAACAACTTTACCCTAACCCTATTGTTCAAGAGTTATGGGACTTTATGCATATACATGTATGGCACAACTGTTTGTTTTACAAGAACTTGGCATTGAAACTGACTACAAAATACTGGTATACATTTTCTTGTTTCAATCAGAAATGCAAGATACAAATATGTAGCTACCACTGCAGGGCAGTATTTAATATAGGGCACTACAGGAAAATGTATGAATAGGTTCTTCTCAGAAACAAAGTTGCAGGCCTCTACATTAACATATTTTTTAACTTGTCCCTTCAGACAGCTAACTATAAAAAGTACTTGTCAGACTCAATCTTTTAGTTGTCCAAAATTTTTTTTGATAAAAATTACAAAAACTAGAGAATAGTTATCAGCAATTTGTGTAAAATGTTTTAGTTATTGTCTCACAAACATCACATCCTGTCATTATTAATACTAACAGAAATTATGATTATGACATCTTTAATCAACAAATTAACATACACTTAGACATAAGTCATAAAGTCATTGGAATCAGACGATGGCATCATGGTATGAGTGTCTAATCGTCAATTTCTAAGTTTGGTTCTCGAATAGCAGGCCCATCTAAGCGGTAATCATATAATGTGGATTGAATCCAGGATGCTTTGAACGTCATTCACCATCTACGATAATGAATGCAGATTGTGTATCAAAATCAGCTACTGAAAGTCCCTCAATGGAAATTAACATCAGACGCCTTAGCATTTCTGGTTGAATTGATCTCCGCCGCTTGTTGTAAATCTGTACTTTCTAAGATCAGGGGATATAGATCCATGCTGAGACATTTTATTTATGTTTCCAGGGGAATTATTGTGTAGGGGAAGGAAACACTATAAACAAATCGATTTCTATTTCATTATAATTACTTAATGCCAGTTGTCTTTTAATCAAATCGCTGAAAAGATACGGATCAAGTAAATGTTCGGAATATCTCTTGGTTCACCGTTATAATTAGCGATAGTGTACTTCAATGGAAACCGATATTTTTAAACACATTATAATAATTATTTACGAAGTTTATGTCTGTAAAAATGACAAAGCAACACATTTTTATCATAGAAAATAACCTTCAAAAGGTAGGACAGTCATTTTTTTCACTTGTCCCGTCGGACAACCGTGATACAAGATCTACTTGTCCGACGTCAGTTTTCATTGGTATCGGACAAACGTTAATGTCGAGGCCTGAGTTGATTGGTCCGCTTTGTACTAGACCAACATGCTTTGCTGGATTTTTAGCCGTTGCAGTCGGCTTATGTTTTGGTGAAAGGCGGGCGGGCGTATGTTAGCCTATCTTCGTTAACGCGATAGCGCTCTTAGTTTTTGGCCGATCAACATAATTTTTGGTAGGAAGCACTATTACACTATTATTTAGAGCGAGTTCGAAAAAGTACATATTTTGAGAATTACACATTTCTCCGAAACTACAAAAGATAGAAACTTAATATGTGGTAAGGGTGGAGATGCCAATGTGAAGTTGTGCATACAACATTTTGTATCCCCGGGGCTCAACCCCACCCTGCTGGGGAATCTGTATAAAAAAATGTGACCGAGATCCCCATCCTAAACCATATATATTTATGATCAGGGTGACTAGGCAAATTAAATGCATTATAGCTCAGGCCCCGGGGTCATACCCCACCCCCTACCTGAAGTGAACTTTTTAATGGTTGAGATCCCCACCCCTAAGCCATATATATTTATGATCAGGGTGACTAGGCAAATTAAATGCCTTATAGCTCAGGCCCATACCCCCCCCCTACCTAAAATGAACTTTTTAATGGTTGAGATCCCCACCCCTAAACCATATATATTTATGATCAGGGTGAATAGACAAATTAAATGCCCCTAGAGTTGAGGCCCAAGGTCATCCCCATTCCCTACTGGAAGTTTTTTTGAGAATTACACATATCTCTGAAACCATTTTGTCAATTTTAACCAAACTTTGCCCAAATGTTCCTTGTGTGATCCTCTTCCAAAGTTATGTTCGGTATGTCTGGGGTCCAAAGAAGGGCCAAAGAGGGGGCCTAAAATGATTAATTATTTTAATATTTAAAAATCTTCTTCTTGTGAACTAGCAATGCCAGAAGATTGATACTTGGCACATAACATTGATAAATCTTGAAAACAGGAATCCAGTTATAGTTTACAATCATGTAATTTCCAACAGACAACTGATTACCACTCATGCTTAGATCATGTGTATACTAACATTGATGCCAGTGTAGGCATACAAGAGGCATATTGGACAGACCATAAGCTTGTATGGTTGCAGATACCTTTCTAATAGTACCAATTGTAAGATGTTTTAAAAAAAACATTGTATTTTCTCTTCTTTCATTCATATGATTTGTCACTGTTTCTCCTCTGTCATCTAAAACAAACAACTGCTACAACATAACATCTGTTATCCTCATAATTTATTTTTTGTCCTCTGAAACTTGATGATATCTTGAATATTCTTTATATTACATAGGAAAATATTTCCAATCCATCATACAAACAATGTACATGCATGACTTGTTTATTCTTTAGTTTCTTATTTATTTATAAAACAAGACCGATTGATTTTGACTTGCAACTCGGCTGTTGCATCTCTGATGCTTTCTCGAGTTTCATATTGCTAGCTCACTGAAACAACAGTCCGCGGATAGAAATGTAGCCCCACTCGGACACATTATCCTGATTCTGAGCCAACCAGTCTTGGCTTTCACCTTCATGCTGCGTGCTTAGTGGAGAAGCAACAAATACCAATGTTATTGTCTTTGGTAAATATAAATGGTGTTTGATAAAATAAAACAATGAAGAAGATTTGTACAGTGTCAAGTGATGATTTGTCTGTTCAAGTGTTCCCTATTTTATTTTAAGGCTCTATTTGATATATCCTGATAATTACTGGTAAGTTTACTGAAGCAAGCATGATCAAAGTCCGCTGACAAACATTGTCTTGGGCCATTAGTGGCTTGTCTAAGTAATCAACACAATAGACTTCATGACTTCAGATTAGATTAAAGAACAATACATAATTGTAAATGTTTATTTTGTTGTCAATATAGAGGTAATCAGCAGATGAAAAGAAGAAAAAAACAACAAAGAAATCAAATTATTATTTTATTTCTTTGTTTTCAAGTAATTTGATGCTTGTAAAATAAAGATGTTTAATCCTTTTTTTTTTTTTCAATTTGCAAAATAAGGATTAATTTAGCACAATTATTTTATCTCTGGTGTAGTTATCAACCCTATACATGTGCATGCTTACGTACCACAATCCAATTAACATTCTAGGCAAAATTCTACTTAACTGCCAATTCGAACTATCATGTCCATCCAACCAAAACCCCAGGCCTTTCAATAAGGGGCGGTACCAGGTACTTTTACCCACCTAAAATGGTCTTTGTTACCTGCTGATTTTAAAGAGTGTTGTACAAGATACTTGTTCAAATTTTAATAAAAAGTACTGCCTGTAAATAGTGAAGTACTGGTACACTTGAAAAATATTGAAAGCCCTGCAACCCTGTATATTAAAGATTCAAATTACCACTCTTAAAATACAAAAATGTCATTTTGTGGTGCCAATCGTAACTACTCTGCCATTCTCGCTACTCTGCAAATAACCTCGTACGTACATAGTAGAAATTCTTCTTAAATTGTTTGCCGGAAGTTAGGATAAGCTAAGCCGCACAAAAATATAGTCCATGAAAATCCATTATGGAAGACATACTAAGTAAAATCTAATCATGCAAAACTAATTAAAACTTTAATTGAATATAGAAAATTGTTTAAAATATAACTTTATTAAACTTTCATGTAACTGACATGTGAAAAGTAGTGCGATTTATACGCCTAATGCATACGAGGTTATTTGCAGGATAGCGAGAATGGCCGAATAGTTACGATTGTTTGTGGTGCAAGAATATGAAATAGTCCAGTTTTCAAAGAAAGATAACTCTAGGATGTAAAATCTGTCTTCATCATTTTAAACACAATTATAATCAGATAAAATCATTAGTGACAATCAGATAAGTACTTAGATATTGATGTCTAAATTAAAAAAGAAAAATAGCTTCCTCAAAATGGTAAAATATGTGGGTTTTCCATTAGGAAATGATTTCAAGTTTACAATATACAGTACATGTGTTTATAATGCACCATATGATATAATAAATTAAATGTACATCTAATACATATATACATGTATATAAATTCATTTGATGATTTTTTTTAATTTATCATTTAAATGGAGATTAAGAATGTGAAGGGGAAGATAAGCAATATGTACTGTGTACAAATATATATCTATAAATTAATTTTATTTCTGGAAATAGTTGTAAAATTTCAAATTAAAACACAGGCATGGATTATAAATCTTAAAATTTATTTTCCTAGATGCAGATAATCTATTTTATTATTTATTTAATATAATCAGTGCCTGCATTTTAATTTAGATTTTAAAACTTTTTCCAGTACTGAAATTCTATTTTACTGTAATAATCTTAAATAAATTGCTATTCTACATCACGTTTATACTCTAGTAGAAATGTAAAATGTCAAAGTGTGGTGTTTACAGTGAATCTTCATATTTTTATTGATTGTTATATATAATTAGTTGAAATTGTACGCACAATCGTTACAGAATAAAAAAAAAATTAATTAAACATTTTTTTATTAATTTTTCTTTCAACTGAATTTTAAATTTGTTCGGTATGATTGACTTCCTGTATCTGAAACCTTAAACATGAAAGACTTGTTGAAGAAGAAAGACATGACTATTTTTTTTTTTACATTTCATTATTACTGCTAAATATGAATTTTTATACCCCCGCAACAAAGTTGTAGGGGGGTATACTGGTTTCACCATGTCCGTTCGTCAGTCTGTAGACAAAATCCTATGTCGTTCGATAACTTGAGTTGTGTTTCTCAGAATGTTTTGAAATTTTATCAGCAGCTTACCGGTGAAGAGAGGAGGCTCCCTTTCATTTTTGACGATTTTCACTTTTGCCGTTCCAGGGTTATTGGACTTGATATGATGGAAAATAAGATTTTTACCCTATGTCGTATGATAACTTGAGTAGTGTTTTTCAGAATATTTTGAAATTTGAGCAGTAGTTTACTCATGAAGAGAGAAGGGTCTCTTTCATTTTTGATGATATTCACTTTTATTGTTCCAGAGTTAGGGGCCTTATATTTTATACAATGTCATAGGAAAATTTTAGTAATGTATAATGGAATCTGGAGAAACTTTACTAAATAATCATTGGCTGGGTAATAGAGGAGGGTCCCTTTCATTTTTGGTCAGAACAATCAGTAATGTTTTGGTTATGGAAATAGGTTGGACAGATGCGGGGAGCGGGGGGGGGGGGGGTATATCTTAGTGAGCTGTGCTCACAGTAATACTAATTGTTTAGATGTCTGAAATGATTTGAGAGCTTTGTGGTAAAGGGGGTCAAAGTCATATTTTGAGGGGTTCAAAGGGGGTGGGGGTTACTATAGAATCCTTTGGAAAAGTTGAAATTTCGTACATTAATGTTGATAACTTCTAAATGGATAATGATAGACATAAAATTTGACATAGTGATAGGTCACCATTAGAGGGGTAATTCTGCGTTTTCAAAATTTTCAAGATGTCTGCCATTTTCAAAATGGCTGCCAAAACACGCCATAAAAAATGGCCTGTAAAAATTCAACATTATCCAATATCATCAAAATTTGATATGTGGGTACATAATGATGATTCGCGACATTGAAAAATTTCTACCGGTTGCCAATTTCAAAATGGCCACCACAATACAGCACAAATTCAACATTGTCTGATTTCAACGACATTTCATATGTAGGTAGATTATGATGTCCCGAATCTATTCCTTACATCGAAAAATTTCTACCGGTCACCATTTTCAAAATGGTTGCCACAATACTGCACAAATTCAACATTGTCCGATTTCAACGAAATTTCATATGTGGGTAGATTATGATGTCCTGAATTGATTCCCGACATCAAAATATTTCTACCGGTCTCCATTTTCAAAATGGCCACCACAATACCACAAAAATTCAACATTGTTCGATTTCAAAGGTAGCTTTTGATTTATTTTTTAAACCTGTTGTCAGTGGCCGGATTGGGAGACTTCATAATCGTTAGATTATAATCATATCTTGTTCTATATGTTTTTGTCAATTAATTTATATTTAGCACCAGAAATAGAAGTTTATCTTCTTAGATGTCGGCAGATCACAGACTGTTAGACAAGTTTCAGACTTATTAACAGGAGATCGACAAACATGTTTTTGACATAATTGACATTCTTGAGGAGATCATTACTTATTTTATAAATTTTTTCCCAATGAAATCATTGCCTATCCCTATGTCACCTCATGGACAAGGTTATTCTTTGTGATATTTTTCTGTCTTGCCCAAGGGTGAGATTGTCTACACATTTATTTCCATCTAATTTATTTTTTCCAGATATTTTATTGGAATTTCAAGACCAAGGACACAGTGTGCTACAAAAAAAATGAATAATGCAATTAAATTTGATTCTATTTCTAATAAACATGGGAATTCTAGCCAAAAATGAGCTTTCCAACTTGGATGAAAAAAACTATGGAATGCAATGCATGGGGAAAAAAAGTTGACCTATTTAACGATTCACCCTAGTTACATATATACCCTGTTTAATGTCAGTTCTAGGTAGTTAAGATATCTGTTTGTCTGACTAAAATACAAGCAATCTACTCTTTCAGAAATGCTTAGGTCATTTTCTGATGGTGTCTTTGACAGGTGAGCTTTATCATTGCTTCAGCATCTGTTTTTGGTCTTGGCTTGTGTTCGTTTGCTTTTCATATTTCAATCTATTTCTTACAAACCATTGGACAAATTAAATCAAACTTGAAAGTGAGCAGAAATGTTACTTTAGTGGTTCTCAATGTTAATATGATTTTAATTTCGCTCTTAAATTCAAGATTGCTAGGCCAATCCTGCTTTCTGATTGGCAAAAATTTCAAAATCTTCTCAAAAACTGTTTTTTGTTTTTGTTTTGTTTTAATCAAGTGCAAATGATATACTGAAAGAAACCAATGTTCATTTTCTAGACCTGTAAACAAATATTACTGGTATGCCAAAATGCCATAAAGATATTTTATAGTGATTGAAATGTTACATCATTTGCCAGTAGTCTATGTTATATTCTATGTGATCAGTTCAGTCTCTATGATCTATTTTATGTGCATCATTTGCCAGTAGTCTATGATATATTTTATATGCATCAGTTGAAGCAGTTCAGCATTAAAATCTAGAATGTCAATATTTAAAATGAAATCAAAACAAGGATATGAGTACAATAAAAACCAATATTCATTTCCATATCAATTTTGTCCCCAATGCATTGATATAAATTTAACCAATAAATATTCCATCTATTCCAAAGTTTGGAATATTGGAAAACTGTATCTCACCAGAGGCCACCATTATTATCAAGCCATTTCTATCATGATTTTGTAGGGGTTGCTTTATGAGTGTGGACAACTGTTAAATCATTTCACAAGTCCACAAAGGGTGGTATAAGAAAGATTCTGATATTGGAGAAAACAATATTATTGAATGGTGTTATACTTGTGTAAACAGAACCCAGGAATAAACTGGAATCTTGTATAAACTGTACTTTAAATAAAGTCTCAATGTAGACAATCTTTGTTAATTTAACCTGCATTAACTGACCACTGGTCTATACCAAACACAGGAGCTGAGTTAATTTAACCTGTATAAACTGACCACTGGTCTATACCAAACACAGGAGCTGAGCTGTTCCCAAACAGTTTTGTTCAGACAGGTTTCCCTGTACATGTATTTGGACATTCTTTACTGTATAATGCTATTATAATAATTCATTTTATTCAGTGTTTGTACATGTAGGTATTTTCTTACTTTTATTATATATATAAATCACAAGAAGCTATTTACAGTAAATGACTTTATATTTGTAGGTTTTGCTGGTACTCCAGGTTATTTATCTCCAGAAGTCCTAAGGAAAGATCCCTATGGCAAACCTGTAGATATTTGGGCATGTGGTAAGACAAACTATCCCAAACACTATCAACATAATGCATTTTATCCTGCAATAATTTTGCTGTACAGTAAAAGTATTGTATTATTTGTCTAGTATACAAATAACAGTCTCCTGGTACCTGATTTATGTAAAGGACGTGACTTTAGCTCAGACATGGCACAGGACACCCTTGAAAACAGTTGGAATATTGCTTTTGTGCTCTTATTTCAAGCAGTTTATCCATATTATTTACATTGCATGATAAACACAATATATGTACATTGTTAGGAAAGCAAAACAGGTCAGAAAAGATCACCAAAAAGGCTCGCTTTTCTACCTCTTTCTAAAGCTCATACAGGGGGAGGGGAATGGGCTTTTTTTTTCGTGAACAAAATCTGCCATTTTATAATAATGCAAAGCAGGACAGTCTCTATTTTCATTTTATTGTCAATGAGAAGACTCCTGCACTAGACATTTTTAACTGGCTTCTGATTGCCCCTTTGCTATCCTCAAGCCCCTCTTACATAGAATAATGTGTAAAAAAAAATACCTTCAAAGATACTAATAAACCAAAAAGTACCAGATATATATTGCAGAATGTCACAATAAATGGAAATGCCCCACATCCCCCTTTACCCTTTAGATGATAATGTGAATTGTGTATGTCTCCCCACCCCCCTCATAAATATATATTTAATTATTCATAGAACAAATGCCTCTGAAGTCACATTTTTGGAGACCAAATTTGTTAATTATCCATATGTCAATTGAATGAGTGTGAACCAGTTAAATGTGTACTATACACAGTCATGTATGGTACATAGAATTATAAAATAGACCACACATGCAACATAACAATCATATGATCACCTGTATATGTTACCTAGATCTATGAATTAATTAATTATAATAATTGAACAAGAGGCACCTAATAGAATATGGTATAGCTGGATATTTTTATCACTGTGTTCTATATTTGTTTCTTTACTCCTGAAGTAACATTTCTGTACAAATAACACCATTCTATCTTAGGAAACTAATTACTTCTGGGTACTTTTATACATGATGTACAGAATCATTGTGTAGACAATTAACTTTTGGTTCACTTTGATCCATTTTACATCAGAATTCATAAAGAGCTTGGTCAAATTTGGTTGAAAAATAGAGACAGGAAATATGGTGAAAAAACAATCGCAATTGGACTAAAAATAAAAATACAAAATTTTTGGTGGCAAGATGTACTTGATACAGGAAAATTAATGTGATATAGTTTGTTAATGAATTGAAATATTTTCCATTACTCTGGTTTTCTTCCACAATACAATTGACTGCCACAATATTTTACTGAAATATTGTTGAAATTGGCTTTCAAAACCAATTACTGAACTCTAGTATACATGAATAGTACAATAGTGCCCTTCTTATAAGGGGCTTAGGATGCTCTCATCAAAGGTGACCTCATTTATCATTTCATATTTCAGATGAACTGAGATTGATGACTTAATTGCCCCCCTCAAGAAAGACTACCACTCTTATAAGATTGATGACTTAATTGCCCCCCTCAAGAGAGACTACCCCTCTTATAAGATTGATGACTTAATTGCCCCCCTCAAGAGAGACTACCCATCTTATAAGATTGATGACTTAATTGCCCTCCTCAAGAGAGACTACCCCTCTTATAAGATTGATGACTTAATTGTCCCCCTCAAGAGAGACTACCCCTCTTATAAGATTGATGACTTAATTGCCCCCCCTCAAGAGAGACTACCCCTCTTATAAGATTGATGACTTAATTGCCCCCCTCAAGAGAGACTACCCCTCTTATAAGATTGATGACTTAATTGCCCCCCTCAAGAGAGACTACCCCTCTTATAAGATTGATGACTTAATTGTCCCCCTCAAGAGAGACTACCCCTCTTATAAGATTGATGACTTAATTGCCCCCCTCAAGAGAGACTACCCCTCTTATACGATTGATGACTTAATTGTCCCCCTCAAGAGAGACTACCCCTCTTATAAAATTGATGACTTAATTGTCCCCCTCAAGAGAGACTACCCCTCTTATAAGATTGATGACTTAATTGTCCCCCTCAAGAGAGACTACCCCTCTTATAAGATTGATGACTTAATTGCCCCCCTCAAGAGAGACTACCCCTCTTATAAGATTGATGACTTAATTGTCCCCCTCAAGAGAGACTACCCCTCTTATAAGATTGATGACTTAATTGCCCCCCTCAAGAGAGACTACCCCTCTTATAAGATTGATGACTTAATTGTCCCCCTCAAGAGAGACTACCCCTCTTATAAGATTGATGACTTAATTGCCCCCCCTCAAGAGAGACTACCCCTCTTATAAGATTGATGACTTAATTGCCCCCCTCAAGAGAGACTACCCCTCTTATAAGATTGATGACTTAATTGTCCCCCTCAAGAGAGACTACCCCTCTTATAAGATTGATGACTTAATTGCCCCCCTCAAGAGAGACTACCCCTCTTATAAGATTGATGACTTAATTGCCCCCCTCAAGAGAGACTACCCCTCTTATAAGATTGATGACTTAATTGCCCCCCTCAAGAGAGACTACCCCTCTTATAAGATTGATGACTTAATTGCCCTCCTCAAGAGAGACTACCCATCTTATAAGATTGATGACTTAATTGCCCCCCTCAAGAGAGACTACCCCTCTTATAAGATTGATGACTTAATTGCCCTCCTCAAGAGAGACTACCCCTCTTATAAGATTGATGACTTAATTGCCCCCCTCAAGAGAGACTACCCCTCTTATAAGATTGATGACTTAATTGCCCCTCTCAAGAGAGAGTACCCCTCTTATAAGATTGATGACTTAATTGCCCCTCTCAAGAGAGAGTACCCCTCTTATAAGTCCACTTGTTCATTGCACAAGATGTGGTTTTATAAAGAAGGGAATAACTGTTTATATATACAGTCTACTCAATTTTATAATGAAATTTTAAGGGGACATGAAATCTTTTCATTGTAGGCAAACTTCAATATAACCAGACGAGGTTGATGGTGTTAAATACAGTGAAACTTATATAAACCAATCTTTAGATAAAGTTCCAATGTAGGAAATCTTTTATAATTTATCCTGTATAAATCAAACTCCTGCATATTCTGAGCACAAAAGCTGGTTCCAAGAAGGTTCGGTTTAGACATGTTTTACTGTACCAGTCATCGACTTTAGCAGTGGTCCGGTGGCCCATGGCCAGTGAAAATTGATTCGGACCAGTGACTTGCCAATTTTTTTCTATGGAATCTATATAAATATTCTAATTTTGAAGTTTTCTGGCCAGTAAATTCGAAAGTCTAATTTCGAAGACTGCTGTACTAGTAATCTGTTCAATTAAATTATTTTTCATTATAGCTGTTAAAGTAGACTGGTACTGTATATTTATATTGTATGACAAATTTCTATTTCAGGTGTAATATTGTATATATTGTTAGTTGGTTATCCACCATTTTGGGATGAAGACCAACACAGATTATATGCTCAGATTAAAGCAGGGGCATATGATGTAAGTGTACATTGAAATAGATTTATATAGAAAGTGCAGCATGTCTAGTCAATCTTGTGAAGACTTGTGCAAATGAATTTTATCTCCTACGAGAGACTATAAAGTGGTTATTGTGTCTCTCCTCAGCTCGTCTGAGGGAGACTCATTGTTGTCGTCCTGTTCTTCCATCTGTACAACTCCTCTTATAATTTCAATTGGAATGCCTTAGAATTTTAGAAATGTCTTTAATGACAAACACTTCTATATTTTGTGCTGGTATAACTGAAATTTGAACTTGACATATATTAAAATAATTGTTTAAGATTTCTTCCCAATTTTTATGTATTGTAATATTGCTGACTTTTGTCAATTACACAGATTAGACCTAATTTGACCAAATAAAATTCTGAATCAATTGAACAGTTTAAATTAAATATAACCGAGATGATCCTTTGATAGTTCCTTTAGTACTGACAGTCCCACCTTCCATCCAAGATGGCTGTTTTTACAATAAATAGAAATCTATTATAATGGCCAAAAAATCTACGCTGGGATGAGATGAATTTTAGACTATAGTACATTATAATGAGTTGTTTAAAAGAGTATTATCTATTAATTTGTTTTTTTCTTTACCTAATTGCATGATTAACGTGATTAATTAAGAAATCATTTCTCTGTCTTAAACTTCAGCTGCATTGTAAGGGTAAGCTTTAAAGATCTTTGTTTTTGAATTATTGTCAAGGATGACAAAGAAAAGAGCAGCTGTTTAGAGAATTGTAACACACTTGGTGAGAACTTCTACTACATGTTGAAAAATAATCATCAGTAGTTAGCAGACTTCATAGAAGTGCCATATCTTTATTGAAGAAGGAGATAAGAGGGCAAGAACATCTGCAATATTTCACATCATTTAGGGAGTTTCATTTCAGTCTTCACGCTAACCCACTTGCACGAAGCCTGGTATAAGTAAAACTGGATTCGAACAAGTGTAAATTATGAAAGAATTTGTTTAAATAAAATAAATAGAATTATTAATGACTATTTTCTGACATAAATGTCTGGAACTTGTGTAGTGTTATACTTCACCAAATCGATACTATTTCATAATAATAAATCTGTGATATAAAAGAGTAACAAAAACACTAATAAACTCCTAAGTGTTTAATCTATGAAAGATTGTAATTATATAAGGCTAGAAAAAATTGTTCATTATTAGTTTCTTCCTGGAACGTTGCATCACAAATCCATGTTTATGATTTATAAATGTCTTAAAAGAAGATGCATTATCAGGTTTCTGCTATAAAAGTAGGAAATATTGGTTATTAAAATATTTTAATGTTTAGACACACGAAAATAGTTCAACTTCAAAGGTATCAATATTTTTGCTGGCGGGTATCAATTGGTAACTTGGAGATTTATTACACATTGTCCCAGTTTAATTTCATCCCAACTGGCCCAAAGGGAAAAGTTAGCTATTGTCCTAAGAAAATCGATGAAATAAAAGGAATGAAACTTCACAGAAATGTTACTTGGATATTGGATAGTCCTCAACATTATTTGTGATTCTCATTTCATTTGAAAGATCAAAATGGCTGATAGTGACTGAAACCAGGACTCACCAAACCAGGCGAAGTGGGCGAAATTCTCGCCCTATATCAGCTGAAGTCACTCTCCCTCGACTCTAAAGTAAAATTAAAGTCACCTTGTTTCTTTTTGCAAGTCTCTCCTTTCTTGCAAATAATCTGTGTTTTATGGTAAAGCTGATTGACAAAGCCATTGTTATCAATGTGAAAATACATAAGAATGAGAGAAAAGAGCTTTATTCAAGCAATAAATAAAATTTAACTTGGGACAAAAGAATCACGACAAATTTCTAAATTTGTACTGACGAAATTCCAGTTGACAATCAAATCCCAAATTTAAAAATAAACAAACAGATGCTTCCTGTACCAAATTGATTGTTGGATTGTGTTATATTTTTTTAGCTCACCTGTGTGAGCTATTGACATCACTTGGCGTCTGTCGTCCGTCTGTAAACTTTTTCAAAAATCTTCTTCTCTGAAACCACTGGGCCAATTTAAACCAAACGTGGCCTGAATCATCCTTAGGGGGTTCCCTTTAAAAATTTATGTCCGATGACCCTGCCGACCAACCATCATGGCCACCATGTCTATAAATAGAACATAGGGGTAAAATCAGCAAAAAAATCAATTAAAAAAAATCCAGAAAAATCGAGTATATTGCAATTAAGTTTGATACATATATGTAATATTCTTTCAGAATTATGGTTGAGGACCCCATCCCCCATCAAACATGGCCACCATCGTTACTATAAATAGAAAATTAGTGAAAAAATTCATTAAAAAATTATTTTAAAATCCTATAAAGAATCAAATGCAATCAAACCATATGGAAAGAATGCATATGTGGTCTTCTTTCAAAATTTTTATTGAAGACCTCCAGCTGTCGTCCAACGTGGCTGTCACTGTTACAAAAAATAGAAAATTATTGTCAAAAAACATATTTTAAAATCCGGTAAAAAGCCAGTTGCCACCAAACTTTATGGAAATGATGCATATATGATCCACTTTCAGACTTATGGTTGCTAACCCTGGTCGCTTATGAAAAATGGCTGCTATCGTTACAAAAAATATATATATTTATTTTTCAAATTCTTTAAATATTGTAAAGAGCCAATGTTGCTACCAAACTATAAAGGAACAATGCATATATAATTCTCTTTCAGACCATGAATGATGACCCCGACTGCCATCAAACATGGCCATTGCCGCTTCTCAAACTTGAAAATTAGTGAAAAAAAATAGAAAACTATTGAAAAAATTAGATTCTTCTCCTCTGAAACCATTTGGCCAAATGAACCGAAACTTGGTAGGAAGCATCTATGGAAAGTCCTCTGTTGTGATTGCTCATTTCGTCCTGATCCGTTAACAAATATGACCACCATAGACAATTCTTGTTTCTGATTGGATGATTTCAAAAAAATCTTCTCCTCTGAAACTGCTTTGCCAGATGAAATGAAACTTGGTAGGATGGATCTATGGGAGATCCTCTATAAAGATTGCTCATTTCATCCCAATCCATTAACAAATATGGCTGTCACAGGCAATTATTGTTTCTGATTGGTCAATTTCTAAAAATCTTCTACTCTGAAACCTGGTAGGAAGCATCTATGGAAGGTCCTCTATGGGAAATGCTCATTCCATTTTGATCCGTTAACAAACATGGCCATCATAGGCAATTCTTGTTTCTTATTGGTCAATTTCTAAAACAGCTTTTCCTCTGAAGCCACTTGGCCAAATGATATGAAACTTGATAAGAAGCATCTATGGAAGGTCCTCTATAGAGATTGCTCATTTCGTTTTGATCCATGAACAAACATGGCTGCCACAGGCAATTCTTGTTTTAGATTGGTCAATTTCTAAAAATCTTCTTCTCTGTAACTGCAATGCCCAAATGAACAGAAATTTGGTGGGAAGCACCTATGGAAGGTTCCGTATTAAGTTTCCTCAAAACAGAATGAAAGGTGAGCGACACAGGAGCCTCTAGTTATTATTAGTTATTTATAGCTTTTTCAAAGGTAAGCAATCAACTTGTCAAGTTTTAAACATGGCGGCATTTTAATGGAAGCAAGGGAAGTAACTCACATTCTGATGTAATATATATATATATTACAGATTTCAATGTGAAACAAATAAAATTTAAAATGGACAAATATAAGATCAATGACAATAATACGAGTCCTAAGCATGAATTTAAAGTTAAATATGACGGATATGAACGAGATATTAGCAAAGACACACTTCAACTGTAAATTTTTTTTAAATGATGCAAAGAAACAACACATTTTTGAGGAAACATGTCTCTATGAAGCTGTTGGAAGTCTCCCTGTCATGCATTCACTTCTCCCTCATGTTCTTTGAGGGAGAAGTTAAGTCTCCCTGTTTTTTGCAAGTGTGGTGAGCCCTGTGAAACAACAGTTCACATGCAGACATGTTGCTCTACTCGGGCACATTATTCTAAATCCTAGCAAACCGGTCTTTGTCCTCACTCTTTAATGCTGCATTCTATAGTGGAGAAGCAGCTAAGGCCAATTTTAGTCTTTGGTATGACATGACAGGGGCTCGAACTCATGACCTACCACACTCCAGACAATCACACTGGTCATTACACCACTGTTATAAAACTGACTGCCACGATATAGCTGAAATATTGTTGAAAGTGGCATTAAACACCATAACCCTAACCCTTTTCTTAGAATTTCTAGTCTTTTTTAAGGAACTCCATAAACTATAGACTGTTGAATTTAAAACAAAAATCCTTGACTTTTGTAAAGACTAAGCAATTCTTTACTAATATAGAGTCAAGTAGAATTGTTAATAATGATTGAATTTTATTTCAGTACCCATCACCAGAATGGGACACAGTCACACCTGAAGCAAAGAATCTCATAAATAGCATGCTTACAGTGAATCCAGCAAAACGTATTACAGCTACAGAGGCCCTCAGACATCCTTGGATCTGCGTAAGTTATATTTCACATCTTATGATGTTGTCAACTAGGTAAGGCCATTCCGTATACAATGTACTGGTTTGCTGTTACTCCAGTTGTAATTTTTGAAGTGGGTGGGTAGATAGACCAATTATTCTTTATGTGGTGTAACAACTGTTTTCACCTTCCATCTTTAGAGGGTACATAGTTTTGTGTAATCTGTAACTGCAACAGCTTTCATTTAACATTATTCAAACTTAGCCCAGTGATATCACACACATTGAAGATGTACACCTCCTAATTTGGACAGATCTGACAAGCTTAAAAAATTGTTTTAAAAGTCATTTTTGTGATCACATTCTGTAGACAGTGCCTGTAATCTGTAACTGTAATAGATTTCGTTATCAAACTCGGCATAGTGATTGCACTCACATTGAAGAGATGCACCACCTTAAACATAATTACATACATATTGATATTATGCTACTCTTACCAGAAGAAGATTGATCAGATTTTTAATTTGTAAACCATAACCATTTCCCCCAAGTTTATGTAATCTCTACATCTCCATATATACAACCTCTTCCCAAAATGTGACAATTAAAATGCAGCCAGCATTGTTCCAACACCAAATATGGTCTTGTTCATTCAAATATCAGAATAAAAAAAAGTTTGCTGTAATGCATTAGAATTTCTGATAGAAAAAGATTTTTTGGGTGTGGTGGGGCAGTTTTGATTTGCTGAGTAAAGCATTTTTGATTGTTCAAACATAGGGCATTTTTGATTGGTTGATTGAGTTACAGCAAACCCAATTTTTTTCGTGAATGGCATACTATTTCATGTTTTAAGAATTGTATTAAATAATATACATATATTGCTTTTCAGATTATAATACTTAATGGCATAAAATATGTTATCTTACATTTTCACAAGATGGAGGGAGGTTCCTGCAAATAGAAAAAATAAAAACTTTTTATAGCTGAATACAAATGTACTATCAGTTTAAGTTCAAAGACACGGGGGTATATAATATTTAGATTACTTGTCTGTTACATGAAAAGAGTAATCTCAATATCAGTTTATTCAGGAAACTAATTAACTCCCAATTCACAAGTGCTTTAAATTGTGAGGCAAACAATGTACTCGAAAAAGGGTAATTTCTAAATTTTCTGGTTTTGTTTACCCACAGGAGAGCTATTTATTGATTCTGAAATATGATTCAAGCATTCAAAAATGAACACAGTGTTTTTATTAACTATTATAAGTTCTAAGCTTCCTAGTGACCAACTATGATTATTTAGACGGTCAGTAAATTGTTGAAGGGTGAGCGCTTTAGCGCGAACCCTTCAACTATTTACTTACCGTCTAAATAATCATAGTCGGTCACAGGAGCTTAGAACATTTTTGTACGATGTTGCTGATCTATAACTTGAAACAGTAACTAAGTTTTTTCCACGAACTATGTTTGACGGACTTTCTTGGAAGTTCTAAGGCTAAAGACGTAATGGTCACTGGACAAAATTAAGCACCGCCCACTGACCTTCTGTAATTTTCCGTCTGCATTGTTTCGTAGCTGCACGTTTATCTATCGTCTGCATCGGTGTGTAACAGACTAACATAACACAATGGAGAAAAAGAGGAGATTAGTTTCAACTACTGATGAGGAAATCGAACAAAGGAGACTTAAAATGAATGCACAAAAAACCATTAAACAGAATATTGCGGCGACAACTTTGCGTTAATTTCTCTCTTTTTTATTGTGTCTCAAGAAGAATTTTTTTACTGTGTTATTTTGGAAGAAAATATAAATCATCATCTTTCTTGCAGTTGTGTTCAATTATGCTAAATCAAAATACACACGCATATATAGTGAGCCTGGTCAAGTACACTTGGCATACGTCGTCTCAGTTATCGATTACAATATTTCTTTATTTCGGACAGCATCGAGGTCAAATTATACAATAATAGATTACACAATGCTGCAGTCACCTGGCATATGGAATTTTCCACTGGCCAGTAAAGCGTATTAATCTTATTCTCTAGATTTCCATATATGGCTCTGCCTTCTATCATTATTTTTAAGAATGATTTTATCCAATCATAGGTCGTCAAATAAATGCAACATCGTACAATATCAGTTTAGAGTTATTCCCTTTAAAATAGGAAACAAAAATATATTTTTGCTTTACAGTTGTTATAGAGGTTTCTTATTCCATTTTGAAATTTTTCAAAATTACTTCTATTTACTTTTAATTGTTTCGTGCTATTTTATATATGGCCAAAAAAAAACCCACAAAAAACCTGTGTCTCTGCTAACCCTACTGTCCCTAATTTTTAGTTCATATCATTTATAGACAAACATTGTTAAGCTCTGATTCTTGTCCTGTATAACCTAGGTAAAAAAAAAATTGCCGACATAACTACCCCATTTTTTCAAGAATATTTGAGGAAACCTAGGTATTTTTTATTATTTATTATATTTAGATCTAAATCTTTGATAATATAATTTACTATAACTTACTGGTAAGTATTTAGTGATTTTGAAATAATGATGAAATGAAATTATTATTTGATTTGTAATAAAAAAAAAGTTAAAGAATTGAGTAAAAATGTGCATGTATTATATTTTCTGTTAATCATCTAATACAGCTCAACAAGTATCAAAATTTTGATTGGTTTTCAATAGGAGAAAAATTACCTGTATAAACATAGACATTAAAGATAAAAAAAGAAACCCTTGCCCTACATTTACCATTGAACAGGACCCATTATCTCATTTTTTCACCTTTCAAGATTATTATTTTTTTTATCTCTGTGTAATTTGAGTATGCATTCTAAATACTAAATAACGTTTGTGTATAATTGTAATTGCTTCTATTATTTATTCACCAAATTTGGTAAGTTGATTATAAAATTATTTAATAAAATTGCCAGCAAATAAATATAAATGTGGAATTCTGTGATTATCATTGATGAAAAATAAGGGTTATCTCCCTTTTTATGGCTGTTTTATATTCAGAATTGTTCAAATAAGCAAAATTGTTTTAAAATATTGTCTTACAGGGTAATGAGAATCATTAAGCACTTCTTAGTGACAAAAGCAGGCATTACAAATAATTGTTTATTAGTTGTGAGAAACAAACATTTAAAGGTTTCCAGTCTGCAGTAGTACACATTGACTTTATACAATTCATGTGTAATGATATACTTTGCCCTTCTGCTTAATTGATTCTTTAGAATATAATTGACAAAGCATTACAAATGATATTAACAGACAACTTGGCAGTTTGAAAAAAACCATAAGATTTGTGAAGATTGTGGTTGAGAACAAAGTTCATCTTAAAACTTTTTAAATGACAACAAACCTTGACTTACCGTAATTGATTTAATGTCAAAAGAATTTAACTATATTTTTTTTATTGTCATTATACCAGGGTCTTCAATAGTGTTGAATTAAGTTAATTATCAGATCAAAACATTTTGTAAATGTATTTAAATCGTGGATGAGACCATTTTTGTTGGTAGTTTGCTATGCAAACCTTTACAAAATCATAAATTCTCATTAAATTCAGATATATAAAGTGCAGAAAAGTAAATCTATGGTATCTGGAGATAAAAGTTTGTATAGTGAAAAAAAGAAGCAAAAAGAAATTCCAAAATTTGTGAAAAGTATTTGATAAATACCAATTGTACAACTTTGTCAAGTCCATCTCCATGTGTGTGAGAGAGAAAAAATGTTAATAGAACAAATGATTGCAATTATATATTAGTACATGTAGTTATTTGTTTGCATGGATTATATCTGAAAAATCAATATTCAAAGTACAAAATATCCCTAGTTATCTAAATATGGTGTAGTTGACCTAACAGTCTCATTGATTAGTTATCAGGGAAGAATTACAGTAGGTTATATTGTTGTGGGTTTAGATAAAAGTTCAACATTGAAATTTGAAGAAAAAAAAGTAATGATATAAAATTAAATATACAAATTTTAATTAAATTTTAAATAAATTGGGTGTTTAATTTTCTTGTCAACATATCATATTTCATTTAGTATCTTGAGATTCGATCTTAAATCAAGTTATGTGAACTAAAACTAGATCATTAATAAAAAATTGAATAAAAATCACATTATATCAGATATAGATATTCACAGTGTAAAAATAGATTTAATGCCTTTTTCAATGCTACAAAAATACCTGGTTTGTACATAATTTGTATATACATCTAGAATAGATTATGTTGTCAATGAATTATATCGACTATGCAACTCTTTTGTTCATGATTTCATCAAGGTATATGTATCTACTCAACAAATTTAACTGTTAAACGTTTTTTATTTGTTATTATTGTCGAGTATTATTGAACTCCATGTTTTTGATATTTTGAAGGAGAGAGGAATGTTATCCGTGCTGCAGGAGCTGCATTTTGTGTAAGAGAATAAAATGGTGATTTCTCACGAAAGATTTAACCCTCTGACATAATCTTGAACTTGCTCAGAAGGCGGTCAGTATTTGGCAAAAAAAAATTGATTGAATCTGATTTTTTGGAGACACCTTCTCCAATAATTCAGAGTTAGAATGTTTAATTGTACCAATGTATCTGTTTACCTTTGTCGTTTCAGCAGAGAGAGAGAGTAGCGTCGGTGGTACACAGACAAGAAACAGTAGACTGTCTGAAGAAATTCAATGCTCGAAGAAAGCTCAAGGTAAAAAACTTTGCTTATTTTAAGTTTGTTTGTTTGATGGTGTTTAATGCCACTTTCAACAATATGTCAGTTATATCATAGGAGTCTGATTTATTGACAAAGGAAACCAGAGTACCTGGAGAAAACTACAGACCATCTCTAACATATTGACAAATTTGATCACTTAAGACTACATTAAATCTGTCTTGTAATGGGCAGGAGTACAACACACTATTGACTAACCTAAGTGGCATTTAGGCATTGAGTCCATTGCTAAATGTAAATACAGCCAACATAGGATTCACCCAACCAGGTGAAGTGGGTGCCTCCCAAGGCGAAATTAAAGTCACCTTGTTTCTTTTTGCAAGTTGCTCCTTTCTTGCAAATAATCTTTATTCTATGATCAAACTGATTGACAACACAATTGTAATTGATGGGAAAACATATAACAATAAGAGAAAAAAGGTTTTATTCAAGCAATAAAGAAGGTTTACTTTGTTAAGACAAAAGAATCACAGCAAACTTCTAAATTTTTTGTAATGACGAAATTCCAGGTGAAAAATAAATTAAAAAAAAATATGAGATGTATTGTTTATTTTGTTATTTCAGGGAGCCATCCTTACCACTATGTTGGCCACAAGGAATTTTTCCAGTGAGTACTTTGATGTGATTGGTTCTTATCATGTAGACCCTATTATTGACATTGTCATAGCAGTGTATATTTCTAGCACCTTTGTCTACATGTATCACATCATGTATATATTAATATATACTCTTTGCTAATGTTAAATTTGTAAGATATTTATATTATTGCTAGATTTTTCGATGTCAGGAGTATATTTTTCGATTTGTACATTGATCAATTCCTTACTAAATTTTTTTCTAAATTATTTATTGAAAACTAATGAATTGATTGTACAGTGAAACCGGTCTAAACCAACCGTCAGATTTTGAATTCGGAATAAACAGGTGTTCGGTTTATGCAGGTTAAATAAAGAAGGAATTCATAAATTTGGACTATACAGTCAAACCTGCTCATGCAGTCACCTCTGTTAAGCAATCACCTGTATTAAAAGGTCACATTTTTCTTGTCCTGTGCGAGAGAATTCCATATGAATTGAACCTCTTTTAAGAGGTCACCTGTCTTATAAGGCCACTTTTTCTTTGTCCCAAAGGTGACCTCTTAATACAGGTTTGACTGTATTTAAATTTAGGTTTAGACAGTTTTACTGTATATGAAATTACCATTATTTTTTTTGAAAAACATTGAAATCTGGGAATTCATTTTTAAAATACTGGAAAATTATTGTTTATTTTGTTCATAAACACAAACTATTGGGATGAACTCAACAATTTAAAGCTCAATGATGCACAACAATATACATAACCTATATAAACTTTGAGGTGTGGTACAAAATATTCAAGTGATAATGGACATTTTACTTGTTTTTTTCTTTTTGTATCTTTGTTAGGATTTGTTTTTGTGTGCATTTTTTCAATAAAAAAAAATTAATATTTGAAAACAAATACATAATTGTTAGAATATGAAACATCTAGAGTAGATATCTGAAACACAGATTAATCAACTGTAAAATGAGTAATTAGGTACTTTGGTTTCAACCTTATTAGGTACATTTTCATACTTTGGTTTTTTGTTAGGTCGAGTAATCAAAAGCCATGTTGGTTATGACTATCACTTGACATCCTGTGCTTTGTCTCTGACTATTTAAAGCCGGACTGTAGACCATAATGGGTAATGCCTATGAAAAGTGCTAAACTCCCTGCACGCTAAACACCTATTTTGTAGATTTCAAAAAAATAGCAGGCGCATTGTAGCCACTATAAAAGACTAAATTTTTCATCCCTACCTGACTTGCCATACTTTTTCAGTAGGATTTAAAAGTCGTTGACACCTCCTTTGCCTCATTTCTATATAGTTTATATATATTTTGAACTTGTTCTCATCCTAGATATAGCTGAAATACTGCTCGCTAGCAGTGTCTTATTATGTGAACTATTTTTTTTTTAAATGAAATTGCTGTGAATATTAAATGAATTATTCCATGAATTGGTTCTTACTATAGATTTTCTATTTGATGTAAATTCAATTCAATATTCCATGTAGCTGTCACAGGAAAAACATGAACCATGATGAAGACTTTGATAATGTTCAAATGAACTCTTATGGTATCAAAATTTTTATCTCAGACCATTGTTAAAAAAAAATTGTGAAATTAATTTATACCTGTCTGAGAATACCAAATCGGTTGGATTTGCAAATTCTCAAAGCTGAGAATTTTTTTTAGATAACTTTGACAAGAACCAAAAGAAGCAATATTAAAATAATGAAGCTTTTGTATTGTTTTTTTTCCCAGTAAACTAGAATTCCTTACCAAGAGCTTGTTTGCTGATGAAATTAAAAAAAAAAAATTTGGCTGACATAAGAAATTATCAGAATCAAAAAATGAAAATAAATAAAAATCCATGAATGTGGCTTTATATCTTCCATAGGATATCATGACCTATGTGTGACCTAATTTTGCCTCAGAAATAGTGTACAACTTTAAGTTAAATTAAAAGTTCTATTGACACCTATTTAAAGATAATTATATCATAGATTTTGTCCAAGTATGTAGGTCTTGAGAATACATTATTATAAAGATCATATTGTTTGACCCAAAATTCAAAATGTAATGGTACAATTTAAAGTTATAATGAGCTATACTGTCGTTTTGACACCAAGTTTTTTATAGGGCTACTAAAATTTTGCATTATATTATGTTATGTATCTGTCCTGATATTACAGAAAACACATTTGATAGTGCAAACATATGTTAAATATTTATGAAACATGTTGCTATGCTTGATGCAGTTTAAATGAGATGAGTTTTTTCATTTGGCAGATTCATTTGACACAATATGATGATGTGCATATCATTTTATTTTCTTTAGCAGGTTGTAGCATTATTTTTCTTCTATTTTTACTGAGAATAAATGTGAACCTTGTCATCATCACATCTTCTACTGCTGTATTCTTACCACTTTCTCATACTGAGAATAAATGTGAACCTTGTGATCATCACATCTTCTACTGCTGTATTCTTACCACTTTCTCATACTGAGAATAAATGTGAACCTTGTGATCATCACATCTTCTACTGCTGTATTCTTACCACTTTCTCATACTGAGAATAAATGTGAACCTTGTGATCATCACATCTTCTACTGCTGTATTCTTACCACTTTCTCATACTGAGAATAAATGTGAACCTTGTCATCATCACATCTTCTACTGCTGTATTCTTACCACTTTCTCATACTGAGAATAAATGTGAACCTTGTCATCATCACATCTTCTACTGCTGTATTCTTACCACTTTCTCATACTGAGAATAAATGTGAACCTTGTCATCATCACATCTTCTACTGCTGTATTCTTACCACTTTCTCATACTGAGAATAAATGTGAACCTTGTGATCATCACATCTTCTACTGCTGTATTCTTACCACTTTCTCATACTGAGAATAAATGTGAACCTTGTCATCATCACATCTACTACTGTATTCTTACCACTTTCTCATACTGAGAATAAATGTGAACCTTGTCATCATCACATCTTCTACTACTGTATTCTTACCACTTTCTCATACTGAGAATAAATGTGAACCTTGTCATCATCACATCTTCTAGTACTGTATTCTTACCACTTTCTCATACTGAGAATAAATGTGAACCTTGTCCTCATCACATCTTCTACTGCTGTATTCTTACCACTTTCTCATACTGAGAATAAATGTGAACCTTGTCATCATCACATCTTCTACTGCTGTATTCTTACCACTTTCTCATACTGAGAATAAATGTGAACCTTGTCATCACATCTACTACTGTATTCTTACCACTTTCTCATACTGAGAATAAATGTGAACCTTGTCATCATCACATCTTCTACTGCTGTATTCTTACCACTTTCTCATACTGAGAATAAATGTGAACCTTGTCATCATCACATCTTCTACTGCTGTATTCTTACCACTTTCTCATACTGAGAATAAATGTGAACCTTGTCATCATCACATCTTCTACTGCTGTATTCTTACCACTTTCTCATACTGAGAATAAATGTGAACCTTGTCATCATCACATCTTCTACTACTGTATTCTTACCACTTTCTCATACTGAGAATAAATGTGAACCTTGTGATCATCACATCTTCTACTGCTGTATTCTTACCACTTTCTCATACTGAGAATAAATGTGAACCTTGTGATCATCACATCTTCTACTGCTGTATTCTTACCACTTTCTCATACTGAGAATAAATGTGAACCTTGTCATCATCACATCTACTACTGTATTCTTACCACTTTCTCATACTGAGAATAAATGTGAACCTTGTCATCATCACATCTTCTACTACTGTATTCTTACCACTTTCTCATACTGAGAATAAATGTGAACCTTGTCATCATCACATCTTCTACTACTGTATTCTTACCACTTTCTCATACTGAGAATAAATGTGAACCTTGTCCTCATCACATCTTCTACTACTGTATTCTTACCACTTTCTCATACTGAGAATAAATGTGAACCTTGTCATCATCACATCTTCTACTGCTGTATTCTTACCACTTTCTCATACTGAGAATAAATGTGAACCTTGTCATCATCACATCTACTACTGTATTCTTACCACTTTCTCATACTGAGAATAAATGTGAACCTTGTCATCATCACATCTTCTACTGCTGTATTCTTACCACTTTCTCATACTGAGAATAAATGTGAACCTTGTCATCATCACATCTTCTACTGCTGTATTCTTACCACTTTCTCATACTGAGAATAAATGTGAACCTTGTCATCATCACATCTTCTACTGCTGTATTCTTACCACTTTCTCATACTGAGAATAAATGTGAACCTTGTCATCATCACATCTTCTACTACTGTATTCTTACCACTTTCTCATACTGAGAATAAATGTGAACCTTGTGATCATCACATCTTCTACTGCTGTATTCTTACCACTTTCTCATACTGAGAATAAATGTGAACCTTGTCATCATCACATCTTCTACTGCTGTATTCTTACCACTTTCTCATACTTAGAATAAATGTGAACCTTGTCATCATCACATCTTCTACTGCTGTATTCTTACCACTTTCTCATACTGAGAATAAATGTGAACCTTGTCATCATCACATCTTCTACTACTGTATTCTTACCACTTTCTCATACTGAGAATAAATGTGAACCTTGTCATCATCACATCTTCTACTACTGTATTCTTACCACTTTCTCATACTGAGAATAAATGTGAACCTTGTGATCATCACATCTTCTACTGCTGTATTCTTACCACTTTCTCATACTGAGAATAAATGTGAACCTTGTCATCATCACATCTTCTACTACTGTATTCTTACCACTTTCTCATACTGAGAATAAATGTGAACCTTGTGATCATCACATCTTCTACTGCTGTATTCTTACCACTTTCTCATACTGAGAATAAATGTGAACCTTGTCATCATCACATCTTCTACTGCTGTATTCTTACCACTTTCTCATACTGAGAATAAATGTGAACCTTGTGATCATCACATCTTCTACTGCTGTATTCTTACCACTTTCTCATACTGAGAATAAATGTGAACCTTGTCATCATCACATCTTCTACTGCTGTATTCTTACCACTTTCTCATACTGAGAATAAATGTGAACCTTGTCATCATCACATCTTCTACTGCTGTATTCTTACCACTTTCTCATACTGAGAATAAATGTGAACCTTGTCATCATCACATCTTCTACTGCTGTATTCTTACCACTTTCTCATACTGAGAATAAATGTGAACCTTGTCATCATCACATCTTCTACTGCTGTATTCTTACCACTTTCTCATACTGAGAATAAATGTGAACCTTGTCATCATCACATCTTCTACTGCTGTATTCTTACCACTTTCTCATACTGAGAATAAATGTGAACCTTGTCATCATCACATCTTCTACTGCTGTATTCTTACCACTTTCTCATACTGAGAATAAATGTGAACCTTGTCATCATCACATCTATTACTGTATTCTTACCACTTTCTCATACTGAGAATAAATGTGAACCTTGTGATCATCACATCTTCTACTACTGTATTCTTACCACTTTCTCATACTGAGAATAAATGTGAACCTTGTCATCATCACATCTTCTACTACTGTATTCTTACCACTTTCTCATACTGAGAATAAATGTGAACCTTGTCCTCATCACATCTTCTACTGCTGTATTCTTACCACTTTCTCATACTGAGAATAAATGTGAACCTTGTCATCATCACATCTTCTACTGCTGTATTCTTACCACTTTCTCATACTGAGAATAAATGTGAACCTTGTCATCATCACATCTACTACTGTATTCTTACCACTTTCTCATACTGAGAATAAATGTGAACCTTGTCATCATCACATCTTCTACTGCTGTATTCTTACCACTTTCTCATACTGAGAATAAATGTGAACCTTGTCATCATCACATCTTCTACTGCTGTATTCTTACCACTTTCTCATACTGAGAATAAATGTGAACCTTGTCATCATCACATCTTCTACTGCTGTATTCTTACCACTTTCTCATACTGAGAATAAATGTGAACCTTGTCATCATCACATCTTCTACTACTGTATTCTTACCACTTTCTCATACTGAGAATAAATGTGAACCTTGTGATCATCACATCTTCTACTGCTGTATTCTTACCACTTTCTCATACTGAGAATAAATGTGAACCTTGTGATCATCACATCTTCTACTGCTGTATTCTTACCACTTTCTCATACTGAGAATAAATGTGAACCTTGTCATCATCACATCTACTACTGTATTCTTACCACTTTCTCATACTGAGAATAAATGTGAACCTTGTCATCATCACATCTTCTACTACTGTATTCTTACCACTTTCTCATACTGAGAATAAATGTGAACCTTGTCATCATCACATCTTCTACTACTGTATTCTTACCACTTTCTCATACTGAGAATAAATGTGAACCTTGTCCTCATCACATCTTCTACTACTGTATTCTTACCACTTTCTCATACTGAGAATAAATGTGAACCTTGTCATCATCACATCTTCTACTGCTGTATTCTTACCACTTTCTCATACTGAGAATAAATGTGAACCTTGTCATCATCACATCTACTACTGTATTCTTACCACTTTCTCATACTGAGAATAAATGTGAACCTTGTCATCATCACATCTTCTACTGCTGTATTCTTACCACTTTCTCATACTGAGAATAAATGTGAACCTTGTCATCATCACATCTTCTACTATTGTATTGTTACCACTTTCTCATACTGAGAATAAATGTGAACCTTGTCATCATCACATCTTCTACTGCTGTATTCTTACCACTTTCTCATACTGAGAATAAATGTGAACCTTGTGATCATCACATCTTCTACTGCTGTATTCTTACCACTTTCTCATACTGAGAATAAATGTGAACCTTGTCATCATCACATCTTCTACTACTGTATTCTTACCACTTTCTCATACTGAGAATAAATGTGAACCTTGTCATCATCACATCTTCTACTACTGTATTCTTACCACTTTCTCATACTGAGAATAAATGTGAACCTTGTCATCATCACATCTTCTACTACTGTATTCTTACCACTTTCTCATACTGAGAATAAATGTGAACCTTGTCATCATCACATCTTCTACTACTGTATTCTTACCACTTTCTCATACTGAGAATAAATGTGAACCTTGTCATCATCACATCTTCTACTACTGTATTCTTACCACTTTCTCATACTGAGAATAAATGTGAACCTTGTCATCATCACATCTTCTACTGCTGTATTCTTACCACCTTCTCATACTGAGAATAAATGTGAACCTTGTGATCATCACATCTTCTACTACTGTATTCTTACCACTTTCTCATACTGAGAATAAATGTGAACCTTGTCATCATCACATCTTCTACTGCTGTATTCTTACCACTTTCTCATACTGAGAATAAATGTGAACCTTGTCATCATCACATCTTCCACTGCTGTATTCTTACCACTTTCTCATACTGAGAATAAATGTGAACCTTGTGATCATCACATCTTCTACTGCTGTATTCTTACCACTTTCTCATACTGAGAATAAATGTGAACCTTGTGATCATCACATCTTCTACTGCTGTATTCTTACCACTTTCTCATACTGAGAATAAATGTGAACCTTGTCATCATCACATCTTCTACTGCTGTATTCTTACCACGTTCTCATACTGAGAATACATGTGAACCTTGTCATCATCACATCTTCTACTGCTGTATTCTTACCACTTTCTCATACTGAGAATAAATGTGAACCTTGTCATCATCACATCTTCTACTGCTGTATTCTTACCACTTTCTCATACTGAGAATAAATGTGAACCTTGTCATCATCACATCTACTACTGTATTCTTACCACTTTCTCATACTGAGAATAAATGTGAACCTTGTCATCATCACATCTTCTACTACTGTATTCTTACCACTTTCTCATACTGAGAATAAATGTGAACCTTGTCATCATCACATCTTCTACTACTGTATTCTTACCACTTTCTCATACTGAGAATAAATGTGAACCTTGTCCTCATCACATCTTCTACTGCTGTATTCTTACCACTTTCTCATACTGAGAATAAATGTGAACCTTGTCATCATCACATCTTCTACTGCTGTATTCTTACCACTTTCTCATACTGAGAATAAATGTGAACCTTGTCATCATCACATCTACTACTGTATTCTTACCACTTTCTCATACTGAGAATAAATGTGAACCTTGTCATCATCACATCTTCTACTGCTGTATTCTTACCACTTTCTCATACTGAGAATAAATGTGAACCTTGTCATCATCACATCTTCTACTGCTGTATTCTTACCGCTTTCTCATACTGAGAATAAATGTGAACCTTGTCATCATCACATCTTCTACTGCTGTATTCTTACCACTTTCTCATACTGAGAATAAATGTGAACCTTGTCATCATCACATCTTCTACTACTGTATTCTTACCACTTTCTCATACTGAGAATAAATGTGAACCTTGTGATCATCACATCTTCTACTGCTGTATTCTTACCACTTTCTCATACTGAGAATAAATGTGAACCTTGTGATCATCACATCTTCTACTGCTGTATTCTTACCACTTTCTCATACTGAGAATAAATGTGAACCTTGTCATCATCACATCTACTACTGTATTCTTACCACTTTCTCATACTGAGAATAAATGTGAACCTTGTCATCATCACATCTTCTACTACTGTATTCTTACCACTTTCTCATACTGAGAATAAATGTGAACCTAGTCATCATCACATCTTCTACTGTATTCTTACCACTTTCTCATACTGAGAATAAATGTGAACCTTGTCCTCATCACATCTTCTACTACTGTATTCTTACCACTTTCTCATACTGAGAATAAATGTGAACCTTGTCATCATCACATCTTCTACTGCTGTATTCTTACCACTTTCTCATACTGAGAATAAATGTGAACCTTGTCATCATCACATCTTCTACTGCTGTATTCTTACCACTTTCTCATACTGAGAATAAATGTGAACCTTGTCATCATCACATCTTCTACTGCTGTATTCTTACCACTTTCTCATACTGAGAATAAATGTGAACCTTGTGATCATCACATCTTCTACTACTGTATTCTTACCACTTTCTCATACTGAGAATAAATGTGAACCTTGTGATCATCACATCTTCTACTGCTGTATTCTTACCACTTTCTCATACTGAGAATAAATGTGAACCTTGTGATCATCACATCTTCTACTGCTGTATTCTTACCACTTTCTCATACTTAGAATAAATGTGAACCTTGTCATCATCACATCTTCTACTGCTGTATTCTTACCACTTTCTCATACTGAGAATAAATGTGAACCTTGTCATCATCACATCTTCTACTACTGTATTCTTACCACTTTCTCATACTGAGAATAAATGTGAACCTTGTCATCATCACATCTACTACTGTATTCTTACGACTTTCTCATACTGAGAATAAATGTGAACCTTGTCATCATCACATCTTCTACTGCTGTATTCTTACCACTTTCTCATACTGAGAATAAATGTGAACCTTGTCATCATCACATCTTCTACTATTGTATTCTTACCACTTTCTCATTCTGAGAATAAATGTGAACCTTGTCATCATCACATCTTCTACTGCTGTATTCTTACCACTTTCTCATACTGAGAATAAATGTGAACCTTGTCATCATCACATCTTCTACTGCTGTATTCTTACCACTTTCTTATACTGAGAATAAATGTGAACCTTGTCATCATCACATCTTCTACTGCTGTATTCTTACCACTTTCTCATACTGAGAATAAATGTGAACCTTGTCATCATCACATCTTCTACTGCTGTATTCTTACCACTTTCTCATACTGAGAATAAATGTGAACCTTGTCATCATCACATCTTCTACTACTGTATTCTTACCACTTTCTCATACTGAGAATAAATGTGAACCTTGTCATCATCACATCTTCTACTACTGTATTCTTACCACTTTCTCATACTGAGAATAAATGTGAACCTTGTCATCATCACATCTTCTACTACTGTATTCTTACCACTTTCTCATACTGAGAATAAATGTGAACCTTGTCATCATCACATCTTCTACTACTGTATTCTTACCACTTTCTCATACTGAGAATAAATGTGAACCTTATCATCACATCTTCTACTACTGTATTCTTACCACTTTCTCATACTGAGAATAAATGTGAACCTTGTCATCATCACATCTTCTACTGCTGTATTCTTACCACCTTCTCATACTGAGAATAAATGTGAACCTTGTGATCATCACATCTTCTACTACTGTATTCTTACCACTTTCTCATACTGAAAATAAATGTGAACCTTGTCATCATCACATCTTCTACTGCTGTATTCTTACCACTTTCTCATACTGAGAATAAATGTGAACCTTGTCATCATCACATCTTCCACTGCTGTATTCTTACCACTTTCTCATACTGAGAATAAATGTGAACCTTGTGATCATCACATCTTCTACTGCTGTATTCTTACCACTTTCTCATACTGAGAATAAATGTGAACCTTGTGATCATCACATCTTCTACTGCTGTATTCTTACCACTTTCTCATACTGAGAATAAATGTGAACCTTGTCATCATCACATCTTCTACTGCTGTATTCTTACCACGTTCTCATACTGAGAATACATGTGAACCTTGTCATCATCACATCTTCTACTGCTGTATTCTTACCACTTTCTCATACTGAGAATAAATGTGAACCTTGTCATCATCACATCTTCTACTGCTGTATTCTTACCACTTTCTCATACTGAGAATACATGTGAACCTTGTCATCATCACATCTTCTACTGCTGTATTCTTACCACTTTCTCATACTGAGAATAAATGTGAACCTTGTCATCACATCTTCCACTGCTGTATTCTTACCACTTTCTCATACTGAGAATAAATGTGAACCTTGTCATCATCACATCTACTGCTGTATTCTTACCACTTTCTCATACTGAGAATAAATGTGAACCTTGTCATCATCACATCTTCTACTGCTGTATTCTTACCACTTTCTCATACTGAGAATAAATGTGAACCTTGTCATCATCACATCTTCTACTGCTGTATTCTTACCACTTTCTCATACTGAGAATAAATGTGAACCTTGTCATCATCACATCTTCTACTACTGTATTCTTACCACTTTCTCATACTGAGAATAAATGTGAACCTTGTCATCATCACATCTTCTACTGCTGTATTCTTACCACTTTCTCATACTGAGAATAAATGTGAACCTTGTGATCATCACATCTTCTACTGCTGTATTCTTACCACTTTCTCATACTGAGAATAAATGTGAACCTTGTCATCATCACATCTTCTACTGCTGTATTCTTACCACTTTCTCATACTGAGAATAAATGTGAACCTTGTCATCATCACATCTTCTACTGCTGTATTCTTACCACTTTCTCATACTGAGAATAAATGTGAACCTTGTGATCATCACATCTTCTACTGCTGTATTCTTACCACGTTCTCATACTGAGAATACATGTGAACCTTGTCATCATCACATCTTCTACTGCTGTATTCTTACCACTTTCTCATACTGAGAATAAATGTGAACCTTGTCATCATCACATCTTCTACTACTGTATTCTTACCACTTTCTCATACTGAGAATAAATGTGAACCTTGTCATCATCACATCTTCTACTGCTGTATTCTTACCACTTTCTCATACTGAGAATACATGTGAACCTTGTCATCATCACATCTTCTACTGCTGTATTCTTACCACTTTCTCATACTGAGAATAAATGTGAACCTTGTCATCATCACATCTTCTACTGCTGTATTCTTACCACTTTCTCATACTGAGAATGAATGTGAACCTTGTGATCATCACATCTTCTACTGCTGTATTCTTACCACTTTCTCATACTGAGAATAAATGTGAACCTTGTGATCATCACATCTTCTACTGCTGTATTCTTACCACTTTCTCATACTGAGAATAAATGTGAACCTTGTCATCATCACATCTTCTACTGCTGTATTCTTACCACTTTCTCATACTGAGAATAAATGTGAACCTTGTGATCATCACATCTTCTACTGCTGTATTCTTACCACTTTCTCATACTGAGAATAAATGTGAACCTTGTGATCATCACATCTTCTACTGCTGTATTCTTACCACTTTCTCATACTGAGAATAAATGTGAACCTTGTCATCATCACATCTTCTACTGAATAATAAATGTGAACCTTGTCATCATCACATCTTCTACTGCTGTATTCTTACCACTTTCTCATACTGAGAATACATGTGAACCTTGTCATCATCACATCTTCTACTGCTGTATTCTTACCACTTTCTCATACTGAGAATAAATGTGAACCTTGTCATCATCACATCTTCTACTGCTGTATTCTTACCACTTTCTCATACTGAGAATAAATGTGAACCTTGTCATCATCACATCTTCTACTGCTGTATTCTTACCACTTTCTCATACTAAGAATAAATGTGAACCTTGTTATCATCACATCTTCTACTGCTGTATTCTTACCACTTTCTCATACTGAGAATACATGTGAACCTTGTCATCATCACATCTTCTACTGCTGTATTCTTACCACTTTCTCATACTGAGAATAAATGTGAACCTTGTGATCATCACATCTTCTACTGCTGTATTCTTACCACTTTCTCATACTGAGAATAAATGTGAACCTTGTGATCATCACATCTTCTACTGCTGTATTCTTACCACTTTCTCATACTGAGAATAAATGTGAACCTTGTGATCATCACATCTTCTACTGCTGTATTCTTACCACTTTCTCATACTGAGAATAAATGTGAACCTTGTCATCATCACATCTTCTACTGCTGTATTATTACCACTTTCTCATACTGAGAATAAATGTGAACCTTGTCATCATCACATCTTCTACTGCTGTTTTCTTGCCACTTTCTCATACTGAGAATAAATATGAACCTTTTCATCATCACATCTTCTACTGCTGTATTCTTACCACTTTCTCATACTGAGAATAAATGTGAACCTTGTGATCATCACATCTTCTACTGCTGTATTCTTACCACTTTCTCATACTGAGAATAAATGTGAACCTTGTGATCATCACATCTTCTACTGCTGTATTCTTACCACTTTCTCATACTGAGAATAAATGTGAACCTTGTCATCATCACATCTTCTACTGCTGTATTCTTACCACTTTCTCATACTGAGAATAAATGTGAACCTTGTCATCATCACATCTTCTACTGCTGTATTCTTACCACTTTCTCATACTGAGAATAAATGTGAACCTTGTGATCATCACATCTTCTACTGCTGTATTCTTACCACTTTCTCATACTGAGAATAAATGTGAACCTTGTGATCATCACATCTTCTACTGCTGTATTCTTACCACTTTCTCATACTGAGAATAAATGTGAACCTTGTCATCATCACATCTTCTACTGCTGTATTCTTACCACGTTCTCATACTGAGAATACATGTGAACCTTGTCATCATCACATCTTCTACTGCTGTATTCTTACCACTTTCTCATACTGAGAATAAATGTGAACCTTGTCATCATCACATCTTCTACTACTGTATTCTTACCACTTTCTCATACTGAGAATAAATGTGAACCTTGTCATCATCACATCTTCTACTGCTGTATTCTTACCACTTTCTCATACTGAGAATACATGTGAACCTTGTCATCATCACATCTTCTACTGCTGTATTCTTACCACTTTCTCATACTGAGAATAAATGTGAACCTTGTCATCATCACATCTTCCACTGCTGTATTCTTACCACTTTCTCATACTGAGAATAAATGTGAACCTTGTCATCATCACATCTTCTACTGCTGTATTCTTACCACTTTCTCATACTGAGAATAAATGTGAACCTTGTGATCATCACATCTTCTACTGCTGTATTCTTACCACTTTCTCATACTGAGAATAAATGTGAACCTTGTGATCATCACATCTTCTACTGCTGTATTCTTACCACTTTCTCATACTGAGAATAAATGTGAACCTTGTCATCATCACATCTTCTACTGCTGTATTCTTACCACTTTCTCATACTGAGAATAAATGTGAACCTTGTCATCATCACATCTTCTACTGCTGTATTCTTACCACTTTCTCATACTGAGAATAAATGTGAACCTTGTCATCATCACATCTTCTACTGCTGTATTCTTACCACTTTCTCATACTGAGAATAAATGTGAACCTTGTCATCATCACATCTTCTACTGCTGTATTCTTACCACTTTCTCATACTGAGAATACATGTGAACCTTGTCATCATCACATCTTCTACTGCTGTATTCTTACCACTTTCTCATACTGAGAATAAATGTGAACCTTGTGATCATCACATCTTCTACTGCTGTATTCTTACCACTTTCTCATACTGAGAATAAATGTGAACCTTGTCATCATCACATCTTCTACTGCTGTATTCTTACCACTTTCTCATACTAAGAATAAATGTGAACCTTGTTATCATCACATCTTCTACTGCTGTATTCTTACCACTTTCTCATACTGAGAATAAATGTGAACCTTGTCATCATCACATCTTCTACTGCTGTATTCTTACCACTTTCTCATACTGAGAATAAATGTGAACCTTGTGATCATCACATCTTCTACTGCTGTATTCTTACCACTTTCTCATACTGAGAATAAATGTGAACCTTGTCATCATCACATCTTCTACTGCTGTATTCTTACCACTTTCTCATTGATAACAATCACATTGAGATTGCCCTATAGACATTTCCTTAAAGAGTAATACCCCCTTTTTACCTCACCTGGTCCAAAGTACAATGTCAGATTTTGTTGTAACTGCTTTCGTCATTGTCGTTCGTCGTCTCTAAACTTTAAATCTTTTTCTGGGAAACCACTAGGTTCAGTGAACCTAAACTTGGCAGGAATACTCACTGGGCAGACCTGTACTAGTTTGTGTATTTCGTGTTGATTGGAGATTCAACATGGCTGCCATGGCCAAAAATATGTTGTTATTGGCTGAAGATTTGAAAGATCTTCTTGTCAGAAACAGCATAGCATATGGAATTTTTTACATTATGTGAATGATCGTAGGATTGTCCTCTTATCTAATTCATTTATAATGTAATGGTAGGGACAGGCTGCTGACATCTGTCAAGAAAGTTGCATTTTGTATTGGGTAACAGTAGGGACAGATTATAGACATACAACTTTATAACGAATTGGCCAAAAGATTTTTAAAAAAAAGAGGGGGTCTATATTTCCTAGAGACAAATCACTACAAACTCAGCAGTAGAGCTTTCTTTGACTGAATACAGTAAACATTGCTGAAATGCCTTGAAATACATTCCTAATAAAAAAACAATCTATCATTTCCATTTTGGTAAAGTATTTTTTCCATACAATCTATTTTTAACTCCCTATTTATATTGTTTCCTACACCTTTTCCACATAGATATCCCCTGAGATGTCCCATAAAAATAGGCATTTCCTTAAATCTAATGGCAGGAGTATTAAAACACTTGATTAGATGAGATTTACAAAGCTGAGCAATACTGACAATATCCAGTACACAAAATTGAAACTACAAGTGAGGATATTTCTTCTGTCGTATCAGTTGAAATTAAAGGTCCGTCCATTTCAGTATTAACCACCAACACGTGAAAATTAAGGTTTTTTTATCCCCTCGCCAACGAAGTTGCGAAGGGATATAGTAACGCTACCGTCTGTCTGTCCTTCCGTAACATCCTTGTGAACAATGGATTTTGACCAAACTTGGTACATACTTAGTCCTTAAGAGAATCTGGAACCCTATTGATTTTCAAGGTCATAGGTCAAAGATCAAGGTCACAGGGTCAAATTTTTGAGACAATTCAGTATGCACTTTGTCATTGCAAATTCTCCTACATGATTAATCAGAAGTTCATGAAACTTTGTACATTGCAAGATCCTAATATGAAGATGTGCACATTAGTAGGATATCCCAGTCCATTGAGTTTTACCCCTGTTATGCTTCTTTGGACTTAGACATTTTGAGACAATTCACCATGCGCTTTGTCATCACAACTCCTCCCACATGCTTAATGAGATGTTTGTGAAACTTAGTATATTGCGAGAACCTAATATGAAGATGTGCACATTAGTAGTTTATCCTGGTCCATTGAGTTTTGCCAGAGTTATGCCCGTTTGGACTTGGAAATTTGATACAATTCACTGTGCACTTTGTCATCACAACTCACGCATGCTTAATGAGATGTTTGTGAAACTTAGTATATTGCAAGATCCTAATATGAAGATGTGCACATTAGTACCATATCCCGGTCCATTGAGTTTTTCTAGAGTTATGCCCAAAACTATGCACTTGTACATCCTTAGATTCTAATGTGCAGTTATATGCATTCAAACATAGAAATTCACCATTTGAACTTTTCTTCACGAAATATTGTTATTTGCAAGGTCATAGGTCAAAGGTCAAGGTCACCGGGTCAAATTTTTAGGCGAGGGGATATGCCATGCTTTGCGTTGCCCTTGTTTAATGTAAATTACGGTATGGGGTGGATGTGCATGAGACAACTTTCCCAAGATACACTGGTAGGCATGTTCCCAAATGTTCCTGTGGTACCCATTCCCAAATCAGGTCTCGTTGATTAAGTAATATTAACTGTATAATATCATAACTTATTTAAGATATGATCCCTTATTTGGAATATTGCATTCCTATGTATTACAAGTCATATTAGTTTTTGTTAACTGAAATAACTAAGTTCAGTTCAGTTGTCATCTTTGCAGGTCAAGGGTTATGATCCACCTCCCATGCTGTTCAATCTTGGCAGCGTTAGCTGTAATATAATTTATGTGCTCTGTCGTATGCTGGAATTCATCTGTAACATTCCTTATAGTGATGTCATTTTCAGCTAATCAGCACAAGGTGTTCATTTCACCTGATTTCAAAATATGTACACAGTTAACTGAAAAAAATTAGTGTGTCCACAAAAATTATTCTGTGCCTTTTTGTTTTAACAGTGTCCCAGGGTAATGCCTACATGTTCCTATTTTTTATGTTAACATTTTCCCAACAAAGCGCATGTTTTCGTAACTTGCATTCTAATGGTTGTAGCTATTGCTGGCTGCATCTAGTTAAAATCATTACCATGTGACCATGAAAATTTGGCTAAAACAGCGAATAGTGTTGAGTAGGGGAAGTAAGTCGTAATTATTTGGTCGTTGAAGATGTTCCAACGTATAGGGAAAACTGATATACATATGGACAATGTGTAATATTTAGACTGCAACATTTGACTTCACTGATTTTTCTCATCTAAATCAATCGGTAATAGACAAGCAGATTTTAGGGGTAATGCGACACAATTTAAAATTTTAACTCTAGAAAGAAATCAAATACACAATTCCAGAAATTGTAAAAGCAGTGATGAGATCATGAATTTATATACAGTTTTTCAGCTAGACTTTGAAATCTTCAGGACAATGGCCAGTTTTTATCAAAATTTCTTCAGCACATTCTTTAATAGTTAAACTAATTTTCTAAAGTTCTTCAGGACAATTTGAGAAATATGTGGGCAAATGTCCTGAGAATGATGTCTAGCTGAATCACTGATATATTTTTGTCTTTTGGGTACAATAATGATTATTACATTGATACAGTAGTTCTCCCTCTTATAAGGTCACCCCTATCATCAGACCAGATTACAGATGCACTGAGATAGTGAAATAGTATTCAATGGTCCTCCTCAAAAGAGGCCACCCCTTTTATTTATTTCATTTCTTTGGAGGAGGGGGTGGCCATATAAAATTGGGACTACTATACCACATTGACACACACGTTAGGCTGATTGTTATCAAAGGTGACAGTAAAACGCTAGGGACATCAAAATCCTAATTTCCTTGGCTGTATATTAATTTCCATCAGGAAGTGCTAATTATTCGTACTTTTCAGCGGAGATTCCATGTGAAATGTAAGGATTAATACACAATAATGGAGATTAGATTCAAATCGAGAGATTTATACATGCATCGAGAGATTATAACCTGTATCGGTAAATTATTACTTCGTAGTTCAATTTCATACTTTATTTGGCAGGGTTTAATCGATAATCTTTAAAAATATATATATATATAGATGTTTGTACATTTATCGATTTTTTACGGATGGGTACGTATATATATACGCGATCGAGTTGAGAAAAATTGGATGTTTGTTTTCATTTAGTTATGTATCGACAGCTATAGTGTATTTATGAATAAAATATGTTTAAAATGAAATAGTGTATTTACCGTTGGCAGAAGTAAAAAAAACGAATTCGCAACAAATGAAAACGGAATACATATTTCGCCAAAGATCGAGTCTGTATTAATGAATATATATATATGCAATCAAGTATTCACGGCTGACAAAAAATAATAAACGTAATTTACACATTTCACCAAGATCGAGTTTAACAGCCGGTTTAATTTTCATGAATTAAAGGATGAATTTTGAAATAAAAATTCCTTCTGTCCTGACCACACAGGTGTTATAATTATCACGCCATGTACATGTTTTCAACATGTTTGCATGTGTACTGATCGATTGCGAGAGCTATATATAGCACACAGGTAAGTTATATATTTTAGCTGCAGTACATTAATATGTATATATATTTTTTTTACAGACATTTCAAGAAAAGGTATCAAAATATAAAATCGCTTGTTTTGTGTTATACCACAAGTTAGTTTTTATCTTATAATTTTTAGTTCTTTTTTCATTAAACTTTAATTATCATTATTTCTGTATAGTGTACATGTACTAACAACTGTTTTCACTAACAAAACAATTTCTTTTACAAGTTAATTGCTAACCCTTTCATTTGTATAGACAACAGAATATAATTATTGATTTTTGCAGGTGCGTACGTGTATATGTATCGACGGCCTGTTGACAGAAAATAAAAACCGAATACACATTTCTCCCAGGTCGAGTTTTAAATTTAACAGACTGTTTTATGTTATTTTGTTACCTTCCATTCAATTTTTTTTGTTGTAGTTTGTGTTTATATTATTTCTGTTAATGTTTTTTTTTTTAATTCAGTTTCTAATACAACTTTTTATGTTTATTATTCTTATTGTTCATTTTTATAACTGTGTTCATTAACAAAACAATTATGTTATAGGTTAATTGTTAATCCTTAGTAAGGTTTGACAGTCTTATCAATGAATTATGTAACTTTTATCAAGTTTTATGAAAGTAAATGATTTTTGTTATCACTTAATTATCTATAATTAAAATAAATGTAACGTTTCCACATTAGAAAAATGAGCTTCAAATTGTTTCTTGCCAATAATTTTATCATTTTATAGGTTAATGTTGTTTTAATTTTCATATTTCCAGAAAATAAGCTGGTTTGAAGCCTAGTCAACAACAGACCTACAAAGAATTAAATTATTATATACATGTATTATATATATATATGTGTGTGTGTGTGTGTGTATATTTTAGTTAGAAAAAATTATGGTAGAAGTAAGCAAACACATTTTTGTTCTCCACTTGCTCTTCCTTTCCCTTCATGCAGCTCCTATAGGATAAAACTACCTCACAGTTTATTAGGACTTCTGTAATGAAGGAGAGAACTATATGGTGCCAAGGAGAGTTTATTTGAGGTGCCCGCAACACTGGTATTATAGGAATGGTGATTGTTAAAGACATCACATGATGCGAAGATGAGAATTATGTACACATCACCAGTACCAGAAGTAGTAACATAAACAAATTATAAAAACCCGTTTTTGGTACTGTCGTATATTTGGACATATCAATTTAAACTGGTGCGATGAATGAAAAAAAATCAATATGATTTTATTATATTATACAGAAAACAAGAGATTGTTTTGATTGTAGGAAATGCACAGAAAACATGATTTAAACAATGAAAGACAAAACAAAGAAATAAACATTTGAAAGGCAAAATAATACTTTTTTTTAATCCACTACAAAATGAAGTAATGTGTAAAGACCCGTTTACATGATCAAAGTTTTCCATCAAAAACTTTGTCAAAGTTTTTTGACCATGTAAACCTGCATCAAAAACTTTGACGGACTTTGATGGAATAGAACTCCATCCTATTTTTCTAAAAACTTTGATGGACTTTGATGGGAACTAACCAATCAGAATGATTTTTGGAATCAAGATCATTAAGATATTATGTAAACAGAAGCACATGGTAAATATGGTGGGAAACAACAGACAAACAAGTTCAAATAAAATGTCAAAATTTAACTGGACAAATGAGTTAGTAAATGATCTCATGATATATGGTCGGACCTTTTCCAGGAGCATATTAAATGTTTCTTTGCTCATTCTCATACTTTTATATTCATCAATATCTTCAGCCCTCAGCTCTTGCAGTAGAGTGTTATAGCAACTTCTGGTCCTCCTCCTTTGAAGCCAGGCTCTAGACCACATTCTCCTTGGTCTAACACGAAGTCTACGCAGCCTTCGCCTTAAAATCAAAGTGCACAAAATGCACACATACAAAGCAACATACTCCTCAAAGTCAGCCATGTTTATGTTATCTTTGCATTTCCCGCCAATTCCCATCAAAAACTTTGATCCTGTAAACAGGGCAGTTCTTTATCAAAGTTTTTGATGGAAAACTTTGATCGTGTAAACGGGGCTTAACAATAAAAAAATAAAAGAGAAAACAAATATCAGACTGACAGGAAATTATATAATTCTTATTACTTTGGTATTTCACCCCCATAAAATAGTTAATACCTTGACAGTAGTGAAAACAGCACGTTGACATCCGAGAAAGGGGCCTCTGGGAATGACTAACTGTATAAATATCTTTGGGGCAATTCCCCCTCCCACCCAAGAAAACAAGGCCTTATACTTTACAAAAAAATTGCATAGTGACATTTTCTATTTATGAACGTTACAGTTAACTAAAATTCCAAAAACGCCTCATGTACAGTACACTCCGGTCAGGTTGGACATATCCCTCCCAAAATGTCCGACTCACTCCAGGGAAATGTCAGACAAATTTGAGCATCAACACCCTCTAACTCCGACTATTTGGTCGGACGTGAGAGCAAATATTTAAAGATTTTTTTTTACATTTCTCGAGGTGAACATGTCAAACATTTTGTGACCGATGTGTATTTGTAAGCGTACTTTCTTTCCGGTGTGTAGAATGTCCGGGTACGTAAATACCCTAGTGTATTTCTACCTTACACCATATTCGCGCCAGGAAAGGTAGCTTAAAGGTCAATATATAACTGAAATATTGTTGAAAAGTGACGTTTAAACACCCATAGCCTCATATAAATTATTGCAATAAAATATCGATTAAGTAACGAAATCGATATAAATTATTTTCCAGTATATTTAGTATAAAAGGCTTGTTCTGCACGCTTACTGTGAGATGTATTGCAACCGCCATTTTTTACTACAACCACGTGCGCATGCTCGTGTTTGATGGGAAAGCTATAGCTATATTTAGATATTTTGTGATAATAATTTTATATTGTAAATCGATCCACTCTGTGATTTTTTTCAACAAGATACATTTTTTATAGTATATATTTTATTATAAAATACAACATTGAACTGATTTTCGCTAACACTTCAATCATTGAATATTGATTTTTTTCGGATGTTGAATATTTTTTCCCCAGAATTGCACCCCCTGTTAGTATACTTTTATTGCTTTATTTAAAAAAAAATAACGCCAAGAACATCGATGATACGAGTCTTCTTATTCAGAAATAAACCTACAGCAAAATAAAGGTATACTGTAAACAAAATCATCATTTTTATCTAGATTTATCGTCTGAAAAATACGGTACTCCTCTACTATACTAATTTGGATTAGGTGATGGGAATTAGGTGCCATCATCAAAATAAAGGTTAAAAAAATGTATTTTATGATAATGATGGCTGATTAAAATTGTTTGTCATGCATTAGCTGTCAGTTGTAATATACAGGATGTAACCAATATACAGGAAGAGCCCCTACTGTGAAGCCATCTATTTCGAGATGCCATTCAATGAAAATAACAACCTAACCATATTGTTAAATAAGAATAAGAATTAGATAAGAAATTAAAATTTATAGAAGGCAAGGATTTATATAATTAACACATTAAGTCACATTTCATTTATTTAGCTTGGGTCAGTTATCAATTAAAAAGACAAAAATGGTTTTAAAAAAAATCAGTCTAATAAGTATTTACCTAAATAACGATATCATGACGTATAATAATTTCTCACCGTAAATGTATTTATTTTATTAAGATATTTATACACATATGCGAGAAAGAAATAAATATAAATTTATTTTTTAAGTAAATTAGAATTATTTACCCGGGTTCGTTCGCCCTACATTTGGCAAACACGTAAAAGAGCAAACGCACCCGATATGTAAACCGGCAACTGTCTGCAGCAAGTGAAAGGGCCTTGGCATCGATTGTCGCGAGTACATAGGGACATATTAATATTCACTTCTAGTGCACTTAAAACATGGGTACTGCATGTTAATACATTTTATTCATGGATATTATTGTATATATCGCCCGTGACGGCCGTTAGCATATCTATACTTTCCGTTCTGTATATCACTCATTTACTTCAGCTTTACTAAGATACGCATGTTTCTTTATGCACGAATTTATTGGTTAGCAGAATTTGGGGACGTTTCCTGTTAACAGTTTAACTATCTGAGAGTGGAGACTCTCACTCCGACATGGGAGGATTTTGTCGGACAATTTTAAGAGTGACACTCTCTTCAAGTGCGACAAAACTCTGTGTCCGACCTGAGAGTATGATTGTTGATACACTTGGAGGGATCTGTACACTGAATTTGATATATAAGTTTGACACCGCATTACTGATTATTTAAAAACTATACAACTTGCAGTTTTCTAAAAAAAAAATTAAAAAATCAATCGAAAACACGATTACAAATCAATTACAGAATTACCAAATCTAATTATGAGGGTTAAATGTTGGACTATATAGGTCATGTTCTTTATTTAGCTTGCAATTTTGAAACACGATAATTTAATAAAGAGTGAGTGGTGATCATTGTTATTTAACGCCAATGCAGCAATTTTTCAGCTATATCATGGCGAGAACATGTTAATTTTCAATGAAATGATGATGTCCGCTTTGTACTAGACCAATACGCTGGATTAAATTTTTATAGTGCTAGCTCACTGAAACAAGTCCACGGATAGACATGTCGCCCTACTCGGACTCGTTATCCTGATTCTGAGCTAACCAGTCATTGCTCTTTCTCCTTAATGTTGGGTACTTAGCGGAGAAGCAACAAATACCAAGTTTATAGTCTTTGATTTTGTCCTGACCGGGGCTTGAACCCACGATCTACCGCACTCGAGTATGAGTGATTTTTTTATCAATTTTACAAAAGATCGATCGTTCTACCGACTCTTAATTCACTTATCTTTGCGTGTATATATATATATATATATATATATATATATCTGCTTTACTTATTCCAAGGGACTGAAATGTTTAACTTTGCTCATAATCGAAACATACACTTGTTAAAATTTCTCAATTTATTATTTGTAAACATCAAATATCATTTATACTTTGTTTATTTTTAATACCCTACATATATATATAATTATCAGGGAGAACGGACCCGAAACCCGACTAATGCAGATAAAAAAAAATTCCACATAAAAAACGTCATCCAACTGGAAATCTCCAAAAATGAAAATAGTCGAAAAATTAGAGAAATTATATTAACTAAAAGGGAAATAAAAAATAACTGATAAAAACGCAACAGAAAATAATAATAACAAAAACTGAATGGAAGGTTATAACAAAATAACATAAAACAAACTATTTAATATTTTGATACCTTTTCTTGAAATATCTGTAAAATAAAAGAAATATATGCAGTTTCCCGAAAAAGCACTAAAGACAATTATACTTAAGCATTAAAAATAAAAAGCAAACATGGTTTTAAATAAACACAGATAATTAATAGCTACAATAATTACACTATGTGATATACTTTAACTCACTTGATCGGGTCATGATCATTCTACCATATTTTGTCTGCGATTTCGTGCAGTACAAAAACCGGTAGTAAAAAAAAACCACAGCGTAATATCCAAACAAACGCCAGGATTAATACAACATTCTTCATTATAACTTGATAGCATATATATATTCATTAAAATAGTCTGTTAAATTTAAAACTCGACCTGGGAGAAATGTGTATTCGGTTTTTATTTTCTGTCAACAGGCCGTCGATACATATACACATACATATACACGTACGCACCTGCAAAAATCAATAATTATATTCTGTTGTCTATACAAATGAAAGGGTTAGCAATTAACTTGTAAAAGAAATTGTTTTGTTAGTGAAAACAGTTGTTAGTACACTATACAGAAATAAAGATAATTAAAGTTTAATGAAAAAAGAACTAAAAATTATAAGATAAAAACTAACTTGCGGTATAACACAAAACAAGCGATTTTATATTTTGATACCTTTTCTTGAAATGTCTAAAAAAAAAAAATATACATATTAATATACTGCAGCTAAAATATATAACTTACCTGTGTGCTATATATAGCTCTCACGATCGATCACTACACAAACATGTTGTAATGTAAATATTGTATTTGTGTATCTGTTATTTATTTGTCATGTATGTGTTGTGTTGTATTTTTATATGTAACTTCTCTATACCATTGTAATGTATGGTTTATTTGAGAATAAAGAGTCTTAGGTCTTAGGAAAACATAGAAGGAATTTTTATTTCAACATTCATCATTTAATTCATGAAAATTAAACCGGCTGTTAAACTCGATCTTGGTGAAATGTGTAAATTACGTTTATTATTTTTTGTCAGCCGTGAATACTTGATTGCATATATATATATTCATTAATACAGACTCGATCTTTGGCAAAATATGTATTCCGTTTTCATTTGTTGCGAATTCGTTTTTTTTACTTCTGCCAACGGTAAACACACTATTTCATTTTAAACATATTTTATTCATAAATACACTATAGCTGTCGATACATAACTAAATGAAAACAAACATCCAATTTTTCTCAACTCGATCGCGTATATATATACGTACCCATCCGTAAAAAATCGATAAATGTACAAACATCTATATATATATATATGTACCATCTACACACGCTTATACACATGTCTTACGTCTATCCCTAGATTTTCCTTACGAGACAAGGTAACACTACGACTATTGAAGCTCCTTTTTTAGGGAGTGGATGTAGTCGAGTGGTCTAGGGCGCTGGACGTAAGGCTAAGCGAATGGTGCTGCAGTGTATCAATGGTGTGGGTTCAAATCCTGTCGAGGGAAGAACAAAAATTTGACAGCTCTAAAATCTAATTCTAACACTGTTTGGTTTAATTTTCAGACGTATATAATATTTAGTATTAACCTAGTATCCTTTAAAGTAACTTTGAGATCCAGTGGGACAGATATATTGTATGGTTGTCACTTGCTTCTAGACGTTTGTATAATATACTTTATTTCCTGTGACTGTATAATGAATTCTTCATTATCCTATACAATATATTAAAAATTGCTGAGTTAGATTGCTGTCAAATTATAATATTAAAAGTATATATGTACCATCTACACACGCTTATACACATGTCTTACGTCTATCCCTAGATTTTCCTTACGAGACAAGGTAACACTACGACTATTGAAGCTCCTTTATTAGGGAGTGGATGTAGTCGAGTGGTCTAGGGCGCTGGACGTAAGGCTAAGCGAATGGTGCTGCAGTGTATCAATGGTGTGGGTTCAAATCCCGTCGAGGGAAGAACAAAAATTTGACCGCTCTAAAATCTAATTCTAACACTGTTTGGTTTAATTTTCAGACGTATATATATATATATATATTTTTAAAGATTATCGATTAAATCCTGCCAAATAAAGTATGAAATTGAACTACGAAGTAATAATTTACCGATACAGGTTATAATCTCTCGATGCATGTATAAATCTCTCGATTTGAATCTAATCTCCATTATTGTGTATTAATCCCTACATTTCACATGGAATCTCTGCTGAAAAGTACGAATAATTAGCACTTCCTGATGGAAATTAATATACAGCCAAGGAAATTAGGATTTTGATGTCCCTAGTGAAATATTTCTTGGTTATATATCATAATTTTATGAATATTATTGAATAGAAGTATTGGGAGTTGTGGTATTTATAGAAAACGACAGCTGACGAACATCGTTTTGTATTTTCGTTTACTTACGACAAATATGATATATTTAAACATGTTTTTAGAGGAATGTATATTTTGCCAACTACAGTGTATAACTTTCTATCTTTTTTGCTTTATGTACAGTGTTTTGTGCATGCTAATTTTTCGTTCTATTCTTCTTTTAATTTTGCCTGCTTTTGTCAGTGAGTAAAGGTAAGTGATGATACATGGTAAAATGGGAAATTAACGATTGGAAAATTTGGGCTGTTTTATTTACAATCATATATTTTCTAAAGAATTCTGTTCTATCAAGCATATCAAGCATATCTTATATGGTTGCCTACAGTTTAAGAATAATCTGGAGAGGTATTTGGTGGTAAACTGTTTAACATAATTCTATTAATATTCAAGGTTATTGTCTTTTATCCAATCCAATTGTTAATTTTCAAGCTAAGTATCAATATATATATATATATATAAATATAAATATATATACCAGAGTTCGAAAATTAATTATGAAGATTTGATAAAGAGCTGTTAATTACTTTGATGACAATTACAATGATAAAACCTCTTTATCAAAGGATCCATTATAATATATGGAAATGTAATTACTACATTTCTGTATTGGCGTTGACTTCCAACACTGTGTTTATAATGGTATAAACATGCTATGATACGATGTAATTAATACTTCACACAAATCTATTTCTGCTGCATAATGATATGGCATACTATTAAAGTCAACTTATTCAAATTTTCGTTGAAATAAAAATAATTATCCTTACAAGTATAAAAAGGTTTTCTTATTGTTGGAAAATATATTCTTTTCTGGAAATTGGTAAACCATGATGAAGTAAAAATGCCTTGCAGTTAGTTAATTGAAGTATTTTCTGATAACATGGACATTTTTATGTAGAATGTTATGCTAAAAAAGGTGTTGAACAGAAATACAAGGTTTTCTCTTTTATAAAACAGCACTTTATGTTCTCACATTTAGTTGAGAAAACAGTTATAGACTTGCAAGACCATGTACACAATTTATCTCCACTATTTGTTTTGTGAAATTTAAGTCTTAGAGCTAGGAATAAGTTTCTTACCCACAGACTTTCAAATCTTTTAATAGTAATTAGAATAAGCCTAAAAACAGTGGTGTTGACAATAGAAAAAAATAGATTGTATATAAAACTGTCTGGGTGTACCTGGATATTTATGTAGTATTTGAAGCATGATTCCTCGAGTTCTCTCCTTCTTCTATTTTAAGACATTGATAGTCATCCCTTGATACTTGTGTTTTTTTAAATTGCAAGTTATTGTTTTTTGCATGACAGCTTATTTTCCCCCAAGATTTAAGGTAGATTTTTATAGTTGTTAGTAGGTTGAATGACATCAGTTTAATCTTTTAAAAGACTTGTTTTGTTAATCATGTGAGAATTTAAACAAAAAACATGGACAGGTTACAAAATATATGTTAGGACTTATTGATCTTCTAAATATAAATAATATTGAGAGGAATATTACCATTGTTTACTTGAGTTATCCTAGCTTTATGTGCGGTTGTATGTATGTCAGTGTACGTGGGATGATATTTATTATAAAGACACGAAAGCAAAAGAGAAAATAGATACCTGATAACTGTGTTGTCCTTAAAATAGGTAACCTGACTCCCGGTGGTTCGGGAGGTAACTCACCAAAGAGTAGTATAGCCTCATCAACAGGTATGTGTATGGCGTTTTACATGTTTGATTCCAGTATGTATGCCTTTTGTAAACTGATATTTCAAGAGATTGATTCCTAGTAGTAACTTCTTACTCTTATATTATTTGTTTCATAAAGAACATTTTTTTGTGGAATTGAAAAAAATATATTGTAAAGACACGCACTTATTATAAGTGATCCTTCTACATTAGTTACACACAGGCTATGTTATTATTATTTGTCTATTATAAATGTGCGATATGTGATGACTGATCTATTACTTATGTATGATATCTGATCTATTACACGTATGATGACTGATATATTACACATGTATGATATCTGATGACTGATCTATTACACATGTATGATATCTGATGACTGATCTATTACACATGTATGATGACTGATATATTACACATGTATGATATCTGATGACTGATCTATTACACATGTACGATATCTGATGACTGATCTATTACACATGTATAATATCTGATGACTGATCTATTACATATGTATGATATCTGATGACTGATCTATTACAAATGTATGATATCTGATGACTGATCTATTACACATGTATGATATCTGATGACTGATCTATTACACATGTATGATATCTGGTGACTGATCTATTACATATGTATGATGACTGATCTATTACACATGTATGATGACTGATATATTACACATGTATGATATCTGATGACTGATCTATTACACATGTATGATATCTGATGACTGATCTATTACACATGTATAATATCTGATGACTGATCTATTACACATGTATGATATCTGATGACTGATCTATTACACATGTATGATATCTGATGACATCTATTACTCATGTATGATATCTGATGACTGATCTATTACACATGTACGATATCTGATGACTGATCTATTACACATGTATGATATCTGATGACTGATCTATTACACATGTATGATATCTGATGACTGATCTATTACACATATATGATATCTGATGACTGATCTATTACACATGTATGATATCTGATGACTGATCTATTACACATGTATGATATCTGATGACTGATCTATTACACATGTATGATATCTGATGACTGATCTATTACACATGTATGATATCTGATGACTAATCTATTACACATACCAATGGGTACGAATTGTGCCCCTCTTCTAGCCGATTTATTTTTATACTCATACGAGTCGGAGTTTCTTCAAAAGCTTGTAAAAGATAAGAAGATTCATGAGGCTAGAGCCTTTAATTTCACATACAGGTATATTGATGACGTTTTATCTATCAATAATTCTAGATTTGCAGAATTTCTTCCATTGATATATCCTCCAGAGCTGGAAGTTAAAGAGACCACCGATACAGCTTCGTCCGCATCATTTTTGGACTTATACCTCGAATTTGACGACAGTGGTCAACTCAGTACTAAAATTTATGATAAGCGGGACGACTTCAATTTTAAAATCATAAATTTTCCAAACATGTGCAGCAATATACCAGCTTCTCCTGCATATGGTGTTTACATCTCGCAATTGATTCGCTATGCAAGGGCCAGTAGCAATTATTCTGATTTCCTGAAACGTCATCTTCATCTGAGAAACAGGCTACTGGACCAGGGCTATAAAAAGATTCGCCTTATTCGATCTCTTAAAAAGTTTATATTCCGATACCAATATCTTGTCGAAATATATTCCGTCTCTGCAGAAATAATTATAAGCGATGCATTTTCATATAGTGAAAATGTATAAAGATAAAGAAGTCCAAAATGTCAAGAATTTTTTTGTCAATGTGTGACGTAAAAGTATTTTTGACATTTACGTCACCGAATATGGTACTGCTTTGACAACTATTTTACCTATTTTGTTCCTGTATTTAAATACTGTTACAGTGACAGCCGGAACCTTTGAACCGTAATGAGAGCGGGAGGTTTGGCGCCTTAAAATCTGATTCAACCCACCATTTCTTTAGAAATGCCTGTACCAAGTCAAGGTCATTACGGTTTTCACAGTTTTCCGGTTGTTGACTGATTTTGTCTGTTTATATAATTATGAGTTTTGACTTTCCCTGTATAAGATTGTTCGGAGTTCGGTAATTTTGTTATTACCTTTATTATGTATGATATCTGATGACTGGTCTATTACACATGTATGATATCTGATGACTGATCTATTACAAATGTATGATACCTGATGACTGATCTATTACACATGTATGATATCTGATGACTGATCTACTACACATGTATAATATCTGATGACTGATCTATTACACATGTATGATATCTGATGACTGATCTATTACACATGTATGATATCTGATGACTGATCTATTACACATGTATGATAGCTGATGACTAATATATTACACATGTATGATGACTGATATATTACACATGTATGATATCTGATGACTGATCTATTACACATGTATGATATCTTATGACTGATCTATTACACATGTATGATATCTGATGACTGATCTATTACACATATCTGATGACTGATCTATTACACATGTATGATATCTGATGACTGATCTATTACACATGTATGATATCTGATGACTAATCTATTACACATGTATGATGACTGATATAGTACACATGTATGATATCTGATCTATTACACATGTATGATATCTGATGACTGATCTATTACACATGTATGATATCTGATGACTGATATAGTACACATGTATGATATCTGATGACTCATCTACTACACATGTATGATATCTGATGACTGATCTATTACACATATATGATATCTGATGACTGATCTATTACACATGTATGATGTGTGATTAATGATCTATTACACATGTACACAATTGTTTTGGTTTGGATCTGAAAACAAGATGGTGTCTACCACAGAGCATAAGACCCTATATGACAAATGATTTTCTTTTCTGACAATTCACAATCTAAGATGGCCACCATCATGTTGCAAAAAGTTGATATTGGCACAATAATGACAGTAGTTGTTAGATAACTTCACTCATTTTGCTTTCTTGTTGATAACCCCTGCAACTGGGAAATAAAGTTCTGTACACCAAGTAACATCTAGATAACAAAGATGTCCAGTAGTGTTCGTTGACAGAAGTAGAGTGCTGAATTGTAGAACAACCATGTTGTTCCTGTACTGTACTTTGTGTCTCTGTGTAAAGTTAAATAGTCTCTCATGTTCATTTACATCCATATCTTTGTTTTCTAATTAATGGGAAAATGTAATAATAATATCATATTAGATCCAATAAACCTGAACTGATTATTAATGATCATATGATAATAAATAGTTAATTTATAGCCTTGAAGCAGACTGATAGAATCCTGTTACAAATCAGTAGCTTTAATGTATATGGAATTGTGTTTTTTTATGGAGATAGGATGTCTACCATTGTCAGTGTCATAATTGATCCAATCATATTGTATACAATCCTGTCTATCATGGCTGAAGATTGTCAGTTGGATTTTTGTCCATAGCTATTTCTACTTGTCCATGACTAGTTGTTCTCTTCCATGGATAAATGTACTTGCCCATGGCTAGCTGTACTCATCTATGGTTAAATGTATTTGGTCCATGGCTAGCTGTACTCATCCATGGCTAAATGTCTTGTCCATGGCTAGCTGTACTCATCTATGGTTAAATGTACTTGTCCATGGCTAGCTGTACTCATCTATGGTTAAATGTACTTGTCCATGGCTAACTGTACTCATCCATGGCTAAATGTACCTGTCAATGGCTAGCTGTACTCATCCATCGCTAAATGTACTTGTCAATGGCTAGCTGTACTAATCTATGGTTAAATGTACGTGTCCATGGCTAGTTGTACTCATCCATTGCTAGATGTACTTGTCCATGGCTAGCTGTACTCATCCATCACTAAATGTACTTGTCCATGGCTAGCTGTACTCATCCATCACTAAATGTACTTCTCCATGGCTAGCTGTACTCATCCATCGCTAAATGTACTTGTCCATGTCTAGATGTACTCTTTCATTGCTAAATGTACTTCTCCATGGCTAGCTGTACTCATCTATGGTTAAATGTACTTGTCCATGGCTAGCTGTACTCATCACTCATCCATCGCTAAATGTACTTGTCCATGTCTAGCTGTACTCATCTATGGTTAAATGTACTTGTCCATGGCTAATTATACTCATCCATCGCTAAATGTACTTGTCCATGGCTAGCTGTACTCATCCATCACTGGCTAGCTGTACTCATCCATGGCTAAATGTACTTGTCCATGTCTAACTGTACTCTTCCATTGCTAAATTTACTTCTCTGTGGCTAGTGTACTCATCTATGGTTAAATGTACTTGTCCATGGCTAGCTATGCTCATCTATGGTTAAAGGTACTTGTCATCCATGTCTAGCTGTACTCATCCATTGCTAAATGTAATTGTCAATGCTAGCTGTACTCATCCATCACTAAATGTACTTGTCCATGTCTAGCTGTACTCATACATGGTTAAATGTACTTGTCCATGGCTAGCTGTACTCATCCATCGCTAAATGTACTTGTCCATGTCTAGCTGTACTCATCCATGGTTAAATGTACTTGTCCATGGCTAGCTGTACTCATCCATGGCTAAATGTACTTGTCCATGTCTAGCTGTACTCATCCATGACTAAATGTACTTGTCCATGGCTAGCTGTACTCATCCATCGCTAAATGTACTCATTCATGGCTATTTGTACTTGTTCTTACTAGTTGTACCCATCAATGGCTAGTTGTACTCGTCCATAGCTTGTTCTACTCGATACAACTTTATGTGAATTAGATTGTCAATAACTGGAGGAAAGTAAATGGGTTTCTCTGAGTAATCTGGTTTCCTCTATCAATAAAATTAACATTCATGATATAGCTGAAATAAAACGCCTATAGCAGTAATCTTAATTCCTTAACTGTATTAAATGTCAACATGATCTGTTATATATGTTGTATATATGATACACCTCAATGAAGTTTGATCTAATACCAGTTATTTATCCTTCATCTTTTTCATGCTAATCTGTTGTCAAATGTATCAAATAGAAATGTAATACAGTCAAGCCTGTATTAAGAGGTCATCTGTTGGACAAAGAAAAAGTGGTCTTTTAAGACAGGTGACCTGTTAAAAGAGGTTCAAATCATATGAAATTTTCAATGACAGGACAAGAAAAAGGTGATCTTTTAATACAGGTGACTGCTTAATAGAGGTGACCACATGGGCAGGTTTGACTTAATAGAGGTGACCACGTGGGTAGGTCTGACTTAATAGAGGTGACCACATGGACAGGTTTGAATTAATAGAGGTGACCACATGGGCAGGTTTGACTTAATAGAGGTGACCACATGGGCAGGTTTGACTTAATAGAGGTGACCACGTGGGTAGGTCTGACTTAATAGAGGTGACCACATGGGCAGGTTTAACTTAATAGAGGTGACCACATGGGCAGGTTTGACTTAATAGAGTGACCACATGGGCAGGTTTGACTTAATAGAGGTGACCACATGGGTAGGTCTGACTTAATAGAGGTGACCACATGGGCAGGTTTGAATTAATAGAGGTGACCACATGGGCAGGTTTGACTTAATAGAGGTGACCACATGGGCAGGTTTGACTTAATAGAGGTGACCACATGGGCAGGTTTGACTTAATAGAGGTGACCACATGGGCAGGTTTGACTTTATTAATAGAGGTGACCACATGGGCAGGTTTGACTTAATAGAGGTGACCACATGGGCTGGTTTGACTTAATAGAGGTGACCACATGGGCAGGTTTGACTTAATAGAGGTGACCACATGGGCAGGTTTGACTTAATAGAGGTGACCACATGGGCAGGTTTGACTTAATAGAGGTGACCACATGGGCTGGTTTGACTTAATAGAGGTGACCACATGGACCGGTTTGACTTAATAGAGGTGACCACATGGGCTGGTTTGACTGTATATTTATTCAGACTTGTTAAGATCTTTATTTTAAGCTTATATGACTTATATAAATGTATTTGTTTAAAGAGAATGATAATAAAGTACACTATAACGGAATCGTCTCTTGGTTTAACAGTTATGATAAAAGGTAAATTTGTGTACTGTTATCGTGACCCTTGGTGATATTGCTTTCTTGGTAGCTTTGTTATAAAGGCTTTGCTACAAGGCTGTAGTTTATGGTATGGTTATGACTTTTTTCATTTATTTGATTCCTTTCCTGGACAATTTATATTTTTAATACCTTTGTGAGAACTTTTAGGTTATAGAATTATTTCCAAAGTTCTTTTTTTGTACTAGCTGCATAAAGGGAACATGGTTTGTCCGGCTAACCCCCCACCCCCCCCCCCCCCCCCCCCCCCCTACAGGTTTAGAGCTACAGCTTTGATATTTTGCAGGATGTTTATACACATAATGGAGGTGTGCATGTCCACAGGATTTTGATTTTCATCAAATATTCTCAAAATGACAGGTAGTTGGACTTAGTCATTTTGTTCGTCCGTCTGGATATAGATACATGGTTTGTCCGGCTATCTCCTCCTACAGTTTTGGAGCTACAGCTTTAATATTTTTTAGGATGTTTATACACATAATGGAGGTGTGCATGTCCACAGGATTTTGATGGTCAGGCAGGGGCATCATTGGTGTCTTACAGACACACTTCATTTTTAAAAAATCATTCCTAACAAAACATATGGAATAAGCTGCTGAACATTAAACTGTTGGTAGATTATTGTAGATTACCATTGGATGTTCATCTAAAAACCTATTGTTTCTATGGTAGAACACAGTCTGAGATGACTGCCATTTTTAATGTACGTAAGGACTTAGAAACTGCTTAAGTTCATTAAGTGCATGTTTTATGGAGGGAATATAGTAATTGGCCCAAGGAATGATACAGAGTCAGGTGAACCTCAAAACTTCCACCCATATTGCCACGTAGGTGACCTTAGCTGATTTTGTCTGACCTGTTTAGGCCCTTTGGTTTTATTGATCTCAAACACTTAAACTGTTTGGCTTCCTAATCTTTTGTCTTTGAGCGTACCTGATGTGCACTAAATTTGATATCTACATGTTTTTTACTTACCTCTGTACACATAGTGATTTATTGTTTGTAGATCTGTTCTCGTCATAAATATAACTGAATTACTACTCTCTTGATCTTAAACAATAGGCGTGTATATATTACCATTCGTTTCTGATGTCCCAGTAGTGATTTGTAGTCAGTATTAGCTGTTGTAAATCATGTCTATTTATATTGTTTGTAAACATCTGTAAATCTTCTATTAAGAAACCACAATAGCAAATACTGTTTTAATATGATATAGGTGGATTTTTACAGGACTAAAAATGTTTCCATTCATCTGCAAATGGTTGTTTTTAAACCTCAGAAAACAGAAAAAAATGGTTGTAGTTCCAGATAAATTCAATTTATTTTTTTAGAGTAGCATGGTAAGTGATGAGCATAACTCACTGTTATTAAAAAAGGCATCAAATATATTATTCCCACCATGAATTGAAATAAGCAATTTTCTATAACTATGACAGTATCCAGCTTCATAGTTTTGTGGTTCTTTTTTGGCTAGAGATCAGCTTTGTAGCGATATTTTTTATGCATGCATTCACAGTGAATGAGAGAATGAAAAGATGATTTTTTTAGTTGTCCTTTTAGCACTATGGTGCATAGTCCAACTTTTTCTTCAAGCTTTGCCTGTCCACTGATTTCAAACACAAATTAGAGTCTAAACACCTATCAAACTCATTCTAATATTTGATGGATTCACTGAACGTGTTTAGACTGTCAAATTAGAGTCTAAGCGCCTATCAAACTCATTCTAATATTTGATGGATCCATTGAACGTGTTTAGACTGTCAAATTTGTGTTTGAAACAGATGCACAGGTAAAGTTTGAAAGGAACTTTAAGGAAAAATTTGACTGTGTTAACACACATTAAGTTGCTATTGTCTGCCTTGCAAAGAAGTAAAAGATTTTTTTGCAGCGTGAATTGACACATAGTACAATATGAAACTAGATGTCAGGGTAGACAAAATAAGCATCGTCATAGTAGAATGAATATATGAAAGCACGTTTTGTAATGATTGATATTTCAACTTGTTATTGTAAGCCTGAATAATCGGCATCATAAATCAAAAAGTCTAATTTAAACTCTTTTGTTTGTAGTAGAGTAAGGAAGTTCCCTATTTATTGTTCTTTGTTTCTATAGCTTTATAGGGGAATGAAGTTCCTAGCTGCAAAGCTGTAGCTCTTAACACTAACAGTGTTTCTTTTTCTTTTTTCTCTTTTTTTTTTTACCATAGAGCTAAGGAGTTCACCCATTTATAAACTTGTGGAATTCCGACTCAAACTAAGGTTGGACAGTTGCGAGCTACTATTCCGCAGCTAAGAATTTCCCTTGTTTTTGTTTCTATATCATTAAATATTCATGACATAGGGTAACTCACATCTGAACTGTATGGAGGTTTCTTCAGATCTCAGATACCACATCCTATCTCTGATGCCACATCCTATCAGTAAAGGGTCCCGTGGTGTTTAAATTTTTAAATGTTCTCGTCCTGAATATAGCTGAAAAATTGCTTGCTGACGTTAAACACCAATCAATCAATCAATCAATCAATCAATATCAGTAAAGGGGAGCAAGTGAGAGATGTAATTTTAATCAGATTACAATTTCAAGGACATAACATGTATTACCTCCCTTGTCTCTAAAAACTATTTTGATAATTAATTAAACATAAGCAATAATTTTATTTAAACTAGGATGTAGTTATTTTATATATATATATATATATATATATATATATATATATATTTTATAATGAATTGTTGTGTAAAATATCTCAATACTGATGACATTTTCTCCAGCAAGAGATTGTTGTGCTATTTCAACCTTGTGACATTTTCTACGGTAAGAGATTGTAGTCCCTATTTCAACCTTGTGGTGCTACACCTAAATAGATGGTAATGTGATATAAATGTCATTTTAGCCTAAATATTTATTGACTGTTTAATACAATGTTGTGTAGGAACTGTATATGTGTTTATGCTTGTCCTTTCAGCATAGCCAATTAAAACATTGGTAATATTTATTGTTTATTTACAGAAGTATTTTAAATACACATTTAGTAAATAATATTGCACTCTATTTTACATATGTTTGTATAAAGGTGTATTGACACAATCAAATTTGTCCTTCAGACTCACTTTAAACTTCATCTGTACACCTATTTCAAACACTAATTTGAACGTCTATACACATGTCAAACAGGTTTGATAGGTTCAACAAATATTGGAAGGGAGTTTAGGTGTTTAGACTCAAATTTGTGCTTGAAATAGGTGGACAGGTACAGTTTGAAGGAAAAATGTTGACCATTCAAACACACCTTTATATGCCTCTGATAATATTGTAACAGAAGTTCAGTATTCTTGTAATCTATGAAATATGGTTAATCTAGCAGTTATGAATAAAATACTATCATTTCTTTTCTTTTACTGGAATTTAAAGAAATGTGTTTTAATTGTTTTGCTCTATTTTTCACATGGAAGCCTGCTAAAAGAAGTTCTTTAATAAACAGGACAAATGTGCTGCTTTTTTTTTTTTTACACATTAACGTTTTCTTTTCAAATCGATATAATAATAATATAAGTCTTGTTACAGCCATGGATCTCCAATTACTACAAAGTAATATTAGGACTACCGGTATTAGAAATAATTAACATTCATTTCAGTAGTATTAATTGAACCAAAATATCGCCTTCACTAATTAATTATATACTAAATAACAATTCATTAAAGTTTTTTTTTGATTCTCTAACTAATAAAACATATACCTTTATTGGCTTTAACAGTCTAATAAAGCATATTTTTTTTTCATAGTTGTAGAATATTATTTTACCTTGAAATATTATAAATGAATTAATTTAATATATGAAATGAATGGTTAATTATTTTCTGTAATTTCAGGTCGCAGTCTGATGGTAAAAAAGAATGATGGTATCAAAGAGGTCCAATCAACAGATAGTACTGCTACTATTGACGATGAAGATACAAAAGGTTTGTAGTTCAGAGGTCATATGTAATTCTGTAAAGGTCAATTCTATTTTTATTTCGAGCACATGTTATTATTCCAAGGGAAATTGTACATTGATGTATCCCAGTCTTTGCCTTAATTTTTTTCACCTACTTGCCTGAAAGCCAAATTTAGAAAAAAAATTATATTTATTCAAACAAATTCTTTCATAATTTTTACTTGTCACAGGCTTCGGACAAGTGGGTTAGCTCGAAGACTGGTATCCATTCTTGATATGGATGTAACAGTTTTCTTATAAGAGCATACAGGTTTCCATTGCTTGAAAGTCTTTGTTAGTCAGAGCTAGATTACACAATAAATAACTAACATATTTTTCAGACTATAGGTTAAGGCTTTCATGTACAAGTGTTTACCGTTAAGTTTATGGATACCATGTCAAGTAGACCTATAGCAGTCATTCCAAAGGTCCGTCTGACATTGGGCAAAGTCCAGTAAAAATTTATTTGGTCTGGTTAAATGTACTTATCTACTGAACCAAATGTCCAATCTGCTAGTAAATTTATAGATTCAAATAACAAAATTCTAGTAAAATATGTTTTGGTCCAGTAAAGTGTATTTTTTTACTGGACTGATTATATAATTAAAATCAAATGGAATCACTGCTACAGTTCAGATAGACTTGAAACCAAGACAGTATGGTGTATAGAAAAAAACCCAGCACAGTATGCTATGGTAGTGAGTTGAATGAATAATATAAATATATGTTACAATAATACTAAACTAGGAATCCCTTTATGTATCTTGGATATCAAAATAGTTTTAGATCATTAGAACACCCATCTGAAAATGTGTAATGCTTATTTGTTCATTTGAACACATATCTAAATGGGTTAATGCAATTAAAGACATCATTTTTCTTGTACAAGGGGGGTACAAGACAATGATACGTGCACAGATAAAAATAGGAACCATCCATGTCATATGGACATATTTTTCAATTTTTTTATCCCAGACTTCTGTTACGGCACATGATTGGATTTTAACCAAAATTTACCAGATTTTTTTCTCATATTCTACTGATATTCACATTGTTTATCATTTTTATTGAAGTTATTTTTTTAAGGCTTCTACATTCCCATCCTTTAAAGATTTGTCTCGTTATATGACAATTGGGGGAAAAGGTGACAGTCTTTCCTAAAAGACCCACAAATATCTTTTACACCAATCAAACCCATATCTTTGAGAATATTTTTCAAATTATATAAAATGACATAAAAGTAAGTGTAAATAACATAGATTTATGTAGGTCATATACTATATTTTTATTTCTGAGAGAATTAAATACTAACATGTGGTTAGGATAATTGCATTTAGCTCTATACTTGATAGTTGTTACGTCAAAAAACGCCCACTTTATATTTGCTTCAGAACAAGCTTAGCCATATTTTTCTAGTTTTAATCTAAAAGTTTCAAATTGCAGTATATATAGCTGTTAAAGCTGATAATAAAAAATAAGTATACTTCTGATATAATTTCTACACACATGCATATATAAATCAAGAGTTTGTATAAAAAAATAAATGTAATTGTTTGTGACAAACTTTTCTAGGAAAACCAGAAATAGATAGTAAGTACTTTAGTTGACAAACCCTCTAATTAGTCTTCTGGGAACTGTTTCACACAGCATCCTTAGGAATTATATACAACTTGCTCAAATGCAGGTGGATACAGATTTAAGTGTATATAAGGCTTATGGCTACTTTGTGAAATGGTAGCCTGGTTCATCTCCATTAGAGCTTGCATTGTTTACTCTTTTTTTGACGACATGACTGTTTAAGAGGTGTATTTTATTTAATTTTTTGTGATGAGCAATACTAGATTTCTAAATATTGGAAATCTCAATATTTACCACAGAGCTCCAGATAATTTTCAAGTCCAAAGGGTAATTACCCCCTACTTTTGAAAATGATGGGCATTTGCATATTTCCTTTGCACTGTTGTACTCTACTTCAGAAAAGATTGCTTACATGTACACTTTTAAAATTATGTTTGACACAAGTGTTATTCAATAAATGCAGGATGAAAGTGAAATGTATATCTCTGTTTAATTTGACACGATTGTGTCATGTTTATTAATAAAATGTTGTAAATATTTTGTTCTCTGTATAACTGACACCACACCCTGACAAGCTATTTGCTCATTTTCAACGAACGTGTTCCCAAATTTACTTTCATTTTAGCTCTTACTTATTACGTAAACCACTCCTTATAAGGAGCACCGCATTTATTTGTAATATTGACCGCGATTAGATGATTTATCGTAAACATCCAATCAGATCTCTTTTGACATCGATGCTTAGAAAGGCAAACATTCGGTACCCCTCGGATGTATACGCTCTCTCCTTCGAAAAGTATAAAGGGAAGTAATTACGGGGAATTTCTCAAAGACAAAAATGTATTGTTAATGTACACGACTGTATTATCGTTAACAGCGTACAAGTACGCTCCGAATTTGGAGAGTTTGCTTACACAGCAATATGTATGCGTAATGTGTACACTCTGATCTGATAATACATGCGTTTTTAATCGTTTTTATAGCGTAAAAAACGCAAATACGCAGCTTATCTGGAGCTCTGTACCATACTCTAAAAATATTTTACAAGACATGCAGTCACAAAATATTACAAGACAGGCAGTCACAAGATATTACAAGACATGCAGTCACAAGATATACAAGACTTGCAGTCACAAGATATTACACGTGAAATTTAACATTGAAATATGGATATTATTGGTTCACACCTTGTTGGTTGCACAAGATGACACTCTTCGGCTGATTCCATGATAAATTACTACTCTTAGTTTTTAAGTAATATTTCTAATGCAAAGCCTTGGCCTTTTCAATACTTCTTGACACATACACCATTTAAGCTCTTAAATAGTCATGTCAGAATCATTTAAAAAAATTAAAAAAAAAATTAAGTTTTTATTTTTCATCCAAACCTCACTATTGATGGCTATGCCCATCACTGTTTTTCATATGATACCTTATGTCTTCTTGACCACAGACATATTTTAACATTTCACATAGAATGTCAGATGTGTAGATCTATCTTTTTCTTCCCCTTTTTGTTAGTTCACCTGGACCAAAGGTCCAGGTGAACTATTGCCATCACTTGGTGTCCGTCGTCTGTTGTCTGTAAACTTTTCACATTTCAAGCTTCTTCTCCGAAACCACTGGGCCGATTGGAACCAAACTTAGCAGGAATGTTCCTTGGATGGTCCTCTACAAAGTTACTGTTTTTCGTTCTAGTCGGATATTCAATATGGCTGCCAGGGCCAATAATGTGCTCTGATTGGCTGAAATTTCAAAGATCTTCTTCTCTGAAACTATTGAACTGACTGAACCCAAACTGTAAATGAATGATCATTGGAATGTCCTTTACCAAGTTACTGTTTTTTATGTCGATCGGAAATCCAAGATGGCCACCATCGCAGGACATAGATTAACATTGGACCCTATGGGAAAATGTTCAAATGCCTTCTTCTCAGAAACTACAAATATGATTAAAGCCAAACTGTACATGAATGTTCATTGGATGGTCCTCTACAAACTTTACGTTTTTTGTTCCGATATGAAATTTAAAATGGCGGCTACGGCAGGACTTAGTTTAACATTGGACCCTATGGGAAAAATGTTTCAAAATGCTTCTTCTCTGAAACCACTTGGACAGTTGAAACCAAACTGCCCTGGAATGATCATTGGAAGGTCCTTTACAAAGTGTATGTTTTTTATGCCGATCGGAAATCCACGATGGCCGCCACCGCAGGACATAGATTAACATTGGACCCTATGGGAAAATGTTCAAATGCCTTCTTCTCAGAAACTACAAATATGATTAAAGCCAAACTGTACATGAATGTTCATTGGATGGTCCTCTACAAACTTTACGTTTTTTGTTCCGATATGAAATTCAAAATGGCGGCTATGGCAGGACTTAGTTTAACATTGGACCCTATGGGGAAAATGTTTCAAAACGCTTCTTCTCTGAAACCACTAGGACAGTTGAAACCAAACTGCCCAGGAATGATCATTGGAAGGTCCTCTACAAATTTTATGTTTTTTATGCCGATCGGAAATCCAAGATGGCCGCCACCGCAATACATAGATTAACATTGGACCCTATGGGAAAATATTCAAATGCCTTCTTCTCAAAAACTACAAATATGATTAAAGCCAAACTGTACATGAATGTTCATTGGATGGTCCTCTACAAACTTTACGTTTTTTGTTCCGATATGAAATTCAAAATGGCGGCTACGGCAGGACTTGTTTAACATTGGACCCTATGGGAAAAATGTTTCAAAACGCTTCTTCTCTGAAACCACTTGGACAATTGAAACCAAACTGCCTAGGAATGATCATTGGAAGGTCCTCTACAAAGTGTATGTTTTTTATGTCGATCGGAAATCCAAGATGGTCGCCACCGCAATACATAGATTAACATTGGACCCTATGGGAAAATGTTCAAATGCCTTCTTCTCAGAAACTACAAATATGATTAAAGCCAAACTGTACATGAATGTTCATTGGATGGTCCTCTACAAACTTTACGTTTTTTGTTCCGATATGAAATTCAAAATGGCGGCTACGGCAGGACTTAGTTTAACATTGGACCCTATGGGGAAAATGTTTCAAAATGCTTCTTCTCTGAAACCACTTGGACAGTTGAAACCAAACTGCCCAGGAATGATCATTGGAAGGTCCTCTACAAATATTATGTTTTTTATGCCGATCGGAAATCCAAGATGGCCGCCACCGCAGGACATAGATTAACATTGGACCCTATGGGAAAATGTTCAAATGCCTTCTTCTCAGAAACTACAAATATTATTAAAGCCAAACTGTACATGAATGTTCATTGGATGGTCCTCTACAAACTTTACGTTTTTTATTCCGATATGAAATTCAAAATGGCGGCTACGGCAGGACTTAGTTTAACATTGGACCCTATGGGGAAAATGTTTCAAAACGCTTCTTCTCTGAAACCACTTGGACAATTGAAACCAAACTGCCTAGGAATGATCATTGGAAGGTCCTCTACAAAGTGTATGTTTTTTATGTCGATCGGAAATCCAAGATGGTCGCCACCGCAATACATAGATTAACATTGGACCCTATGGGAAAATGTTCAAATGCCTTCTTCTCAGAAACTACAAATATGATTAAAGCCAAACTGTACATGAATGTTCATTGGATGGTCCTCTACAAACTTTACGTTTTTTTGTTCCGATATGAAATTCAAAATGGTGGCTACGGCAGGACTTAGTTTAACATTGGACCCTATGGGGAAAATGTTTCAAAACGCTTCTTCTCTGAAACCACTTGGACAATTGAAACCAAACTGCCCAGGAATGATCATTGGAAGGTCCTCTACAAAGTTTCTGTTTTTTTATGCCGATCGAAAATTCAAGATGGCCGCCACGCAGGACATAGATTAACATTGGACCCTATGGGAAAATGTTCAAATGCCTTCTTCTCAGAAACTACAAATATGATCAAAGCCAAACTGTACATGAATGTTCATTGGGTGGTCCTCTACAAACTATACGTTTTTTGTTCTGATATGAAATTCAAAATGGCGGCTACGGCAGGACTTAGTTTAACATTGGACCCTATGGGAAAAATGTTTCAAAACGCTTCTTCTCTGAAACCACTTGGACAGTTGAAACCAAACTGCCCTGGAATGATCATTGGAAGGTCCTCTGTTTTTTATGCCGATCGGAAATCCAAGATGGCTGCCACCACAGGTCATAGTATCATAGATGCCAACCATTACGATTTTTCCGTAATTGTTACGAATTTTGGGCCAAAATTACGGTGTTACGGTCAACAGTCTACTTGTTACGGATTTCCGATTATTGCTGGCCCGGAACCGTTCCCCATTTAAATATCATTGTGATCATTTAGACGCTTCATTGTATGTTAAAATCGCGTAATGATAAGCGCTTGAGGGATTTCGATTATTTAATCCATTAGGGATTCTCTGGACTATCTATTGTAGAAAACGATCTACCCATTTCTTGTTCGATCTCGAATAGTTAATGAACACAGCACGTTTTTGTCAATTTCGCGATGTCTGAGGGAACAAGTGAAGCTTCTGCAGCGAAGAAAATAAAATTGGGACAACGATTTCGTCCCGAATATACTTCTCTTGCCTTATGAAATCGACACGGGAACAAATATTGCAAACAAGACTTGTCCATTCAGCACGGTGGTCGGGATGAACACACATATACAACAAAACAGTTCAAAAGTGCCAAGTCAACAACATATCAGGCACTCCATAATTAGACATTAATTATTCCATGGGAGGGTGAGGGAGGGCCACTTCAGGAAATTTTCATTTCTATTGACAGTAAGTTGAAACATAGAATACATTTGTAAGTGAACATACATGTATTAAAACTTAACTTTTTATTTCTTTTTGTTGCTCATCAATTTTACATCTAGTTGTCACAAATAAAGGAAATCATTTGCTCATCACTTTGTGCCTAGTCTGTAGTAAGATTATGGTAAAATTTTATGAAAAATTATGATTACTGAAAAAAATCACAAATTACTGACATCTCAACTTTTTGTTACTGATTGCACCAAAAAGGGGTTGGCATCTATGTAGTATTAACACAGGACCATATGGGGAAAATACAGAAATATATTCTTCTCTGAAGCTATTGCACTGATTGAACCTAAACTGTGCATCAATCATTGGAAGGTCCTTTACAAACTTTGTGTTTTTTATGTTGATCGTAATTCCAAGATGACTACCACTGCAGGACATAGTTTTTACATAGGACCAATTGGTTCTTTTTATAACCAGGTGAACGATACAGGCTCTTGAGAGCCTCTGGTTTCCATGACATCTCACCAATTGTCTTTTGTTAACACATGTTTGTATTTTTAGCTTTTCTTTTAAGTTTTTAAGATTTTTATGAACTTTTTTTTACATTTCATTGATTCAACTCAGGATTTCATTGCTTTCATTTATTTGCTTGAAAAAAACATAATGAGTTGTATGCATGTGTAGTATTATTATTGATACAGACATTGATTTGTAATGAGTTATGATGAAATGATGTACATCACAGGAATCTCTTCATTTTCTGGTGTTTAAGGGAGTATAATATAGTGAAGTCTTATAATGGGCGTGATCCTTGTAGCTAATGATACATTTTATCTATGTTTATTGAATTCTTCCACAAAATGCATGTTTTTAATTTTATACTATACTTAAAATTTCCATGAGACAATTTAAGTAATGTACGCTTTAAATACCTACAACGTTATTTCCATTATGAAACATACGAATTATCTCCCTTTTATAAGAAAAACCATTCATTAAAGGGGGTAATCAATATGAAACATGGATTATCTCCCTTATATAAAGAAAAAACATATTCAATAAAGGGGGATAATCAATATGAAACATGGATTATCTCCCTTATATAAAGGGGGGGAAATCTTTAAAGGGGGGTAATCAGTATGAAACATATGGATTATGTCCCTTATATAAAGAAAAAAACATATTCATTAAAGGGGGGTAATCACCTTATGGTTCTGTAAACTTAACATTCATGGTATACATGTAGTAAATGGTCTCACAGCTTATATTTCTTTTATGAAATTATTTCTTCTATTGATTAAAAAGGGGCTGTCATAGTCGTGATCGAATGGCAGTTGGATTTACAACTATATATGCAATCTGACTATCACAACTAAGGTTGTGAGTTTGTCAGTGACTTGCCGCAGTTCGGTGGTTTTCTCCTGGTACACAGGTTTCCTCCACCAATAATACTAACCACCATGATATAACTGAAATATTGTTGAAAGTGGCATTAAACACCATAACCCACCCACCCCTCTATTGATTAAATGCTATCCTGTGTTATTGACTTCAACATAATATCAACAACTCACTTGTAATGACTATCAGAATTTTGTGTTGGGAACTAACTTGATATTAAGATTTGTACCAGCCCTATTTTATGTATGGTTAGCTAGGTTTGTTTTGTGCTTTGTGATTTGATATAGCCACAGTGATGGGTTTTTTCTCTCCATTTTTTTAGCAGATATCCCGCTATTTAGCTTGGTACAGTGGGTTTTATAAAACATGTAAATTTGTAGAGAAAAAAATTGAGGGAGGTGATGACAAAAACTTGTAAAGAAGCGATGTTTTCAGTAAAACAGATAGTTTAGCCAGTTCTGACTCCGCTTCTCGAGTCCATTCATTTTTTAATATCTTTTCTTTTAATTCTTCAAATTCTTCACTACAGTTATCAAGATTTGTACAAGGCACTAACTTCATATTGTTATCAAGGTTTATATTGGACACTCAATTCTGTTTCACTTACTTTAAATAACTATATTATCATTTAGTCGTGCTAATATTTCAGTCTAATTTTATATGTAAATCAACACATATAACAGTAAATAAAAGTCTTTGGTTTCAGAGTTTGAAGATTCCTAACCATAACTCTACAATATCAACATTTTTATCATCCTCAAAGTCTCATGGGAATTTTTGTTTTGCAAAATCTGCATGTTTGTTCATTTCCTTTTTTTTAAACTATTTTGCTTGCAATATATTACATTTTTAGGTTTCTTTACATGTACATTCATTTTTTGTAATGTAAAAAAAACATCAGAATATTTATATAATATTTAAATGGTCACTTTGCCATTTTTGTCAGCCTTAATTCTTATAACATTAACATTTCACATTTTGACAACTGCTGGATCAAATGAAGTCAATGTTGTGGAGATGATTTTTTGGTGGAGAGTGGAGATGGACCTCAAAGAGGATGTTTGATGGTGTTTAACGCCACTTTCAAACAATATTTCAGTTATATCGTGGCAGTTCCTCAAAGAGGAAAATTAAATTAGAAATAAATACTTCTTAATAACCAATAGTACAATTGCTGTGTGTTGGTAGATCTTGAGTGCTAATTTGAATGGGGAACATTTTGAGTATCTAAGGAACCTGAAGTGGAGTGTAGAGTAGACAACATATTTAGTTAATATTTTAAATTGGACTGGTTCTGCATTATTTTAATACTATTTGGTCTCCATTAATTAATTTGTTTTTGACAATTTTTGATATTTTTGTAACAATAATTTTCAAAGTACCTGTACTTTTGATGCCACAAAATTTAAATATTTGGGCATATTAAAAAAAAATTGTAGTGTTTGAAATTTATCACATTCTATGATAATTTTACTTGTCTTTGAAAACTAAAGATTAATCCATGTATATTTGGCAAAATCACAGCACAATGAGTGATTTAGGAAATTTAAAAATAACTTTCCACTGTTGTTGCAATAATTTTAAAAGTTTCATGTTGCTATCGTCAACTCAGCAGATTTCCTTCTATATTGGCCAGGTACATCGGTGGCCACACCACTGACATGGGTTTCACTGGTCAGTTTGATCCAACTGTTTGGGCTTTCCTCCCGAATTATGTCTGATAATCTGCTGAAAGTGATGATAATATACCAAAACCCCTAATCTGCTGTGTTGGTAAATTTTAAATACATCAATCTAGAATTGTTCAAAACTTTCAAAAGAATCCACATGGGAAAAAAGAATGATGGAGTGATTTCTAAAGACCTGGGAATGAGAATGCAGTATCATTATGATTTAAAGATTTTGGTTAATATATATGAAGATCCTAGGTTCATTGGACAAGAAACAAATAAGTGATAACCAGATGAGTGATGCAGGTTTAGGGAAGTCGTAATTTTTTTAATCAATCGGGCGAAAATTGGTGGGGTAACATTTCTATCGGGGGATTGTTGTTTCAGTGAACTAGCACTATAAAAATCTAACTTAGCGTGTTGGTCTAGTACAAAGCGGACCTCATCATCATCCTCTCATTGAAAATTGACTTGTTCTCACCATGATATAGCTGAAAAATTGCTGACTTGGAGTTAAACAACAATTACTCACTCAAATCGGACAAATTCAAAAGACGACTACTGCAGAACATAGTTTAATATTGAATTCTTTTTGAGAAAATGTTAAAAGACCTTCTTAAAACCTAATTAATTAATTTAACCCAAACTATATGTGAATGAATTAGTTTCATCATATCGTATTAAGTTAAATACAATCAATTTGATGTTTAGTTTACCAATACAATAAAAATGCAGATATCTAATTTAGTGTGTGTGTTACACGTTTCTGGAAAGCCAAATAATTTAGAAATCATCGGGAGCAAGTAAACCAAAGGCCCTAAACAGGATAGTAAAAATCGTCTATGTAAGGTCACCAATTCCAGAGTGAGAAGAATCTTAGTATTGATAATAATTACATTAATATGTAGGAACTGAAATTTTCAATAATAAATATATCCAATAAGCCATGTCAGTACCAAAACACTGACTAGTGGGCAGATGATTCCTTAGGGTACTTATAGTCTACCAGCGGTGACCCAGTGATAGTAATTAAAACGTAGATATCTAATTTAGTGTACAAGAGAACTGAATTGTTTTATTGCAGTCTTTCCTATACATTTCATTCGTTAAATTTCAAAGTATGTCAATGCTTTCTCAGTGTAGTTTTAAAAGGGATTGAAATCAAAGCTTGTAGCCTTTGTCTTGTCTTTAATCTAATATTCTTAGTTGATCATAAGAACTTTCTTCTTGTAAACAGCCATATTTTATAATGTCAAAGGATTTCATTGATTTTGTTTGTTTGTTTACCTTTTCATTTCAAGACCATTTGTATTATATTTGCTTGCATGTTTCACCATCTTTGAAAATTATTTAGAACTTTTAAATGGTCAATTTCATATTGTCTGCCTCTAATGGTGGGTTATTACTGAATACCGAAATTTTGATTAGATACAAGATCGGTTTCACAACTCGTCATCTCAAATATTACTTCCTCAATTACATAAAAGTTACCTACAACACACAGTGAAGACTTAGATGGCCAGTCCTACTGTGACTTAAGATTTCAAAAAAACACAGTGCCATGGCTTTGTTTTGATGGATTGTCCTGCATTTGGTTCACATCACACACATTTAGAAAAACATGTCCATTTCCTTTTTCCATGTATTGTCAGATTCATTTTTAACGTAATACTGAAAATATGGCTTTCTGATACATATACCAGTATATTAGAATATTTTGAGTAAGATATCATTTTTGAATGATTTATTTTTATAAAGTGAATCTATAAGATAAATATTGAAGTCATTGTTGTCAGTTTTTGTAACATCTAATATAACTGGTTTATTAAGTAGAGATTTCAATATTTATACTGTCTTTAAAATTAAATTAAACATTTTCTTGTATATTTACTCATGTAAGTAAGTTTGCTATAAACAAAAATATAAGTAAAAGCTTGAAAAATAAGAGAATTGCTGGTATTTAATGTGTGCGATTTTATTTGCCACCATTCAGGATCAATAACTCTGACAGAATTACAGATTAATGAGAGGTCTGGTTCTCCAAGAATACAATGTAAGTACTTTGAGAACCAGAGTGAGACTGACTTCCTGTTCCTGTGCAGCATGTGTAGAAGTTGTTATTTTTGATGTTGTTTCACCTTAGTGGATTTTTATTTTTAGTTTGTATTATTTAGGTCACTATAAAAGCATGACAGTCTATTTTTATTTTCTTCTCCATGTTATACTCCCCCCATAAACACAAATGGTAACATGCTATTCTCATTATTGCACTAGTTGATGTCTCAACCTTTTAAGAGGCTGGACAATTTTTGTTTGTCTCCTCACCTGAACCAATTATTGACCTGAATTATTGTTTTATTTTGGTTTCACTGTCTATATATCACAATATAGCTGAAATATTGCTAACGTTGACGTTAAACACCAATCAATCAATCATTGTCTATATTTTCACATTTTAATATAAAGAACTGTAGGCTGATTAAAACTTAATCTTTGCAGGGACAAAATATATCGTTCTGACATCTTATGTAACCTTAATAGGAAATAATAGTCTCTTATTACCAGTAAGTGAATACAGTTGTCTCCCTCTTATACTTTCTCTCATTGCAATGAAAAAGTGGAGATATAAGAGGGTGGCCTCTCTTGGGGGTACATATAAGAGGGAAACTATAGTATTTAAAAAAAAATCTTTCCCTTAGAAAACACAGGGCATTTTGAACAGGAGTTAATGCTAACAAATAAACATTTTGTACCTTTCCAAGCAATTACTTTTTGTTTCCAGCAATGAAATAAAATATCAAACTTGTGTCCTAATACGGGCTAGAAGATGTTTTGATGTTCAAGACTTTAAAATGTCTATAATCAACTGCATATACATTACCTCATCTTCTTTTGGGGAGTAGAATATTGTCTTGTTCCACAATCCAGTTACAAGGTAGGGGTATGTTAGCTCAGTGTTTACTCTTTTCTATCATTGTCTCATGTTTGTGTTCCACAGATTCTGTAACATAGCCTAAGCCAAGGTTACTCCAATTATTTAAGCATTCAGATCAATATATATCATGTGTCTTTTCCATACCGATTTTTAGCAGATTTGCGACGAAGTCAAACTCAGGTATTGTTTTGATGAAGTACAGGCAGGCGTACACAAACTTTTGGTTTCTGGACATTATCTCTATTTTTAGTTATCCGATTGACTTGGTCTTGATCGTATGGTAGTTAGATTTACAACTACCTGTGCAATCAGTGCCTTAATCACCACTAACGTTTTGTGAGTTTGAACCCCGTTCATGGCGAGGTGTACTCGATACAACATTATGTGATGAAGTTTGTCAGTGACCTACAGAAGGTCAGTGGTTTTCTCCGGATACTCCAGTTTCCTCCACCAATAAAACTGACTGCCACGATATAACTGAAATATTGTTGAAAGTATGTTGTGTTAAACACCTTAAGCTTAAAACCCAGATCAAGTTCCATTATGAGATATCAGATATTTCTTTATTATGAGTAAAGCCCCATTATTATTTAAAAAATTATGGGTTTCTTTTTTTATACCCCCCGCAACGAAGTTGTAGGGGGGTATACTGGTTTCACCATATCCGTCCGTCTGTCTGTAGACAAATCCTATGTCGTACGATAACTTGAGTTGTGTTTCATAGAATCTTTTAAGATTTTATCAGCTGTTTACTGGTGAAGAGAGGAGGATCCCTTTCTTTTTTGACGATTTTCACTTTTGCCGTTCCAGAGTTATTGGACTTGATATGACGGAAAATAGGATTTTTACCCTATGTCGTATGATAACTTGAGTAGTGTCTCTCAGAATGTTTTGAAATTTTATCAGCAGCTTACTGGTGAAGAGAGGAGGATCCCCTTCATTTTTGACGATTTTCACTTTTGTCGTTCCAGAGTTATTGAACTTGATATGACGGAAAATAGGATTTTTTACCCTATGTCTTATGATAACTTGAGTAGTGTTTCTCAGAATGTTTTGAAATTTTATCAGCAGCTTACCGGTGAAGAGAGGAGGATCCCTTTCATTTTTGACGATTTTCACTTTTGCCGTTCCAGAGTTATTGGACTTGATATGACGGAAAATAGGATTTTTACCCTATGTCGTATGATAACTTGAGTAGTGTTTCTCAGAATGTTTTGAAATTTTATCAGCAGCTTACCGGTGAAGAGAGGAGGGTCCGTTTCATTTTTGGTCGGAACAATCAGTAATGTTTTGGTTATGGAAATAGGGTGGACAGATGTGGGGAGCGGGGGGTATATCTTAGTGAGCACAGCTCACAGTAATACTAGTTTTTTTTGGTTCATAGGACCCAAAGGCTTGCCATCATTTGATGTCCGTCATCGTCATCTGTAATCTTTTTAAAAAAGTCTTCTCCCCTGATATCAGTAGACAAATTTGAACCAAACTTGACCTGAATTATCCTTAGAGCATTCCTGTTAAATAATGTGTCTGGTGACATGCTCTTTAACCAACATACAAAAATGTAGTTGCTGTTACTATAAATAGAACACTGGGGGTGAACACACCTTCGGAAGCTATCTTTTTACCAAATGATCTTAAAATTGATTAGTAGTTACATTTTAATCAATAGCATGACAAAGGTTAAATGTTTTGATGATTTTTTAAGAAAATTAGCAAATGAAACTCAGTTTTGACAAAAAATCTGTTGAAAATCTTCTCCTCTGATATCGCAGAGCTAAATTAAACCAACCTTTGATAGGATGGTCCTTTCAAAAGTATGCCTGGCTGCTGTTACTGGAAATTAGAAATTTATTTAAATTGCAAAAATGTATTTATTGTAAGCTGGAAATGGCTGAAATTTGAAATGTAGTTACATGAAAATATAAATGTTATACATATATTCCAGGTTTATCTGTAAGATTTAGAATTTGGGTGATTTTAAAGTTTCCATTCTATAACCTTAGTAATCATTGGCTAAACTTTATGGAATTCTCACACAATGGTTGTGTTTGACCATTATACACAGGTATTGTGTTGTTCCAGAGTTATGCCCCATGTTTGTAAACATAGTTTTAGCTTCCCCTTGATAAACATAAGATAAACATAAAAATAAAGTGCTATTGAATTATTATTTCTGATATATTAATATTGTACAATTTGAAGTTGAGGAACTGCCACAATATAACTGAAATATTGTTGAAAGTGGCATTAAACACCATAAACCAACCTGAAGTTGATGATATGTATACTGAGGGTCCACAATTCTTATTAGTTTGTAACAACTGTATTTATATCGTGCTGACTTGATTTCTGTTTTCAAGTCATGTTTTGAGATCAATTTTTCTTTAGTAGTATCTTTTTTTTTTTGTAATAATTTTTGTATCAGTAGTATTTATATATTATTTTTTTTGGGGGGGGGGGCGGGGGGGGTCAATTTTCATAGACATGCATGTGATTGTTGTGTAGATATAGTTAGCTCAATAAGGATCATGACCTTATACAAAGATAAAAGTTTTATAATCATATCTCATCCTAATGAGTAAGATAGTACATTTAAAATTATTTTGTTATTTGATGAAATATGAATATATGATTTTTTTTTTAATTTAATTGGTGAAACATTTTTTGTTTAGTAGACGATTCAGATATCCACGATATCCACGTCTGTCAAGGTGAAGAAGTTTTATTGACAGCTGTCATATAATGTTATTATATTGTTATGTTATTAGATTAAATGACCATTTAATTGTATTTATAATAATGTAGACTTAATCTATATTATATGTCAAACCCTTTTGTTATACATGTATTATTACTACTTGTTAATTTTAAGAATGACTAGAGGTAAGAAAACCATATGTAAAACATCCGCTACTTTTTTTTCTTTCTTTAAGATGAACATTTGGTGCAATAAGGAACAAATGCTGATTTGTTTAGTAATGTGTTTCTTTTATCTCACCAATGCCAAACGCTCATGTGCATTTTCCATCATTTTTCGTCTGTTGTCTGTTAACTGTAAATTTGTTTATCTTTTTCAAGGACAATTGTACCAAATTTAGGGTTCATTCAACCTATGCCAACATTTTGAAAAATAGGTATAAAAAGGTCAGAAAAAATGTTGACATAGGTTAATTGTTATATAAACACGACTAGTCATGTTTAATTAGTGTAAAATTGGGGGAGGTAAGTCCACAATTAACTGTGTGCCAACTTTAAATAAAATTTACTTTACTTTACTTTTAATGTAGAAGTTGTCTTGTTTTTGTGAATATTCAGTGAATAAACTAAGTTGGAAGTAAATATTTAAAATCATATTTTTTTTTAAATAACAAAATTAATCAGTATATCAGCACATATATTTTAAGATCAAACTTTATGAAAATAAATCAGGACATTATGAGCACATATATTGTATTATCAAACTTTATGAAAATAAATAAGGACATTATAAGCACATATATTTAATATCAAACTTCATGAAAATAAAATAGGACATTATTGTAACTTAGGTAATGACTGGGACTACAGGGTTCCCATATTTCTGCCCCTGCGACAGGCACTTTCTGTTCTGTTTCTTGACGATAACCTTGCATCATGTTCAGTTTCCGAGATGTGTACATTTGTCTGAAATCGGGATTAATTGATCACATATTTTCCATGGAAATTTCATACCTGTTAACCCTCCCCCTTTGTGCGGGAGTCTCCTGCATGGACTGGGTCTCCTGCGCGGGAGACATTAATCTCCCGCACACACCTTTTCCTCCCACACGATCTCCCCCCCAACAAAAAATGTTTCTCCCGATTTTGAGGGTCCCTTCCGTCAACTTTTAAAATCTTCCACCCGTGAAAAAAATCAAGTATAATAAAATCTTGACCTACATTTTGCGATCAATATTTCTGGAAATTCCCCATTTGGAACTCCCGCGCCGAAGAAAAACGTCGAGAGATACGAATGGCAAAGATGAATGTCATATTTAAATGATATCCGGTTATTGATCTGTTTGACACCTTTATAGGTAAATTGGGTCATGGAGATTAATTAAGGTGTTGATGATTATACAACAATTATCCACTGATTGACAGTTAATTGGAGATAAGGAAGTGGGTTTGTAGCACACTCTTAGATGATTAGAAGTGTGATAGCGGCAATTAAAAATAGTTATAAACCGTTGTGCAAGCAGGAGTCGGACAACCTTTGATGCAGAGGAAAACTTCTTATTTCGATCAAACGTGCAATGAATTCATCTCGGATTGAGTTGTTATGGCTTGTTTGGGACCAAAGCCGATCAAAGTATTATTTAAGGACTAAGTTCCAGGATGGAATTGATAAACAAACAAAAATGCCGAAACATATGCTATCACCCAACGCACCAGCAGCAAAGTGACTTTTTAATTTGAGTGCTCTATGACTTTATTGTTCAGAACATTCTGTCTGCATTGTTATTGCTTTGTTATAACCATATGATTATGAATAAATTATAAATACAGTTTTTATCCTTCATTCATCATATGAAACACTACTAATAAGACAGAAATGTAAACAATATATATTGAAATGGGATGCAGTTGGTTCAATACTGAAACAAGCAAAAGGAAAACATCAATAAACAATAAAAACATGCATCAAATACGTTGATAAAAAATCTCCAGTTATGAGACCAAATTTCCAGCCAAAAATTTACAAATCTCCAGTTGTAGCATAGCAACTCTATCACATGTATGCAACTACAAGGTACAATTTTGTGCGTTTAAAGGCGACGCACAAAATCTCCCCCTTAAAAGAGTTGGTAGGTGGGAGATCTCCCCCCTGGCAGTTCCCAGAGGTTAACAGGTATGAAATTTAACGGCACATTTAGTTTTGTTGAAAATGAAGACGAACGATTTCTTTCCGGACATTATTGTAACTTGGGTAATGACTGGAACTCTTACTGGGTTCCCATATATACCCTTTGTTAGCTTGGTCAACTCTGTTAAAGTAGTCAACATTATTCATTAGTTACTGTAAACAAATATTATCCCAAATCACATCAATATGAAAATGACTGATCATATTATTAATTAGCTTGGAGTGAGCAATTAAAAAATATACTCTCCAAAATTATGATCATTCTAAATTTATAAATAAATATTATTCTAAAATTTTGAATTTAGATTTTTAGAAAATTGTTTAATTGCATAAGCATCATATAATATTTTAAATGAAGACTATTTAAATTATTGTAAAAAATTTTGATTTTCATCTTTTTTATTTACAGATTTTTGCTTAATTTTAACAGACTTATCATTTTATATATAATTTTTTACAAAACTTTTTTGTTTAATTTTAACAAACTTATTATTTTATATATAAATTTTTACAAAACTTTTTTGCTTAATTTTAACAGATTAATTATTTTATATATAAATTTTTACAAAACTTAATATTTTTATATATTTTTTCTGGTTAATCAATTATTCATATCTTATAAATTTAGATTTTTCATATAAATATGCAAAACTTGTTTGTTAAATGTTAACAGACTTATTCTTATATTTTTAGATTTTTTTAATATAAATTTCACTTATGAGACCTGCATTTCCAAATTGACTTACCTGTAACTATCATTAATTGTTATATAAACACCTGTAATAAAATGTTTGTTGGCATTCCTTGAATATGATATTTCAAAATGTTGGCATAGGTTGAAGACACCCCAAATTTAGATGTTAAAATTGTGTCTAGTCCCCTAAGCCGTCCCCTAAGCCAGACATCCAAGATGGCCTGCATGGCTTCTGATTGGTTAAGAAGGTGGAAAGCATTGAAAATCTTCTTCAGAATCTTTGGATGGAATGAAACCAAATTTAGTCCAAATATTACTAAATAAGGGTAATAACAACTCCGAGCAATCTTACAAAGGGAAAGTCAAAACTCATAAGTATATAAACAGACAAAATCAGTCAACAACCGGAAAACTGAAAACTGTAATGACCCTGATCCCCTTCCAAAATTCTGTCCCTTCACCCCAACAATTATACAATGATCCAATATGGCCACCACAGCTGATTATGCAACTTTTTGTTTCTCAGCATTATCTTAAGTTTCTGATATCTGATTTAAGTAATATTTTTAAGAGTTATCTAACTTTTATCGTTTCAGATTTATGCCACCTTAATCAAGTGTAAAAAGTGTTTTTTTATTTGGTTTCTGTTTCTGATATCGATTTAACTTACATTTTTTAATTATATTTAGATGTATAAAATACAGGTTAATCTTAATTTTGATGTTTCTAACTAATATTATTCCAGAATTATGTCCCTTAATTAAATGAAATGATGTTTCCATTGGTTTCCGGACATTATCTCAAGTTTATGATATCCAATTTAACTAAGGCCAAAAAAAAAAATGTGTGTTTACTGTCACATGTCAAAAATCTAAGGTCGGTCGGTCGGCATTAAATTTTTTTATTTTTATTTTTTTACTATCGGCAAAACCGGAAATAGTAGTTCCGGAATCCGATTCCGGTATTTCATTTTCAAAATTTCCGGTAAGCCGTCATTTGTTGAAGCTGTTATATGACGAGTTACACAGTTTTTCTACCTTCTTTGCTCTCAATTTCGACAAAAAGCTAGCGGTTGAATAAATAAAACATTGCTGCTGATTAAACAACAAAAATGGTTATCCGAATTCTGTGTAAAAATTGATAGGGTCGAATAATTGCCGATAAAAAAGGTTAGGGTCGGCGGCTGAAAAATAGGGTCGGTAGGGTGACCGTAAACACACATTATTTTTTTTGGCCTAATAAAAAAATTAGAATTAGTTTTAGATAGATAAAATAGAGGTCAAGCTTAATTTAAGGTCTCCTACATATATAGCTCCAGAGTTATGCCTATTAATTATTGGTAAACTGATTGATTATTGATTTCTTGGTTAATGTATCAATTTAGAATTTAGAAATAGCGACTCAGAATGTTCATCGGTGATGTCATCCACATTTTTAGCTCACAAGAGCTAAAGGTTTATGTGAGCTTTTGCCATCCTTTGGCCTCTGTCGTCTGTCGTGATATTCCTCTTGTGGTATTGTTCCTAAATTGTTTCTGGTGACCTTACCTGTCATCCAAGATGAACGCCAAGGCTTTTGGTTGGTTGAATATTGGAAATCTTTGAAAATCTTCGGAACCACTTAATGGAATGAAACGGAATTTTAATAAAAACAGTCCTTGTGGTCCCCTTCGTAATTGTGTCTGTTGACTTTCAGATTATCATTACATTGTAATACTGTCTTAACAATTGGTGTGTTAACATCTCTTTTATGTGACTACAAGCTCTCTGGAGTCTATTTTTTAAATAAAATGTTAAATTGTTGCTAGATTATATAAATTCAGGTGTTGGTCAACAGGGACATGATATCAAAAGCTATGTGTACTATATTCTAATACACTCTATCATGGAGTATATACCAAACAAACAGTAGTTATCATATGGTAGTTGGATTTACAACTACCTATGCAATCAATGCCAATCACCACTAATGTTGTGAGTTCGAATCACGCTCAGGCGAGGTGTACTGGATACAACATTATGTGATAAAGTTTGCCAGTGACTTGCGATAGGTCGATGGTTTTCTCCTGGCACTCCGGTTTTCTCCACCAATAGAACTGACTGCCACGATATAAGTGAAATATTGTCGAAAGTGGCATTAAACACCATAATCCTAACCCAAACAAAAGCTGTCATTATTTATACATGATACTTTGATTTCTTGCTGAATTTGTATCCCATTCTGAGATGATTTCTTGTTTTGTATCATGTCATGGATGTATCTGGTTCCAACAAGGTGCCTACATATGCTCGTCAATTTGATGGACATTATTCAATAGGAATATATGGAGACATGTCATATATATATTGTAAAATGAAATGGGGTTAAAATAAAAAAACAAATAACAAGAAAGATAATCATAATATACAGGTAAATAAGAAAGCAGATGATTATATCAGGGAAAGATGTATACCATTCAAACGCTCATTTCATTATATTCCCATATCTTTATGTAAATATGTACTAGTATACAATTTTGATGGGTCTTCTTATTTAGGAAAGGCTCCAATCAAATAATTTCAGGATAATTTAACTATGTTGGTGTGGGGTTTTGTGGGACCCCCTTATCATAGTCAACCATATTTGTTATAAAATTCTTTATTTGTGTCATCTTATAATCTGGGTTCACTCCATCTGAGAAAAGAAAGACGAACAGCCTACATTGTAAGATCATTTTGAATATCAGGGATATCTGACTTAGTATAGTGAAGGCCATAATGTTGACAAGAAGTTTGGAAGTCTTCAGTGCCAAAAGCCCAGATATAATGGAAGTTTGTATAACATGGAGGACTACACTGAATTTAAAGCATGTTTTTTATACATAGATTTACCTGTGTGGAGGTAATTAATGTGTGTTCTGTTATCTTTTACAGGTAGAAAACAAGAAATTATCAAATTAACAGAACAGCTGATATCGGCCATAACTGGGGGTGATTATGAAGCTTACACGTAAGTTATCACTAGTTTGGAGGTTTAGCTTACTTGGTTCAAAAAGACCATGTGGGCTGTTGTAAACTGTTTCAACTGTTTATTTCAAATACCCTCAGCCGCAGCTAACTATGTAACAGGAGTGAAATTACATACAAGTTTATAAACCAACGAATCAAGGAGAACACAATGTACACTACAGCAATTTATCATAGCAATAAGTATACCTATTACGTATGAATAGAGTGAACCCGTGTGTATGATTGTAAACAATGCCACGTGTTTTACTCCATTGTCTATCATTGTCTTTGTACATACTACAGTGCCTGAAATGAGGGCCAGCCTGAGGCTGGCCCGAAAATTTTTTTTTGGGCCAGTAAAATATTAGAGTCACTCGCCCAAATGGCATAATGGTGGCCCATAAATTTTGTGACATTTTTTTATGAAAAAAAGACATCAGATATCAATATATAAACAGTTTTCAGGTTAATTGGTTTTTTTTATCAATAACATTAAAATTCATTCTTTCACTAGTCTCACAGGGGTTGGGGCTCTTCAAGGTAATTTTGGTACAGTAACGGGTGTGCAGCTGAAATTGCGAAAACACCCCAATGCATATATTGCTATCAAATGAAACCTGAATTTACTTGTTATAACCTTTTCGACATCCTTGACGCCATTGGCTAGGGTGGTCTCAAGAAACGATGCTAGTCCATCGGATGGGGACAATAAAAGGCTGGTTTGTGCAAGGGGTGATCAATGTCATGATCACATTAAAGACATCCAGAAAAGAGTAAACTAATGCCACTACAAGGACCGCTCTTGCACTCCCCAAAGTGAAGAGTGACATCACTTGTTTCAATCCACTATGAAGAAGTGATTTTAAAGTAAAATAACCTCTCAGTTTGGGGTAATGTCAGTTGGTTATTCATTCCAAACAAGTATCTCACTTTGTTGAAATAAAAACGGTGCTGTCATTTCTGTTATATAAACAACTGTTAACTTTTCCTGTTATTTTTTAATTTGTAAACAAAAGTTCTGGTTCCAAAAAAGAACACTCCCAATTGTCATTAAAATGTAGCTGTGTACGTATAGAGATGAACTAAGTGACAGGCCAGATCGTTTCCGTAGTTTGACATTACTGTCAACGATTTTCTCTCTGTTGAGGAAAAGTTTTTCAATGATTACCTAAGGATTGACACAAAAAGGTTTCCGATTTCTGTAAAATGAAATTCGTACATGTACATTTTGCAGCAGATTGAATGAATAAATTTCCGAACCGTGGAAGATACCAGATCGCAAACATTACAAGTTGACAGAATTCTCTTTATTGTTCACAACTTTCCACTTCTTCCGTGAAAGTTAACAATTTTAATAATTAAATCATAAAGAGAAAAAAAACACGTTTCTTTTCTAATATTTAGTGAATACTTGTGTATTACATGAAAACGTGTAGGAAACGTATATTGATTGGCTCGATAAAAATAAATAATTGGGGAGAACAGTAAATTACATTAGCTGTGTATTCATTGGCTACAAAAATGTATTTGGACCAATCGCTGTGCTCGTAACAAACCTTTTTCGACTAGAACAGAAGAGTTATCTAGTTTATGTCCGGTTTCGGTAAAACAACAATTTTTAACGATCTTTTAGGCAATCGCCCAGACGTTTTTTGTGTCTGATTGGCTGATTTTTAAAATTCTTCTCCTCTGAAACTGCTTGGCCAAATGAACCGAAACTTGGTAGGAAGCATCTATGGAAGGTCCTCTGTAAAGATTGCTCATTTCGTCCCGATCCGTTAACAAACATGGCCACCACAGGCAATTCTTGTTTCTGATTGGCTGATTTTTTAAATTCTTCTCTGAAACCGTTTGGCCAAATGAACCAAAACTTGGTAGGAAGCATCTATGGAAGGTCCTCTGTTAAGATTACTCATTTCGTCCCGATCCGTTAACAAATATGGCCACCACAGGCAATTCTTGTTTCTGATTGGCTGATTTTTTTAATTCTTCTCCTCTGAAACCATTTGGCCAAATGAACCGAAACTTGACAGGAGCCATCTATGGAAGGTCCTCTGTTAAATTTGCTCATTTCGTCCCGATCCGTTAACAAACATGGTCGCCACAGACAATTCTTTTTTCTGATTGGTTGATTTTTAAATAATCTTCTCCTCTGAAACCGCTTTGCCAAATGCACCAAAACTTGGTAGGATGCAGCTATGGGAGGTCCTCTATAAAGATTGCTAATTTTGTCCCAATCCATTTACAAATATGGCCGCCACAGGCAATTCTTGTTTCTGATTGATCGATTTCTAAAAATCTTCTCCTCTGAAACCGCTTTGCCAAATGAACCGAAACTTGGTAGGAAGCATCTATGGAAGGTCCTCTATAAAGATTGCTCATTTCGTTCCGATCCATTAACAAATATGGCCACCACAGGTAATTCTTGTTTCTGATTGGTCGATTTCTAAAAATCTTCTCTGAAACCGCTTGGCCAAATGAACCGAAACCATGTAGGAAGCATCTATGGAAGGTCCTCTATGGGAAATGCTCATTCCGTTTTGATCTGTTAACAAACATGGCCATCATAGGCAATTCTTGTTTCTTATTGGTCGATTTCTAAAACAGCTTTTCCTCTGAAACCGCTTGGCCAAATGATATGAAACTTGGTAGGAAGCATCTATGGAAGGTCCTCTATAGAGATTGCTCATTTCGTTTTGATCCATTAACAAACATGGCCGCCACAGGCAATTCTTGTTTTAGATTGGTCGATTTCTAAAATTCTTCTTCTCTGAAACTGCTTTGCCAAAATGAACCGAAATTTGGTGGGAAACACCTATATGGAAGGTTCTGTATTAAGTTTCCTCAAAGCATAATGAAAGGTGAACGACACAGGCTCAGTCCACTGAGCCTCTAGTTTTTCTCAAGAAATGCAAACTTGATTATATCAAAACTGTGCATGAATGCTCATTGCATGGTCCCTTACAAAGTTAGTAATTTTTATGTAGATTGGAAATTCAAGATGACCACTGGCCAACAAAAATTAACAATAAAGAAATTGTGTCTACTGAAATTGAGCACATGCTTGAACAGAAATAATAACATCGTAAACATTCACAGTACAATAACATATCGGTGAATGTTTGTGGTTAACTGACTTAACTAACTAGATAGAATCTGTTGGTTGTTACTTTGTAAACCATTATTCTAAAGCTTACTTCTTTTTGATTTGACTGTTGCTACAGTGAATCCATAAAAATGTGCATTTGGAAAAAATTTTCATTTAGTTCCGATCCGTTAACAAACATGGCCTCCACAGGCAATTCTTGTTTCTGATTGGTTGATTTCTAAAAAAAACGTCTCCTCTGAAACCGCTTGGCCAAATGAATCGAAACTTGGTAGGTAGCATTCTTGGAAGGTTCTTTATAAAGATTGGTAATTTAGTTCCGATCCGTTAACAAACATGGCCACCACAGGCAATTCTTGTTTCTGATTGGTTGATTTCTAAAAAATCTTCTTCTCTGAAACCGCTTGGCCTAATGAATCAAAACTTGGTAGGAAGCATCATTGGAAGGTTATCTATAAAGATTGCTCATTTAGTTTCGATCCGTTAATAAACATGGCCGCTACCGGCCATTCTTGTTTTTAATTGGTCGATTTCTAAGAATCAGCTTCTCTGTAACTGCTTAGCCAAATGAACCGGAACTTGATGGGAAGCACCTATGGAAGGTTCTGTATTAAGTTTCCTCAAAGCCCACTGAGCATCTAGTTTTTACATGTTTTTCTAATTATATTTGAAAATTTAAATAAAATTATATCTGAAGCAATTTATCTTTTGAAAATAAGCTAAAAGAGAGAATTTCCTTGTTGATGTAGACTTTTGTGTAAATTCACATCAATTTTAGTTTATAATACCTGTACCTAATGTTTGTATTACAGGAAGTTTGTAGATCCTCATGTAACATGCTTTGAGCCTGAAGCTTTAGGTAATCTGATTATTGGAATGGATTTTCACAAGTTTTACTTTGACCATGGTGAGTATTTTATCTAGAACTGTTTTAAAAGGAAACAGAACATTAACATTCTCAAACACTAAGCACTGTCACCATGATATTGCTGGGGGAAAAAAGACATGAATTATGAAAAGAATTCCATCTATATCAACAAAAGGAACAACTGCCTCTCACCTCAAACAATGGAACACAAAAAGACCATGACATATGTCTGAAAATCCAGGTACTGACTTTGGACAGGGGCAAACATTGTGGCAGAGTTAAACTGGTTAATAACATCCCAACCCTCTACCTCTGATAACTGGATCTCTTAACAACAATACAGATATAAAGGTGGCAGAGTCAAACTGGTTAATAACATCCCAACCCTCTACCTCTGATAACTGGATCTCCAACAACAATACAGATATAAAAGTGACAGAGTTAAACTGGTTAATAACATCCCAAACCTCTACCTCTGATAACTGGATCTCCAACAACAATACAGATATAAAAGTGACAGAGTTAAACTGGTTAATAACATCCCAAACCTCTACCTCTGATAACTGGATCTCCAACAACAATACAGATATAAAAGTGACAGAGTTAAACTGGTTAATAACATCCCAAACCTCTACCTCTGATAACTGGATCTCCAACAACAATACAGATATAAAAGTGACAGAGTTAAACAGGTTAATAACATCCCAACCCTCTACCTCTGATAACTGGATCTCCAACAACAATACAGATATAAAAGTGACAGAGTTAAACTGGTTAATAACATCCCAACCCTCTACCTCTGATAACTGGATCTCCAACAACAATACAGATATAAAAGTGACAGAGTTAAACTGGTTAATAACATCCCAACCCTCTACCTCTGATAACTGGATCTCCAACAACAATACAGATATAAAAGTGACAGAGTTAAACTGGTTAATAACATCCCAACCCTCTACCTCTGATAACTGGATCTCCAACAACAATACAGATATAAAAGTGACAGAGTTAAACTGGTTAATAACATCCCAACCCTCTACCTCTGATAACTGGATCTCCAACAACAATACAGATATAAAAGTGACAGAGTTAAACTGGTTAATAACATCCCAACCCTCTACCTCTGATAACTGGATCTCCAACAACAATACAGATATAAAAGTGACAGAGTTAAACTGGTTAATAACATCCCAACCCTCTACCTCTGATAACTGGATCTCCAACAACAATACAGATATAAAAGTGACAGAGTTAAAGTGGCTAATAACATCCCAACCCTCTACCTCTGATAACTGGATCTCCAACAACAATACAGATATAAACAAACAAAACAAACCTGCACATGTAGTGAACATTTAATGAATAAAAGTAATATAATGTGTATTTTTGTTTTTTTGTTTTAGTGTTATCTAAGAACAATAAGCCAGTTAACACAAGTATCCTGACTCCACATGTACACTTACTAGGAGAGGATGCTGCCAGTATTGCATATATCAGATTAACACAATACATAGATAGGTAAGTCTGACACTTATATAGCTCAATCAAAGCAAGGGGCCATCATGGTCGTCATCGTATGGTAGTTGGATTTACAACTACCTATCACCACTGATGTTGTGAGTTTGAATCCTGCTCAGGGCGAGGTGTACAACATTATGTGATAAAATTTGTCAGTGACTTGCGACAGGTCGGTGGTTTTCTCTGGGTACTCAGGTTTCCTCCACAATAAAACTGAATGCCACGATATAGTTGAAATATTGTTGAAAGTGGCGTTAAACACCATAAGCCTAAACCTATATAGCTGAATCAAAACAATTGTTTTTATTGCATTAAGATAGAGATAACTAAAGTATTGTAAACTTTACTGGCGTCAATCTGGGTTTTTCTGTCGGCAAAGCTTGAAATACAATACAAAGCCCTAAAAGCTTTTTAGAAAAACTTCTGGAATAAAAATTGACCATGTACTTTCATATTTTATTTATCAGAAATCTTGTACAAGTAATAATAAACAGATAAACATGTGTTTGTGTAAACAGAATATGATATTGTTTGTAGACATAATTTGGGTCAACTGTCAAACATTACTGTAAACTTGAAATAATTCACTTATATCTTGTTTTCAATTTTGCACTTTATATATTTATAGCCTATTTATACCGTAGTGAATTATTCTTAGGAATAAAATATTTGCTGCAAAGAACACAGCAAATTTTAAAATGTCACAAAAATTTCTTTTGTTGCAGTAAGACAGAATCTTGTAGTGTATAGAAAGCTTATCAGCTAGACTTTGAAATCTTCTGCACAATTGCCCGTTTTATCAAATTTTCTTCCGGAATTTCTTTAATAAACAAACTAATTATTAAAATTTGGGAAATAGGTAGGCAAATGTCTCGAGACCAGTGCCTAGCTGAATCACTGCAGTGAAATCTGTCTAAACTGAACATTAAATAAAATAAATAAAGCCCCAATGTAGGAAATCTTTGTTCATATATAGCCTGTATAATCTGAGAACCTGTATATACCAAACACAAAAACTGGTCCTAAAGTAGGTTCAGGTTAAACATCTTTCACTGTGGAAAGTTGCAATGGCTTGCTCACTTTGTTTGGTTTTTTTTACTTGTAGAACTGGTTTACCAGTGACTACACAAGCAGAAGAAACAAGAGTATGGCAACGGAAAGATGGTAAATGGCAGAACGTCCATCTTCATAGGTCAGGAAGTTCCTCTGCACCTAATAAATAAGATGGAGCACAATTTATTTGTCAATGAAATCTTTTCCATTTTTGCTCATTGATGTTTCTGCTTTTGTCAGAGGGAGCAAGAGCAGTATTTAACAGCAAATGACGATTTTAAAAATCCCTTCCCATGTTAGTATACTGACAGAAGTACACAAGTCAAAACAAAATATTTTGTCATTTTTATGTAATAATCTATATCTTTAAAACATTTTTTAGATTTTCATAGTGTTTTATCTTAAAATTTATATTTATTACAAATTTAAATTCTGTCTGTTTATTGAAAAGAAATGTATATGACATTTATATACAAACAATTGTGTTGTGTCTACTGACAATGTAGACTGTTATGAATGACATATTTTGAAATTGATAGAACTTGTGGATTTCTCAGAAACTGCCTTATGATTGAGATCTTGAATTTGATGCTATTTTGTGCCATTTGAAAGCACACGAGTGAGTATTTTTGACAGTGTGTGAACAGAAAGAGAAAAAAATAGAGTTTCCATTGGAAAGTTTTGACAGCGGACAGTTGTAAAATTAAAGTAATATAGAGTGTACTATTTGGCACCGGTTTGCCAGATCCTCAAAATATTTTTTATAATATGCAAGATAATTATGGGTTATGGAATGATATGGTCTTTGAATTGATTGTTTCTGAGGGTTTTTTTTATTAGTGAAGACTATTTGTTATCTTCTCTAAGCTTGTTAGATTTTTGTCATTTACCACTATATCTTTGTACAAACATGTTTTTGTCAGTCTAATTCCTATGTATTTATAATACACTTTATACTGTTCTAAAACACCACTTTTTTATTGTTTCCTTTGTTTTTGATTTTTTTTTTATAATAAGAACAATTTTTGAACAAACTGAATTAATTATTGTATAAAAAAATAAATTAAAAAAAATTCTACCTTTGATCTTGCTTAAAATATACTTGCATTTACACAGACCATTCACTTTCTGTGAATTTTTTTTATTCAATTTTTGATATTCAGAGATAGATATAAGGTTTCGTCCCTCCTTACGCTAATTTTTTTTCATAAACTGAAGGTTGTAGAATTCAGTTAAATAGACTAGTAGATCTGAGTTGCAGTTTTTAGAGAATCATAAGACTTTAAAGTGCAATATATGTGTGTGTGTGTTTTTTTTTTCTTTCAGAGAAAGTTTTTATGTACTAAATATGTTTGTTGTATTTTTTGGATTTTCTTGTGTAATGTTATGTATAGTCGTACACTCTGTCCTTTGAGGATAAATTATCATTATTTTGAAGAAATCTTTAATTTAAGCTTTATTCATTTTTAAATAGCAGTAAAACACAGATGTTCCAGTGTTAAATGTCTTTTTACACATTTCACGCCTTGTTCTTTAAACTTTTTGTGGTTACTGGGTTATAGATATTATTATAGGATGGCTGAATAGCATGTTATATCTCATGGTGCTGTCATTTTTCTGATAGTTAGCCCATTTTCATTGCAAGATCTGCCTTTTACCTTTGAAATGTGAGAAGATCAAAGAAAAGATCAAAGAAAAATAATCAAGGTTGTCTTGTGAAGAGAATACATGTAACAACTGCACAATAGCCATTGCCAAACATTTCAATATATTACTCATTTTATGTACTGGGCATTTAACTCATTTTCATTGCAAGATCTGTCTTTTACCTTTGGAATCAAAGAAAAATAATCAAGGTTGTCTTGTGAAGAGAAGAATACCTGTAACAACTGCACAATAGCACTTAACAAAAAATATCAATATTTTAGTCATTTTATGTACTGGGTATATTAGAAGGGAATGCATGTGAAACACAGGTTTATTGTATCTTGGACCTTGTCATATTACTCATTTAATTGGGCAGTGGATGTTTCAGTAAAAATATTTTTATAATTATTTAAAGTATTATTTATATTATATAAAAACAAATCTTATTCTATAGTAATATTGACAATTTTTATCCTTTTTTCCATTTTTCATTATTGTGAAGCTTTACATCGTATGCGTATTGTGTCATAGTCAAGAATTTACATAAAGGTTATTAATGGTTTGTTTATGTTTGCATTAGAATTATATTTAGAAGAGCATGTTTGATTATATTTTTAATGTGTGAATACAGTTGCTAAGGGTATTTTCAATATTTTCATAATCAAATTGAAACTTGGAACTTTTTTTTAATGTTTCCCTACAATGGATATATTATCACAGTGAATAAATAGCAAGCTTTACTTTGTGTCAGGACTGTTGTGGTCAAGATCATATGGTAGTTTGATATTTAACTACCTATGCAATCAGTGCCTATCACCATTAATGTTGTGAGTTTGAATCCTGCCCAGGAGAGTTGTACTCCATGCAACATTATGTGATAAAGTTTGTCAGTGACTTGCAACAGGTCAGTGGTTTTCTCTGGGTATTCCGGTTTCCTTCACTAATAAAACTGCCACGATATAACTGAAATATTGATGAAAGTGGCATTAAATACCATAAACCCATAATATTTCAATAATACATTTTACAGTAAGAACAGCCACAAAAATATTCAGTTTTGTGTTATCAATATATGATATTACAATAATGCATTTACAAATAATTTATTCTGTTTCCGAACAAAAATGAGTTTGTGTCAATCTTCTTTATTCATAAGTGGGAAAGTTTTGTTATGAATTGTCATGCATTAATGATTAACACCCTTCTTTACTGATTGTAATTGTCACAGCAGAAACGGTATTGAAAATTATCGTTTGCCAAATTTATTTATTTTTAATAAAGAATCTTTGCAACTGTATGTATCACTAGAGTGTATGTGCTGAGCAATATAATTTCCCTAGCAAAATATCAACTAACTCTCATTTTTATATAGTTAACTTTGGTAAGTATGTTTGAAGTTTCATATCACTGCATAGCAATCGTACAAATATTTTGTTTGTTTGTTTCATACTATACATTTATTCCTCGAGAACAATAAGAGATGTACACCATATTTATGAATCTTTTACTTCAATCTCAAGTAGATGTGTTGAACAACTTTGTAGGTTCGTCGCAAGTTGTATTGTCGGAGTTACTGCTTTTAGAAGGGAAATTAACAAGGCAAGATATTGCTTTTCTGTTGGAAGCAGCAACATTAACAATATTAAAGTTTTGTGACTCTATTTCTCAGGTTTCATCATGAATCTGCCTTTCTTTATGGTGGTGTAACATGCAGTCAAGGTCACGTCACCTGAGCTTTCTATGATACATTTTGCTCGTCAACTTCACATGATTTTCCTAATCCAATTAGAAATAATGGATCAATTATATTTATTTAATAGTCGTTGACTATATATGTCATCCAGTGATTTTTGGCAGTCGTGGACTATATATGTCATCCAGTGACTTGGCAATGGAGAGTGAACTATATTTATGAATAGAAGTTGTCCAAATCAATGACAGTCAAGACATGTTCTTTTGTTGATACTTTTATACATTGTACATTGTTGCTCGGTTACCATGTTCTGAATTAGTTCTGTACTCAGTGAAATTCACTAACTGACTTGACTATTTACATACTCGGAGGAACTAAACACCTAACAGTACTAATTTCTAGTCGTGTCGACAGTCAAAGCGTATTGAGATTTGTTACTGTAAAAGCAATCATGTTTTCTAAGCATTAAGACAAACAAATATTTTAAACACTCCATACACCCTGAAATAATTTTTAGATTTTTTTTTATTAAATGATCATCATTAACCCATACTTTTTACATCCTGGGAAGTTCAATACATTACTGGTGTATAGTCATTTCATTTGAGGGGGGAAAACCTGAATGAAGTTATTTTTAAGATTGACACGAATAATAGTATAAATGATAACACTACATAAAGCTTCTTTTTGAACGAATATTATTGTAACGTGGAAACACTGTATCCAACATAAGAAAGTCTTCCCATGAAATTGTAGTACGTTTTAACAACATCTGTCATTTATCTGAACTTTTTACAACCTGTAATGTGCTGGTTACTTTAATACCAGTAATTTTTACGGTCTGCCTATATTTTATAAGTTGTCAGTAAATTACAGAGACGGTTTTCTTCTGGTATTCTGGTTTCTCCTGACAAATAATCATGTTACCACATTATTTAAAGTGATGTGGTTTTAAGTACTCGTAATCCTGTGCTCCTACTATTTGACTAATAAATGAATACAAGTATATACAATGTATAATCTGATTCAGATACAAGATATGTATAAGGTTATTTACGATGAAACATGTGATCAAGTTTATCAGTGACTTGTCATAGGTCGGTGGTTTTCTCCAAGTACTCTGGTTTCCTCCACCAATAAAATGACTGCCATGAATTAACTGAAATATTGTTGAAAGTGGCATTAAACACCATAACCCTAACCCATAAGGTTCTTTAGGATATGTATATAGTTCTTTAGGATATGTATACGGTTCTGTAGGATATGTGTAAGGTTCTGTAGGATATTTGTAAGGTTCTTTAGGATATGTATACGGTTTTGTAGGATATGTGTAAGGTTCTGTAGGATATTTGTAAGGTTCTTTAGGATATGTATAAGGTTCTTTAGGATATGTATTAGCTTCTTTAGTTAGTAGAGATTTTGTTTATTTTGTCTTGTCATGTAAGAAAATTAAATCTAGTATAATTGTCTCCATAGATATTTATGTTACGACTTGCTTCATTGCTGTGAGACATATGTGCATAGGATATTCCTTGTGTCTAGTTTTCTGTACTTGTATATATTTGGTATTTGAGGCAATGAACAAATTTACAACTTATATTATTAGAAGAACTACCTCAAACACACATACATTTGCAATACTTTGACTGCTTGAATAAAAATACTACTTAATCTTCAACTTGTTTAAGGTGGACAATTTTTTGGTAGAAGTAGAACAACCAAACCTCCCAAACTTGTACATGTATATCTGAAATCTGAGGTTGTAAGACCCACATTGTCAAGCTTGCTCATTTTCAACATTTTTTTTTGGCTCTTTTTATTTTTAAACGTTTACACTGTAAATGTTAGTTTAAACAGAGATTGAAGTTTTCTTCTTGATTTCCTATTTTTTTAACAAAATATTTTGAAAATAAAATGTGTCAAACTTGGTTCCAACAGCTGGAGAATGAGATATATTAATGCTATATAGAAGGTTTACTCTTCTTTGTTTTCTATCTGTGAGCATTTTCATCTCTGTTTTAATATTTGTTGAAATTGTATTAGACAATATACTCCATTTGCAAATTTAATTCTGCAAATGAAGAAAAGCTATTTTCATATAGAGATCATATAGAAATCTTTCATTTGGTACAGTCAACAAAATTTTCCATCAAGATAGGATACAAAAAAACAAAAAATTATTTTGACAGATTTCGATATGACATTATTGTGGCAATATTTCTGTATAATGAAGTTGACTACAACCTGAATACATCTGTATACTCAATGCTAAATTTATTCTTTTTGAATACACATGTGATAACATTATCAGAACTAGTTCATTATGATAATAATTTTTATTCATCATCATTTCATTGGTGTGTATTAAGTCTTGTTACTTGTACAATTATTTCTAGGTTGTTTTTCCAATTTCAATAAGTTCTGTGTGATTTATGATCTCAACAGTTATATATATAAAGTCTAAGGGAATCTACCAACAAGAGAACTTAACGAGTAACGGATCGTCGAGACATGACGATGCAGCACAAACAAAATAAATTATAGAAGATTGTGGAACGATAGCTATAAAGTTGTTAAAAAAAATATATTGATAAAATTTTCGATCAATAAATGACCTTCCTCATTGTCTAACTTTGATAAATTATAGAAGTCTAGAAGATTGTGCAACGATACCGATAAAGATGTTACAAAAAATATATTGACAAAATTTTCGATCAACAAATGACCTTCCTAAGTGTCTAACTTTGATATCGGTATCGTTGCACAATCTTCTAGACTTATATATATATATATATATATATATATATATATATATATAAAAGGTACAGTAGTCTTCTTCGTAAAATATCTCATAAATTTCTTTTAGATGGTAACCTTATTTTAGAAGAGTGGGAAATATGATTAAAATTGTCTCCCTTAAATCGGATTACAATTATCTCCCTTTAACAACTACTAATACAAGGGAGATAATAAAACAAGTTTCCTGTATTTTTATAGAAAAAGTAAATGATACCATTCTTTAGAAAGAACAACTGACAGATGTAAATATTAACTGTAATATCAAATTTAATGAAACCGCTTAATTAAATTTTGTACAAGAATGATTATTGGATTGTCTTTACAAATAACATTTTTTATGTATGGATCAGCAAGATGGCCACAACACAGGACAAATAATAACATTGGACTCTTATGGAAAATAATTTGCAAATCAATTTCTCTGAATCAAAAGAAACTTCCTGGAATGTCACTTGGGTGGTCCTGTAGTAAATGTACCAAAAAAATACAAGATGGTTCCGATCAGAAATTAGAGAATAGCCACCACAGGAGGAAAAATCTAAAATGAATATATTTTCAGAAAGCACAAACCTGATTGTACACACTTAATTGTTCATTTTAAAATAAGTGAAAGGTAAAGACTCAGATGAGCCTCTTTTTTAGGTTTAGGATATCTAGCTCATGATCAAATTTTGGACTACCAGTATTAATAGTAACTTTTAGCTTAATTTATCGGAGGTAAATTTGACTTCTAGACTACAGTGTATTACGAACAACTATCATCTGTCCCTTTTGACTTTTTAACACAACAAAATTTGACTAGTAAAAAAAAGATAGCATCAGTTATTGTACAAGTAACTTGTTCTTAGTATCTTCATGTTTTACATCATTATTATTTCTATTCCAGATATTATTTATCTTTTTATATATTTTCTGTTTTGTTTTGTTATTTCATGCATATCATGGAAGAAAAAAAATAATGAATTTCTTTTTTTTTTCTTTTTCTTTTTTTGTGTGTGTGTAAATGAAAAGTGTATTTTGTATAGGCATTGTATATATTTTGAATTCATTCCTTTGTCAGATAATTGATTTGATTAATTGAGTTTTGTAATGAACCTCACAAACGCAGTTGCATGAACACCTGCTTTTATCCCATGTTTGATGCCCTTTTTTTTCTCCTTGAGATTTATGTATTTGTGGAGACTTACTCCCTCCCCCATTCATATTGGTTACGCAGTGACCGATACATAGTGTTCAAATCGTACATGTGGTCTTGTTTAAGGTATTTGTCATATTTTTGACATATCTATCAAAATTAATATAGGGCCTGGGTGGCTTAATGAGTTAGGTAGTTGGATTACCCAACAACTCATACAAGCCTATCACCAATACGGCATGGGTTCGTGCCCGGCTTTGTAAATTACAAAAAAAGGGTGCACTCGACTCGCAGCCACAAGTGATCAAGTTTACCAGTTGCTTGCCCATGGTCGGTGGTTCTCTCCGGGTACTCCGGCTTCTTCCACCACTAAAACTGGTCGCCATGATATAGCTGAAATATTGCTGAAAGTGGCGTTAAACACCAAAATTCAAATTCAAAATTAATACGCCAGACATTTTTAATTTACATTGTAATGAATATTTCTTTGATTCAATCATACAAATTGTGCCATACTCTTGTCAGTCAAGTTTGGACCATAACAAGTTTTATCATCTCATTCTAAACTTTACATACTGACGTATCTACACATTATTAAATCAGCTCAGAATATTTTTTTTTGTGAAGGGTTTTTGGATCAATTGGGTGAGGTGATTTCTATATATGTACCACAGTATAATAAAATGACAGTCAAATGATTTTTAATCACACATCTTTATTATGCTTTTGACAATCTTCGTATTTAAGGGTCAGTTTCTTAATCAACTTTTATTTTCAATATATATATATATATACACACACACAGACCAGTTAATTTACCTTTTATCTCTACTCTAAAAATTGGGTTTATAAGTGGTACTGTTTGTTGTCTTATTGGCTCTCAGTACATTGAGGAGGCCGTCGTGGCCGTGATCGTATGGTAGTTGAATTTTCAACTACCTATGCAATCAGTTCCTATCACCACTGATGATGTGAGTTCGAATCCCGCTCACGGGGAGGGTGTATAACATTATGTGATGAAGTTTGTAGTGACTTGCGGAAGGTCAGTGGTTTTCGCTGGGTACTCAGGTTTCCTCCACCAATAAAACTGACTGCCACGATATCACTGAAATATTGTTGAAAGTGGCGTTAAGCACCATTAAACCAAACCATCTTAATTGGCTGTCAGAACACTGATCTCTGTTTCTTCCCGTTACCAACAATCAATATTTATATCAAGGTCAAATTTATTTTTGCAAATCGGAATGTTTTAAGAATCTGCCATCACAAAAACTAGTTTATTACACAACAACAAAATAAAAGCATGGTTTATATACTATGTAAACAGTTTAGCATTGCTATTTCAAGACAAGTCAAATTTCATTGGTTATATTGTATCATATTTTAAATCTTAATTTCTGCTCATTTGAAAAGCCCCCATCGCCCTTGGTAATAGATCAGTATCATGTGAAGGCATAGACAAATTATTAATTTTATTTATTTCCCATTAGAGGGGAGGGGGTGGGGATGTTACAAACTATCTTGTAATTAAAAAAAAGTTAATTTATTTTATTTTTGTAATTTACACTGGTGAATGCTGGTACTATTTTGTTGACAATTTACTACTTCTTGCTTGAACAATCTTATCTTCAATTATACCACTGTATTCTGTTGATATTTAAATAATGTTTAAAACAAGGGTAAATTAAATGATGAGGTTGCCATAAAAAGTATTCATAATGATTAAAAATACGTAAATATCAAGTTTTTATGAAACATGTTTGCATTGAACACGACAGTTTGGTTTTGTGCAGGTTCATTTTTTTGTGTGTATGAATACAATTTTATGTATGTCTGTAACATTGTTGTCCTTCCTCAGCAGAATTTTTCAACAATTATATATGTTTATGTAGTGCTTCAAAATTTTAAAATGTACTTTACAAATAAATCACATCATAACTGAACATTTGTTGTTATTTATAACTCTATAAAGTCACAGTTACTGTACATATGGTGCCACGATATAGCTGAAATACTGATAAAGTTGGCATAAAACACCAATCAATCAATCAATCAATCAACTGTACATATGTATGCTGCCATAAGTGAACACTTGATTTTTTTAACTCTATATACTGCCTGGGGATGTGGGTCTCCTCAGTTTGTGAAAAAAATACTTTTGGTTGACAACAGAGATTTAAGCAAAGTACATTTTGTACCTGATAGAACATGTGTTACCTGTACTGGTTTCTCACAAGGTATCCTATGTTAATGGTAGATCCTGGAGGTACTAGTAACAAATGTTTGTAGGTCCCCTATGTTAATGGCAGATCCTGAAGGTACTAGTAACAAATGTTTGTAGGTCTCCTATGTTAATGGCAGATCCTGGAGGTACTAGTAACAAATGTGTGTAGGTCTCCTATGTTAATGGAAGATCCTGGAGGTACTAGTAACAAATGTTTGTAGGTCTATGTTAATGGCAGATCCTGGAGGTACTAGTAACAAATGTTTGTAGGTCTCCTATGTTAATGGAAGATCCTGGAGGTACTAGTAACAAATGTTTGTAGGTCTCCTTTGTTAATGGAAGATCCTGGAGGTACTAGTAACAAATGTTTGTAGGTCTCCTATGTTAATGGAAGATCCTGGAGGTACTAGTAACAAATGTTTGTAGGTCCCTTATGTTAATGGAAGATCCTGGAGGTACTAGTAACAAATGTTTGTAGGTCTCCTATGTTAATGGAAGATCCTGGAGGTACTAGTAACAATGTTTGTAGGTCTCCTATGTTAATGGCAGATCCTGGAGGTACTAGTAACAAATGTGTGTAGGTCTCCTATGTTAATGGAAGATCCTGGAGGTACTAGTAACAAATGTTTGTAGGTCTCCTATGTTAATGGCAGATCCTGGAGGTACTAGTAACAAATGTTTGTAGGTCTCCTATGTTAATGGAAGATCCTGGAGGTACTAGTAACAAATGTTTGTAGGTCCCCTATGTTAATGGAAGATCCTAGAGGTACTAGTAACAAATATTTGTAGGTCCCCTATGTTAATGGAAGATCCTGGAGGTACTAGTAACAAATGTTTGTAGGTCTCCTATTTTAATGGAAGATCCTGGAGGTACTAGTAACAAATGTTTGTAGGTCTCCTATGTTAATGGAAGATCCTGGAAGTACTAGTAGCAATTGTATGTAGGTCCCTTATGTTAATGGCAGATCCTGGAGGTACTAGTAGCAAATGTTTGTAGGTCTCCTATGTTAATGGAAGATCCTGGAGGTACTAGTAACAAATGTTTGTAGGTCTCCTATGTTAATGGAAGATCCTGGAGGTACTAGTAACAAATGTTTGTAGGTCTATGTTAATGGAAGATCCTGGAGGTACTAGTAACAAAAGTTTGTAGGTCTATGTTAATGACAGATCCTGGGGGTACTAGTAACAAATGTTTGTAGGTCTCCTATGTTAATGGCAGATCCTGGAGGTACTAGTAACAAATGTTTGTAGGTCTCCCTATGTTAATGACAGATCCTGGAGGTACTAGTAACAAATGTTTATAGGTCTATGTTAATGGCAGATCCTGGAGGTACTAGTAACAAATGTTTGTAGGTCTATGTTAATGGAAGATCCTGGAAGTACTAGTAACAAATATTTGTAGGTCTATGTTAATGGAAGATCCTGGAGGTACTAGTAACAAATGTTTGTAGGTCTCCTATGTTAATGGAAGATCCTGGAGGTACTAGTAACAAATGTCTGTAGGTCTCCTATGTTAATGGCAGATCCTGGAGGTACTAGTAACAAATGTTTGTAGGTCTCCTATGTTAATGGAAGATCCTGGAGGTACTAGTAACAAATGTTTGTAGGTCCCCTATGTTAATGGAAGATCCTAGAGGTACTAGTAACAAATATTTGTAGGTCCCCTATGTTAATGGAAGATCCTGGAGGTACTAGTAACAAATGTTTGTAGGTCTCCTATTTTAATGGAAGATCCTGGAGGTACTAGTAACAAATGTTTGTAGGTCTCCTATGTTAATGGAAGATCCTGGAAGTACTAGTAGCAATTGTATGTAGGTCCCTTATGTTAATGGCAGATCCTGGAGGTACTAGTAGCAAATGTTTGTAGGTCTCCTATGTTAATGGAAGATCCTGGAGGTACTAGTAACAAATGTTTGTAGGTCTCCTTTGTTAATGGAAGATCCTGGAGGTACTAGTAACAAATGTTTGTAGGTCTCCTATGTTAATGGAAGATCCTGGAGGTACTAGTAACAAATGTTTGTAGGTCCCTTATGTTAATGGAAGATCCTGGAGGTACTAGTAACAAATGTTTGTAGGTCTCCTATGTTAATGGAAGATCCTGGAGGTACTAGTAACAATGTTTGTAGGTCTCCTATGTTAATGGCAGATCCTGGAGGTACTAGTAACAAATGTGTGTAGGTCTCCTATGTTAATGGAAGATCCTGGAGGTACTAGTAACAAATGTTTGTAGGTCTCCTATGTTAATGGCAGATCCTGGAGGTACTAGTAACAAATGTTTGTAGGTCTCCTATGTTAATGGAAGATCCTGGAGGTACTAGTAACAAATGTTTGTAGGTCCCCTATGTTAATGGAAGATCCTAGAGGTACTAGTAACAAATATTTGTAGGTCCCCTATGTTAATGGAAGATCCTGGAGGTACTAGTAACAAATGTTTGTAGGTCTCCTATTTTAATGGAAGATCCTGGAGGTACTAGTAACAAATGTTTGTAGGTCTCCTATGTTAATGGAAGATCCTGGAAGTACTAGTAGCAATTGTATGTAGGTCCCTTATGTTAATGGCAGATCCTGGAGGTACTAGTAGCAAATGTTTGTAGGTCTCCTATGTTAATGGAAGATCCTGGAGGTACTAGTAACAAATGTTTGTAGGTCTCCTATGTTAATGGAAGATCCTGGAGGTACTAGTAACAAATGTTTGTAGGTCTATGTTAATGGAAGATCCTGGAGGTACTAGTAACAAAAGTTTGTAGGTCTATGTTAATGACAGATCCTGGGGGTACTAGTAACAAATGTTTGTAGGTCTCCTATGTTAATGGCAGATCCTGGAGGTACTAGTAACAAATGTTTGTAGGTCTCCCTATGTTAATGACAGATCCTGGAGGTACTAGTAACAAATGTTTATAGGTCTATGTTAATGGCAGATCCTGGAGGTACTAGTAACAAATGTTTGTAGGTCTATGTTAATGGAAGATCCTGGAAGTACTAGTAACAAATATTTGTAGGTCTATGTTAATGGAAGATCCTGGAGGTACTAGTAACAAATGTTTGTAGGTCTCCTATGTTAATGGAAGATCCTGGAGGTACTAGTAACAAATGTCTGTAGGTCTCCTATGTTAATGGCAGATCCTGGAGGTACTAGTAACAAATGTTTGTAGGTCTCCTATGTTAATGGAAGATCCTGGAGGTACTAGTAACAAATGTTTGTAGGTCCCCTATGTTAATGGAAGATCCTAGAGGTACTAGTAACAAATATTTGTAGGTCCCCTATGTTAATGGAAGATCCTGGAGGTACTAGTAACAAATGTTTGTAGGTCTCCTATTTTAATGGAAGATCCTGGAGGTACTAGTAACAAATGTTTGTAGGTCTCCTATGTTAATGGAAGATCCTGGAAGTACTAGTAGCAATTGTATGTAGGTCCCTTATGTTAATGGCAGATCCTGGAGGTACTAGTAGCAAATGTTTGTAGGTCTCCTATGTTAATGGAAGATCCTGGAGGTACTAGTAACAAATGTTTGTAGGTCTCCTATATTAATGGAAGATCCTGGAGGTACTAGTAACAAATGTTTGTAGGTCTATGTTAATGGAAAATCCTGGAGGTACTAGTAACAAATGTTTGTAGGTTCCCTATGTTAATGGAAGATCCTGGAGGTACTAGTAACAAATGTTTGTAGGTCTCCTATGTTAATGAAAGATCCTGGAGGTACTAGTAACAAATGTTTGTAGGTCTCTTATGTTAATGGAAGATCCTGGAGGTACTAGTAATAAATGTTTGTAGGTCTCGTATGTTAATGGAAGATCCTGGAGGTACTAGTAACAAATGTTTGTAGGTCTCCTATGTTAATGGAAGATCCTGGAAGTACTAGTAACAATTGTATGTAGGTCCCTTATGTTAATGGCAGATCCTGGAGGTACTAGTAGCAAATGTTTGTAGGTCTCTTATGTTAATGGAAGATCCTGGAGGTACTAGTAACAAATGTTTGTAGGTTCCCTATGTTAATGGAAGATCCTGGAGGTACTAGTAACAAATGTTTGTAGGTCTCCTATGTTAATGAAAGATCCTGGAGGTACTAGTAACAAATGTTTGTAGGTCTCTTATGTTAATGGAAGATCCTGGAGGTACTAGTAACAAATGTTTGTAGGTCTCCTATGTTAATGGAAGATCCTGGAGGTACTAGTAACAAATGCTTGTAGGTCTCCTATGTTAATGGCAGATCCTGGAGGTACTAGTAACACATGTTTGTAGGTCTCCCTATGTTAATGGAAGATCCTGGAGGTACTAGTAACAAATGTTTGTAGGTCTCCCTATGTTAATGGCAGATCCTGGAGGTACTTACTAGTAACAAATGTTTGTAGGTCTCCTATGTTAATGGAAGATCCTGGAGGTACTAGTAACAAATGTGTGTAGGTCTCCTATGTTAATGGCAGATCCTGGAGGTACTAGTAACAAATGTTTGTAGGTCTCCTATGTTAATGGCAGATCCTGGAGGTACTAGTAACAAATGTTTGTAGGTCTCCTATGTTAATGGCAGATCCTGAAGGTACTAGTAACAAATGTGTGTAGGTCTCCTATGTTAATGGAAGATCCTGGAGGTATTAGTAACAAATGTTTGTAGGTCTCCTATGTTAATGGCAGATCCTGGAGGTACTAGTAACAAATGTTTGTAGGTCTATGTTAATGGAAGATCCTGGAGGTACTAGAAACAAATGTTTGTGGGTCTCCTATGTTAATGGAAGATCCTGGGGGTACTAGTAGCAAATGTTTGTAAGTCTCCTATGTTAATGGAAGATCCTGGAGGTACTAGTAACAAATGTTTGTAGGTCTCCTATGTTAATGGAAGATCTTGGGGGTACTAGTAGCAAATGTTTGTAGGTCTCCTATGTTAATGGAAGATCCTGGAGGTACTAGTAACAAATGTTTGTAGGTCTCCCTATGTTAATGGAAGATCCTGGAGGTACTAGTAACAAATGTTTGTAGGTCTCCCTATGTTAATGGCAGATCCTGGAGGTACTAGTAACAAATGTTTGTAGGTCTCCTATGTTAATGGCAGATCCTGGAGGTACTAGTAACAAATGTTTGTAGGTCTCCTATGTTAATGGCAGATCCTGAAGGTACTAGTAACAAATGTTTGTAGGTCTCCTATGTTAATGGAAGATCCTGGAGGTACTAGTAACACATGTTTGTAGGTCTCCTATGTTAATGGCAGATCCTGGAGGTACTAGTAACAAATGTTTGTAGGTCTCCTATGTTAATGGAAGATCCTGGAGGTACTAGTAACAATGTTTGTAGGTTTCCTATGTTAATGGCAGATCCTGGAGGTACTAGTAACAAATGTTTGTAGGTCTCCTATGTTAATGGCAGATCCTGGGGGTACTAGTAACAAATGTATGTAGGTCTCCTATGTTAATGGAAGATCCTGGAGGTACTAGTAACAAATGTTTGTAGGTCTCCTATGTTAATGGAAGATCCTGGGGGTACTAGTAGCAAATGTTTGTAGGTCTCCTATGTTAATGGAAGATCCTGGAGGTACTAGTAACAAATGTTTGTAGGTCTCCTATGTTAATGGAAGATCCTGGAGGTACTAGTAACAAATGTTTGTAGGTCTCCCTATGTTAATGGAAGATCCTGGAGGTACCAGTAACAAATGTTTGTAGGTCTCCCTATGTTAATGGCAGATACTGGAGGTACTAGTAACAAATGTTTGTAGGTCTCCTATGTTAATGGCAGATCCTGGAGGTACTAGTAACAAATGTTTGTAGGTCTCCTATGTTAATGGCAGATCCTGGAGGTACTAGTAACAAATGTTTGTAGGTCTCCTATGTTAATGGCAGATCCTGGGGGTACTAATAACAAATGTTTGTAGGTCTCCTATGTTAATGGAAGATCCTGGAGGTACTAGTAACAAATGTTTGTAGGTCTCCTATGTTAATGGCAGATCCTGGAGGTACTAGTAACAAATGTTTGTAGGTCTCCTATGTTAATGGCGGATCCTGGAGGTACTAGTAACAAATGTTTGTAGGTCTCCTATATTAATGGAAGATCCTGGAGGTACTAGTAACAAATGTTTGTAGGTCTCCTATGTTAATGGAAGATCCTGGAGGTACTAGTAACAAATGTGTGTAGGTCTCCTATGTTAATGGAAGATTCTGGAGGTACTAGTAACAAATGTTTGTAGGTCTCCTATGTTAATGGAAGATCCTGGAGGTACTAGTAACAAATGTTTGTATGTCTCCCTATGTTAATGGAAGACCCTGGAGGTACTAGTAACAAATGTTTGTAGGTCTCCCTATGTTAATGGCAGATCCTGGAGTACTAGTAACAAATGTTTGTAGGTCTCCTATGTTAATGGAAGATCCTGAAGGTACTAGTAACAAATGTTTGTAGGTCTCCCTATGTTAATGGAAGATCCTGGAGGTACTAGTAACAAATGTTTGTAGGTCTCCCTATGTTAATGGCAGATCCTGGAGGTACTAGTAACAAATGTTTGTAGGTCTCCTATGTTAATGGAAGATCCTGGAGGTACTAGTAACAAATGTTTGTAGGTCTCCTATGTTAATGGCAGATCCTGGAGGTACTAGTAACAAATGTTTGTAGGTCTCCTATGTTAATGGCAGATCCTGGGGGTACTAATAACAAATGTTTGTAGGTCTCCTATGTTAATGGCAGATCCTGAAGGTACTAGTAACAAATGTTTGTAGGTCTCCTATGTTAATGGAAGATCCTGGAGGTACTAGTAACAAATGTTTGTAGGTCTCCTATGTTAATGGCAGATCCTGGAGGTACTAGTAACAAATGTTTGTAGGTCTCCTATATTAATGGCGGATCCTGGAGGTACTAGTAACAAATGTTTGTAGGTCTCCTATGTTAATGGAAGATCCTGGAGGTACTAGTAACAAATGTTTGTAGGTCTCCTATGTTAATGGCAGATCCTGAAGGGACTAGTAACAAATGTTTGTAGGTCTCCTATGTTAATGGCAGATCCTGGAGGTACTAGTAACAAATGTTTGTAGGTCTCCTATGTTAATGGAAGATCCTGGAGGTACTAGTAACAAATGTTTGTAGGTCTCCTATGTTATTGGAAGATCCTGGAGATACTAGTAACAAATGTTTGTAGGTCTCCTATGTTAATGGCAGATCCTGGAGGTACTAGTAACAAATGTTTGTAGGTCTCCTATGTTAATGGAAGATCCTGGAAGTACTAGTAACAAATATTTGTAGGTCTATGTTAATGGAAGATCCTGGAGGTACTAGTAACAAATGTGTGTAGGTCTCCTATGTTAATGGAAGATCCTGGAGGTACTAGTAACAAATGTTTGTAGGTCTCCCTATGTTAATGGAAGATCCTGGAGGTACTAGTAACAAATGTGTGTAGGTCTATGTTAATGGAAGATCCTGGAGGTACTAGAAACAAATGTTTGTGGGTCTCCTATGTTAATGGCAGATCCTGGGGGTACTAGTAACAAATGTTTGTAGGTCTCCTATGTTAATGGAAGATCCTGGAGGTACTAGTAACAAATGTTTGTAGGTCTCCTATGTTAATGGAAGATCCTGGAGGTACTAGTAACAAATGCTTGTAGGTCTCCTATGTTAATGGCAGATCCTGGAGGTACTAGTAACACATGTTTGTAGGTCTCCCTATGTTAATGGCAGATCCTGGAGGTACTAGTAACAAATGTTTGTAGGTCTCCTATGTTAATGGCAGATCCTGGGGGTACTAATAACAAATGTTTGTAGGTCTCCTATGTTAATGGCAGATCCTGAAGGTACTAGTAACAAATGTGTGTAGGTCTCCTATGTTAATGGAAGATCCTGGAGGTACTAGTAACAAATGTTTGTAGGTCTCCTATGTTAATGGCAGATCCTGGAGGTACTAGTAACAAATGTTTGTAGGTCTCCTATGTTAATGGCGGATCCTGGAGGTACTAGTAACAAATGTTTGTAGGTCTCCTATGTTAATGGAAGATCCTGGAGGTACTAGTAACAAATGTTTGTAGGTCTCCTATGTTAATGGCAGATCCTGGAGGGACTAGTAACAAATGTTTGTAGGTCTCCTATGTTAATGGCAGATCCTGGAGGTACTAGTAACAAATGTTTGTAGGTCTCCTATGTTAATGGAAGATCCTGGAGGTACTAGTAACAAATGTTTGTAGGTCTCCTATGTTATTGGAAGATCCTGGAGATACTAGTAACAAATGTTTGTAGGTCTCCTATGTTAATGGCAGATCCTGGAGGTACTAGTAACAAATGTTTGTAGGTCTCCTATGTTAATGGAAGATCCTGGAAGTACTAGTAACAAATATTTGTAGGTCTATGTTAATGGAAGATCCTGGAGGTACTAGTAACAAATGTGTGTAGGTCTCCTATGTTAATGGAAGATCCTGGAGGTACTAGTAACAAATGTTTGTAGGTCTCCCTATGTTAATGGAAGATCCTGGAGGTACTAGTAACAAATGTGTGTAGGTCTATGTTAATGGAAGATCCTGGAGGTACTAGAAACAAATGTTTGTGGGTCTCCTATGTTAATGGCAGATCCTGGGGGTACTAGTAACAAATGTTTGTAGGTCTCCTATGTTAATGGAAGATCCTGGAGGTACTAGTAACAAATGTTTGTAGGTCTCCTATGTTAATGGAAGATCCTGGAGGTACTAGTAACAAATGCTTGTAGGTCTCCTATGTTAATGGCAGATCCTGGAGGTACTAGTAACACATGTTTGTAGGTCTCCCTATGTTAATGGCAGATCCTGGAGGTACTTACTAGTAACAAATGTTTGTAGGTCTCCTATGTTAATGGAAGATCCTGGAGGTACTAGTAACAAATGTGTGTAGGTCTCCTATGTTAATGGCAGATCCTGGAGGTACTAGTAACAAATGTTTGTAGGTCTCCTATGTTAATGGCAGATCCTGGAGGTACTAGTAAAAATGTTTGTAGGTCTCCTATGTTAATGGCAGATCCTGAAGGTACTAGTAACAAATGTTTGTAGGTCTCCTATGTTAATGGAAGATCCTGGAGGTACTAGTAACAAATGTTTGTAGGTCTCCTATGTTAATGGCAGATCCTGGAGGTACTAGTAACAAATGTTTGTAGGTCTATGTTAATGGAAGATCCTGGAGGTACTAGAAACAAATGTTTGTGGGTCTCCTATGTTAATGGAAGATCCTGGGGGTACTAGTAGCAAATGTTTGTAAGTCTCCTATGTTAATGGAAGATCCTGGAGGTACTAGTAACAAATGTTTGTAGGTCTCCTATGTTAATGGAAGATCCTGGGGGTACTAGTAGCAAATGTTTGTAGGTCTCCTATGTTAATGGAAGATCCTGGAGGTACTAGTAACAAATGTTTGTAGGTCTCCTATGTTATTGGAGGATCCTGGAGGTACTAGTAACAAATGTTTGTAGGTCTCCTATGTTAATGGAAGATCCTGGAGGTACTAGTAACAAATGTTTGTAGGTCTCCTATGTTAATGGAAGATCCTGGAAGTACTAGTAACAAATATTTGTAGGTCTATGTTAATGGAAGATCCTGGAGGTACTAGTAACAAATGTGTGTAGGTCTCCTATGTTAATGGAAGATCCTGGAGGTACTAGTAACAAATGTTTGTAGGTCTCCCTATGTTAATGGCAGATCCTGGAGGTACTAGTAACAAATGTGTGTAGGTCTATGTTAATGGAAGATCCTGGAGGTACTAGAAACAAATGTTTGTGGGTCTCCTATGTTAATGGCAGATCCTGGAGGTACTTACTAGTAACAAATGTTTGTAGGTCTCCTATGTTAATGGAAGATCCTGGAGGTACTAGTAACAAAAGTTTGTAGGTCTCCTATGTTAATGGAAGATCCTGGAGGTACTAGTAACAAATGTTTGTAGGTCTCGTATGTTAATGGCAGATCCTGGAGGTACTAGTAACAAATGTTTGTAGGTCTCCTATGTTAATGGAAGATCCTGGAGGTACTAGTAACAAATGTTTGTAGGTCTCCTATGTTAATGGAAGATCCTGGAGGTACTAGTAACAAATGTTTGTAGGTCTCCTATGTTAATGGAAGATCCTGGAGGTACTAGTAACAAATGTTTGTAGGTCTCCTATGTTAATGGAAGATCCTGGAGGTACTAGTAACAAATGTTTGTAGGTCTCCTATGTTAATGGAAGATCCTGGAGGTACTAGTAACAAATGTTTGTAGGTCTATGTTAATGGCAGATCCTGGAGGTACTAGTAACAAATGTTTGTAGGTCTCCTATGTTAATGGCAGATCCTGGAGGTACTAGTAACAAATGTTTGTAGGTCTCCTATGTTAATGGCAGATCCTGGGGGTACTAGTAGCAAATGTTTGTAGGTCTCCTATGTTAATGGAAGATCCTGGAGGTACTAGTAACAAATGTTTGTAGGTCTCTTATGTTAATGGAAGATCCTGGGGGTACTAGTAGCAAATGTTTGTGGGGGTACTAGTAGCAAATGTTTGTAGGTCTCCTATGTTAATGGAAGATCCTGGAGGTACTAGTAACAAATGTTTGTAGGTCTCCTATGTTAATGGAAAATCCTGGAGGTACTAGTAACAAATGTTTGTAGGTCTCCCTATGTTAATGGAAGATCCTGGAGGTACTAGTAACAAATGTTTGTAGGTCTCCCTATGTTAATGGCAGATCCTGGAGGTACTAGTAACAAATGTTTGTAGGTCTCCTATGTTAATGGAAGATCCTGGAGGTACTAGTAACAAATGTTTGCAGGTCTCCTATGTTAATGGCAGATCCTGGAGGTACTAGTAACAAATGTTTGTAGGTCTCCTATGTTAATGGCAGATCCCGGGGGTACTAATAACAAATGTTTGTAGGTCTCCTATGTTAATGGCAGATCCTGAAGGTACTAGTAACAAATGTTTGTAGGTCTCCTATGTTAATGGAAGATCCTGGAGGTACTAGTAACAAATGTTTGTAGGTCTCCTATGTTAATGGCGGATCCTGGAGGTACTAGTAACAAATGTTTGTAGGTCTCCTATGTTAATGGCAGATCCTGAAGGTACTAGTAACAAATGTTTGTAGGTCTCCTATGTTAATGGCAGATCCCGGAGGTACTAGTAACAAATGTTTGTAGGTCTCCTATGTTAATGGCGGATCCTGGAGGTACTAGTAACAAATGTTTGTAGGTCTCCTATGTTAATGGAAGATCCTGGAGGTACTAGTAACAAATGTTTGTAGGTCTTCTATGTTAATGGAAGATCCTGAAGGTACTAGTAACAAATGTGTGTAGGTCTCCTATGTTAATGGAAGATCCTGGAGGTACTAGTAACAAATGTTTGTAGGTCTCCTATGTTAATGGAAGATCCTGGAGGTACTAGTAACAAATGTTTGTAGGTCTCCCTATGTTAATGGCAGATCCTGGAGGTACTAGTAACAAATGTTTGTAGGTCTCCCTATGTTAATGGAAGATCCTGGAGGTACTAGTAACAAATGTTTGTAGGTCTCCCTATGTTAATGGCAGATCCTGGAGGTACTAGTAACAAATGTTTGTAGGTCTCCTATGTTAATGGAAGATCCTGGAGGTACTAGTAACAAATGTTTGTAGGTCTCCCTATGTTAATGGAAGATCCTGGAGGTACTAGTAACAAATGTTTGTAGGTCTCCCTATGTTAATGGCAGATCCTGGAGGTACTAGTAACAAATGTTTGTAGGTCTCCTATGTTAATGGAAGATCCTGGAGGTACTAGTAACAAATGTTTGTAGGTCTCCTATGTTAATGGCAGATCCTGGAGGTACTAGTAACAAATGTTTGTAGGTCTCCTATGTTAATGGCAGATCCTGGGGGTACTAATAACAAATGTTTGTAGGTCTCCTATGTTAATGGCAGATCCTGAAGGTACTAGTAACAAATGTTTGTAGGTCTCCTATGTTAATGGAAGATCCTGGAGGTACTAGTAACAAATGTTTGTAGGTCTCCTATGTTAATGGCAGATCCTGGAGGTACTAGTAACAAATGTTTGTAGGTCTCCTATGTTAATGGCGGATCCTGGAGGTACTAGTAACAAATGTTTGTAGGTCTCCTATGTTAATGGAAGATCCTGGAGGTACTAGTAACAAATGTTTGTAGGTCTCCTATGTTAATGGCAGATCCTGGAGGGACTAGTAACAAATATTTGTAGGTCTCCTATGTTAATGGCAGATCCTGGAGGTACTAGTAACAAATGTTTGTAGGTCTCCTATGTTAATGGAAGATCCTGGAGGTACTAGTAACAAATGTTTGTAGGTCTCCTATGTTATTGGAAGATCCTGGAGGTACTAGTAACAAATGTTTGTAGGTCTCCTATGTTAATGGCAGATCCTGGAGGTATTAGTAACAAATGTTTGTAGGTCTCCTATGTTAATGGCAGATCCTGAAGGTACTAGTAACAAATGTTTGTAGGTCTCCTATGTTAATGGAAGATCCTGGAGGTACTAGTAACAAATGTTTGTAGGTCTCCTATGTTAATGGCAGATCCTGGAGGTACTAGTAACAAATGTGTGTAGGTCTCCTATGTTAATGGAACATCCTGGAGGTACTAGTAACAAATGTTTGTAGGTCTCCTATCTTAATGGCAGATCCTGGAGGTACTAGTAACAAATGCTTGTAGGTCTCCTATGTTAATGGCAGATCCTGGAGATACTAGTAACAAATGTTTGTAGGTCTCCTATGTTAATGGAAGATCCTGGAGGTACTAGTAACAAATGTTTGTAGGTCTCCCTATGTTAATGGAAGATCCTGGAGGTACTAGTAACAAATGTTTGTAGGTCTCCCTATGTTAATGGAAGATCCTGGAGGTACTAGTAAAAAATGTTTGTAGGTCTCCCTATGTTAATGGCAGATCCTGGAGGTACTAGTAACAAATGTTTGTAGGTCTCCTATGTTAATGGAAGATCCTGGAGGTACTAGTAACAAATGTTTGTAGGTCTCCCTATGTTAATGGAAGATCCTGGAGGTACTAGTAACAAATGTTTGTAGGTCTCCCTATGTTAATGGCAGATCCTGGAGGTACTAGTAACAAAGTTTTGTAGGTCTCCTATGTTAATGGAGGATCCTGGAGGTACTAGTAACAAATGTTTGTAGGTCTCCTATGTTAATGGCAGATCCTGGAGGTACTAGTAACAAATGTTTGTAGGTCTCCTATGTTAATGGCAGATCCTGGGGGTACTAATAACAAATGTTTGTAGGTCTCCTATGTTAATGGCAGATCCTGAAGGTACTAGTAACAAATGTTTGTAGGTCTCCTATGTTCATGGAAGATCCTGGAGGTACTAGTAACAAATGTTTGTAGGTCTCCTATGTTAATGGAAGATCCTGGAGGTACTAGTAACAAATGTTTGTAGGTCTCCTATGTTAATGGCGGATCCTGGAGGTACTAGTAACAAATGTTTGTAGGTCTCCTATGTTAATGGAAGATCCTGGAGGTACTAGTAACAAATGTTTGTAGGTCTCCTATGTTAATGGCAGATCCTGGAGGGACTAGTAACAAATGTTTGTAGGTCTCCTATGTTAATGGCAGATCCTGGAGGTACTAGTAACAAATGTTTGTAGGTCTCCTATGTTAATGGAAGATCCTGGAGGTACTAGTAACAAATGTTTGTAGGTCTCCTATGTTATTGGAAGATCCTGGAGGTACTAGTAACAAATGTTTGTAGGTCTCCTATGTTAATGGCAGATCCTAGAGGTACTAGTAACAAATGTTTGTAGGTCTCCTATGTTAATGGCAGATCCTGAAGGTACTAGTAACAAATGTTTGTAGGTCTCCTATGTTAATGGAAGATCCTGGAGGTACTAGTAACAAATGTTTGTAGGTCTCCTATGTTAATGGCAGATCCTGGAGGTACTAGTAACAAATGTGTGTAGGTCTCCTATGTTAATGGAAGATCCTGGAGGTACTAGTAACAAATGTTTGTAGGTCTCCTATGTTAATGGCAGATCCTGGAGGTACTAGTAACAAATGTTTGTAGGTCTCCTATGTTAATGGAAGATCCTGGAGATACTAGTAACAAATGTTTGTAGGTTTCCTATGTTAATGGAAGATCCTGGAGGTACTAGTAACAAATGTTTGTAGGTCTCCTATGTTAATGGAAGATCCTGAAGGTACTAGTAACAAATGTGTGTAGGTCTCCTATGTTAATGGAAGATTCTGGAGGTACTAGTAACAAATGTTTGTAGGTCTCCTATGTTAATGGAAGATCCTGGAGGTACTAGTAACAAATGTGTGTAGGTCTCCTATGTTAATGGAAGATCCTGGAGGTACTAGTAACAAATGTTTGTAGGTCTCCTATGTTAATGGCAGATCCTGGAGGTACTAGTAACAAATGTTTGTAGGTCTCCTATGTTAATGGCAGATCCTGGAGGTACTAGTAACAAATGTGTGTAGGTCTCCTATGTTAATGGAAGATCCTGGAGGTACTAGTAACAAATGTTTGTAGGTCTCCTATGTTAATGGCAGATCCTGGAGGTACTAGTAACAAATGTTTGTAGGTATATGTTAATGGAAGATCCTGGAGGTACTAGTAACAAATGTTTGTAGGTCTATGTTAATGGAAGATCCTGGAGGTACTAGTAACAAATGTTTGTAGGTCTCCTATGTTAATGGAAGATCCTGGAGGTACTAGTAACAAATGTTTGTAGGTCTCCTATGTTAATGGCAGATCCTGGAGGGACTAGTAACAAATGTTTGTAGGTCTATGTTAATGGCAGATCCTGGAGGTACTAGTAACAAATGTTTGTAGGTCTATGTTAATGGCAGATCCTGGAGGTACTAGTAACAAATGTTTGTAGGTCTCCTATGTTAATGGAAGATCCTGGAGGTACTAGTAACAAATGTTTGTAGGTCTCCTATGTTAATGGAAGATCCTGGAGGTACTAGTAACAAATGTTTGTAGGTCTCCTATGTTAATGGCAGATCCTGGAGGTACTAGTAACAAATGTTTGTAGGTCTCCTATGTTAATGGAAGATCCTGGAGGTACTAGTAACAAAAGTTTGTAGGTCTCCTATGTTAATGGAAGATCCTGGAGGTACTAGTAACAAATGTTTGTAGGTCTCCTATGTTAATGGCAGATCCTGGAGGTACTAGTAACAAATGTGTGTAGGTCTCCTATGTTAATGGAAGATCCTGGAGGTACTAGTAACAAATGTTTGTAGGTCTCCTATCTTAATGGCAGATCCTGGAGGTACTAGTAACAAAGGCTTGTAGGTCTCCTATGTTAATGGCAGATCCTGGAGATACTAGTAACAAATGTTTGTAGGTCTCCTATGTTAATGGAAGATCCTGGAGGTACTAGTAACAAATGTTTGTAGGTCTCCCTATGTTAATGGAAGATCCTGGAGGTACTAGTAACAAATGTTTGTAGGTCTCCCTATGTTAATGGAAGATCCTGGAGGTACTAGTAACAAATGTTTGTAGGTCTCCCTATGTTAATGGCAGATCCTGGAGGTACTAGTAACAAATGTTTGTAGGTCTCCTATGTTAATGGAAGATCCTGGAGGTACTAGTAACAAATGTTTGTAGGTCTCCCTATGTTAATGGAAGATCCTGGAGGTACTAGTAACAAATGTTTGTAGGTCTCCCTATGTTAATGGCAGATCCTGGAGGTACTAGTAACAAAGTTTTGTAGGTCTCCTATGTTAATGGAGGATCCTGGAGGTACTAGTAACAAATGTTTGTAGGTCTCCTATGTTAATGGAAGATCCTGGAGATACTAGTAACAAATGTTTGTAGGTTTCCTATGTTAATGGAAGATCCTGGAGGTACTAGTAACAAATGTTTGTAGGTCTCCTATGTTAATGGAAGATCCTGAAGGTACTAGTAACAAATGTGTGTAGGTCTCCTATGTTAATGGAAGATTCTGGAGGTACTAGTAACAAATGTTTGTAGGTCTCCTATGTTAATGGCAGATCCTGGAGGTACTAGTAACAAATGTGTGTAGGTCTCCTATGTTAATGGAAGATCCTGGAGGTACTAGTAACAAATGTTTGTAGGTCTCCTATGTTAATGGCAGATCCTGGAGGTACTAGTAACAAATGTTTGTAGGTCTCCTATGTTAATGGCAGATCCTGGAGGTACTAGTAACAAATGTGTGTAGGTCTCCTATGTTAATGGAAGATCCTGGAGGTACTAGTAACAAATGTTTGTAGGTCTCCTATGTTAATGGCAGATCCTGGAGGTACTAGTAACAAATGTTTGTAGGTATATGTTAATGGAAGATCCTGGAGGTACTAGTAACAAATGTTTGTAGGTCTATGTTAATGGAAGATCCTGGAGGTACTAGTAACAAATGTTTGTAGGTCTCCTATGTTAATGGAAGATCCTGGAGGTACTAGTAACAAATGTTTGTAGGTCTCCTATGTTAATGGCAGATCCTGGAGGGACTAGTAACAAATGTTTGTAGGTCTATGTTAATGGCAGATCCTGGAGGTACTAGTAACAAATGTTTGTAGGTCTATGTTAATGGCAGATCCTGGAGGTACTAGTAACAAATGTTTGTAGGTCTCCTATGTTAATGGAAGATCCTGGAGGTACTAGTAACAAATGTTTGTAGGTCTCCTATGTTAATGGAAGATCCTGGAGGTACTAGTAACAAATGTTTGTAGGTCTCCTATGTTAATGGCAGATCCTGGAGGTACTAGTAACAAATGTTTGTAGGTCTCCTATGTTAATGGAAGATCCTGGAGGTACTAGTAACAAATGTTTGTAGGTCTCCTATGTTAATGGAAGATCCTGGAGGTACTAGTAACAAATGTTTGTAGGTCTCCTATGTTAATGGCAGATCCTGGAGGTACTAGTAACAAATATGTGTAGGTCTCCTATGTTAATGGAAGATCCTGGAGGTACTAGTAACAAATGTTTGTAGGTCTCCTATCTTAATGGCAGATCCTGGAGGTACTAGTAACAAATGCTTGTAGGTCTCCTATGTTAATGGCAGATCCTGGAGATACTAGTAACAAATGTTTGTAGGTCTCCTATGTTAATGGAAGATCCTGGAGGTACTAGTAACAAATGTTTGTAGGTCTCCCTATGTTAATGGAAGATCCTGGAGGTACTAGTAACAAATGTTTGTAGGTCTCCCTATGTTAATGGAAGATCCTGGAGGTACTAGTAACAAATGTTTGTAGGTCTCCCTATGTTAATGGCAGATCCTGGAGGTACTAGTAACAAATGTTTGTAGGTCTCCTATGTTAATGGAAGATCCTGGAGGTACTAGTAACAAATGTTTGTAGGTCTCCCTATGTTAATGGAAGATCCTGGAGGTACTAGTAACAAATGTTTGTAGGTCTCCCTATGTTAATGGCAGATCCTGGAGGTACTAGTAACAAAGTTTTGTAGGTCTCCTATGTTAATGGAGGATCCTGGAGGTACTAGTAACAAATGTTTGTAGGTCTCCTATGTTAATGGCAGATCCTGGAGGTACTAGTAACAAATGTTTGTAGGTTTCCTATGTTAATGGCAGATCCTGGGGGTACTAATAACAAATGTTTGTAGGTCTCCTATGTTAATGGCAGATCCTGAAGGTACTAGTAACAAATGTTTGTAGGTCTCCTATGTTAATGGAAGATCCTGGAGGTACTAGTAACAAATGTTTGTAGGTCTCCTATGTTAATGGCAGATCCTGGAGGTACTAGTAACAAATGTTTGTAGGTCTCCTATGTTAATGGCGGATCCTGGAGGTACTAGTAACAAATGTTTGTAGGTCTCCTATGTTAATGGAAGATCCTGGAGGTACTAGTAACAAATGTTTGTAGGTCTCCTATGTTAATGGCAGATCCTGGAGGGACTAGTAACAAATGTTTGTAGGTCTCCTATGTTAATGGCAGATCCTGGAGGTACTAGTAACAAATGTTTGTAGGTCTCCTATGTTAATGGAAGATCCTGGAGGTACTAGTAACAAATGTTTGTAGGTCTCCTATGTTATTGGAAGATCCTGGAGGTACTAGTAACAAATGTTTGTAGGTCTCCTATGTTAATGGCAGATCCTGGAGGTACTAGTAACAAATGTTTGTAGGTCTCCTATGTTAATGGCAGATCCTGAAGGTACTAGTAACAAATGTTTGTAGGTCTCCTATGTTAATGGAAGATCCTGGAGGTACTAGTAACAAATGTTTGTAGGTCTCCTATGTTAATGGCAGATCCTGGAGGTACTAGTAACAAATGTGTGTAGGTCTCCTATGTTAATGGAAGATCCTGGAGGTACTAGTAACAAATGTTTGTAGGTCTCCTATGTTAATGGCAGATCCTGGAGGTACTAGTAACAAATGTTTGTAGGTCTCCTATGTTAATGGAAGATCCTGGAGATACTAGTAACAAATGTTTGTAGGTTTCCTATGTTAATGGAAGATCCTGGAGGTACTAGTGACAAATGTTTGTAGGTCTCCTATGTTAATGGCAGATCCTGAAGGTACTAGTAACAAATGTGTGTAGGTCTCCTATGTTAATGGAAGATTCTGGAGGTACTAGTAACAAATGTTTGTAGGTCTCCTATGTTAATGGCAGATCCTGGAGGTACTAGTAACAAATGTGTGTAGGTCTCCTATGTTAATGGAAGATCCTGGAGGTACTAGTAACAAATGTTTGTAGGTCTCCTATGTTAATGGCAGATCCTGGAGGTACTAGTAACAAATGTTTGTAGGTCTCCCTATGTTAATGGAAGATCCTGGAGGTACTAGTAACAAATGTTTGTAGGTCTCCCTATGTTAATGGCAGATCCTGGAGGTACTAGTAACAAATGTTTGTAGGTCTCCTATGTTAATGGAAGATCCTGGAGGTACTAGTAACAAATGTTTGTAGGTCTCCCTATGTTAATGGAAGATCCTGGAGGTACTAGTAACAAATGTTTGTAGGTCTCCCTATGTTAATGGCAGATCCTGGAGGTACTAGTAACAAAGTTTTGTAGGTCTCCTATGTTAATGGAGGATCCTGGAGGTACTAGTAACAAATGTTTGTAGGTCTCCTATGTTAATGGCAGATCCTGGAGGTACTAGTAACAAATGTTTGTAGGTCTCCTATGTTAATGGCAGATCCTGGGGGTACTAATAACAAATGTTTGTAGGTCTCCTATGTTAATGGCAGATCCTGAAGGTACTAGTAACAAATGTTTGTAGGTCTCCTATGTTAATGGAAGATCCTGGAGGTACTAGTAACAAATGTTTGTAGGTCTCCTATGTTAATGGCAGATCCTGGAGGTACTAGTAACAAATGTTTGTAGGTCTCCTATGTTAATGGCGGATCCTGGAGGTACTAGTAACAAATGTTTGTAGGTCTCCTATGTTAATGGAAGATCCTGGAGGGACTAGTAACAAATGTTTGTAGGTCTCCTATGTTAATGGCAGATCCTGGAGGGACTAGTAACAAATGTTTGTAGGTCTCCTATGTTAATGGCAGATCCTGGAGGTACTAGTAAAAAATGTTTGTAGGTCTCCTATGTTAATGGAAGATCCTGGAGGTACTAGTAACAAATGTTTGTAGGTCTCCTATGTTATTGGAAGATCCTGGAGGTACTAGTAACAAATGTTTGTAGGTCTCCTATGTTAATGGCAGATCCTGGAGGTACTAGTAACAAATGTTTGTAGGTCTCCTATGTTAATGGCAGATCCTGAAGGTACTAGTAACAAATGTTTGTAGGTCTCCTATGTTAATGGAAGATCCTGGAGGTACTAGTAACAAATGTTTGTAGGTCTCCTATGTTAATGGCAGATCCTGGAGGTACTAGTAACAAATGTTTGTAGGTCTCCTATGTTAATGGAAGATCCTGGAGGTACTAGTAACAAATGTTTGTAGGTCTCCTATGTTAATGGCAGATCCTGGAGGTACTAGTAACAAATGTTTGTAGGTCTCCTATGTTAATGGAAGATCCTGGAGATACTAGTAACAAATGTTTGTAGGTTTCCTATGTTAATGGAAGATCCTGGAGGTACTAGTAACAAATGTTTGTAGGTCTCCTATGTTAATGGAAGATCCTGAAGGTACTAGTAACAAATGTGTGTAGGTCTCCTATGTTAATGGAAGATTCTGGAGGTACTAGTAACAAATGTTTGTAGGTCTCCTATGTTAATGGCAGATCCTGGAGGTACTAGTAACAAATGTGTGTAGGTCTCCTATGTTAATGGAAGATCCTGGAGGTACTAATAACAAATGTTTGTAGGTCTCCTATGTTAATGGCAGATCCTGGAGGTACTAGTAACAAATGTTTGTAGGTCTCCTATGTTAATGGCAGATCCTGGAGGTACTAGTAACAAATGTGTGTAGGTCTCCTATGTTAATGGAAGATCCTGGAGGTACTAGTAACAAATGTGTGTAGGTCTCCTATGTTAATGGAAGATCCTGGAGGTACTAGTAACAAATGTTTGTCGGTATATGTTAATGGAAGATCCTGGAGGTACTAGTAACAAATGTTTGTAGGTCTATGTTAATGGAAGATCCTGGAGGTACTAGTAACAAATGTTTGTAGGTCTCCTATGTTAATGGAAGATCCTGGAGGTACTAGTAACAAATGTTTGTAGGTCTCCTATGTTAATGGCAGATCCTGGAGGGACTAGTAACAAATGTTTGTAGGTCTATGTTAATGGCAGATCCTGGAGGTACTAGTAACAAATGTTTGTAGGTCTATGTTAATGGCAGATCCTGGAGGTACTAGTAACAAATGTTTGTAGGTCTCCTATGTTAATGGAAGATCCTGGAGGTACTAGTAACAAATGTTTGTAGGTCTCCTATGTTAATGGAAGATCCTGGAGGTACTAGTAACAAATGTTTGTAGGTCTCCTATGTTAATGGCAGATCCTGGAGGTACTAGTAACAAATGTTTGTAGGTCTCCTATGTTAATGGAAGATCCTGGAGGTACTAGTAACAAATGTTTGTAGGTCTCCTATGTTAATGGAAGATCCTGGAGGTACTAGTAACAAATGTTTGTAGGTCTCCTATGTTAATGGCAGATCCTGGAGGTACTAGTAACAAATGTGTGTAGGTCTCCTATGTTAATGGAAGATCCTGGAGGTACTAGTAACAAATGTTTGTAGGTCTCCTATCTTAATGGCAGATCCTGGAGGTACTAGTAACAAATGCTTGTAGGTCTCCTATGTTAATGGCAGATCCTGGAGATACTAGTAACAAATGTTTGTAGGTCTCCTATGTTAATGGAAGATCCTGGAGGTACTAGTAACAAATGTTTGTAGGTCTCCCTATGTTAATGGAAGATCCTGGAGGTACTAGTAACAAATGTTTGTAGGTCTCCCTATGTTAATGGAAGATCCTGGAGGTACTAGTAACAAATGTTTGTAGGTCTCCCTATGTTAATGGCAGATCCTGGAGGTACTAGTAACAAATGTTTGTAGGTCTCCTATGTTAATGGAAGATCCTGGAGGTACTAGTAACAAATGTTTGTAGGTCTCCCTATGTTAATGGACGATCCTGGAGGTACTAGTAACAAATGTTTGTAGGTCTCCCTATGTTAATGGCAGATCCTGGAGGTACTAGTAACAAAGTTTTGTAGGTCTCCTATGTTAATGGAGGATCCTGGAGGTACTAGTAACAAATGTTTGTAGGTCTCCTATGTTAATGGCAGATCCTGGAGGTACTAGTAACAAATGTTTGTAGGTCTCCTATGTTAATGGCAGATCCTGGGGGTACTAATAACAAATGTTTGTAGGTCTCCTATGTTAATGGCAGATCCTGAAGGTACTAGTAACAAATGTTTGTAGGTCTCCTATGTTAATGGAAGATCCTGGAGGTACTAGTAACAAATGTTTGTAGGTCTCCTATGTTAATGGCAGATCCTGGAGGTACTAGTAACAAATGTTTGTAGGTCTCCTATGTTAATGGCGGATCCTGGAGGTACTAGTAACAAATGTTTGTAGGTCTCCTATGTTAATGGAAGATCCTGGAGGTACTAGTAACAAATGTTTGTAGGTCTCCTATGTTAATGGCAGATCCTGGAGGGACTAGTAACAAATGTTTGTAGGTCTCCTATGTTAATGGCAGATCCTGGAGGTACTAGTAACAAATGTTTGTAGGTCTCCTATGTTAATGGAAGATCCTGGAGGTACTAGTAACAAATGTTTGTAGGTCTCCTATGTTATTGGAAGATCCTGGAGGTACTAGTAACAAATGTTTGTAGGTCTCCTATGTTAATGGCAGATCCTGGAGGTACTAGTAACAAATGTTTGTAGGTCTCCTATGTTAATGGCAGATCCTGAAGGTACTAGTAACAAATGTTTGTAGGTCTCCTATGTTAATGGAAGATCCTGGAGGTACTAGTAACAAATGTTTGTAGGTCTCCTATGTTAATGGCAGATCCTGGAGGTACTAGTAACAAATGTGTGTAGGTCTCCTATGTTAATGGAAGATCCTGGCGGTACTAGTAACAAATGTGTGTAGGTCTCCTATGTTAATGGAAGATTCTGGAGGTACTAGTAACAAATGTTTGTAGGTCTCCTATGTTAATGGCAGATCCTGGAGGTACTAGTAACAAATGTGTGTAGGTCTCCTATGTTAATGGAAGATCCTGGAGGTACTAGTAACAAATGTTTGTAGGTCTCCTATGTTAATGGCAGATCCTGGAGGTACTAGTAACAAATGTTTGTAGGTCTCCTATGTTAATGGCAGATCCTGGAGGTACTAGTAACAAATGTGTGTAGGTCTCCTATGTTAATGGAAGATCCTGGAGGTACTAGTAACAAAGTTTTGTAGGTCTCCTATGTTAATGGCAGATCCTGGAGGTACTAGTAACAAATGTTTGTAGGTATATGTTAATGGAAGATCCTGGAGGTACTAGTAACAAATGTTTGTAGGTCTGTGTTAATGGAAGATCCTGGAGGTACTAGTAACAAATGTTTGTAGGTCTCCTATGTTAATGGAAGATCCTGGAGGTACTAGTAACAAATGTTTGTAGGTCTCCTATGTTAATGGCAGATCCTGGAGGGACTAGTAACAAATGTTTGTAGGTCTATGTTAATGGCAGATCCTGGAGGTACTAGTAACAAATGTTTGTAGGTCTATGTTAATGGCAGATCCTGGAGGTACTAGTAACAAATGTTTGTAGGTCTCCTATGTTAATGGAAGATCCTGGAGGTACTAGTAACAAATGTTTGTAGGTCTCCTATGTTAATGGAAGATCCTGGAGGTACTAGTAACAAATGTTTGTAGGTCTCCTATGTTAAAGGCAGATCCTGGCGGTACTAGTAACAAATGTTTGTAGGTCTCCTATGTTAATGGAAGATCCTGGAGGTACTAGTAACAAATGTTTGTATGTCTCCTATGTTAATGGAAGATCCTGGAGGTACTAGTAACAAATGTTTGTAGGTCTATGTTAATGGCAGATCCTGGAGGTACTAGTAACAAATGTTTGTAGGTCTCCTATGTTAATGGAAGATCCTGGAGGTACTAGTAACAAATGTTTGTAGGTCTCCTATGTTAATGGAAGATCCTGGAGGTACTAGTAACAAATGTTTGTAGGTCTCCTATGTTAATGGAAGATCCTGGAGGTACTAGTAACAAATGTTTGTAGGTCTATGTTAATGGCAGATCCTGGAGGTACTAGTAACAAATGTTTGTAGGTCTCCTATGTTAATGGAAGATCCTGGAGGTACTAGTAACAAATGTTTGTAGGTCTCCTATGTTAAAGGAAGATCCTGGAGGTACTAGTAACAAATGTGTGTAGGTCTCCTATGTTAATGGAAGATCCTGGAGGTACTAGTAACAAATGTTTGTAGGTCTCCTATGTTAATGGAAGATCCTGGAGGTACTAGTAACAACTGTTTGTAGGTCTCCTTTGTTAATGGAAGATCCTGGAGGTACTAGTAGCAAATGTTTGTATGTCTCCTATGTTAATGGCAGATCCTGGAGGTACTAGTAACAAATGTTTGTAGGTCCCTTATGTTAATGGCAGATCCTGGAGGTACTAGTAACAAATGTTTGTAGGTCTCCTATGTTAATGGAAGATCCTGGAGGTACTAGTAACAAATGTTTGTAGGTCTCCTATGTTAATGGAAGATCCTGGAGGTACTAGTAACAAATGCTTGTAGGTCTCCTATGTTAATGGCAGATCCTGGAGGTACTAGTAACAACTGTTTGTAGGTCTCCTATGTTAATGGAAGAACCTGGAGGTACTAGTAGCAAATGTGTGTATGTCTCCTATGTTAATGGCAGATCCTGGAGGTACTAGTAACAAATGCTTGTAGGTCTATGTTAATGGAAGTTCCTGGAGGTACTAGTAACAAATGTTTGTATGTCTATGTTAATGGAAGATCATGGAGGTACTAGTAACAAATGTTTGTAGGTCTCCTATGTTAATGGCAGATCTTGGAGGTACTAGTAACAAATGTTTATATGTCTATGTTAATGGAAGATCATGGAGGTACTAGTAACAAATGCTTGTAGGTCCCCTCTATGTTAATGGCAGATCCTGGAGGTACTAGTAACAAATGCTTGTAGGTCTATGTTAATGGAAGATCCTGGAGGTACTAGTAACAAATGTTTATATGTCTATGTTAATGGAAGATCATGGAGGTACTAGTAACAAATGTTTGTAGGTCCCCTCTATGTTAATGGCAGATCTTGGAGGTACTAGTAACAAATGTTTGTAGGTCCCCTCTATGTTAATGGCAGATCTTGGAGGTACTAGTAACAAATGTTTGTAGGTCCCCTCTATATTAATGGCAGATCTTGGGGGTACTAGTAACAAATGTTCAGTATTGTGTCAGATTGATCCCGGAAAGCAATAAATAACGCACAGTAAACTCCATCTGAATAACTAATATAAGCCATGGAAAATTGTCTTCCCATGATCTATTATACCGGCGATCATGTTTATTCTTGGGATATTTAATAAACATCAGAGAACACCAATAAATTCTCAATTATTGAACACCGAAGAGGCAATAAAAAATGGACAATCCAGAGAAACTGATAGCATTGGGTACACAAGACACAAGATGAAGACAAATAAAACAAAAACACAACACAATATTTGTTCACACCATCACACGTAAACAAACACAAAGAAGACACGAACACTCCCACAAACAACCGGAAATAAAGACGAACCGAACATCATTTTTATGCGGAAATCGTAGCGGACATCACAACACGGAACTAAGAACGTAAAGACACATAATAGGACAACACAAGGAACTAAAAAAGATTAATAACACGGACCCCACCAAATTACTGGGGGTGAACTCTGGTGCTCGCGAAGGGTAAGCAGTTCATGCTTCTTATAAGTCACCCGCCATGTTATTCACATCAGTTTTGGTTCATTTGGCTAAGAAGTTTTAGAGGAGAAGATTTTTTTTAAATCTGCCAATCAGAAACAAGAATCGCTTGTGGCGACCATGTTTGTTAACGGATCGGGACGAAATGAGTAATCGTTACAGAGGACCTTCCATAGATGCTTCCTACTAAGTTTCACTTCATTTGGTTGAGGCGTTTCAGAGGACTGAGAAGATTAAAATGTGAATAGTTAATGGACGACAGACGACGAACGACGGCCGCCAAATGATGGTAAAAGCTCACATTGTCTTTGGCAAGGTGAGCTAACAACAGTCTTTGGGTTGATATGTCGCTCCACTCGGACACATTATTCTGATTCCGAGCCAACCAGTCTTTGCTCTTTCTCCTTAATGCTGCGTTCTTAGCGGAGAAGCAACAAATACCAATTTTATATGCTTTTGTTTGACAAGACCGCAGTTCGTACCCACAATTTATCGCACTCGAGGCGAGCACGTTAACCATTACGCTATCGATGCGGTTCCCTATTTTTATTTTATTTTTATTATTTTTTTAATCAAAATTTCTTTTTGTCCTTCAATATATTACCGGTATTTGAAAACAAAAATTAATCCAAAACAATAAGAGTTACTTGATATCTATATAAACAGTGAGAGTTCCTACTTTTGAATATAGCAATAATCCAACTGCATATCAAATAAAGAAAAATATTTAAAAGTTCTATACAAAATCATGACCATTCTGTCGAAGGTGACTTGGCGAATGCCAATTCTGCACAAACCGTTTTGTATTTCTTTCTTTTAATGCTATACAAAACATCCACATGTAAATTATTTTGACTATGTGTTGTTGTTTTTTTTCACAACTTTTATTCATTGAAGACAATTTTTTGTTTTTTGTTTTTTGTTTTTATCAATTTGCAAGTCGAACATACCTTTGACAAGTGTTATAATGAACCTTAAATAAATTACAAAAAAAATTACAAAAAGGAAACATAATTGTGATATTGAGCTGTTTTAGCTATTCTTTCAATTTTTTACATAGACAAAACCGGTTCTACTGAAAAACAATTTTTGGGACCCAACCGGAAAATAGTGGCTGACAGAGCCGGAACGAATGTACGTAAATAAACATTGTGTTTTTTACTGTAGTAAGTCTAAAACTATTTATGGTGGCACGCCAGTGCAAACTATCACGTATAGAAGCATTACAAAAGGTTTGTGTACTTTAATTACACATATAGACTACTTTTTATAGCTTTATTTGATGATTTCAATCTCACTATTAGCTTTTTTCGTTGTTTATGTCCATCATTTTATCTATATCTGAGTAATCTATTAAGTTAACCACAGAAACATATAGGTAAAAACAAACAAAAATAATCGACCGATAACGACATCTTCTGGATTCAAGATATTATAATACTATATGATCATAATACTTACTTTTTGTCGTCGCCTCTATGTCAAACATGCCTAATTGACTTGTACCGGAAGATGACAGAACAATTCCGACCGGAACTTTTTGACGACAGTGTATTTGGCGCTAAAAGATGTGAGGTTGTTCAGTGTTGTACATGGTTAACGTTGTTAATGTTGGTCGTCAGCTAAACTTTATTTTTACCTCCTTACAAAAGAGCTTTTATTGGAGAATTTTAGCATTTTAGTTCCTGATTTTAGAAACAGTTTCAATACATGATATGACAGTTTGAGGATCACTTGTACTTGGCGACAACAATACTCGTATAGGAGTATTGTTCACAATACTCGTATAAAATTATATACGAGTATTGTTGATTTTTTAAAAAAAAGGGTAAGTTTTACAATACTTAATATAGAAAATAGGGATCAATTGACTTTGGCGACCACAATACTCATATACAGGCAAGTCCGCGGTAAAAGTCTTGACATTGGCAGTTTTTTGTCGGGGCATGATTTCAAGAATATTTCATGAATATTCCGACGTTCTTCACCATGGTTCGGGTCCGTTCGACCTACTTCCTGGTTGGTTTTTTTATATTTTAAACATCTTACTTCCTGTTCGCCCTGATTTTTTTTTATACCAGTATTGTAAAGTTTTTAAAAATTTCTGTATTGTAATGGATGTCTATTTATTTACGCATGTGTGTTATTACTACAGGTAATGTATAGAACTGGTCGTTGCTAAATATTGTCTTTGTTTCAGTTTAAGTAGACAGGTTTTTATTTCAGATTAAACTGTGGTTTTATTCACAGGTACTTGTGGACAGGACACAGCATCCCCCTTTTTTTCATTTTTTTTTATTTTCTTTCATTTTCATGGCTTAGAAATATGTAAAACAGCAATAATATGCCGCTTTCTGATTGCACAAGTCGACTGAAATGTATATAGAGATGCCGTTTTCTGATTGCATCAGTCGACTGATATGTAGAAGGTATCTCACTTCCACATAATTTTCACGAAAACTATGCTACCTGCTCGGGGAATCCCATGTCTAAATCAATAAAAATGCATCTATCTTTGAGTTGGTGAGCACGCTTCGTCTCCGCTAATATTCCTTTTTTTAAGCGGTCGGCATTTTTCACGAAAATTTTCCTCTGAAACAAGAAATCCGACGAACTTTACATCGTATCTACAGTTTTGGATTTCTAATCAACGGAAGTCTACTATGGACGATAACTCTAATATGGCGCCAAGTCCGGTTCCCTGAAACAAAAGTTCCGAATGTTACTTGCAGTCACGATAAGGTAAGAGAATTTCATTTAACAGTCGAATAAAGTTCGGGAAAACATCAAAAAGTAAACATCGTCCATAGTTGATTAGAAATCCAAAACTGTAGATCGTGAAAAATGCTGACCGTTTAAAAAAAGGAATATTAGCGGAGACGAAGCGTGCTCACCAACTCAAAGGTAGATGCATTTTTATTGATTTAGACATGGGATTCCCCGAGCAGGTAGCATAGTTTTCGTGAAAATTATGTGGAAGTGAGATACCTTCTCTATATATCAGGGGTTTCAAAGTGGGCCGGTACCCGGTACTTTTACCCGCCTGAGATCGTGTATAGTACCGGCAGAAATTACTGAACCCCCCAAAATTAGCGGTGGTCAAAACCACAAGTACGATGGTCGACAGGCTTGTGGAATATTTTTCATAAAAAAATTAATGATCACGTCAATTGCTGAATTCTCGCATTCAAATCGAACAACTGCGTCACGACCAAGTTGATGGGATATTCCCTGTTTTAAAAATAACTTTACCTTAGAATCGTAAATAGCAGTTTGCGCATGCGGTAAATAGATATGTTTTCGCCCCAATATCTTTTCATCCTTGTGTAAAACTCGGACCGGAACAAAGCTGACATCATTTCAAAATAAAAAAATGACTGATTACAAATTATGTTCAAACACAATTTAGTGTAATCTCCAGTAATATAAGTATGATCATTATGTATTATGAATATATGACTACACAATATTTTGTGCGATTTTTTGTATCCATTTAAAACCCAGGGTCGAATCATTCTGGGGCGTACTGTCTTGTTGCTTAACTCCGTCCATATTGTTTAACTTCCGGTATAAAAAAATAAAAACTTATGGCTAATTTATTTACATATTTTGACCGGGCCCTACCGCGGTTGTTCACAGAAATGAAAGTGTGCTGAAAATCATTTTTAAAAGGGGGTACGAGGAGATAAGGGATAGAAAATTACTAGAAATTTTGAAAAAGGACCGGACATGGCTCAAATACGAATTACATTGTAATGTCAAAACGCCGGGCCCCCTTTTTTCCAAAATAATTTAACTTTTGTGATTCAAATGTTAATAAATGTCTTCCCGCGAATCGTTTTTGTTCGAACATTTTTTTGCACATAAGTCGTGAAAGTAACAATATATATTGTTTTTGTTTAATTATATTTGTATTGATCTATTAAAATTATAAATTGTATTAAAGATTGATGATTGCAAATTAAATTTATATGTTTCATCAAGGACGTATTCTATATACGTCCTTGGTTTCATTAATTATGACACTTATATGTCTTGATCCATGCCAATGGTCTTTGATGAGTTTAATTACTGGTAATAAAGTAAAAAAAACACACAAGCCAAGGTATTGTGAAAAAGAAAAGGACAAAGCCAACAAAAGAATTTTGAGAAGTTTAAGCTTTGATAACAATGGCTTGGTCAAGCCTAGCTGCGGAACCATAGCTCTTTATGGTCCTTTTGTGTTTTTTTAAGATATGGCAGACTATCTATAAATAATGTTGGCTGAAGTCTGTAAACTGAAATATTCAATAAAGAAATTGGGGGGAAAATCCAGGCATTATGCATGGTCTTCACTCTTGGTGAAATCTGAACTCTAAAGTTAATGGGATTTTTCTTTCAAAAACACTTAATGATTTGCAGTCTCTGAAGTACATTTTTTGGTCCACAAAATGCTAGATTTCAGGAGCTTCCGCCCCCTGGACCCCTTATGGCCCTCAGCCTAATTTTTTAGGTACCTCCTAAAATTTAAGAAGTACAGTACAGAAAGGGACATGCCGTGATCAATCACCGTGATAGTGGTCATGTCTAGGAGAATGATGAGGATTAAAAATTTTAATTCATGTCGGTGATCAGGGGGCAATAAAACACCAGGTGTTAATCTTGTAATCAAGTGTGTCGTTTTACAGGTAAACTAGTCAGATAAGATGTACAGGTGAAATTACGTTTTTAAATCGCCTAATTTTTTTTTCAGGTACTGTCTCCGATTCCCCTCAGAATTAAAAAAAAACATTTTTATTTCTTTCCTCAAAACGTAAAACATCCTTGAACGTAATCCCGGGAATGAAATCCCGAGATCGAGAAAATAGCACGAGAACGGAGAGTTCATTTGAATTGATGAATAAAATGTAAATAATAAATGATTATTCAACTTCAATTCAGTGAAATCATGGGTTGTGCAAATATGTTTTAAATTTTTTTAACCTTGGCTGTGTATTGCGTATCTACACCTAGTATTTTATTGACACGTGTACACGTAACCTGGCTTGTGCACAAATGAAGTTGCATAAACAAATGCGCGATATGCGTGATTTGTTATGTTTTAAAGCGTATTTCCAGTTCAACATTACATTTTAGTTCACTAATATTTTTTATACGTTCAGTAATTTTTTTTATTTTAATCTTCGTAGAAAACCCAGTTAAAACCCCTTTCGTTGTAGAAATACGTACTAAATAATTTGTATACCTGTATACGGTCATTGAAGAATTTGATTAAAAATTAACGAAACAAATATTTATAAACAGATCGTTCAAAGAAGTACTACATGTCCAAAAGTCACTAAATTTACGGATATATTTTGGAAATTAGCGACTAATCTGCAGAAAGTTTAGAAACGTGAAAGGAAATAACCTTTATCATGATTTTACCCCTACAAATGTTTGACATTACACAGTATCTGACCAAAATAAAATGTCACCAGTTTATTTATTTATTTATTCAAATTCAAATCTTAATTGGCTTTCAACCCAATAGATTTATGACAAAATACAGTAAAAAAAACTCAAAGTTTATGGAACAAATTAAAAGCATGCTCATAGTTTTCCGCTTTTTGTTCATTTTGTAGCCATTAGGCTACGTAAATTTGGATTGTTAAAGAAAATTATTTTCATCTATAACGAAATTACGTAACAAGCCATGTGTGTAAAACAGTTTACTTGAATTGTTAATTTTTTTTCAATACGAGAGGTAAAAGTCCAAAACACAAAATAAACCAATAACCAATTTTAAGTCTGCTCTTTACCAACTAAACACCCGCGCTTGCAAAGTCCGTGCTTCAAAAACCCGCGACTGCGGTTTAACTTATAAACCAAAAATACATTGATGAAGTAGCCCGTATTTACGAATATTTCAATACATACTGAATACAACCCAACAGTAGAAAAAAAATGAGAAATTAAAATTAAACAAGATAAAGTTCAGTTGCGGTTTCAACAAAATTCTTAATATAGAACTCGAGGTCATAAAGTAGAACTTTCTAAAACAAACGAAAACGATAACAAGACACACATTCTTTGACAATGAAAAGCAACAAACAGTCAGATATTAACAACAAGAGAATACAAAATTAATTGTCAAAAATACATCCTTCAGTAGCAATAATTACGGCTTACGATTAAAAGTCAACAGGTAGAACAGGTAACGCTAATCTCTTAATTGGCGGTAAAATATCAATCGGCGCACAGGTGACCGAGAGCCATAAAATTTAATCCCCACCACCTTGTTTTATGGTCCTTATTAGGTCTATCACAGTGGGTTTATGTCCGTGATGAAATGTCTAAAGGATTAAAAATTATGTCTCTCGGAGTGATCAATCACGGTATGTCGCTTTCTGTACTGTACCTCCTATTATAAAAAACTTTGAAACCCCTGATATATATACATATCAGCCGACTTATGCAATCAGAAAATGGCATATTATTGCTGTTTTACATATTTCTAAGCCATGGAAATGAAAGAAAATAAAAAAAAAATTAAAAAATGAATAAGGGGGTAGGGTGTAAAAAGGGGGGATGCTGTGTCTTGTCCACAAGTACCTGTGGTTTTATTGTGTTTGATAATAAAATATTGTAAATGGCATATTTAGATTTGGTTTGTTTCAAGTATAACAAAGGGAAATAACTCTGGACTTTAATTTCTATCTGTTATCAATGAAAACCACATTAAATTTATATAATATTTTATTATCAGATAAAATAATATGCAAACAATAATTTAATAACAACTTTTGATATAAGATATATACAGGGCCTTCAAGATAGATTAAATATCTTGCACAAATATTGCAAAGACTGGTGCATGAAAATTAACATTAACAAAACTAAGGTAATAATCTTTAATAAATCTGGTAGATTGATCACTAGAAACTTTAATATAAACAACCAGAATATTGAATGTGTTAAAACCTATAAATATCTTGGTATAATGCTTGCTTACTGCCTCAGGAAAATTTCAACAGGCACAAAAGGTCTTGTTTAATAAGGCAATGAATGCTTCTTATAAACTGTACAAAGAGGTAAATTCTCTAAACCCAAATGTCAATACTGTGCTGCATCTTTTTGACCATACAATATGCCCTATCTTACTATATGGATGTGATAACTGGGGCACATTGTCAGCATATAAAATTAACAATAACAACCTTAGTTTATTTGAAACATTCAAAGATTGGGACTTTGAGAAGCTAAATATTAAATTTTGCAAATATTTACTGGGAGTAAATAAAAAAAGTACTAATATAGCAGTTCTGTCAGAATTGGGTAGATATCCTATATATTTGAATTTAATAACCCAAGTTCTTAGCTATTGGCATATGCTTGAAAATGAACCAAGCAACCTATTAAAATCTGCCTATGAAGAATATTTCTGCCAGCAACTAACCTTACCTGGTCGGACAGTACAGCAACCTCCGTTTTTCAAAACTGTCCGGTTATACACTGTGATTTGTGAAATTATAACAGATCATAATATTACCGTATAACCTAACCCGAATAATCAAGTCGTTATATTACTGCATGCATTCATTGAAAAAATCCGTCTAACCGCAAATAGTAAATCGCTATGACTTATGGGTATTACGACATAAAATAGGAGGAGCTAAAGGTTTTGTAAATAATGTCCAATGGAGCGATCAGATGATGTAATGTTGTATGCAATACACATATCCGGATAAATACAACCAAACATGAAATAAAACTTAAATGAATAATTACTATTTTTAAACAACCTTATTACACTGTGTACAATCGAGTACGTCAACGGTTGTTTGGTTTCACTTCCGGTTAGCTAGGATGGACGTCAGGACACGAGAGGTGGACACATTTTTTGAAAATGTTGTTATCTAGAAATGAATTGATAACCCAATCATTACACTTGTCTTTTTCTAGATATAGTTTTGCGTCAAAACACATTCAATGTTAAGCCCATTATTACAAATGGTATGAAAAAACACGGGAGATGGTGGTGTTGGTGATCATTTTCATAGATTTTTGCGTGGTTTTCCTCGATTTTGTGCTCCTATTTGATATATTTCATCTTTTTATTGATTCTGCATTTAGATTAATATGTTCCCTACCTTTGTACCTATCCTACCATTGACGATTCCTACAAATTATCGCTTGTCATCTCAGTTTTTATCAGTGGGTTTAAAAGTCGGTGTACGTGTTTGGTTAATGCAAAAATATTTGTTTGCAACGGTTTGGTAATGCAAAAGTGTACCATATGCCATCATGGTATGCATAGAAAAATTCGAAAATTCGATTTCAACTGCAGTATGCCACAGCAATTCGATATAATCTTAATCAGGGACATCGATAGTTATCTTTGGGCATTACTCTGTACGTGTAGAGATAAAAAAAACCATACACAATATCCTTTCTTTCTCATGATGAGGTAACACCAAAAACCAACATTTTTATTATCGTATTCTCAATTCCATCTTTACATTAAAGGCTACATAGATTTTGGCCATACATAAGACGTTTAAACGCCATGGTGTCTTTTTAACAGCATCCCAGAAGTAGTAATGCCTTCCTCTTACAAGATACCCGATGAGTGTCTCGACTTCCTGTATGTGCAAAAACGAAAAATCAGTGAATCCATATTTCATTTCATTTCATTTCATACTAAGATTTGAAGTAATGAACCAACCATGCGTCATAAATATTTGACGATGTCACCTTTATTCTTAGGTCCACTCGTGAACCTTAACCATTTACCATGGAACATTTTGTATCCAATTCGCCAAAACTTGTTAACTGCAGGACATTCGTACCTCATTAGGGTGGTAGACTCCGAATTATGCCACTTAACAACATCTAGAAATAATAAAAAAAAAAAAGCTATATTGTCCATCGGAAATGAGGCAAGAGCCAACATTTTGTGAAATTGTATCCATATATATCTACTTTTCCATGATTGTTCATTCTTTCTAGTACTGATGGAACGAGATCTAGAAGATGTTTTTCGTCCTCATTTTCAAAATCACCATTGTGGCTATAATCCATTTCCTGGAAATCGACGTCCTCATTAGCAAGTGTTTCGTGATTTTCATTTATACAGTCATGAACTGGTGAATCAGATGGTTTCATCCTTTTATGAAGAGGACTTGAAATAGTAGTAATGTCTGAGCTTTTATCTAATACGATGTGAAGTTTTAAGGAATCAAGTGTAGTGTCGGTTTCGATTTTCTTTCCCGTTGAATAAAGCTCTCTGGGTAAAATATTAAAATTATGGCTCCTGTAACCGTATATTCCATTTTTTTTCATTTAACTCTAAATGCTTGATCTTTAAGACGTCTAGGCTGTGATTTTTTACTGAATGTTTGATGATGTCAAATTCCGTACATGTTGTATTACAATAATAACAGCAAAATGGATGGTTTGCATGTACATGGTCTATCACTTTCTGATGATGATAACAACTAGAGGCTCAGTGGGCTGAGCCTGTGTCGATCACCTTTTATTCTGCTTTGAAGAAACTTAATACAGAGCCTTCCATAGGTGCTTCCCGCCAAGTTTCGGTTCATATGGCCAAGCAGTTTCAGAGAAGAAGATTTTTAGAAATCAACCAACCAGGAAACAAGAATTGCCTACAGCAGCCATGTTTGTTAACAGATCGGGATGAAATGAACAATCTTTATAAAGGACCTTCCATAGATGCCTCCTACCAAGGTTCGGTTCATTTGGCCAGCGGTTTCAGAGGAGAAAATTTAAAAAAATTGGCCAATCAGAAACAAGAATTGCCTGTAGCGGCCATGGTTGTTAATGGATCGGGACAAAATTAGCAATCTTTATAAAGGACCTTCCATAGATGCTTCCTACCAAGTTTCAGTTCATTCTCTACGCTTTGCAAGACATGGCATTGAAAGTTTTCTGACATGATAATAATGATTTTATACAAAAGTCTTTATAATCGTTCCGGATGTTGGAAACGGTGTTGGCGAAACATTGCATTTTAGACAACAATATCTAAGCAAAATGGGAAGTTTTCGGACGTATCTACTGAATTTTTGGATATGAAATATTCCAATAAGCAATCTGCCGCAGTATAAAATTACATAGTGAAGAATTTTTCATATTTGACATACGCAACACGGACCTTTAAACCAACTAAGAGAAAAACCAAACCGTACATTTTTTCTATTGTTTATAATACCGAAGCGTACACTTACCTTAAACCAAACACGTACACCGACTTTTAAACCCACTGACAAAAACTGAGATGACAAGCGATAATTTGCAGGAATCGTTAATGGTAGGATAGTGACAAAGGTAGGGAACATATTAATCTAAATGCAGAATCAATAAAAAGATGAAATATATCAAATAGGAGCACACAATCGAGGAAAACCACGCAAAAATCTATGAAAATGATCACCAACACCACCATCTCCCATGTTTTTGTCATGCCATTTGTAATAATGGGCTTAACATTGAATGTGTTTTGACGCAAAACTATATCTAGAAAAAGACAAGTGTAATGATTGGGTTATCAATTTATTTCTAGATAACACAATTTTCAAAAAATGTGTCCACCTCTCGTGTCCTGACGTCCATCCTAGCTAACCGGAAGTGAAACCAAACAACCGTTGCCGTACTCGATTGTACACAGTGTATTAATGATGTGCTAATCTGGGTCACGGGTCACTGTAATCGGGCGACTGTATCGAAAAACTGTTGATACTCATAAAATATTGATAAATGCTATAAAATGTTATGTTTGTCTTCAAGAAATATGATAGACAAAACCATGTGTGAAGTTTTATGACGAAATATCTCCGATTTCTATGTAAATTTACGAGTTGAAGTGGGGAAACACCCACAGGTATTGATTTGAGTTTGGACGGCGACTTTCTCACAGGTAATTTTAGCGATGTATTTTTATCTTGGACAAGAATAATGAGCGTCCTGATTAGATGACCAAATTAAAACACACTGACACCGCATGGTAAAAAGATGCATGTAAAAGAAATCTATGTTATATTTATTCATTTGTTTGATTCTGGAATATTGTTGATCGTTGATTTAAACGAGAGAAAAAAGGGGGGGGGTGACTTTTATTAGTGAATTTTACAGTTAAATAAATGTTATGTTTCGACAGTTTAAAGAGAAAAATAAAAAATTGTTGCGACTAAAGCTTAAATCAGCGTTAAAAATTGAACAAATATCAGTGGTTTTGTAAATGAGATTTATTTTAAATAGAAAATCTGAATTTATTATTTATTAATTTATTATTAATGATTCAATTGTATATCCCTTGGGAGGGGGAGGGGGGCTATGATGAAAATTTAAAAATAATAATCCAGGATTAGTTTTTTATTAAAAAAATCCAGGACCCCTGTGTTTTTTTAAGTTAATAATATGAAATATTGACATCCACACTTGCCTTTAGGACAATACAATTCTGTGTCCACACTTGTTTAAATATTAAAACATAATGATTTTTATTTCAAAGTTGGAAAGTAAATAAAAGCTTGAATTGAATTCACCCTTATACACGGCTGGTAATCGGCACAAGCAGAACAGTTGGTTCTGCAAAGAAATTCGTGAGGATAACTTCCGGTTTTGGTGGAGGAGAGTTCACGAAGACGCTTCGCAAGGTATGTACATGTCAAAAATTTAAATTTTCTTTTTTACTGCTCGAATATTGCAAAATCAGAGAATGCTATGCTGTGGCGAATGCTTTCACGATTAGAAACATGTATAGTTTATTCTTGTATATGAAGTGTAACTCTCGCAAAATCAATCGTCCCACGAAAAACATGACGAAAATTGTGACACTCTTACATTTCTAAGTTGTTCTTGACAAAGATGCAAGTTAAATTTTCAATATTTTTTCATCATGGGAGTCTAAATGTAATCGGAGATAAATTCCGATTCGTCAGAAGTAAATTGAAGTCTAGATTAATCTACAAACTGTCAATTTTCTCGTTTTCCTGCTTGAGGAGATCGGTTCTGATAGAGCACATTGCGAATGCATGAGGAGATCTGCTAGTTTTGTTAATTGTTTTCTGCAAAATTGATAAATTGACACTTTTAAACACAAAACTGATAAATACTCTAATCAAAATAAACTATTCTCTGTCCACTTTCAGGAGATGCCAGGATTCAAGGGAAAGAGGAAAAGGGGACTGACATTGACTCTTTACAAAAAACCATTTCGATATATTCACCGCCAAGGAAACGAACAAAAATAAGTAGCAGTACACCAAATTTAAAATTCCCATTAATCAGGCACACCAAGTTTATTAAAAAAGTCTCTTTCAATTTCAAAATATTTATATCCTTTCAAACGGGTTTACACATCTATTCGGCGCAACCTTTTTACTAAAGATGACGGAAATTTCACCGCAGATCTACACAAGTTATAATATTACATGATTTCAGCACATACATATGTCTAACGTAAATAAACATTCACTTAGTGCTAGTAGTCATGAATAAATTAAACACAAGATGTCAATTAAACTGGACATATCCTTAAAATCTGTAAAGCGCTTTACATCTTGTAACCACTACTAACAGAGATCTTTTTTATTTACTACATAATAGAAAAACAATCCACAAATTAATATTATTCTCAACTGTATGATATTTAATTTAGAGTGTATCATTTGTATTAGAAATTATAAAAATATGATTCACATTAAGTTTGATTATAAAATTATCTTACAGTGCATTTTCAATTTTGCCAATGTACAAATGTAAGGGAAGTTAATCGTGTGTATCCAATACACAATGGAAGTTGTCACAAACAACAAATGATCAATAATGACAAGTTTAATCATGGGAAACCGCAGTTACAATTATGAATTGATTCCTTAAATGAAATGTTTCTTTCTAGGTGACAGCCCATGAACAATGAAATATTACTTTTATACATTTAAAAACCTGACGGGAAGTTCGTTAATTTATTACCAGACAGACATGCAAAATTTGTGATTATACAGTGGATTACATGTGTCGTACCAAAACTAGCAAATCTCCTCATGCATTCGCACTGTAAGATAATTTTACAAAGTTAATGTGAATCATATCTTTATAATTTCTAATACAAATGATACACTCTAAATTAAATATCATACAGTTGAGAATAATATTAATTTGTGGATTGTTTTTCTATTATGTAGTAAATAAAAAAGATCTCTGTTAGTAGTGGTTACAAGATGTAAAGCGCTTTACAGATTTTAAGGATATGTCCAGTTTAATTGACATCTTGTGTTTAATTTATTCATGACTACTAGCACTAAGTGAATGTTTATTTACGTTAGACATATGTATGTGCTGAAATCATGTAATATGATAACTTGTGTAGATCTGCGGTGAAATTTCCGTCATCTTTAGTAAAAAGGTTGCGCCGAATAGATGTGTAAACCCGTTTGAAAGGATATAAATATTTTGAAATTGAAAGAGACTTTTTTAATAAACTTGGTGTGCCTGATTAATGGGAATTTTAAATTTGGTGTACTGCTACTTATTTTTGTTCGTTTCCTTGGCGGTGAATATATCGAAATGGTTTTTTGTAAAGAGTCAATGTCAGTCCCCTTTTCCTCTTTCCCTTGAATCCTGGCATCTCCTGAAAGTGGACAGAGAATAGTTTATTTTGATTAGAGTATTTATCAGTTTTGTGTTTAAAAGTGTCAATTTATCAATTTTGCAGAAAACAATTAACAAAACTAGCAAATCTCCTCATGCATTCGCAATGTGCTCTATCAGAACCGATCTCCTCAAGCAGGAAAACGAGAAAATTGACAGTTTGTAGATTAATCTAGACTTCAATTTACTTCTGACGAATCGGAATTTATCTCCGATTACATTTAGACTCCCATGATGAAAAAATATTGAAAATTTAACTTGCATCTTTGTCAAGAACAACTTAGAAATGTAAGAGTGTCACAATTTTCGTCATGTTTTTCGTGGGACGATTGATTTTGCGAGAGTTACACTTCATATACAAGAATAAACTATACATGTTTCTAATCGTGAAAGCATTCGCCACAGCATAGCATTCTCTGATTTTGCAATATTCGAGCAGTAAAAAAGAAAATTTAAATTTTTGACATGTACATACCTTGCGAAGCGTCTTCATGAACTCTCCTCCACCAAAACCGGAAGTTATCCTCACGAATTTCTTTGCAGAACCAACTGTTCTGCTTGTGCCGATTACCAGCCGTGTTATAATGATTTTTTAATTTCATTTAGAATAAACATTTAAAAAAATGTATTTTATGATACTGATGGCTGATTAAAATTGTTTGTCATGCATTAGCTGTCACTTGTAATATACAGGATGTAACCAATATACAGGAAGAGCTCCTACTGTGAAGCCATCTATTTTGAGATGCCATTCAATGAAAATAACAACCTGACCATATTGTTACATAATAAGAATAAGAATTAGATAAGAAATTAAAATTGATAGAAGGCAAGGATTTATATAATTAATACATTAAGTCAGATTTCATTTATTTAGGCTAACTTGGGTCAGTTATCAATTAAAGACAAAAATGGGTTTAAAAAAATCAGTCTAATAAGTATTTACCTAAATAACGATATTGTCATGGGTATTTCTTTATAAATTGTATTAAAAATCATTTTAATTTATGAAATAATCAACTTTCTGTTTACATATTTATTTTCAATAAAAATTTCTTTATTATTTTATCCCATTTTCCTTAATTTAACTTGTGCATATCCATATTTATACAATCTTATGTTAACGGCAAGTTACGTGTGTCGACCGTATTATCCACAATATTGTCCCACATACATAACAAAAATACATGCTAGATGTGTATTGTGACATTTTAGCAAATTTAGATTAAAACATAAAAACTTCAAAAAATGATTACACGGTGTTTTATTTTTGTGAATCTATGGCAATTTAAATCATAATTATGAGAATAAAGGTGTATTAGTTTTCTAAATATGCAAAGGCACGTGCACAATCATTCTCCGTGTTTGTTTTGTCAATATTTACAAACGGATGTAAAGGGAGTCACTAATGCGCATACGCGCTAATATCTGACATTTGATTGGTCGGCTGAACCAGCCATCAGCTGACGGATTTTACCACTAAGAGCGTTCAAGCTAACTTAATGCAGCGACTAGCGGGAGAGTAATATAACGACTGGGTTACGTTCAAGCTAACTTGAATAATACTGCGCCCTCTATCGACACTTTCGCTGGCAGTAGCGAAGAGCAAGCTAAAAAAGTTCCGAAAATCTTTCCGACCAATGAAATAGCGCGAAACAAAATATGCTCGGTTGACCTCCTGAATGGGCACGAGTGGAGGAAAGTTGGATGTGTCGTCGAGAATAAACTTGAATTTCGTCAATAAATATTTGTTGTTCGTACGTATAAACTAGATAGGAATGAAGGGAAATCATTTTTGAGACGAGGACAAGCGAAGGTCCTTTTTAAAACTGGCGCGTTATTGTAAAATATCGAGTCGAAGCGAGGATTCCCTCTTCGTATTTTGACGATTGTTTCTTACCTTTATGTATATATAAGTAATAAGGCAGCTGGACATGGAAACAAAAGTTAGTAGAACGAGAGATTTGTAACACGAAATGTTGTAAAATATGGATAAATGGTTCAAAGATATACTTCCAGACAAAGATCCATACCATAATCGCGGGAGGAACCAAATGAGGAAAAAGGGGGGGGGGGTCCGGAATTCGAGTGCCTGTGGTTTTGAATACTGAATACGCATTTGGTTAACTTCAAATTTGTCTAATAAACTTTTTTTTCGCGATCTATTCTGTTGACAGGAAATATTAAGTCAACAGTTGGATCGATATCGGTATAATGTTTGATATTTCGGATATATATTTTTCAAGTCAAATTTTCATACTTTAGCATATAACAATTTTTTTTTAAAGAATTATGATAAGAAGCAATTATATTCAATTCGTTTAGTATAATGTAAACATAAAAACTCGGGTTAACCGGAATTAGACTACTAATACATTTCTGTTTGTTTGGATGAATCCTGAGATCACGCAGTTTGATATTATTCAATAACACAGCTACTACAACCATTAAAAAAAACCACTGATGTTAATTTATGTAATAACAATTTTAAATATTGCTTTCATAAACTTTATTATGATTGTAAGCATTTAATCGTGTGATTGTTATCGGTGTCAGCTTGGTACAATCATACATTGTATTTCTTTAATTGTTGTGTAAACATAGTTCCAGGTTTTTATCTGGATATAGTAATTGGGCTTAATTAAATATTTGACACTTCTAGCGGAATTGGAGTTAGAGTTTGAAAAGATGATTTGTACTGATTTATCATTACGGTACATTAAAATTTATTTTACACAATATTCTGCGATCCGGAGTTAACCGCAGAAAATTAGATAGCCGCAGAAATTACCGGTTATACGGTATATGAAATGAGTCAAGTATGTGTTTAAGTTGTATTTTCAAAATGCTTATAAAAAAATATTTGTTCATTAAGATATACCATTGTCGTCTCTACTTGTGTTGCTGACATGTGTCTGTTTCTATAGGTGTACTCTGGTTCTTCAGGTTGTCTGGTTCTTTTGACTGTGTGTCCTGTACCTATGTCTGTTGATTTGACGTGAACGGTCCTATTGCTGTCGTAGTCAGTTGAGTGCTTTGACATATGTGTTGGGAAAGCTGGGAACAGTGTAGCAATTCCTGCCATAGTTGTTGAAGTTTGTTTTTTTGTTTTTTTAGCACTGTTTAACAAAGGGACATTTAAACACAACATGTAGTATTTAGCAAATAATCATAATTAGCAAATTAAAAAACATAAAGGATTAAAGGACGTCGTTAATATGGGGTATAGCTGCGGTTCGGGAACAGAAAAAGCTGTGCATTACAAATATGCAGAGAAAATCATGCAAAGACTATTTGAGAATAATATTCAATAAACATACATTATATAAGTTAAGTATAAATTAAAAATTTGGGAATGTACCGATTCAGATTCTACATTAATGTAAGTCTGAGGTCAGTTACGCTTGCAGTCTTCATCATCGTGCTTTTTTTTTTTTTTTTTATACTAATATTTATTTTATTGAAAAATTTCAAATTTTACACATTATTGGTTTTTTTAAATAAGATTTCATCTGAAAAATAAATTGAAATTAGTTGATGTAAGATATTACCTTGTAAATTGTGTCTACACGACCAAATAGCATGTGTATAGGCATAAACATAAGGGTAATATTTAAATTTTACATTGTATAATATAATATTTTGAATGTCCATTGAAAATGTATCTACAGTACATGTAGATCTGCTTTAATAAAATCTTTTATCAACTAAATAAGGACATTGCACAAATAAATGCACTATAGTTTCTATAGTATTTTTGCAATATGGACAATTATAAGTGTCCAGATAAATACCTCTGGTTTTCATTTTTTCCCCAGTAGGTAAACACATATGTATATGAATTCTCTAATATATAATGTATTCACTAAACATAAGGTAGCCCATATTGGTTTGAAATCAATGTAGGAATAGTTTACCTCCACTTTATGTGTGAGTTTATCAAGGTCCAATAATTGTAAATATATATCCTTTACAGTTTTGTTATCTAGTATAATGTTTTCTTTGTATTTTAAGTACAAGGTTTTAATTTTGTTGTGTGTGCCTATAGTTTGTATTGTGTGCTGTACGTAGTTAGGTGCTAGCTCCGGTAGTATATCTCTAGTAGTATAACCCAAGAAATAGCTGAAAATGCTTGTTCATGCAGAGTTATTTCCCTTTAAAACTATTTAAAAGTAAGGCGTTGATCTTTGTTTGTATGTCTGGAACTTGTTGGCCACCATTACAAAAAGGTTGTATCTGTTTATAATCTGTATGTGTTTTGCTGACGGGGGAACTATCCTGGCTACATACAAAATTTTACTCAACATATAAGTATTTATGATAAGAACCTTATGCCTTAAACTTAACCTTCTATCCTTCCATTTTTCAAATTGTATTTTAACTTTATTTTGTATCTGTATCCAGTTAGTATTTATATGGTCCTTACCAAACCATATTCCTAACACTTTTACCTTGTCTTTTACTAGTTGGTGTATATGTGGGTGGTTAATGGTGTCCGGGTTACCTATTTTTAGAATTTCTGTTTTTTGTTCGTTTATTCTAGATCCTGACACTTGTCAGAAATTTTTGAACTCTTTAATCAGATCATCGTATTCGGAGATATCTGTACTTATAATTGAGCAATCGTCTGCGTGTTGAAAAAGTTTTGTGTTTTTATGTGTATTTGGGATATGTATGCCTCTAATATTGTCATTACATCTAATACTAGATGCCAGTGTTTCTATAATTAGAGCATATAGTGAAATACTGAGAGGACACCCTTGCCTGATAGACCTAGTAATAGGAACTATGTTTGTAAGTAAGCCATTTACTTGAACCTTGCTATTTATGTTTTTGTATAAAATTCCCACCCATGTAATAAAATTCACCGGCAAATTCATGGCTTTCAATACTTCAGTTATAAAAAGATGCTCCACTCTGTCGAAAGCCTTCTCCTGATCAAAGGATATTAGTAGACCATCAAGTTCGTTTACATCCATGTATTCTAAGATGCTACTTATCGAAGATAAATTATCAAAGATGACCTTATCCGGTCCAGCTCCTGTTTGACTAGGGTCTATCAATTTATTTATTACCTTGGCAAGGCTGTTTGTTAAAAATTTGGCTATAATTTTATAATCAAAACATAATAAGCTAATAGGTCTCCATTGCTTAAGATCTTTATAATCCCCCTTATTTTTATACATCATAGTAATGATGCTACTTTTCATAGTGTCAGTTAGCTCCCCTTGTAAATATATGTTATTCAAAACCTCTACCAAATCTTTCCCTATAATTAGCCAAAAACGTGAATAGAAAGATTTACCCAACCCATCTATTCCTGGAGACTTATTATCTTCAAAACTATTGATTATTTTTATACATTCATCTGTAGATAAAAAATTATCAAAGTAAGTCCAATCTTCTTCAAATCAAGATGTGTTAAATATTCTTTAATCTCGTCCAGACCAATATTTTGCCCTTTATATAAATCTGCATAAAAATTATATACTACATCAATGACTTCCTGTTTGTTTTCTCTTATTTGCCCCAGATTGTCTAAAACCGCAGTAATTTCTCTGCGGTCCCCCCTTTTTTCCTCAGCTAATTTAAAAATCTCTATGTTATCTATATCCTCTTCAAAAAATTCTTGCCTTGACCGGATTAAGATACCTTTTTTCTTTTTGTTTTCTAACATAATAATTTTTTTCTTGGCATCTTTTACTTTGTTTTCATCCACATCGACACCATCTTCTTCTCTTTCTAATTCTAAGTATAAAGTTTGTATTTTTTTCCTCTCATCTTCAGCTAAATTCTTAGAAAAAGTTATACTTAAACTTTTTATTTTCTTTTTACCTATTTCCCACCAGTCAAGTAGAGAATACTTTAATTTTTCTGATTGCCATCCCTTCCAAAAATGTTCAATTAGCTTAATGTAATTTTCATTTTCTAATAAAGATTCATTAAATTTCCAATAGCTATTTCCCCATTTCTCTCTCTGAAATTTCCCGAGCCGATTGGCGAGGGAAATTTAGTCTCAAGACTGGTATTTTTCGCAAATACCCCTCCCAAACATGATATATCTGTTTAATTACACAGAGTATCTGTTTAATTCTACCGAATGATGTTACATAAAACGCACAACTGATAACGTTTCACAAATTTTGTTACAAGCGTCTCGGTGAAGGTTAAAAACGGCATGTACGATTTTGCAAATACCATGAAAAAAAGTTAAATCTTATGCAAATACACCTACAGGTACATGAAGTAAAAATTCTGCAAATTCACAATGCAAGGCCTGAATTTGAAAAAAAAAAAAAAAAAAAATCACGGCTATTAACCAATCAGAATCCAGCATTCTTATATAAGGTGTAATTAATATAAAAATACTCATAAATATTTGAAATACTCTGAGAAGATACATTTTTTGTAGAAAAGAAACTGTGAAATAGATGACGAAACTCGTATCTTATTGGCTTTTAGAGGGGACTCAGCTATATATAATAACTAATGTTGATATGTCATTTGTTTCAATAAAATTGTTTTCATTATTATAAAAAAGATCAACCTCAGAGAAACTTAAAAAGTAAATTAAGAAGTGAAATAACATCAGCAAAACCAGCCATCACCTATATGCAGACAGTGGACAAACGTGATGCTGACACTCTTCTACCGATTATACAACGTGTGGTACAACCAGGGACCATCATACACTCAGACCAATGGAGGGCATACTACCGTATCCAGGAAAAACTTCATCTAGAGCATGCAACAGTCAACCATTCTGTCAACTTTGTTGATCCGGAGACCGGCGTCCACACACAGACCATTGAATCTTGTTGGGCACAAACCAAGCTAAAGTTCAAGACCATGAAGGGCGTCTCAGCCGATGCCCTTCCTTCCTACCTACCTAGATGAAAGAATGTGGCGAGACTGTTGGGGGAAGACCACCGAAGACGCTTTTAACAACTTATGTGCCCACATAGCAAAACAGTACCCAGTGTAAATGTAGCAGTGTGTTCTTTCCACCAGTGTATTCTTTCCAGAGGACAAGTTACACTAGTGTATAATTTCCAGAGGAATTATTGCACTAGTTTATTTTTTCCATGCTTAGTGTAAATTATCCTTTGTTTAATTGTGTATCCAAAACACTCTTAAAAGGGATTTTTTTAGGGGGACTATAAAAAAAATGGGGCATGGGCTTATTGGGAGGTTAAAAAATATTGAAGTGATTATTTCAAAATGAATTGTTATGTGGAAATTATACACTAGTATAATTTATCCTGGAAAAAATTACCTAGTGTAGTTATTCTTCAAGGAAATACTACACTACCTTAAGTGTCATCCTTTTTCTAATAGATGTGATAATAAATTGTATATCAATTTATGCAATATTTCCAGAGGAATTATTGCACTATGTTATTTTTTCCATGCTTAGTGTAAATTATCCTTTGTTTAATTGTGTATCCAAAACACTCTTAAAAAGGATTTTTTTTTAGGGGGACTATAAAAAAAAATGGGGCATGGGCTTTTTGGGGGGTTAAAAAATATTGAAGTGATTATTTCAAAATGAATTGTTATGTGGAAATAATACACGTATAATTTATCCTGGAAAAAATTGTCTATTGCAGTTATTCTTCAAGGAAATAATACACTTCCTTAAGTGTCATCCTTTTTCTAATAGATGTGATAATAAATTTTATATCAATTTATGCAATATCATTTAAATATTTATCAATTCAAACAATAAATAGTACATTCATAATACTTTACAGCTTTGAACTGTTGAGTACATATATGTCAAGGACAATAATATTCATAAATAATAGATTGTTTAATTTTTCTACTCCGTTTTGGTCTACCTGAGGTCTCTTTGGTAATGGGTTGTAACCTCTCCTCTAATCCAATGTCGAAATTCATATTTTCAGCACATTCAGCTCCTAAAACAATCCTCCTGTTTCATATTTTAATATTTAATCTTTAATATTAGAATAAATTGATGAGATGCTATTAAATAAAACGCACGGGTGACAACAATAGGAAAACTGGTTCTGAGTGATTAGCGCGTTTATAAACATGTGTGTTAATCATAATAAACAAAACTTACCTGTGTTTTTTTAAAGTTCGCACTATTTATGGATAGTCAACACTAGTGTACATTTTTTCATCGGAAATTCTACACACCGGAATAAAAGTACGCTTACATAAACAGTTACAGCCGTTTCAAGTCCCAAAGTGGCAAAACAGTCCTTTTAAGGGCTACCAAAATAGTTAAAAAAGAATCTAAACTGTTATGCAATTACAAATTAAAATGAGCTATCCTAACGTTCAAATTTCTCAATATACTTTTATAATGTAAGATAAGATACTTTTATTTACCAATTATGGGCCCACGAGGGACACGAATATTCACATATATAATTATTTAAAACATAACATATGTTTAACAAAGACAAAGATACAATAACATATATTTATAACATGTCATTTATATGCTCAGTGTGGTTGATATGTATTAATACATCCAGCTAGATATATGTATATGATATATGTATCATGGCATCGTGTTATCGGTTTTCATGCTATTATCGATTTTCCGATATAGCGATTAACAGTGTTAACCCTTCATCATATGACAATTGGAATTTTCAAAGAATGGCTAGTTAAATATTTCTTTGTACATAAGATTGTTTTTAAAGCCATTCTTTTATTTTAATATACTCTCATATTCGGTAAAAAGCTCATGAGAGCTTGTGTTTATTGTTATACAAAAACCGAATTCAAATAAAGTTTTCTTATCTTTCTTATCCTATCGATTATCTGGCAACTTTTGTTGTCAGTAAAATGGCGTCATCTGTTTTCGTGTGAAGTAATAACAAGGCCGATATACGGGATGGAAACGAATATAAAATCCGGAAATGGCTGGTTTTAAAATTTCATGGTTCTGGCCATCTACCAAATCATACTACATCTAAATAAAATAACAGAATGTTTGAAAATGACCACTTTCAAAATTGTGTTTACTTTAGATGTTTTTTTTAGTGCTGAAACCACAATGCACTGCAAAGTGACATGTATTTTATATAAGAAACAGGCACATTTCAGTCACCTCTTTTGTTTACAAGTACGATCAGTGACCCCATGACAGTTACATGACAGGAAGAACAGGTGTCTGAGAGGCAGACGACATAGTTAAATTCTATATACCCCTTCTGGATTTTTTTTCCAGCTACTTTATAAATGAAGTAAATTTTTAGCATTACAAAAAGTATGGTTCAGTAGGTAGGTTCACTGTTTTTGGTACTTACGTCTTTAAAAGCAAACTTTAACATCTTTTACAGATGTCACGCTGTAGTCTTGTTTATGTTCCATAAATAGAAACCGGAAGACACGTCAAAAATAATGCATGCACTGTGGAAATCAAAATAAAATGGATAAAACGAAAACAGATGACGCACGAAAACACATACCGTGACGATATATATTTTTAATAGTATCTCTTTTGAAATCTTTGTAAATTACCCTTTAATTCTGTCAATCATTTAAGAAAAAAAAATACGTTAACATCCTTGTAAATAACCCTTTAATTATGTCAACCATTTTATTAGTTTATTTTCAGTTAAATTTTTGTTCAATTGTTATGTACCATTTGAATCAATTTAATCATATAGCAAACTTATATATTGAAAGAGTAGTTATCTCCCTTTAAATGTCTTATTTAAGAAAAACGTATTTTCTTCCAATAACAAGTAAAAATAACATAACAAGTTAACCTATTGGTTTTTTCAAAGTTTACAAAATTAAAAAATATATATATTGTCTAAAAATTATGTTTCTAAACTATTTTCTTGAAAACAAACATTTATGTTCATACCTAATGTAGAGGCATATTTATTTCATATAATACTATCTGTTTGACGATTAAAGTTCGAATCATTGAGAAGATTTACCATCATATAAACAGTCCTATACTTAGTACATCTTACCGTACCGATTGAGAGTTGTTTTGGATAAAAGAATTAGGCACTGCAATGATAACATCAAAGGAGTGGGAAATTTGTCAAGTCCTGGATGCAACGAAATCAACGTGATGAGCCTCTTTAATACTTTTCCAAGAACTAAACGTAGCTATGGTCATAAAAGAATTCAACATCCTAATGTTAAAAAGTCCTCTAAACCAAGAACGTTACAAGATACTTTTAATGATTTACTTTCTAATATACAGAAACCTCTTGGAATTCATCATATTCATACAATCTTATTTTCACTACCTGTAAACTACCTCAAAGATCTTGGGGATTTTGGACTTGACAAAGGAGGCGTAGATCCTTTTTCTCCTAAGTACAGATTGTCTAGTATTATATGTGACGTGGCGTCCTTTCGTCTTTTTAAACCAGTTCGATCTGAACCTCTTCATTATAACAACAGAAAATTCCTCCATATTCCGTTTGCTAACAAAGGAATCGATGCTATTAACATCAGCAACATTCTTAATAGAAAAGAGGTCGTAAAAGAAATTCCACCATATTTCAAAAATCAATCTGTTCCTATTGTCTCCTATAGCTACACTAACATCATTGGCCGTAAAATTTTCAACTACAAAGAAGCATTGCAAGATATTAACATAGAAGAGTACCTTAAGAACCCTCTGACTTGTGACTGCTCCCACTCTCCTTTTCAATACAACCCATCTGGACATGTAATCACTGGTGATCTGAATATCATTCAACATGAGAGTCTCCGAAAGGTGATTTCTCATGGTCCTAAATTCAGAGAACCTCAACACATCAATTGGAAACATAATTTCAAGATAATTATGGATGCTGTTGAAGATTATGCCCGAAGGTGGATAAAGAGAGAAGTAGACCAAGATCCTGAGTTAGAGTCCTTGTCAGACTGGGTTAGAACAATTAGGTCTCTAGTACAAGGTCGGATTCACAACTCAAAAATTGTGTTAATAGTCGACCTAAGTCTGTATTTAAAGACCAAGAAGCTGTTAAGTGTCTTTCCTCTCTTCATGACAAATATGTTATCGTTCCTGCAGACAAGGCTTCCAACAATATCGTGTTTGTATGTAAATCATATTACTTCGAATGCCTAATCAAGGAATTAGGCATAAATAGCAACACCTCTAGTAATACCATATACAAACCAACTTCGTTCGACAAAGATGAAATCCTAGCTAACCACAGATCATTCATGACCTCTTTAAACATTCCCTCTGGTAAAGAGTCTGAGGATTTACCCTATTTATATTGGATAACTAAACTCCATAAGACACCATACAAAGAAAGGTACATAGTGGGATCATCAACTTGTTCGACGAAAGAATTGTCTATTCACCTGACAAAGATTCTGTCTGCAGTAAAAGAGGGACAACAGAAATATTGTGAAACTGTTTACTCGCGTAGTGGCATAAATCACATGTGGATTTTGAAAAACTCTAAAGATCTTTTGGATAACCTGAAATCAAGATCTTTCTCTCAGGTATCCTCCATCAAAACTTTTGATTTTTCAACTCTATATACCACCCTACCGCATGACAAATTAAAAACCCGCTTAAAAGAAACAATTCATAAAGCTTTTAGTCATAGAAACAATGGCTCAAAATTTGTTGTGTTAGGCTACAATTCCACATATTTTTCAAACAAAATTCAAAAAGGTAAAACATGCTACTCCGAGGAACAAGTGATCAGTATGCTGGAGTTCCTCATCGATAACATATTTGTCTCCTTTGGAGGGACACTGTTTCAGCAGGTCGTCGGCATACCAATGGGTACGAATTGTGCCCCTCTTCTAGCCGATTTATTTTTATACTCATATGAGTCGGAGTTTCTTCAAAAGCTTGTAAAAGATAAGAAGATTCATGAGGCTAGAGCCTTTAATTTCACATACAGGTATATTGATGACGTTTTATCTATCAATAATTCTAGATTTGCAGAATTTCTTCCATTGATATATCCTCCAGAGCTGGAAGTTAAAGAGACCACCGATACAGCTTCGTCCGCATCATTTTTGGACTTATACCTCGAATTTGACGACAGTGGTCAACTCAGTACTAAAATTTATGATAAGCGGGACGTGTGCAGCAATATACCAGCTTCTCCTGCATATGGTGTTTACATCTCGCAATTGATTCGCTATGCAAGGGCCAGTAGCAATTATTCTGATTTCCTGAAACGTCATCTTCATCTGAGAAACAGGCTACTGGACCAGGGCTATAAAAAGATTCGCCTTATTCAATCTCTTAAAAAGTTTATATTCCGATACCAAGATCTTGTCGAAATATATTCCGTCTCTGCAGAAAAAATTATAAGCGATGCATTTTCATATAGTGAAAATGTATAAAGATAAAGAAGTCAAAAAATGTCAAGGATAATTTTTTTGTCAATGTGTGACGTAAAAATATTTTTGACATTTACGTCACCGAATATGGTACTGCTTTGAGAACTATTTTACCTATTTTGTTCCTGTATTTAAATACTGTTATAGTGACAGCCGGAACCTTTGAACCGTAATGAGAGCGGGAGGTTTGGCGCCTTAAAATCTGATTCAACCCACCATTTCTTTAGAAATGCCTGTACCAAGTCAGGGTCATTACGGTTTTCACAGTTTTCCGGTTGTTGACTGATTTTGTCAGTTTATATAATTATGAGTTTTGACTTTCCCTTTGTAAGATTGTTCGAGTTTGGTAATTTTGTTATTACCCTTATCTAATTACCAAATCTCAAAACTGGTACTGGTATGTGCTAAAGAAGGTGTAAAACCTATAATTAATATCTTTAAGCTTTTCTACTAAATTTGTGTTTTTTTTAGCCTGCCTGGCCATTTTATCTTAAGATTAACCTTTCAAAGACTATACATTTTCTGAAAGGTCCATGATTCCTCTATGTTCTGTCAGAATATCAGGCCATGTTTAAAGTCTTGCAGTGAAATGCCAGGCTATGGAAAATACCTACTTTAAAAATAGCTCTGTCATCCCCCAGAAATTCCCTATTTATAGGTCATGCATCAAATCCTCCATATCCATATTAAAATACAACTAAATCAATCAAATTTGGGCTCAAAATAATCCTTATACATTTAACTTCAATTATCAATTTAATTATTCCATTCCATTCAGTATTTGTCACAATACAACAAAGTGAAAGGAACTTGTTTCTTTAAAAGGGACTACTTTTGTATATGTTCTTAGCTCTGATTAGTTGAATTACTGGTTTGACACCAGAAGTAAATTGAATGCTTTTTTTCAAAAGAAATTTCTACTGAACAATCCATTAGTACAAGAAACAGAAAATGTTATATGCTTTGAACTATAGAAAATAAGTAATAGATGTGAATAACAAATATTTAGAACTGACATAATGATATACATGTATACTTAGATAATAGAAAATTGTTATAAGTTTTATATGCTTTAACTTGGTGTGATAGTATATTTTAATAAAGATAAAAAATTAATAAAAAATGGTATAACATTTTTATACCAGTATTATGGACAATACTGATATTCCAGTATTGTGGTTGCTAAAGTCAATTGATTCTAGTTAGAAAATCACATCAACATCTTGTGCTCAGAAATTTGAGCTGAAATGATCGCTTTAAAAATTATATGTGGTGCAAAAGGAATCGCTTGTAAACTGCAGTGGTATCATGTTTTGCACGACATAGCCCTTTATTGTCTCTTTTATTAATTATTTTTCAGAAAGATATGGATGCCCATCAACAGACTTGTACAAATTCTGAACAAATGTTACCAATAGATATAAATGGTGTAGACAAAACTGCTAATAAGAAGGTTCTATCACAGAATAAGTGTATAATGCATGATTTAATAGGCTACAATAAAGAATCATCTGATAGGAATAACAAAAAAGAACATCAAATTTTAGATGAGTGTAAGACAATAAAAACTGAACGCTTATTCAGGTGTGACCAAAGAGTTGCTTTGGAAGATATGAGATTACAAAAGGGAGATGGAATGCATGCAGGTAACAAACCTTATAAATGTGGTAAAGTGTTCCGAAAGAGACAACACCTGCAGCAACACATTAGAACACATACAAGTGATAAACCTTATAAATGTGATATATGTGACAAAGAGTTTATGCACAGTAGAAGCATACCGAGACACATTAGAAAACATACAGGTGATAAACCTTATAAATGTGATATATGTGGTAACGGGTTTAATCGGAATGACAACCTGCAGAGACACATTAGAACACATACAAGTGATAAAGGGTTTGATCGGAATCGACATCTACAAACCCACATTAGAACATATACAGGTGATAAACCTTATAAATGTGATATATGTGGTAAAGAGTTTAGACAGAGTGGAGACCTGAAGAAACACATTAGAACACATACAGGTGAAAAACCTTATAAATGTGATATATGTGACAAAAAGTTTAGACAGAGTCAAAACCTGCAGCGACACATTAATACACATACAGGTGAAAAACCTTATAAATGTGATTTATGTGATAAAAGGTTTTATCAAAATAACAACCTGCAACAACACATTAGAACACATACAGGTGATAAACCTTATAAATGTTATTTATGTGATAAAGGGTTTAGACAGAATGAACACCTTCAGAGACACATTAGAATACATACAGGTGATAAACCTTATAAATGTGATGTATGTGATAAAGGGTTTAAACAGAATCAACACCTTCAGAGACACATTAAAACACATACAGGTGATAAACCTTATAAATGTGATTTATGTGGTAAAGGGTTTACTGATAATTATATCTTAAATAAACACATAAAAATACATACTATTACAGGTGATAAATGTGATTTATGTGATAAAGAGTTTAAACGGAGTGGAGACCTGCAGAGACACATTGAAATACATACAGGTGATAAGTCTTGTATTTTAAATAAATGTGATATATGGTTTATGCAAAATGGAGACCTACAAAGACACATTGGAACACATACAAGTGATAAACCTTATAAATGTGATTTATGTGACAAAAAGTTTATGCACAGTAGAAGCATACCAAGACACATTAGAACACATACAGGTGATAAGCCTTATAAATGTGATGCATGTGGTAAAGGGTTTACTTATAATTCTGCATTAACAGTGCACATGAGAACACATACAGGTGATAAGCCTTTTATATGTGATATGTGTGGTAAAAGGTTTACTGAGAGTTCTACCTTAAAAGTGCACATGAGAACACATACAGGTGATAGGCCTTATAAATGTGATATATGTGGTAAAGGGTTTACCCAAGCATCTGCCTTAAAAGTGCACATGAGAACACATACAGGTGATAAACCTTATAAATGTGATATATGTGACAAAGAGTTTATGCACAGTAAAAACATACCGAAGCACATGAGAACACATACAGGTGATAAGCCTTATAAATGTGATATATGTGGTAAAGGTTTTACTGATAATTATAACTTAAAAATGCACATGAGAATGCATACAGGTGATAAACCTTATATGTGCGGTATATGTGGTAAAGAGTTTAACGCGAATTGTAAGATAAAGGTGCACATGAGAACACATAATAAGGGTGATAAACCTTATGTGTTATAAAGAGCTTAAAGTGTGAAATGTGAATTTCAAAAACATGTAACACATACAGGTGATGTACCTTGTAAGAATGATATATGTTGTATTGGTTAGGTCGAATCAAGAAGTTGACATATATTAGAACACATACAGGTGATAAACCTTATAAATTGTGATGTATGTGGTAAAGGCTAGGTCGAATCAAGAAGTTGACATATATTAGAACACATACAGGTGATAGGGTTAGGGTTAATATGGTGTTAATAACGCCAGTTTCAACAAAATTTCTGACAGTTATATCATGTCGATCGTATTATGTTTTGGTGTTGTCATCCGTCTGAAAACAGAATGGTTTCGGTGCGAAAACTTAATTTTGTACATGTAGTTGCATTTTAAATAAAATGGACCTTGCATAATGGTTGGTATTGATTTGGGGTATTGTAACCCTACCCGTTTCTAAACAACAGACCCTAAGGTGCAAAAATGGATGTTTCTGTTATTTGTACCTGGGATGTTTGTTTTTCATCTGATTTTGAAGGGTCTTTTTTAGCTTACCTCGCCAAAAAGCCGTGTGAACTTAAAAATTGACATCACTAAAACACCTGTCGTCTGTTAACATTTGAATCTTCTCCTCTGAAACTGTTTGGTCAAATGAACCAAACCTTGGCAGGAAGCATCTATGGAAAGTCCTCTATAAAGATTGCTCTTTTTCTCCCGATCAGTTAACAAACATGCCCGCCTTAATGACTTCTTGTTTCTGGTTGGTTGATTTATTAAGATCTTCTCCTCTGAAACCGCTTGACCAAGTAAACCGAAACTTGGTTGGAAGCATCCATGGAAGGTCTTCTATAAAGAATGCTAATTTCGTCCTGATTTGTTAACTGACATGGCTGCCATTGGCAATTCCTGTTTCTGGTTGGTCGATTTCTAAAAATCTTCTCCTCTGAAACCACTCGTCCAAATAAAGCAACATTTTACAGGAAGTATCTATTGAAAGTCCTCTTATAGATTTCGTCATTTCATCCCGATTGGACAAAAACATGGTTGAGATCCTGTGCAAGTTTTACAAATTTTGTGTCGATCATACAACTAATTTGCCCGCATTGGTATAGTTCGTGTTTGTGATTGACCAATTAAAAAAAATCTTCTTCAAAACCATTTGGCCAAATTAATTGAAATTTGGTAGGTAAAATCACAGATTAAATTACACAGGCTCAGCCCACTGAGCATCTAATTTTATTAAGGAATGCCTTGCTTAGGAGCCCAAAAGGGGGAAATTTCAATTAAACTTTTTGGGGCATTTTTAATCCAATTGTATTTTATTTCTAAAAGGGGTCGAAATTCCTAAATTTCGAAGATTTGAAAGGCATATAGAATTTTTTTGTTCAATTTTGATGGGCTTTTATCTTTGAATATATTGAAATGAAGACTTCCCCAGTGGTATGTCAACAAATTTACTCTCGCTTACAGCAATTTACCATGCGAAGAAAAATAATGTGTCCACACATGCTTTTAAAATACACTTGTTTAATTTTCCTCGTGTGGACATGCTGTGGTTGTATCATGCTGCAATCTGCATAGCCCTTTATTACTTGAAATAAACATGTCATATGTACATTTTGTATATTATTTATATATATAATTTGAAGAAAATCAAATTAGATATCTGATTTAGTAAGTGTTAACAAGGACAAGAGGTCAATTTAATTACTACATTTAACTTCTGTTCATATGGATATCAATTGACAGTGAAGTTTATGTAACATCTTAAGGATTTTGATTGGTCAATTACATAATTTGATGTCACTCTGGGTAAGAATTTAAGAAAATTAAATTTGATTTGCCTTTTGAAAAACAAAAGAAATAAACCTGATTTTTTTTGCTTTGGAAAGAAAAACTTGTTGAGAGAAAACAAAATAGCATAGTAGTATTTTTATTGTAGATATACTGTAATAGTTTGTTCAGTTGGTAGATAAAATATACTAGAAAAAGTCAGGGCTCACCAAACCAGACAGGGCCATAGTGGTTGTAATGATATAGGTTGGGTTTTTGTGCTTTTATTTATGCATGTATTTTATTTATGATATGAGACTGTCTTTTATGATTTATGTATGTATGTATGCAGAACTATAAATATGCTGATTTGTGTTATTTAAGTATTTTTAACCATTGTGCTGCTTTGTTATTTCTGCTTTTAAAATATGCAGTCACTTTTATTGCTTTAAATGTGCTATTTTTTAAGTACTTAATTTAGATGTATATTTTTTTTTAGCCCACCTTGCCAAAGTCAATGTGAGCTGTTGCGATCATTTGGCGTCTGTTGTCCATTAACTTTTCACATTTTAATCTTCTCCTCTGAAAACCCTTAGCCATCTATAGAAGGTCCTCTCTAAAGAGTGCACATTTTATCCCGATCCATTAACAAACATGGTCGCCACAGGCAATTCTTGTTTCTGATTGGCCGATTTTTAAAATTCTTCTCCTCTGAAACCGCTTGGCCAAATGAACCGAAACTTGGTAGGAAGCATCTATGGAATGTCCTCTATGAAGATTGCTCATTTCGTCCCGATCAGTTAACAAACATGGCTACCACCGAAACTTGGTAGGAAGCATCTATGGAATGTCCTCTATGAAGATTGCTCAATTCGTCCCAATCTGTTAGCAAACATGACCACCACATGTAATTCTTGTTTCTGATTGGTCGATTTCTAAAAAATCTTCTCCTTTGAAACTGCTCAGCCATATGAACCAAAACTTGGTAGGAAGCATCTACATGTATGGAAGGTTGTGTATTAAGTTTCCTCAAAGCAGAATGAAAGATGAGCGACACAGGCTCAGTGGGCTGAGTCTCTAGTTTATGTGTTGTGCTCGCCTTTGTGCTTTTAATTATGCATGTATTTTATTTATGCTATGTGTCTCTCTATAACTATGATTTTATGTATGTTTAACCATGTGCTGATTTATTATTTTTGTCAATTGTTTCTGTTTTTTAAATATCATGTCGGATAAAAAGTTCTGGAGAACTCATGTTGTAATTTGTTTTTATATAATATATGCTTCCGACTTTAAATAAAAATTACTTGCTTACTTACTTACAACGGCCTGTGCAATCAGTGCCTATCACCACTAAAGTTATGAGTTTGAACCCCATTCATGGCGAGGTGTACTTGATACAACATTATGTGATAAAGTTTGCAAGCGACGTGCGGAATGTTGGTGGTTTTCTTTGTTCACTCAAGGTTCCTCCACAAATAAAACTGACCGCCACGATATAACTGAAATATTGTTGAAAGTGGTGTTAAACACCATAACCCCAACCCAGATAAGATAATGTGTATTGTTTGTGATGGAAAAGCTTTCAAATTTTTAAAGACTTTTTAGCTCACCTTGCCAAAGGCAATGTGAGCTTTTGCCATCACTTGGCGTCCGTCGTCCGTTAACTTTTCACATTTTAATCTTCTCCTCTGAAACCCCTCAGCCAAATGAACTGAAACTTGGTAGGAAGCATCTATGGAAGGTCCTTTATAAAGATAGCTCATTTTGTCCCGATTGGTTAACAAGCATGGCCGCCACAAGTAATTCTTGTTTCTGATTGGTTGATTTCTAAAATATCTTCTGTTAAAAGAAAGATAACTCTTGTTTAAATATAGATATCTGTATTCAAAATGCAGTTATCTCTATACAGATTTTTTTTATCTTCTCCTCTGAAACCGCTTGGCCAAATGAACCGAAGCTTGGTAGGAAGCATCTATGGAAGGTCCTCTGTAAACTTTGCTCATTTCGTCCCGATCCGTTAACAAACATGGCCACCACAGGCGACTCTTGTTTCTGATTGGCTGATTTTTAAAATTCTTCTCCTCTAAAACGGCTTGGCCAAATGAACCAAAACTTGGTAGGACGCATCTATGGGCGGTCCTCTATACATATTTCTCATTTTGTCCCTATCCATTAACAAACATGGCCGCCACAGGTAATTCTTGTTTCTGATTGGTTGATTTCTAAAATATCTTCTGTTAAAAGAAAGATAACTCTTGTTTAAATATAGATATCTGTATTCAAAATGCAGTTATCTCTATACAGATTTTTTTTTTCTTCTCCTCTGAAACCGCTTGGCCAAATGAACCGAAGCTTGGTAGGAAGCATCTATGGAAGGTCCTCTGTAAACTTTGCTCATTTCGTCCCGATCCGTTAACAAACATGGCCACCACAGGCGACTCTTGTTTCTGATTGGCTGATTTTTAAAATTCTTCTCCTCTAAAACGGCTTGGCCAAATGAACCAAAACTTGGTAGGAAGCATCTATGAGCGGTCCTCTATACATATTTCTCATTTTGTCCCTATCCATTAACAAACATGGCCACCACAGGCAATTCTTGTTTCTGATTGGTCGATTTCTAAAAATCTTCTACTCTGAAACAGCTTGGCCAAATGGACCGAAACGTGGTAGGAAGCATCTATGGAAGGTCCTCTATGGGAATTGCTTATTCCGTTTTGATCCGTTTACAAACATGGCCGTCATAGGCAATTCTTGTTAATTATTGGTCGATTTCTAAAACAGCTTTTCCTCTGAAACTGCTTGGCCAAATGATATGAAACTTGGTAAGAAGCATCTATGGAAGGTCCTCTATAGAATTTGCTCATTTCATTTTGATCCATTAACAAACATGGCTGCCACAGGCAATTCTTGTTTTAGATTGGTCGATTTCTAAAAATCTTCTTCTCTGAAACTGCTTTGCCAAAATGAGCCGAAATTTGGTGGGAAGCACCTATAGAACATTCTGTATTAAGTTTCCTCAAAGCAGAATGAAAGGTGAGCGACAGCTCAGCCTCTAGTTATTCTTTATTATTTCTGTATTTTGTGATTATATTGTTTTTTATATTAATGCATTTGAATGATGAAATACAAAAATTCCATGCACAGTTGTCTACAGTACAAGGAAGTCAATATTTTGTGTAGGATGTTTATTTTCTAAAAATTTTGTACAATAAAATATATTTGGAATAGCCCAATATGTTTTTTTCTCAAAGGAACCCCATTCGGAAATTGTACACAAACAGTCAAACACATCGGTAGTGTAATGGTTAGCATGCTAGCCTCGAGTGTGGTAGTTTGTGAGTTCAAGCCCCAGTTGGGTAAAACCAAAAGCTTAAAATTGGTATTTGTTGCTTCTCCGCTGAGCATGTAGGATTAAGGAGTAAGAGCAAAGAATGGTTGGTTCGGAATCAGGATAATGTGTCTGAGTGAAGCGACATGTCTACGTGTTGGTCTATTACAATGTGGACATCATCATCATTTCATTGAATGAACTTGCTCTTGTCGTGATATAGCTGAAAAATGGCTCTTTTTTTGGCACTAAGCAACAATCGCTCACTCATTTGACTAATTTGTAACAACAACCTAGCAGCCATAAACCAGTGTTGTTAATAATGTTTAAGGTCATCAGTTATGACATGGCCAGCCCGATTATATTTGAATGGGGAACTTGCAGCCTGCAACCAGGATGTTTAGACTGGTATCGATATCTTTGTTGGCTCATGATCGTTTAACCTGTGTGACTATCATCTTTCTTAATGTCGACTGGTTTGAAAACTCTGTGATGGCAAATATCCAATTTTGAAGACAATTGCTGTCAGCTTGTATTGATATGGGGATGGGGGGAGGTTCAAAACATTAATTCTGTATAAAAAATCAAATGCAATTTTTAAACGGGTAGTGAAAAGTATTATTGTGCGAATGTACTGATGAATAGCCAACGACTTCTGTACTATGACAAGTAAATTTAAAGATATGGTCTACAATTCAACCAATATCAACAAAACGAACTTTAACTCTGAACAAAAAAGACAGCAGATGTGATGTTGGAAATTCTTGGTTGGGACAGGCACAAAAAATATGAGCATTAAACCAGTCAATGCTACCCCAAAACCCTTCTCTCTTGATAACTGGGTGCATGAATGGTCGAAAGTTAGTGAAACATCATAGAATATTGGTGCTATATAATTACGATGACCATGGCAAGGTCAATGTGGGGAAACAGAGTTGAAAATATCCATCTCATTCACAGAACTACTGGTAGGCCTCGTAGAATACATATATGTCATCCATTTTGTCATTACAATCCTTGTCTGTCTATTTGTGCTGCATACTGCCAAAGTATGGAGAATATGGTAATGACAAAGCATTGGTCTTTTGTAGCTGATAGAATGAACCAACTTTTTTCGAAATCCAGTAGTAGGGAAGGGGACATTTTAGTCACCCCAAAATCCTGTGGCGTTGTGGTGTCCCCATATAAAGCCATAGACACACCCATTTCCCATATTGGGGCATAGCCCCACACCCCATTTTTCTGATGTCACAAAAATTTTAAAATTCAAAAAATCAAAAAATTCAAAACACTACCAGATTCATTTTCACCCTCGACCAATCATTTCGCGTCATTTACTTTAATGACCTTATGTGGACTGTGTCATTCCAACGATGTAAAGATCCAAAACTTTCAACTTAATACACAATACCTCTTATTCAGAACAATGACATGATATCCATCTAATTATTACCAAATGTTTTTATAAGATTGTGCTTATCAGCTCGATCAAGGAAGGCTATATAGCGATGATTAACTCGACTGATAAGATCTCCACGCGTGTTTCATGTAGTATCGTGGTCATTTTTATCGTGTTTTCTCAAGTTGATGTTATATTATCGAATTATGACATAAATTGGTATGGCTCTTTGATGTTTCTGGATAGTGGTAATCTGACGTTTGTGTTTTCAAAGAGAAGTAATTCTGTTGCGGATTGAGAGTTTGTAAACCGAGGGAAATAACGTTATTCGGTATATATATGTTCGATCAGAGTTTATAAACCAAGGGAAATAACTTTATTCGGTTTGTATGTTCGATCAGAGTGGGAGAGATAACTCAATGTGTACCTTCAAAGGAAAGTAACTATACGTTTCCAGTATGGTTAAACGTATTCAAAGGAAAGTAGCTCTGAGCATAACACAACGACTCGATTTCGTTCGTATCATTTAATACGAATGATACATTCTATAATAAAGACACATCAATGTTCAACAATATATAATAGTCGTTTAAACACGATTTTGTCCGTTTATTAAGTACAATACGTTCTATAATAGGGACATTTACAATGCATGACAATATACAATTTTGACAGTTCGATTGTTTATTAAGTTCAATACATTCTATCATAAGGACAATGCATGACAATATACAATGTTAACAGTTAGATTTTAAAATTTTGTCCTCGTTTCCTTTTAAATCAACGGTGGAAAAGTCTCTCGATGTCTTTGTTTAAGGTAGTACAGGCAATACAGTCCGCAGGTGTCGGTGTCGTCGGGTTGGATTTGAGACGAACAGTAGTAGTATTGCGGTCCGTTGGCGAAACGGCGGTGATACGTTTTCGGTGCGTTTCCCAGCGAATCGAACAATTCGGCGGGCCTCACGAGGGGAAAGTGAAACGCCACCCAGTGACTTCCGCCACTGTCGCGCACGTGTCCGTATTGACGATGAACGTGCGGGACCGCCGCCATCATCAATACAGACATATAAGCAATTGTGGATATGCACTTCCGCCGCCTGGGCCGGTAACTCACAGCACACGGTCGCCGGCTGATCTTTAAGGTAGCATTCTAGTTCGTAGCCGTAGGTGCCTTCTACCCCATCGTCTTCTCTCTTGCATCTTTTGACGGGAGATTCGTCGATGGGACATCCACGTATCTGGTGATCTTTCAATCCCCACGCGTGAGTGAATACGAGTCTGCAGGGTCGACAGGCTAAGAGGTCTGGGTGTTCCTCTTGTTCTTCCTCCTCTTCCTCCTCTACATCCTCCGCCTCCTCCACCTTTCCCCCCTCTCATCTACATCCTCCTCCACCTCTGCCTTTTCCTCCTCCGACTTTTCCTCCTCCCCTCCTCCGTCTTTTCCTCCTCTACATCCTGCTCCTCCTCTGGACCTCTTAGCCTGTCGACCCTGCGGACTCTTATTCGCTCATGCGTGGGGTTTGAAAGATCACCAAATACGTGGGTGTCCCATCGACGAACCTCCCACCAAGAGATGCAAGAGAGAAGACGATGGGGTAGAAGGCACCTACGGCTACGAACTAGAATGCTACCTTAAAGATCTGCCGGCAACCGTGTGCTGCGCCGACGAGTTACCGGCCCAGACGGCGGCAGTGGCGACGGCGGTGCATATCCACGATTGCTTATATGTCTGTATTGGTGATGGTTGGCCCCGCACGTTCATCGTCAATACGGACACGTGCGACCGTGATGGAAGTCACTGGGTGGCGTTTCACTTTCCCCTTGTGGGATCCGCCCGCCGAATTGTTCGATTCGCTGGGAAACGCACCGGAAACGTATCACCGCCGTTTCGCCAACGTCCTGATCGTCAACGGACCGCAATACTACTACTGTTCGTCTCAAATCCAACCCGACGACACCGATTCCTTCGGACTGTATTGCCTGTACTACCTTAAACAAGGACATCGAGGAATGAAGTTCCCGGACATCCCGAGAGACTTTTCCACCGTTGATTTAAAAGTAGACGAGGACAAAATTTTAAAATCTAACTGTTAACATTGTATATTGTCATGCATTGTAAATGTCCCTATTATATGCGAGCGTCAGCGAGCTCTTTATGGTATAAAATGTGTACTTAGGATTTTTTGATAGATGCACATACTGATGAATAAAAAATAAATCGACGCTTTGTAAACACCGGTTCCGTGTAACACACTAACACACTCAACTAATGAAGATCTTCTTAACATAAAGCGCAAAGGTGATCCTGAAGTCTCGTACCCTCTCTCGTACGTCTGATACCACTGAAACCCGGAACCCGTGTGTAATAAAAGTCATTTTGTTAGCTTGTTTTACTTATATTGATATTTTTTAATTTATTAAATCTCTTCTGACATACTGACAAGAATTTTTGTTTCTACGCGGAAGTTAACTTTTGAGATTTCGTAAGGAACGATAACTCGAATAAAGGAACGACAGCTCGATTGAATGAGACTAGATTCGGCCCTAAAAAAAAAGTCGTCCCCAATATATCTCAGCCCAAAAAATCTCGACACTTTTTGATGCACTGAGTGCAATTGCCAAATAATTTTTAGATGCGCGAGCATTCATGGCCGTGCCGGTTTCATATTAGAATTATCATTCGTAATAAATGATACGAACGAAATTGAGTCGTTGTGTTATACTCGGAGCTACTTTCCTTTTAATACGTTTAACTATACTGGAAACATATAGTTACTTCCCTTTGAAGGTGCCCATTGAGTTATCTCTCCCACTCTCATCGAACATACACACCGAATAAAGTTATTTCCCTTGGTTTATAAGCTCTGATCGAACATATATATACCGAATAACGTTATTTCCCTCGGTTTACAAACTCTCAATCCGCAACAGAATTACTTCTCTTTGAAAACACAAACGTCAGATTATCACTATCCAGAAACATCAGAGCCATACCAGTTTATGTCATAATTCGATAACATCAACTTGAGAAAACACGATAAAAATGACCACGATACTACATGAAACACGCGTGGAGATCTTATCAGTCGAGTTAATCATCGTTATATAGCCTTCCTTGATCGAGCTGATAAGCACAATCTTATAAAAACATTTGGTAATAATTAGATGGATATCATGTCATTGTTCTGAATAGAGGTATTGTGTATTAAGTCAGTTGAAAGTTTTGGATCTTTACATCGTTGGAATGACAGTCCACATAAGGTCATTAAAGTAAATGACGCAAAATGATTGGTCGAGGGTGAAAATGAATCTGGTAGTGTTTTCCATATATGGTCATGGAGTCGAGGGGAATGGGAAATATTTTTAGATTTTTTAATTTTTTTGACAAAAGGGGGTGGGGCTATGCCCCTATATGGGAAATGGGTGTGTCTATGACCTTACAGGGGGACGCCACAACGCCACGGATTTTTGGGGTGACTAAAATGTCCCCTTCCCTACTACTAAATCCGCAAAAATGATCTTGAGCGTAAAAGAGCATGACAATGTCCAAACACTATTATCCACGGTCAGGCTTTCCTATTATGCGTTTATGACATCACCCCCATTGAGATGGCATCTCATATTCGCCATGCATGTGTGCAATGGTGGCAATAGCCTCATTGTGACAAGTCTTGGGAACAGCAAGCTCCAATACAAATGTACAGTGTATATCTAAAACAGGTTTCCAAGTGTCAGCTAGGAGATTTAAAACAGGTTTCCAAGTGCCATCTAGGAGATTATAAACAGGTTATCAAGTGCCAACTAGGAGATTTAAAACTGGTTATCAAGTGCCAGCTAGGAGATTTACTTTGTGCCAATTAAAACTTAATTGAGACTTAAATTTAATTGACGTTTGTGCAACCCAGTCAGGTTATCAAGTGTCAGTTAAGAGATTTTACAATATTATTGTATTACAGAATAAATACAATATATACCTTTATATCTTATATAGTTGGCAGATTCCTATAGTTGTCAAAGTTATTTTAGAGATATAACGTTAGTACATCCACACATAAGTATAAACACAAAATAAATAATGTCACGCACACATATTTAACACAAAATAGATAAACGTCTCATAACTAAAGAACATATATACATGTCTTATATACAAATGGTTGCGATGATAGCGGAACTATTTTATATTATATATATATCTCCAACACATTCCGAGAAATGACCTTTGTCACCTCTTCCGTCGTGATTCTAAACAAGTCTGACAATTCGCGGAGCATTCCCTTTTAATAACATTGGAGAAGCTTCTGGATAATCATTTGGATGCAAATATGGGGTATCGCTCAGGCTTAATTCACAGAGGTGAACCCTAAAATCCGGGTATTTATTCGGCATTAGGAGGAATGGTGAAATCCCAAACTTTGTGTTCCGAAAAGCTCCCTTTGTTGCAAGAAAATCTTCCATCTTGCCGGTGAACGTGGTGCTCTGTTTACAATTTATGCGTCATCATGTTTAAGCAGGTTTTGGAGGACGACATTATCCTCCCTACAATGGATGACCACTGGCAACTTTTCAGATTTAGCAAGATCCAGTCGGAAATTGAAAAACTGAATCTATTTATCGGATATCTTCTTGTCACTGATCATGACCACATCCAGCCCAGATATAATCCCCTATTTCAACTATACGGGTTTAAAACAGGGGAGATAGGGTATGGGGATAGACGATTGAGGCGCCCATGTAAGGGCGTCGGGGGTGGGGGTCAATGCCCCCGTCCGAAAATTGTGACTTACCGGCCCAAAATAACACTTTTTTAAATTGATTTCTATATATTATTGAGACGTTTTATATACCAGTTACTATCGTAAATAGCGACCACGTCGTCGAAGCTTCTATGGTAAATAAAACAACACAACTAATTGGTCTTTGAAATAATATTTTAATGAATAATCTCAAATGACAGTACTTAGTTAGTGAATGCAAGATGGATTTTCCTATTGCCACTCGATCAAATCTTTTGAGAACAGCTTCTGGATTTTCCTGCCCGACAGTATCATTACGGTGGACGTGAAGCATCGCCTCCCGCAAAGGCGTTTTTCAGTCATTGTTGCTGGACATCAAATTTTGAGGCACCGAAGAGCCGAGAAAGACCTCTCACATACACAGGAACCGATTGCATGGATTGGTAATGTCAGAATTAAGTAGCTTTAAAACTCACATGAACATTTGGGTACAAGTCAGCGTCAGCATAAGAAATTGAGTCTGTAAGTGTGTTGACAAATTGTAAGTTGCAGCAGATACATTTTGCCATCCATCTATCAACCTCTTGTGGAAGATTATTTGGGTATGGCAAGTCATTCATGTATTCTGTTTTCATGTTATTAACTATTTCCTGATTTACATTATTTACAAGGGCTGGTACCAGATAATTGCCGTAGAAAAATGCTTTTAGTTCTTGAGGAAATCACGAATTAATTTAGATGTAATATGATCTGATCATTAAATGGAAGAAAGTAGCTATAGCGCGATAATGATCTTCGATACTTTCGACTGGTGCGCTTGCTCTGTGTCTTTGCCTTTTATTTTTCTTCACCTGAAAATTAGTCCGAGATTCCTCTGTCGTCAGACGGCATTATATATTTTTGCTAGAGCCGTTGGTCGTCAGAGAGCCAGGGGGGGGGGGGGGGGGGGGGGGTGACGCATCTTTGCACACGGCACGCTTTTATGAAATATATAACCGACCGCCGGAAGTCGATCTGTCATTCAAATTATGGCTGTCCAAGTGACAACATCGAGTAGCAGTTGGTTAGACTCCTCAGATGTATGGTTATTTTGTTTGGAGAAAGATGTTTTTAGAGTAAGAATGAGAGACTGTCCAAGTATCAACGTATTGGTACGAGTTGCACACATAACACCAGTCAACAAAGTTGTGAGACGTCTTGTTCTGGTGGCCTGTGAGCAGTTGCATTCGTCCTTGGCGTCCACGTTTCCAGCATTATTACTAATTAATAATGCATGTAATTTTAAGGTAAATTGAAATATTAACTTGAAGTATTAGAATGAAATATTTAATGTATATCTGGTTTGCTATGTATATTTAAGGGATATCCTGTACTTGGCGATCGCAATACTACCAATACTGGTAGCCTCACCAGACGCAATTTACGAATAGACACAATTATGAACGAAATAAAATTGATGTGCCCTAATTGTTCCTTCAAAACATGAATTAAAAAAATGCTTTTATAAATAGATACCTCGCTAAATTACTCGTGTTTTGGGAGAACATTATTTATGCGCAGTTGTTGAATGTTGCAGACGACGTTTTCATAATTTGTAAACAGAAAACGATCGACAATTGCATTTGGAATCTATCGCTAAAATTCATTGTGGTACGCATATTTTGTTATCTTGTGCCTGTAATTGGAATGCATATAATCTCCCGATTCTATGCATATGTAGAACACAGTGAAATTAAAACAAAAACAGTCAATACAATACAATTTCCTTACTTTGATTTATCCCAAAATGTCAAAATCTGTGATGTACCTTATTCATTGAAGAGTCCAAGGAATTCCGAATGCAATTAAACTGGCACACATTTATGGTGTGAATAAAGGAAAGGTTTTTATGTCATGTGTATTATATACAAATGGATATATGTGAACATAAATGAATGAATGCTCTTTCAATGTTAACAGTTGTCAACAAATAATTTACACTAGAAAGGTTATTATTATGTCGTTCGAAATTGTGTCCGGATCTAGGTCACAGAGTGACTAAAATGGGATCATGAAAATCTGTTTAAGACCCGTTACAATGCATTGAATAATATATGGACTATGATTCAAAAGGAATATTAGTGTTTAATATGAAATATGAACATGTAATCAGCTTCCTTAGTTTTCTCGTAGTCACGTGACAAATGTTTGAAAAATGGAAGTCAAATGGCGGAATAAGTAGGATCTAAGGCAAAATCGTGCTGTAATGGAGTGTAACACCACTTTCTGAGGGTAAGATGGTTATGAATGAATAGAACAATGATTGGTGAAGCGATTTATATAAGGGTTTCTGATAGAAAATAAAATCCGATAGCCACGAAACGTGGAAATGTGCCGACCAAGAGTCGGAGAGGCAAATCCGCTGTTTTCCGTATGAATAGCTCTCTGACGTCCCACGGCTCTAGCAAAAATATATAATGCCGTCGGACGACAGAGGAATCTCGGACTACTGAAAATCAGACGAGGCAACTGCATATGCATATATGGTTGTTTCGGCCCTGATATTGCCTCTAGTTTTCTGTACTCTTTCTTTTAATTCCATTAGAAAGCTTGGGTTTTCGGTTCCAATTCCGCCAATTTCGGGTGTAATCCCAGCGGGTTGCATTTATTCTGTGTATATCCGTTCGCCCTATATAAATTAAAATATGCATTATGAAATTTATGTTCATTAAAAATACTTTTTTGTTTTCAGGGCGAACAGACCCACTATTAGGGCGAACGAACACAGCCTGTACGAGCGGACCCGATACCCTTCACCAGAAAGATTCTTACGACACAAGTATGCAGGATCAGATTCTGTCAATGTTGTTCTTTCTTCACTGCAAGCGCTTCTATTACTTGGCCCTGCTACCGGTGTTGACGTTGATGTAATACACGTTTATCTTTATTAAACTTTTTCCGCACCAGCGTCTTTTGAAGTGGCTGTGGTCAACGGGGACGACTAAGATAAAAATATATATTCTTTCCGACTTAAAAATCGTTCTTACTTACACTATTTATTTTTAAATTGGAGGAGGCCTTTTACTGCCTCTATGTAATAAAGGACGTAGTACTTATAACTGTAGGCTGTCCGATTTTAAAGGACGAAGTCCTTATAACTGTAGGCTGTCCGATTTTTCCTTCTATATTGATAACCAAACATCTGTTCACCGGAAGTTTAAAAAATAGATCAATTGATAATTTAGAAACGCAAAAGAAATATATTTCAATGAAAAATTCCCAATTCTTTAATTATTTACTCTATGTAAAATCGAAATAAACTTGATATAAAATTCTAATAAAAAAATCTCTTTCTACGAAACTCCCGACGGAAGAACGGCGTACATTAGGTAAAATGAACGGAACAGCCATAACAAATCGTGTACGGATCATCGTATTATTGAAATTTTATTCTTCTTCTTCTTCCAGGTAAAGGACGGAATTCAATAAATGAATGTTTGTGTCCTGCGATTAAAAATTTCGCAGGCCCTCGGGAACAGACGAGTCTCCTTTACTATACAATTAAAAGTTCACTGGAATATATACAATGCTAAAACTATGTACACGGCTCTGGTCACTAGTATGCGTAGAGGGGTTCCGGCAGGTTCTGAATCCTAACCCTGAATTCCTCTAATTTGTCTGCATCAGTGACTGAGGCTGGCAAAAGGTTCCATTCCCTGATGGTGCGAGGGAAAAAGGAGAACTTATATACATCCTTTTGTGCCACTGGTTGGTACAGGCGGTTGGAACCTCTCGTCCTACTGTCCCCGGTTCTGATTACGTCTGTCTGGACATCAACAAGCTCATGTATGATCTTGAACATGATGATGAGACGGTTGTTATATCGTCTTTGTTGAAGTGGTTACCAGCCAAGATTCTGTACCATATGCGTCACGCAGCCAGGTGTGCGCTCCGTGTAGTTGTTGTGGACAAACCTGGCGGCTCTCCTCTGCACTTGCTCTAGTTTATGGGTTTCTGCAGATGAGTGTGGGTCCCAGACAGTGGATGCATACTCTAGTGTCGGTCTTGCCATTGTGGTGTAAGCCGCAGCTTTGACTGGTTTGGTGCAGTCTCTGAGGTTTCTCCGGATGAAACCCATTGTCCTGTTAGCCTTGGAGACTGTGTTGTCAATGTGCTTGGACCACTGTAAGTCCTCGCTAATGGTGACTCCTAAGTACTTGGCACTGTCGACAACTTCTAGAGTGTGACCATGTAGAGTGTATTGTGTTGGTATGACATGTCGTTGGTTTGTAGCTATCCTGATGACTGTGCATTTCTGTGGGTAGAAACTCATTTGCCACTCCTCTTCCCATTTTTCAAGTGCTGAAAGGTCTTTTAGCAGCAAGGTCTGAGTCGTTCTGGCTGTTGACGTGACGATAGAGGAGGCAGTCATCTGCAAACAAGCGTGCATCCGATGAGGTGATAACATCCGGTAGGTCATTAATAAATGACAAAAAGAGAAAGGGGTCCAGGACTGTACCTTGAGGTACTCCTGAGAGTACTTCTTTCTCGGAAGACTTCACTCCATCTAGGAGCACCAGCTGTTTCCGGCTACTAAGAAATGAAGATATCCAGGCCAGCGTGGTTCCATCAACTCCATAGAACTTGAGTTTATGTAGAAGCCTGCGATGAGGGACTTTATCAAAAGCCTTGGCAAAGTCAAGTAATATGACATCGACCTGTCCTTTAGATGTCAGGTTCTGGGCTATCTTCTGTATTGTTGTTACCAGTTGGGTTTCACAGGAACGCTTCCTTCTGAACCCATGTTGCTTATCGGTCAGGATGTTGTACTGGTCAAAGTGACTCATAATGTTGCTGTGGATGATGTGTTCAAGTACTTTACAGACAATCGATGTCAAGGATATGGGTCTGTAATTTGACGGAAGGTGTTTTTCGCCTTTCTTGAATACAGGAACAATATGAGCATCTCTCCATTCAGATGGTATTTCGCCTTCGGCTAGTGAGTACTGGTATAGTTGAGTTAAGATTGGTGCCAGTTCGTCCGCAGCACTCTTTAGTATAAATGACGGTATACAGTCAGGTCCTGTGGCTTTATGAGGGTTTAGATCTTTTATAACAACTTGAATACGCCTTTTGTGTTGATAACAATGTCTTTCATGGATGGATATTTACTCTGTCCTTTATCTGGCATTGTACTTGTGTTTTCTTTTGTATATACTGACTGAAACTGTTCGTTAAGTATTTCAGCTTTAGATGTTGTGTCACTGTGTATAAAGCCTCCCTTGTTTTTCAACGGTGACACTCCTGTAGATTCCTGCTTTTTACTCTTAATCGCTGCCCAGAAACGTTTGGGATTTTCCTTTAGGTCAGTGCTGATAACATCATTCATGTATTTCCTATAGGCTGATCGTAATTCCCTCTGAGTTTGTGCTTTGATATTCCTGTATCTTTTCCAGTCTGCAGGGTTAGATGTTCTCTTAGCTTTATTAAAGGCTCTTAATTTCCTACGAGTAGCTTTCCTTGATTTGCACTTGACCAGTTGATCGTTATTTCCTGTATTTTCGTGTTGTTTTAGTGTGGTTGTAATACAAACAATGGCGTAGTTACACTGTAAATACAAAGGGGGGTCTTGTAGGACTTCGTCCTTCAAACAGGTTGCCTGTCTCATATTATTTATAAATTTGATCAAATTGCGGAACTTTCCGTCTCCATACCTGATGATTTTATGTTTAATTTCCGAACAAATTATCTCCCCTGAAGATAACTAGTAAGTAAATAAAGGTAATAACAAAATTACCGAACTCCGAACAATCTTACAAAGGGAAAGTAAGTAATGACTTTATTTCAAGAGGGTAACACAGTTAGCAACAATAAGCTAATCTTCCCTGTGGCCCTCAAAACAATAATAATCAAATACTGCAAATACAATTTCAAACAATACACACATATTCACGACGAAATATCACAATCTGAGTAATATGAAACCGGCACGGCCATGAATGCTCGCTCATCGGAAAATTATCTGGCAATTTCATCAAAAAGTGTCGAGAATTTTTGGGCGGAGATATATTAGGGACGACTTTTTTTAGGGCCGAATCTAGTCTCCTTCAATCGAGCTGTCGTTCCTTTATTCGAGTTATCGTTCCTTACGAAATCTCAAAAGTTAACTTCCGCGTAGAAACAAAAATTCTTGTCAGTATGTCAGAAGAGATTTAATAAATTAAAAAATATCGATATAAGTAAAACAAGCTAGCAAAATGACTTTTATTACACACAGGTTCCGGGTTTCATTGGTATCGGACGTACGAGAGAGGGTACGAGACTTCAGGATCACATTTGCGCTTTATGTTAAGAAGATCTTCATTAATTGAGTGTGTTAGTGTGTTACCCGGAAACCGGTGTTTACAAAACGTAGAATTTTTTTTTCTTCAACAATATGTTCAACCATGTTTGTTAAAAAATCCTAAGTACACATTTTATACCATAAAGAGCTCGCTTAAGCTCGCATATAATCAAGGATAAATCCTTGGTATAATAATAATGAATATAATCATTCGTTATTTTGTTTTGACATCAAATAATCTGTATATTTCTTTTTGAATAGATCTATGTCTTGAATTAATTTTAAATTAGGAGGTAAAGAATTCCATAAAATAGTTCTGGGGTAGTGAAAAGTTTGTTTCATAAAATTAGAATTTGGTCTTGGGACGAACCAATTTCCCTTTGCAGATGATCTTAATGAATAAATATTAGAATTTGTATTCATATCAAATAATCAGGAGCAGAATTATTTATACATTTATACATTAAAACACTTTTATGATATTCTAATCTATTTTGAATAAACAGCCAACCAAGTTTTTTAAATAATTGAAGAGATGGTATATCATATTTTGCATTAAGAATAATTCTTGCTGCACGCTTTTGTAATTTACATAGTTTTTCAAGATTCAAATTTGTGGTTTCTCCCCATACAGTACAACAATAATCAAACAGTGGTAGAATATATCCATTATAGTACATGATTAAGCCTTCAGTAGGTAAGTATGTTCGCAAACGACACATCAATCCAAGCCTTGATGAAATCTTTGAAACAATATTATTAATTTGTTGACACCAAGACAAACAATTGTCAATAGTAATTCCAAGTAATTTTTCATATTTTACATCATTCAATAAAACATCGTCATAAAAAATATTAAAATTAGACTCAAGATATTGTATCTTTCTAGATGAACCCATTATCATTGATTTTGATTTCATAGTATTTATAACCATATCATTACTAGTGCACCATCCCTGTACCTTTTCCATATCTTCATTCAACTTAATGTTAATGTCAGATATGGAATTAGACGAGAAGTGTATAGTGGTATCATCTGCATACAAATCTGACATACTATGGTCTACATAAAGGGGTAAATCATTTATATACAAAAGAAAAAGCAAGGGTCCAAGTATGCTTCCTTGTGGTATTCCATATCTAATATTTTGTGCAGATGATTCATAATTATTGATAATTACTTTTTGAGATCTTTCCGACAAATATGATCTAAACCAATTTAAAGATAAGTGTTTCCATAATTCACCTATATTATTACCAGATTTAATAGCCTCAGAAAAATAATTAGCTTTACTGGTTCTAATGGATGATGTCAATTTGTTTCTATATTTTTTGAAATTCTCGGTATCTTTTATACCATGATAATAATCCCTTTGCTGACGTAGGTCGGCAAATTCTTTTTTGTGCCATTTGGGATGTTTATTTTTCCTCACTCTTTTAGAAATTAAAGGGGCATGCTTATTAAGGGTATAAATGAACTTGTCATACCACGAATCAAGAGCTAGATCTGGGTCGGTGATCTGTAATACTAAATTGAAATTCTGATTTTTCAAGTCCCGAAGAAATAATTTTTCATTGAAATTTTTAAAATTTCTGTATCTAATTATTGTATGCTTATTAACACGTGGTTTGCTGTTATTGCTTTTACCATATTTTACCGAACAACTGACCGGATAATGGTCACCTGGACAGTAAGTAGAAACACGTACTTGCACGACTTCTTCTGGTCGACTTGTATAAATGTGATCTATTAAAGTTACGCTCTTACTGGTAACTCGAGTTGGATCATGGACTAATTGATTAAGGCCATATGTTGATAAAATAGTTTCCCAGATACTTGGCAATGGTTTCAAATAGTCCATATTGATATCACCAGTAATAAGTACGTAATCATTCTTAGCAAAAGCATTAGTCAGTTCCTTGTCGATATATGGATACCACGACACATTGCTGTTAGGAGGTCTATATATAAAACACAATAAAAAGGACTTTTGATGTTTTGGAAATATTTCAAACCACATAGATTCAGTATTTTCTGATTCTAATTCTACTCTCCTTTCATACTTTACATAATCATGAAAATACACAATCCATCCTCCCCCATTTTTGTTCGTTCTATCTTTTCTATTGTATGTAAAATTATCTAAATCCAATTCACGTGAATTCATTTTGCATTTTTCTTCACTTAAAAATGTTTCACACATACCTAATATATGTGGTTTAAACTCATCTTTCATATTACCAATATTATATTTGATTTCATCCAATTTTGGTAGAACATGTTGAATATTTTGACATGTTATTTTAAGACCTTTTGAATCTGTATAACCATAAATATTACCGGGTATGTTTATTTTGACTAAAAGTATCCACATGGCCATGGCATTTCTCAGACATACTATGGGAACAGTCTTTCTTATCAGTAAACCTAGGAGACTGGTTTTTACTTCTTAAGGTTGATTTTGATCTATTTAACCTGACCTCAGTGGAAGATTTACAATTAGTAATAGAATTAACAGAAATACAACAAATGCAATCAAAAGAATCATTTTCACAATTTGAACACAAAGTATTTAAAAGTAAATTAAATGGATTGATAGAAGTCAAATCGGCTTGCTCTTCTTTGCCGTTTTCCTAGTACCAATGCGGAGGGTAATCATAATGTTCCCAATGATGCTCTTGACTGTATTGATTTGGGTTCATCCAACAAAGTTTAGCTTTGTGACCAAGACTGTGGCATTGATAACATTCAAGTCTAGCATTAAATCGACATTGATTTTGTGAATGATTGTTCTCTCCACAGTTAAAGCATGGACGACGACGAGGAGGACGAACATGTATATTCTTGTTTCTTTTTGGTGCACCATTCGGTGGAGTTTCATTTTGGTCATTTTCATGTTTCAGGATTCCTACTTTGTCGTTTATATTGTTTATAAGAAGTGAGATTCCATTCTTAGTTAAGTGTACTCCATCTGAATAAAGCAGTCCGTTGACAATTTTGCCATTCTTCAGCAGAAATTTCTCTGAATGGTTAACAAAGTCTATGTTCTCTTGACGACATATACTGTTAAGTTCCTTGTTGTACTTTTCTGTGTTTTTCTTTGTTCGAGGTACTATACCACCGACAACAATATGCTTCACTTCATTACATTTCTGAATTTCTTGTATTATATTCAGATAGTTTCTGTTAAAATCGTGAATTTCGATATCTCGGTCAGCGTCATTTCCTCCAAACTGTAATATAACAGTGTTGAATGGTGTTAAGTCTAGATCTTCAATATGTTTCTTGAGAGACGTAGTTGTACCACCTCTATTTGTATTTACTGTAACGTTCTCTTTTAAAGTTTTTGTGTTGATGTCTTTGGTGATTGAGCTTCCAATGATGAGTACATTTCCTGTTTTCTTTTGGTTGTTTCTTAGTTTAAGTTGATTTTTCTGTTTAGGTTTTAATTGTTCTACTGTACTTTTCCTAGATACCGGAGTTGAGGTTGACGAAATACCACTCGTAAACGAATTTGATGGACTTATTGATGTTGTAATAGTTTTTTGAGCGGGCTTCGTTGATAACTTGGTTACTGTTGTTTGAAGATATTTCATCCTGCTGAATTTTGATTTTCTTATCTTTTATTACAATTTCATCTTGCAGGGATTTACAATTTTGTTGTTCTATTTTGAGACATGCCTTTAATTGAGCAATCTGGTTTTCCAGTTCTGAGTTTATTTCTTTAAATTGTTTTGATTCTGTAGAAATTTGGTCAAATCTGTCATTTATGTTTTTCATTTGTATTGAAATGTTGGCAATGTCTGTCGCTAATGGAGTCAAATTTCCATTTTCAATTGCTTCTCCTGTTTCCTGTTCCGAATTTTCTACAATGGGTGTAGTAGTTGTTAATTCTTTATTCAATGAAATAATTTGTTTTAAATCGGTTTCAGAAGAATTTAGCGCTATAATGTTTCTTTGACCAATTAATGCTCTTAATTCTGCGTAATGTTTGTTTTTCCAGTCTAAACATGTACCAAGTCCTTGGACTAACATTGTTCCCGTGTTATATATGGTAGCACTTACATATTTACTTCCATTTTTGTATAGCGCGAATTGATAACCATGTTGTACTGGCCTTTCTTCCAAGTCATAAATTTCGATCATCTTTTCACGGAAAGATTCTATCCATTTTTGTGTGTCTTCTGGGCGAGTATTTATTTTAACACTACACGGTTTTCGAAGTTTATTCCCATCATCTCCAAAACCTGTAAATTGTGTATGCACAATTATTTCCTCTTCACTGTTGATTTTGTTTATTTTCTTTATTTTCTTTAATTTTGAATGTTTACAGTTTATTATTATCTCGGAGTCGGATAATGATCCATTGAAGGATTCATCTAGATCACTGATATTATAAAATCCTTCTTCTGTGTTTTCTGCCATTATAAATGCAAAGATTTTATTTTCAATTCAATTACAATTACATTTCGCGTATATGATTGACGTTATTTCGCGCCATTTTTTTTAAAATCGTGCATATGATGCGGCATTGTAAACAATTTATTGATAAAATAGTAATTTAATGGAATTAAAGTCAAATTAAGGTTTAAATACGATGGTCCTACCATGTAAGAATTTCAGATCCTTCAATATAAAATATATGTTATTTAAATCAATCCGATTTTTTTTTCGAAAAATAATCCGTTTGACTAACAGCAATATATAAATGCTTCCAAAAGTTTTTTCCCACAAAATGTACTATATAAACTAATAGTTAGTAGACTGCAACAAAATGTTCATCCAAATATCTATTTTTCAGTTAGAAATTCATTCCATGAGACGAAAAAACACCAAAAAAGACTGAAAATCCGGAGTTCGAATTTTCAAGCAGCCATCAACAAACGTGACGTCACTCCGAACCAAAGCAAAAACCCCAGGACCCCCCCCCCCAGAAAATTGTATTTCAGAAGGACGCAATATTCACCTAAACTTTGGCATTTTGTAATTTGTAAATATTTATATTATTCCGTGCATGCGCAAACACAAAAGTATTGAGTACTCTGAATGAGTTTATATACTATAACGAAGAGGGATGGTGCATTCTGTTGCATTTTGGATATAAAATCTGTTCAGTCAAATCTTTAAATATAGTATGAAAAAACCATGAAAAAATGGAAATTAGCATTTTACATACAAGTCAAACCTCGTTCCCTCGAACTCGGATGGGTCGAATACCATGGATGGCTCGAACTTATTTGAAAGTCCCGCCAATTTTCCATATATTTTTAAGCTAAAAAAAATCTTTCGCTCGAACAGTCGAACTTAATAAATGGTCCCATCAATAATAGAGAATCATAATAAAATCACGAGTTTTACCATATCAAACTCGAACATCGCAATTTAATTGACAGATGTACGTTGAATGTGCTTACATACAAATGTACATATATATATGATTAATCAATCTACTGGCTTGATAAATACACTTCAATATAAAATAGCGGGGTTATGTTACTTAAAATCATTTAATCTACGTCATCTCTTCGTGACTTGTGTGTGTTACAATAAGATATCATCAATTATGAGTGCCTATTGTCGAGTATGTTTTACTATTAAAGTGGAAAAAACATTTCTTGGTTTAAAGTTAAAAACAAGGAAGATTTACTAATATATTTGAGACTTAAATCACTTATTTTTCACAATTTTTTCACATTCACAGCTAAGTTGATAAAAAAAACATGCTAATATTCACATATGAATTTGTAATGATGCGCTTCAACCTGGAAACGGAGAACCTCATATGCGCTTTCCCCCTCCTAGAAACCTGGACAACCACTATCAATAGGACAGGCAAGCAAGAGAAGCGACTGATGAAAATGCCCCAAGGTCTAAAAAACAGAAACTTAATTTTTCAGAAATAAAATGTTTGTGGTATCAAGTCAAAACTGTTATTACTTAAATTTATACAGTTAATTACAACACATGATATACAGTATGTATTTTTATAGAGACAAAAACTGACAAATATGACATTTTAAATATCCCAGATGGCTTTAGCTATGTTGCAAAAAATAGAAAAATGTTTAAGCATAAATCTGGAGGTATTGTTGTTGTATATAAACAATCTTATTAAATTTATTAATATTAAATTTAAATATAAGTATTTAATAATTACCTTTTATTGGGATGTGTATACACCCTACCTGAAAACTCTCTATATTCGTCAATAAGTGCATTTTTAGATATTGAAAATGATTTAGTAAATTTTATAGAAAAAGACATGAAATGTGCACTTGTTGGAGATTTTAATGCTAAAACTGGGTTTTTTTGAAGATTTTTTCAGAACCAGATGAAACTTTTTTGAATGTTATGGATGTAAATGTAGAAGATGGCCTATTTAGATATCATATTGCTATGACTACCAAGTTTTACTTGATAATAATATTTCCTTAAAAAGATATACTCAGTGTGAATGCAGACCAAATAATTTTGGACGAAAACTTTTAGAAATGTGCAAGTCTGCTTTGGCTATATTTGAAAAGTATTGTCATCATTGGAAATTGAAGGTTAACTTGCAAAAGACTAAAGTAATAATATTTTGTAAAAGAAAATAAAAAAATCAACCTATTTTTAAGCTATGTGGAGAGAATTTACAAATTGAAGACTCTTATTCATATCTAGGTGTTATGTTTAATTATAACGGCTCTTTTGTGAAGGCAAGAGCTAAATTGATGGATCAAACTGGCAAAGCTTTATATTGTTTGTATAGAAAATTGAGAAATATATTGATTCCAATAGATTTACAATTTAAATTGTTTGATACACTTATGCTTCCAATACTTACTTATGGCTCTGAAATATGGGGTTATGAGAACACTAAGCAACTAGAAAAACTTCATCTTCAGTTCTGTAGAAATATTTTAGGTGTTAGAACCACTACTCCAAATTTTATGACATACGGAGAACTTGGTAGCACACCTATAAATATATTATGTATAAAATTAAGGATTGTAAATTTTTGGAATAGACTTATTTCAAACAAGAAGAAACTTAGTTGTATTTTATATAAGATTATGCTTAATTTGAGTATTATTGATAATGTTCAATTTAAGTGGCTAAATTTTATCAAATCAATTTTTGAGAAAACTGGGCTTAATTATCTATGGAACCAACAACAGCCAGTTCATTCAGTACAACTAAAATTTATTGTTAAGCAAAATCTGACTGATCAATATATTCAAAACGGGTTTAACCAAATTGAGAACTCTTCTAGGGGAGAATTTTATGGCATATTTAAAAATGAATTTAATTTAGATAAATACTTATTAAAATTATTACCACCTGAGAGAAACATGATTACAAAGCTTAGATGCAATAACATTAAGCTTCCAATAGAAACTGGAAGATGGCCGAATACTCCCAGAGAAGAATGTATTTGTCATCTGTGTAATGTTGGTTTAGGTACTGAATTTCATTTTTTATTTGAATGTACCTCTGCTGATGTACAAAGGCTTAGATGTAAATTTATTCCAATTTATTATACTAGATATGCAAACGTGTACAAAATGAAAGGCCTGTTATCTTTGTGTAATGTTAAGGTTCTGAAAAAAATGTCTTATTTATATCTAAATTGCAAAATGTTTTGTAATTATATTCTGAGGCTGTATTATTTTAGGTTAGTTATATCCGTCATTATGTAAAATATTTTGTATAATATTCCTCTTGTTACACTTGTATATATGTGTCCGAGTGAATAAAGAACTTGAACTTGAACTTAAATGATTAAATATTTTTTACGAGAAAGGCCAGTTTTACTGTGCATCAGTTATCATATATAGGTAATGAAACTGTCCCGGGTCAGAACAAGATTTTTTTCTGTCTAATATTACGGGACCTCAGTGGCTCGAACTTCCGATAGCTCGAACATATTTTGACAGTACCTTCGAGTTCGAGCGAGCGAAGTTTTACTGTATATATATGTTTAGGAGTCATAAGTTCAAAATGTAGTGCTTCAAAACTTTATTTTAAATACAGTTTCTGATTGGTTTAATGATAAAGAATTGACCAATGGAAGTTTCCGGTACAATTTAAAAGGGAAACGATTACGGAAAGGGCCTAAATATTTTGGATTTGTACACATTTATACGTCTTAGAAATCTACAAGAATAATCAACATGTGAACAATTCACGATAAAAAAAAATTACATTTTTTTTTAAAATCGGTAAGAAAACATCTAAAATCGGTAGGCGGTAGAAGAGTTAAAAAATCGGTAGACTACCGTGTAAATCGGTAGAGTTGGCATGTATGAAACACTGGATTCGGATGCGTCATGTTTAATACTTAAATTGATTTTCTGACATTCCTTTATCACACTTGTAAGTTGACACGTTGTCAATGAAACCACACATGATTTTTCATAGCATTATAGATCCTCCTCCTCCACTTTTTCTCATTTCTCACCTCCACCACAGCCACACGCCCACACTCGCCACAGGGACTTTGTTTTTACAGTCAATGTAATATGAAACAGGCATGGCCATGAATGCTCACGAATCTTAATATTATCTGGTAATTTCACGCTCATCCAGTGCATCAAAAAGTGTCGAGATTGTTTGGGCCGAGATATATCGGGGACGACTTTTTTTTTAGGGCCGAATCTAGTCTCATTCAATCGAACTGTCGTTCCTAACGAAATCAAAAGTTAACTTCCGCGTAGCAACAAAAATATTATATTTATATTTGTTACACAAGACAATTTTATAATATAGAAAACTGTTTCGTCCCTGCCAAGGGTGGCTTAAATCATTATAAATCAATTGGTAAGAAGCCATACACATAAGAGAAGCCATGAAGAGTAAACCCTAATCTCTTCGGAATCCTAATCTCAACGAGATTAAGTAAACCCCTATAAACTTTCCATTTCCTGCATTCAGAATCATTCTGTCTCACATATGAATGAACTTTAAACATTTTATTGTTTCAAGCTGGCCACTTTTATTACCCTTTTCCTTCTTATGAACACATTTATTGGGGTTGTGTTGTTTTAGCAATTTAAATTTCTTAATTGACCACCTGTCAGCCCGGTGTACAGTTACCTGTCCTGCACACAGGTGCATGGGGCATAGATTTCGTTTCCTCCTCCCCCTTTTCTCTACTACCCCCCCCCCCTTTTTTCAAAATTTTCATATAAATCATTCCTTTTTCAAAATTTTCATAATCATTCGTTTTTTCTCCATTTGACAATATAAGTAGACGTCATACATCATGAATAATACATGTATTCTGTGTCCACAGTTTTTCTCTCTTATACTGTATCAGATATTCCATGATGGTTAACCAAGTCATTATGATGATGAGACATATCATAATGTAATTTTAATAAGAGTATTTATTAAAATTATAGTATATTGATTGATTTAGATTGGTGTTTTAGTATATCAAATCTTCTGAACCACAAAACTGTATACACAGACTTTCAGATCAGTGAACTTTCCTTCTTTTTTTTTTAGTGGAAAAGTTGACATTTGGATTAAGATACCTAGAAAATTAAGATCCCCTATATTACGTGTAATACTACAAGACAGATACCATGGATTGTATGTCTTATCAATGGGATTGATTTGTTAAACCTGTGAAAGATTTAAGAAATAAATCATGCAAGCCAGAATGTGTTTTGAGTTTTAACATGGATTGGCAGATATTATTAGTACATTTTGTATTTTAAAATTTACTTATATCTGCCAACCCATGTTTTAAAAATGCAAAACACATTCTGGCTTCCATGATTTATTTCGATTCTTATATGTCTTTTCAACTCTAAAGAGTACAAATACGGTACATTGTAGTATACTTTGATTGGAAGACGGTAATTTATGTTTGCGGGAAATGTTGCACACAATTTATGCTGCCAATGGAAAAGTCAGTCACATTCACAGGCGCATGTGCGAATGAGATTATACCATCGATAAATCACTCATTTGTCTACAAAGCGACGTCATGTTAGAATGTGCATTAATATTCATGTCTGAATTCCTGATATTTTTATCTACTTTCAGAATCTGTAAGCATGTCTTTAAAAGGATGTATGGAGGTCTGCTGTTCTCCTAACACTGTGTCCAAATTTATTAGATTTTTCCCAAAATTTGCTGCCTTATTTATAGTTGTACACATAATACTTCTTATTTTGACTAGTAAGTATTTTTTATACAGCATGCTAGGCATTATTTTTAAGAAGCTAATGACTTTTTTATTGTTAATTTTCGTCAGCCACAGAGATCTGCTTTGTAATTAATTTGCATGTGAATTGTGAAGACCAAACCAACCCATTTCATATTGCTCGTAGCATGCAATGCTGTCTAGTAACATTTTTAGTTCACCTGGACCAAAGGTCCAGGTGAACTATTGCCATCACTTGGCGTCCGTCATCTGTCGTCCGTCGTCTGTCGTCTGTTGTCTGTAAACTTTTCACATTTCAAGCTTCTTCTCCGAAACCACTGGGCCGATTGGAACCAAACTTAGCAGGAATGTTCCTTGGATGGTCCTCTACAAAGTTACTGTTTTTCGTTCCAGTCGGATATTCAATATGGCTGCCAAGGCCAATAATATGCTCTGATTGGCTGAAATTTCAAAGATCTTCTTCTAATGAACTGACTGAACCTAAACTGTACATGAATGATCATTGGAATGTCCTTTACAAAGTTACTGTTTTTTATGCCTATCGGAAATCCAAGATGGCTGCCACCGCAGGACATAGATTAACATTGGACCCTATGGGAAAATATTCAAATGCCTTCTTCTCAGAAACTACAAATATGATTAAAGCCAAACTGTACATGAATGTTCATTAGATGGTCCTCTACAAACTTTAGGTTTTTTGTTCCGGTATGAAATTCAAAATGGCGGCTACCACAGGACTTAGTTTAACATTGGACCCTATGGGAAAAATGTTTCAAAATGCTTCTTCTCTGAAACCACTTGGACAGTTGAAACCAAACTGCCCAGGAATGATCATTGGAAGGTCCTCTACAAATTTTATGTTTTTTATGCCGATCGGAAATCCAAGATGGCCGCCACCACAGGACATAGATTAACATTGGACCCTATGGGAAAATATTCAAATGCCTTCTTCTCAGAAACTACAAATGTGATTAAAGCCAAACTGTACATGAATGTTCATTGGATGGTCCTCTACAATCTTAAGGTTTTTTGTTCCGATATGAAATTCAAAATGGCGGCTACGGCAGGACTTAGTTTAACATTGGACCCTATGGGGAAAATGTTTCAAAATGCTTCTTCTCTGAAACCACTTGGACAGTTGAAACCAAACTGCCCAGGAATGATCATTGGAAGGTCCTCTACAAATTTTCTGTTTTTTATGCCGATCGGAAATCCAAGATGGCCGCCACCACAGGACATAGATTAACATTGGACCCTATGGGAAAATATTCAAATGCCTTCTTCTCAGAAACTACAAATATGATTAAAGCCAAACTGTACATGAATGTTCATTGGATGGTCCTCTACAATCTTAAGGTTTTTTGTTCCGATATGAAATTCAAAATGGCGGCTACGGCAGGACTTAGTTTAACATTGGACCCTATGGGAAAAATGTTTCAAAATGCTTCTTCTCTGAAACCACTTGGACAGTTGAAACCAAACTGCCCAGGAATGATCATTGGAAGGTCCTCTACAAATTTTCTGTTTTTTATGCCGATCGGAAATCCAAGATGGCCGCCTCCGCAGGACATAGATTAACATTGGACCCTATGGGAAAATATTCAAATGCCTTCTTCTCAGAAACTACAAATATGATTAAAGCCAAACTGTACATGAATGTTCATTGGATGGTCCTCTACAATCTTAAGGTTTTTTGTTCCGATATGAAATTCAAAATGGCGGCTACGGCAGGACTTAGTTTAACATTGGACCCTATGGGGAAAATGTTTCAAAATGCTTCTTCTCTGAAACCACTTGGACAGTTGAAACCAAACTGCCCAGGAATGATCATTGGAAGGTCCTCTACAAATTTTCTGTTTTTTATGCCGATCGGAAATCCAAGATGGCCGCCACCGCAGGACATAGATTAACATTGGACCCTATGGGAAAATATTCAAATGCCTTCTTCTCAGAAACTACAAATATGATTAAAGCCAAACTGTACATGAATGTTCATTGGATGGTCCTCTACAATCTTAAGGTTTTTTGTTCCGATATGAAATTCAAAATGGCGGCTACGGCAGAACTTAGTTTAACATTGGACCCTATGGGAAAAATGTTTCAAAATGCTTCTTCTCTGAAACCACTTGGACAGTTGAAACCAAACTGCCCAGGAATGATCATTGGAAGGTCCTCTACAAATTTTCTGTTTTTTATGCCGATCGGAAATCCAAGATGGCCGCCTCCGCAGGACATAGATTAACATTGGACCCTATGGGAAAATATTCAAATGCCTTCTTCTCAGAAACTACAAATATGATTAAAGCCAAACTGTACATGAATGTTCATTGGATGGTCCTCTACAATCTTAAGGTTTTTTGTTCCGATATGAAATTCAAAATGGCGGCTACGGCAGGACTTAGTTTAACATTGGACCCTATGGGGAAAATGTTTCAAAATGCTTCTTCTCTGAAACCACTTGGACAGTTGAAACCAAACTGCCCAGGAATGATCATTGGAAGGTCCTCTACAAAGTTTATGTTTTTTATGCCGATCGGAAATCCAAGATGGCCGCCACCGCAGGACATAGATTAACATTGGACCCTATGGGAAAATATTCAAATGCCTTCTTCTCAGAAACTACAAATATGATTAAAGCCAAACTGTACATGAATGTTCATTGGATGGTCCTCTACAATCTTAAGGTTTTTTGTTCCGATATGAAATTCAAAATGGCGGCTACGGCAGAACTTAGTTTAACATTGGACCCTATGGGAAAAATGTTTCAAAACGCTTCTTCTCTAAAACCACTTGGACAATTGAAACCAAACTGCCCAGGAATAATCATTGGAAGGTCCTCTACAAAGTTTCTGTTTTTTTATGCCGATCGAAAATTCAAGATGGCCGCCACCGCAGGACATAGATTAACATTGGACCCTATGAGAAAATGTTCAAATGCCTTCTTCTCAGAAACTACAAATATGATTAAAGCAAAACTGTACATGAATGTTCATTGAATGGTCCTCTACAAACTTTACGTTTTTTATTCCGATATGAAATTCAAAATGGCGGCTACGGCAGGACTTAGTTTAAAATTGGACCCTATGGGGAAAATGTTTCAAAACGCTTCTTCTCTGAAACCACTTGGATAATTGAAACCAAACTGCCCAGGAATGATCATTGGAAGGTCCTCTACAAGGTGTGTGTTTTTTATGCCGATCGGAAATCCAAGATGGTCACCACCGCAATACATAGATTAACATTGGACCCTATGGGAAAATGTTCAAATGCCTTCTACTCAGAAACTACAAATATGATTAAAGCCAAACTGTACATGAATGTTCATTGGATGGTCCTCTACAAACTTTACGTTTTTTGTTCTGATATGAAATTCAAAATGGCGGCTACGGCAGGACTTAGTTTAACATTGGACCCTATGGGAAAAATGTTTCAAAACGCTTCTTCTCTGAAACCACCTGGACAGTTGAAACCAAACTGCCCAGGAATGATCATTGGAAGGTCCTCTACAAAGTTTCTGTTTTTTATGCCGATCGGAAATCCAAGATGGCTGCCACCACAGGTCATAGTATTAACACAGGACCATATGGGGAAAATACAGAAATATATTCTTCTCTGAAGCTATTGCACTGATTGAACCTATTGTGCATCAATCATTGGAAGGTCCTTTACAAACTTTGTGTTTTTTATGTTGATCGTAATTCCAAGATGACTACCACTACAGGACATAGTTTTTACATAGGACCAATTGGTTTTTTTTATAACCAGGTGAACGATACAGGCTCTTGAGAGCCTCTGGTCATATTTTTGCAATCACCATTTTTCATTGGTTAGTACATAGGGTCACCCACATGTGACCTGTAATGCTGTTTCCTCAGATCTACCACACCGTCACATATCAGTAAAGAGGAGCATGTGAGAGATGTGATTTTAGTTAAATTGGGGATATAGAAACATGCAAGATACCTATATTAATTTATCTCCCTTCTATACATGCAGAATTAACATACAATGCTTCTGTTCAACACCATCTTTGCTATTTTATTTAAAAAAGGGGGCTCAAATTCCAATTTTTTGCATATTTGGAAGGTACATTGTACATTGTATATAGAATTTTTAATTTCTTCCAATTATGATTCGGTTTTTGTCTTTGAATTGATTGTGCTGAGAGCTTTCAATAGTATGGGATGGATTTCTCTTTACTCTTACAGTTTCTGAGATAAATCCACTAGAAAGAGGATATTGATTGTTTAAAGAGCTTCAGATAGTAATGAATAGATTTTCTCTTTCAGTTAAACTTGATTGCAGTAAAACTGGTGCAAGAGGAAGCTCTTGTGGATATTTCATGTGGTCATATTATGTTGCACTTAACATATCCCTTTTTGAGGGGCAGTCGTGGTCATGATCGTATGGTAATTGGATTTACAACTACCCATGCAATTAGTGCCTATCATCACTAATATTGTTCCAATCCCACTCAGGCGAGGTGTAGTCAATACAACATTATGCAATAAAGTTTGTCAGTGACTTGCGGCAGGTCGGTGGTTTTCTCTGGGCACTCCAGTTTCCTCCACCAATAAAACTGACAACCATGATATAATTGAAATATTTTTGAAAATGGCATTAAACACCATTACCCTTTATTTGAAACAGGTATGTGACTTGCTCTCTTTTGATCTCTGAAGATGATATTTCAAGTCCTAAATCTCAAATTGCAGAAAACAATAATTATGGTATTCCTTTATATCAGTTAAAAGAGTTTCAGGATTTTAGTCTGAAATGGGTATTCTGTATATAAATGTTCTGCTTATCTCTTCTGTATTAGTGTTGTAATTGCTAGTACATTGTATGCACGAATGAACAAATGTTCTAGTTTTATAGATTTCAAAATAATAGAAAATCAATTGTTGAAGTCATAGAATTTTACAATTTGATTTAAGTTTCTATATTCTTTTGTTAATTGAAGAAAAAGAAGAAGAAGAAAAAGATTTAAATATTTTGTTCATGTTTTTGTGTGTGCAGTAGGTAAAAGCTTATATTTAGTAATTAGTGCATGAACTTAATACTACATTTTTTTTTAATGCCTTTATTTTTTCAGCTATGTATGTAAGGTAATGAATCACTGTTTGAAATGTGGTAGCTTCTTTTCATAATAGTTTATCCCCTATCCTAGTTTAAAACTGATTTTCTTTTTACAATTGTACACTGAATATTAACAGTGCTAATTATCACAGTTGAAAATTGTACTTTTTGACACAAACAGGAAGTATATTTTTTGTATTTTTATTAAACAATAAAATAATAACATTTCATTATAGCATTTATACATTTAATGTAAAAAAAAAAATTTTGACCGGGGTATATAATTTACAGTTTATAATTGTGGTAGAAGATCAGTTGCAATCATAATAATGTATTCTTTGTGTCCCTATTTATATATTAATTACTGGTGATATTTTCTTTAAGAATACTGTGCCTATTTATTTTGCATCGTTGGTCAGGTGTAGGCCAGTTAAATTTGGTTTGTAACCGTGATCAATTACTATTTATCTTCTTTTTTTTCTTTTTTTTTTTAGAAAACCTTGAAATTAATACTAAATCATTTAAAAATTTGTCAAACAGACTATAGCAGTAACTCTTAACCAAGACTAACGTGACACAAGCAAAATATGTTCTAAGTGGATTTGAATAACACAGTGTTGAACTCGCTGGTTCCCTGACTAGATATATATCAAGGGAACCAGCCTATTCTTAGGTCACACCTAATTTATAGGCTATCTGTATTTTCAGTCATTAATCGTTACTTAAGTTGTATTGTATTTTTCAGAAATTAGAATCGGTAATGTAATGGTTAGCGTGCTCGCCTTGAGTGTGGTAGTTCGTGGATTTGAGCCACCATCAGGTCAAACCAAAGACTAATAAATTGGTATTTGTTGCTTCTCTGCTAAGCACGCAGCACTAAGGAGAAAGAGTTGGCTCGGAATCAGGATAATGTGTCCGAGTGGGACGACATGTTTATCCGCGGACTGTTGTTTCAGTGAGATAGATCTAAAAAAATCCAACAAAGCAGACCTCATCATCATCTCATTGAAAATTAACTTGTTCTTGCCATGGTATAGCTAAAAAATTGTTGAGTTGGTGTTTAACAATCACTCGTTCACTCACTTAAGAAATTAGCCAGGAAAAAAATATTTATATAGAAATAAAACTTATATGCAACTGAAAATTGTTTCTACACAATTAATTCCTTGATTGCCAGAAACAAGATTAAAAAAACTACCAGTTTAATTTTTTCAAACCCTGTGATGTATGCATTGTTGCCATATGAATGTTATTCTAAATATCCTTTCAGAGACCTAACTATATAAGTTATATATATGTTTACATCATGTGCATGTGAAATGATCAATAAAAAACCTGCATGGTATCTTTATATACCGGTAATACATTTACATAGAATGTTCACTATAAGAAACTGAAAGATTGTGGCCAAAATCATTTAGACATGTACCTTGCCTAATGTAGGTATTGTTGTCATACAGTTCCATTTATAAGATTGAAATATGTCAAATTAAGGACAAAAATGTACTGTATTGGCAAAAATTAAAATTGTTGACAGCAATCTATTACAATTTATATTATATGGGAAAACCTTTGTAATAATGACAGGGGCTCCAACAGGTAAAACCGCATTGGTGGTGTAATGGTTAGCATGCATGCTCGCCTCGAATGTGATAGATCATGGGTTCGAGCCCCGGTCAGATCAAAACCAAAGACTATTAAATTGGTAGTTACTGCTTCTCCGGTAAACATGCATCAATAAGTACTGACAGTAAACATGCATCAATAAGTACTGACAGTAAACATGCATCAATAAGTACTGACAGTAAACATGCATCAATAAGTACTGACAGTAAACATGCATCAATAAGTACTGGCAGTAAACATGCATCAATAAATACTGACAGTAAACATGCATCAATAAGTACTGACAGTAAACATGCATCAATAAGTACTGACAGTAAACATGCATCAATAAGTACTGACAGTAAACATGCATCAATAAGTACTGACAGTAAACATGCATCAATAAGTACTGACAGTAAACATGCACCAATAAGTACTGACAGTAAACATGCATCAATAAGTACTGACAGTAAACATGCATCAATAAGTACTGACAGTAAACATGCATCAATAAGTACTGACAGTAAACATGCATCAATAAGTACTGACAGTAAACATGCATCAATAAGTACTGACAGTAAACATGCATCAATAAGTACTGACAGTAAACATGCATCAATAAGTACTGACAGTAAACATGCATCAATAAATACTGACAGTAAACATGCATCAATAAGTACTGACAGTAAACATGCATCAATAAGTACTGACAGTAAACATGCATCAATAAGTACTGACAGTAAACATGCATCAATAAGTACTGACAGTAAACATGCATCAATAAGTACTGACAGTAAACATGCATCAATAAGTACTGACAGTAAACATGCATCAATAAGTACTGACAGTAAACATGCATCAATAAGTACTGACAGTAAACATGCATCAATAAGTACTGACAGTAAACATGCATCAATAAGTACTGACAGTAAACATGCATCAATAAATACTGACAGTAAACATGCATCAATAAGTACTGACAGTAAACATGCATCAATAAGTACTGACAGTAAACATGCATCAATAAGTACTGACAGTAAACATGCATCAATAAGTACTGACAGTAAACATGCATCAATAAGTACTGACAGTAAACATGCATCAATAAGTACTGACAGTAAACATGCATCAATAAGTACTGACAGTAAACATGCATCAATAAGTACTGACAGTAAACATGCATCAATAAATACTGACAGTAAACATGCATCAATAAGTACTGACAGTAAACATGCATCAATAAGTACTGACAGTAAACATGCATCAATAAGTACTGACAGTAAACATGCATCAATAAGTACTGACAGTAAACATGCACCAATAAGTACTGACAGTAAACATGCATCAATAAGTACTGACAGTAAACATGCATCAATAAGTACTGACAGTAAACATGCATCAATAAGTACTGACAGTAAACATGCACCAATAAGTACTGACAGTAAACATGCATCAATAAGTACTGACAGTAAACATGCATCAATAAGTACTGACAGTAAACATGCATCAATAAGTACTGACAGTAAACATGCATCAATAAGTACTGACAGTAAACATGCATCAATAAGTACTGACAGTAAACATGCATCAATAAATACTGACAGTAAACATGCATCAATAAGTACTGACAGTAAACATGCATCAATAAGTACTGACAGTAAACATGCATCAATAAGTACTGACAGTAAACATGCACCAATAAGTACTGACAGTAAACATGCATCAATAAGTACTGACAGTAAACATGCATCAATAAGTACTGACAGTAAACATGCATCAATAAGTACTGACAGTAAACATGCACCAATAAGTACTGACAGTAAACATGCATCAATAAGTACTGACAGTAAACATGCATCAATAAGTACTGACAGTAAACATGCATCAATAAGTACTGACAGTAAACATGCATCAATAAGTACTGACAGTAAACATGCATCAATAAGTACTGACAGTAAACATGCATCAATAAATTCTGACAGTAAACATGCATCAATAAGTACTGACAGTAAACATGCATCAATAAGTACTGACAGTAAACATGCATCAATAAGTACTGACAGTAAACATGCATCAATAAATACTGACAGTAAACATGCATCAATAAGTACTGACAGTAAACATGCATCAATAAGTACTGACAGTAAACATGCATCAATAAGTACTGACAGTAAACATGCATCAATAAGTACTGACAGTAAACATGCATCAATAAGTACTGACAGTAAACATGCATCAATAAGTACTGACAGTAAACATGCATCAATAAATACTGACAGTAAACATGCATCAATAAGTACTGACAGTAAACATGCATCAATAAGTACTGACAGTAAACATGCATCAATAAGTACTGACAGTAAACATGCATCAATAAGTACTGACAGTAAACATGCACCAATAAGTACTGACAGTAAACATGCATCAATAAGTACTGACAGTAAACATGCATCAATAAGTACTGACAGTAAACATGCATCAATAAGTACTGACAGTAAACATGCATCAATAAGTACTGACAGTAAACATGCATCAATAAGTACTGACAGTAAACATGCATCAATAAGTACTGGCAGTAAACATGCATCAATAAGTACTGACAGTAAACATGCATCAATAAGTACTGACAGTAAACATGCATCAATAAGTACTGACAGTAAACATGCATCAATAAGTACTGACAGTAAACATGCATCAATAAGTACTGACAGTAAACATGCATCAATAAGTACTGACAGTAAACATGCACCAATAAGTACTGACAGTAAACATGCATCAATAAGTACTGACAGTAAACATGCATCAATAAGTACTGACAGTAAACATGCATCAATAAGTACTGACAGTAAACATGCATCAATAAGTACTGACAGTAAACATGCATCAATAAGTACTGACAGTAAACATGCATCAATAAGTACTGACAGTAAACATGCATCAATAAGTACTGACAGTAAACATGCATCAATAAGTACTGACAGTAAACATGCATCAATAAGTACTGACAGTAAAGACTAGTTGGCTCCAAATCAGGATAATGTGTCCGAGTGGAGTGACTGTTGTTTCAGTGAGCTAGCACTATATTGAAATCTAACTAAGCGTGTTGGTCTAGTACAATGTGGACATCATCATTGAATGTAACTTGTTCTCGCTGTGATATAGTTGAAAAATTACTCATTTGGTTTTAAACAACAATTACTCACTGGCTGACTGCAGCGGGATCATCGTGGCCGTGATCGTATGGTAGTAGGATTTACAACTATCTGTACAGTCAGTGCCTATCGAAGTTTGAATCCTGCTCATGGCGAGGTGTACTCAATACAACATTATGTGATAAAGTTTGTCAGTGACTTGCGACAGGTCGGTGGTTTTCTCTGGGTACTCCGGTTTCCTGCACCAATAAAACTGACCGTCCCCATATAGCTGAAATATTGTTGAAAGTGGCATTAAACACCATAACCATAAATGACTGACCCCAATGGGTAAACTATATTAACATCCTACAAGGACTACAGTAGAATTATTTGTTGTGTTGTGTCAATCTACATGTCTTATACAGTTGAAAGTATCTTACTCTAGGTCAAAGGGACCAGTCATTTTACTTTGAAATAACGCAGTGTTCATGTTTTCTGGGAGAAATTTAAGTAATGACATAAGGCCCAAATTGCTTTTACATCAAGTTTTCTGGGGCGAATGTATGTAAAAACAAATGGATCCAATCTTTATGTCAAGTTTTCTGGGGACAAGTTTAAGTAAAAACAAATGGATCCAATCTTTATGTCAAGTTTTCTGGGGACAAGTTTAAGTAAAAACAAATGGATCCAATCTTTATGTCAAGTTTTCTGGGGACTAGTTTAAGTAAAAACAAATGGATCCAATCTTTATGTCAAGTTTTCTGGGGGCTAGTTTAAGTAAAAACAAATGGATCCAATCTTTATGTCAAGTTTTCTGGGGACAAGTTTAAGTAAAAACAAATGGATCCAATCTTTATGTCAAGTTTTCTTGGGACTAGTTTAAGTAAAAACAAATGGATCCAATCTTTATGTCAAGTTTTCTGGGGGCTAGTTTAAGTAAAAACAAATGGATCCAATCTTTATGTCAAGTTTTCTGGGGGCTAGTTTAAGTAAAAACAAATGGATCCAATCTTTATGTCAAGTTTTCTGGGGGCAAGTTTAAGTAAAAACAAATGGATCCAATCTTTATGTCAAGTTTTCTGGGGGCTAGTTTAAATAAAAACAAATGCATCCAATCTTGATGTCAAGTTTTCTGAGAGCAAGTTTAAGTAAAAACAAATGGATCCAATCTTTATGTCAAGTTTTCTGGGGGCTAGTTTAAGTAAAAACAAATGGATCCAATCTTTATGTCAAGTTTTCTGGGGGCTAATTTAAGTAAAAACAAATGGATCCAATCTTTATGTCAAGTTTTCTGGAGGCAAGTTTAAGTAAAAACAAATGGATCCAATCTTGATGTCAAGTTTTCTGGGGGATAGTTTAAGTAAAAACAAATGGATCTAATCTTTATGTCAAGTTTTCTAGGGACAAGTTTAAGTAAAAACAAATGGATCCAATCTTTATGTCAAGTTTTCTGGGGACAAGTTTAAGTAAAAACAAATGGATCCAATCTTTATGTCAAGTTTTCTGGGGACTAGTTTAAGTAAAAACAAATGGATCTAATCTTTATGTCAAGTTTTCTGGGGACAAGTTTAAGTAAAAACAAATGGATCCAATCTTTATGTCAAGTTTTCTGGGGGCTAGTTTAAATAAAAACAAATGCATCCAATCTTGATGTCAAGTTTTCTGAGAGCAAGTTTAAGTAAAAACAAATGGATCCAATCTTTATGTCAAGTTTTCTGGGGGCTAGTTTAAGTAAAAACAAATGGATCCAATCTTTATGTCAAGTTTTCTGGGGGCTAGTTTAAGTAAAAACAAATGGATCCAATCTTTATGTCAAGTTTTCTGGGGGCAAGTTTAAGTAAAAACAAATGGATCCAATCTTTATGTCAAGTTTTCTGGGGGCTAGTTTAAATAAAAACAAATGCATCCAATCTTTATGTCAAGTTTTCTGGGGGATAGTTTAAGTAAAAACAAATGGATCCAATCTTTATGTCAAGTTTTCTGGAGGCAAGTTTAAGTAAAAACAAATGGATCTAATCTTTATGTCAAGTTTTCTGGGGGCTAGTTTAAGTAAAAACAAATGGATCTAATCTTTATGTCAAGTTTTCTGGGGGCTAGTTTAAATAAAAACAAATGGATCCAATCTTGATGTCAAGTTTTCTGGGGGATAGTTTAAGTAAAAACAAATGGATCTAATCTTTATGTCAAGTTTTCTGGGGGCAAGTTTAAGTAAAAACAAATGGATCTAATCTTTATGTCAAGTTTTCTGGGGGCTAGTTTAAATAAAAACAAATGGATCTAATCTTTATGTCAAGTTTTCTGGGGGCAAGTTTAAGTAAAAACAAATGGATCTAATCTTTATGTCAAGTTTTCTGGGGGCAAGTTTAAGTAAAAACAAATGGATCTAATCTTTATGTCAAGTTTTCTGGGGGCTAGTTTAAATAAAAACAAATGGATCTAATCTTTATGTCAAGTTTTCTGGGGGCAAGTTTAAGTAAAAACAAATGGATCTAATCTTTATGTCAAGTTTTCTGGGGGCAAGTTTAAGTTAAAAAAAAACTAACCAAATGTTTACACCAAAGTTTCCAAGGTAATGCCATATCCCTGTTTGAGATAACAAGGTTTGACTGTATAAACATTGATTGAACTCTTTGTAGATAATGAACTGTAGTAGTTTAAGTTACAAACATCTTTCAACTCATTTTTTCTACAGTTTTAACATACAAGAGTTAGAACTAGAAAATAAAATTTACTTACTTACTTACAGGTTTTGTTACTAGATCACCTACTAACAATTGGCCAATGACAGGTTTTGTTACTAGATCACCTACTAACAATTGGCCAATGACAAGTTTTGTTACTATCTAATATCTGTTACCCCTTCACCATTAATCTGTTGTTCACATGGTTATCCTGTCTTGGAGTACTATTTTGCCATATGGAACCTAACATTGCAGCAATTCAGACATATCACAAATCTAACATGGCCACCACCAGAGGGCATTTGGGACAAATGTTTGAATATCTTTTAGGATTCAGGAATATTTTTTGGATGGTATCTACAATATTTGTTTTATCCATGTGCTGAATAGAAGTCCTGCTGCAAGATGGCAATCAGTACACGATTAACTAATGATATTTTTTTACAGCTTCTCACAAACTACAACTAACTGTACATAATGATAATTGGATTTTAACGGACCATTTTATAGCTCACCTGACCCAAAGGGACAGGTGAGCTATTGTCACCACTGAGCGTCCGTCCGTCCGTCTGTCCGTTAACTTTTCACATTTTAATCAACTCTTCTGAAGCCACAGGGCCAATTTGAACCAAACTTTGGTGGAATGGTCCTTGGATGGCCCCCTTCCAAATTTTTGTCCGGTGATCCCGACTTCCAACCAAGATGGCCACCAAGCTAAAAATAGAAAAAAGGGGAAATGAAATTTTAATTGTCCATTGCTGCTTTAGTATAAGTCAAAATGAGCTCAAATTTTAACTGCAGCTACATGGCAATGAGCAGTTTAACATATATTCCGGTTTTTCTGTGAAATTTTCCTTTCAGCCGATTTATACCGATTATGCAAATTGGGCATATTTTGATAAAAGATCACATTTAAATCTTCTCCTCTGAAACCGCTGAACCAAATTAAACCAAACCTGGCAGGGATGGACCCTGGATGGGTCCCTTTCAAATTTGTGTCTGACAGCCCCGCCCTTCATTCAAGATGGCTGCTGTTACTAAAATTAGAAATTTCTTCAATTGTTTTCTGCTTTAGTACAAGTCAAAATGAGCTCAAATTTTAACTGCAGCTACATGGCAAGGAGTAGTTTAACATATATTCCGGGTTTTTCTGTGAAATTTTTCTTTCAGCCGATTTATGCAAATTAGGCATATTTTGATAAAAGATCACATTTAAATCTTCTCTGAAACCGCTGAACCAAATTAAAACAAATTTGGCTAGGATGGTCCTTGGGTGGTCCCCTTTCAATATTGTGTCTGACAGCCCCGCCCTCCATTCAAGATGGCTGCTGTTACTAAAAATAGAAATTTCTTCAATTGTCCATTGCTACTTTAGTATAAGTCAAAATGAGCTCAAATTTTAGCTGCAGCTACATGGCAATCAGTAATTTAACATATATTCTGGGTTTTTCTGTGAGATTTTTTCAGCCAGTTTATTCCGTTTAGGAATATTATGAGATAAAAATCACATCTAAATCTTTTGCTCTGAAATTTGAGTTGAAATGATCTTTGGGTGGCCCACTTTCCAAATTACGTGCAACACCCCCATTTTCTATCAACTTTAGATGTCAAATTGAAAACCAGGTGAGCGATTACAGGCTCCTGGGAGCCTCTAGTTAACCATTGAACCCTTGGTTTAAATTAAGAATAATTCTCGGGCTTTATGCTTATTTTAACATGGGTAGGCAATATATTTGTCATTATTTTACACCGAGCGATAGCGAGGTGTAAAATCTTGACAAATATAATGCCTACCCATGTTAAAATAAGCATAGAGCCCGTCATCCGAGAATTATTTCGATTCTAACAGGGCATTTACGGTAATTTTATGCATTCAAGCGTATCTAGACAGAGGTTATTTTTGGGTGCTGTTCCAATTACCTCCCGCTATTATTTACAAGAATATATAATGCTACAGAAGCTGTTCCAATTACCTCCCACTCTTATTTACAAGAATATATAACACTACAGAAGCTGTTCCAATTACCTCCCGCTATTATTTACAAGAATATATAACGCTACAGAAGCTGTTCCAATTACCTCCCGCTATTATTTACAAGAATATATAACGCTACAGAAATGTTATAAAAATTGATAACGATCAAAAATTAGTTTCATCTGATTTTTTTGTATATTTATTATTTTTATTCTTTTAATTTAACATACATAAAGTAGAAATATGCGCATGTGCTAGGGTGTTCTGTGCTATTTAGAGCCCTCTATTGTTTTCAAAGCGAAAGTAGCACGCCATGTTAGAATATATATTATACTATTAAAATGTTAACAGCATTGATGCATAGTTTCTAAAATGTCAATGTAAATTTATAGAAGTTAATGGGATAGATATGCTATATTTCCAACAACCCTTATTTTCACTAATGGGATAGATATGCTATGCTTCCAACAACCCTTATTTTCACTAGTGGGATAGATATGCTATACTTCCAACAGCCCTTATTTTCACTAGTGGAATAGATATGCTATACTTCCAACAGCCTTTATTTTCACTAGTGGGAGGGATAGATATGCTATTCTTCCAACAGCCCTTATTTTCACTAGTGGAATAGATATGCTATACTTCCAACAGCCCTTATTTTCACTAGTGGGAGGGATAGATATGCTATGCTCCCAACAGCCCTTTTTTTCACTAGTGGGATAGATATACTATACTTCCAACAGCAGCTTATTTTCACTAGTGGGATTGATATGCTATACTTCCAACAGCCCTTATTTTCACTAATGGGATAGATATGCTATGCTTCCAACAGCCCTTATTTTCACTAGTGGGATATATATGCTATACTTCCAACAGCCCTTATTTTCACTAGTGGAATAGATATGCTATACTTCCAACAGGCTTTATTTTCACTAATGGGAGGGATTGATATGCTATTCATCCAACAGCCCTTATTTTCACTAGTGGGAGGGATAGATATGTTATGCTCCCAACAGCCCTTTTTTTCACTAGTGGAATAGATATGCTATACTTCCAACAGCCCTTATTTTCACTAGTGGGAGGGATATACTATGCTCCCAACAGCCCTTTTTGTCACTAGTGGGATAGATATACTATACTTCCAACAGCCCTTATTTTACTAGTGGGAGGGATAGATATGCTATGCTTCCAACAGCCCTTATTTTCACTAATGGGATAGATATACTTTCAACAGCCCTTATTTTCACTAGTTGGATAGATATGCTATACTTCCAATAGCCCTTATTTTCAATAGTGGGATAGATAAGCTATACTTCCAACAGCCCTTATTTTCACTAATGGGAGGGATAGATATGCTATTCTTCCAATAGCCCTTATTTTCACTAGTGGGATAGATATGCTGTACTTCCAACAGCCCTCATTTTCACTAGTGAGAGGGATAGATATGCTATACTTCCAACAGTCCTCATTTTCACTAGTGAGAGGGATAGATATGCTATACCTCCAACAGCCCTTATTTTCACTAATGGGATAGATATGCTATACTTCCATCAGCCCTTATTTTCACTAATGGGATAGATATGTTATACTTCCAACAGCCCTTATTTTCACTAGTGGGATAGATATACTTTCAACAGCCCTTATTTTCACTAGTGAGATAGATATGCTATACTTCCAACATCATCATCATCTCATTGAAAATTAACTTGTTCTCATCATGATATAGCTGAAAAATTGCTGAGTTGGCAATAAACAGGAATTACTCTTTAACATACTGCAGTATATTCAATATTTTAAAATAGTCAAACCTGTCTTATGTGACCTGCCAAGGGAACATTGAAATATGGTCATATAAGACAGGTGGTTGCGTAATACAGGATTAATTGATATGAAATGTATTCTGAAGGAAAATAAAAATTAAAGTCACATAATACAAGTTACTGCTTAATAGAGGTGGTCACTAAAGCAGGTTTGACTATGTATATTTTAGGTTTGAATAAAACACACAATGTAAAGGTTGGAGATGTGAAACAGATAAGAAATCTTCCAAATGACCTAGATGTACTTAAAGTTGGTACATTGGATGTAAATAAAGAAAGTAACAATATACTAGATGGTAAGTTGTTTTTATTTGAATGCTTTATTATCAATAAATCCTCTTGTTTTTCTGGGGTCATCATGGTCATAATTGTATGGATTTATAACTGCCTATGCACTCAACGCCTATCACTACTTGTCTTGTGAGTTTGAATCCCCCTCAGGTGAGGTGTACTCAATACAACATTATGTGATAAAGTTTGTCAGTGACTTGTGGCAGGTCAGTGGTTTTCTCCGGGTACTCCGGTTTCCTCCACCAATAAAACTGACCGCCACGATTGGTGAAAGTGGCGTTAAACACCATAACCCTACCTTCTTGTTTTTGTTAAAAAATTGTTTCATCCAATATTACCAAAGATCGTCTTTGGATGATCCTATTAAAATTCTGTTTTCAAATACCATTTTATGAAGTGACCATATTATGGCATAATAAACTTGTATATGGAAAAGTGAGAATTGATTTGTATTTTTAAAAACATGAGACTATATCTATGTTATCTCAGCATATCTTTAAGTTATCCTTCTCTCCATCCCAGTTCCACCTTGGTTTTTTTTTGTCTATTGGAAATCTAAGATGGCTGCCACTGCAGAACCAAGTTTCAACATAGGAACATATCTGAGAATAATAAAGTAATATTTTTCAGAAACTAGAAACTTGAAACTTTATTGTACATGAATAACCATTAAATGATTTTATACAATTTTTTTTTTTTTTTTTTTTGTGATGTGAAAATCCAAGATGGCAACAACCTTAAGACATATTTTAGCAAAGGATCTTGTTAGAGAGGTTAGGGTTATTGTGTTTAATGCCACTTTCAACAATATTTCAGTTATATTGTGGCGGTCAGTTTTATTGGTGGAGGAAACCAGCTAAAACCACCGACCTGTCGCAAGTCGCTGACAAACTTATTAACATAATGTTGTATCGAACACATCTCGCCATCAGTGGTACTCAAACTCACAACTTTAGTGGTGATAGGCAATGATTGCACAGGATCTTATTGGAAAATGAATACATGTACATGTAATTATTTTTTTCTCAAAAACTGGAAATTTTATTCAACCCAAACCTTACTTGAATAATCATTGGCTGGTCCCTTACAAAGTGCTAATTTTCTATGTGGACCAGAATTCAGTAGCTTCCAAGAAAAAATGGGCAATTTATTTGATAGGTTTCTGAAAGTTTTTGTCAAATTGAGGCTCAACAGGTACCAATATCATAATTCACCCTGCAGTTTAATTCTGATTACTTTCTTATTTCACATTTCTAATGGGCAATTTAAATTCACACATCTATATTTTATTATGTAGCTTTGGAGTTTTGTTCCAAAGTTGTGGTGTACTCGATACAACATTATGTGATAATGTTTGTCAGTGACTTGCGACAGGTCAGAGGTTTTCTCCGGTTACTCCGGTTTCTTCCACCAACAAAACTTCCCGCCACGATATAACTGAAATATTGTTGAAAGTGGCGTTAAGCAGCATAAACCTAAACCAAAGTTGTGAACTTTAATCAATTTTGTGTCGGGTATACTTTGCTTGGTAATAGATCTATTTTTTAATATGTACCATGCTTGGTAAGAAAGGTCCAAGACCTAGCAGGTGCTCTTTCAACAATTTAAATTAAAATGACCCTCATTTTATATTCATGAAGTTTCAGTGTTGTGGTCATGTACATTGTACTGTTGATTGGTAATTTTATTTAGTTTTCTTTACATTATGAATAAGGTAATTTTATTTAGTTTTTGTTTACATTATGAATAAAATTGTATCAGTAATTGAAAATGTTTTATTTTGTATTTATGACAGAAGAGACTTTATATAAAGATGTTAAAGATCCCAGATTAAGAAGAAATCATAAAGCATGATCCTAGATTGGGAAGAAATCAAAAAGCACAGATACTTTCTCAATGATTACTGAAATCCAATCATGTCATAGATTTATCTAAGTCATCTATAACATTTGTTCCCAGTGGTTTTTTTATTTATTGTTTATCCAATTATATGCAAATTATACATTTCATTACTTACATTTTGTATGTTGTTGTATTAATTCAGATTGAAATCTTCTCAATTTCTAGTCTGTTACAAATTACCACAGATATGTTCTGCTTGTCGTAAGCACCTCCATGACCTTTCCTCATTCAAGACGTATCACCTGGTTTGTAACTATGATAATACGACGGGAGCAGAAACTGTTTACCCTTCCGTAGCGCCTGAATTCACCTACAGTTTTTACTGGGGTTCGTGTTTCTCGATTATTTTTTGTGCAATGTTTTGTAGATATTATTGTTCACTTTTTAGCTTACCTTGCCAAAGGCAATGTGAGCTTTTGCCATCACTTGGCATCCTTCGTCTGTCAACTTTTCACATTTTAATCTTCTCCTCTGAAACCCCTTAGCTAAATGAACTGAAACTTGTTAGGAAGTATCTATGGAAGGTCCTCTATAAAGATTGCAAATTTTGTCCCGATCTGCTAACAAGCATGTCCGCCACAAGCAATTTTTTTGTTTCTGATAGGTTGATTTCTTAAAAAATCTTCTCCTCTGAAACCACATGGCCAAATGAACCGAAACTTGGTAGGAAGATCTAAGGAAGGTCCTCTTATAAAGATTGCTCATTTCGTTTACAAACATGGCCACCACAGGCTTGTTTCTGATTGATCGATTTCTAAAAATCTCCTCTGAAACCGCTTGGCCAAATGAACTGAAACTTGGCAGGAAGCATCTATGGATGGTCCTCTATAAAGATTGCTCATTTCGTCCCGATCCGTAAAAAACATGGCCACCACAGGCAATTCTTGTTTCTGATTGATTGATTTCTAAAAATCGTCTCCTCTGAAACCGCTTGGCCAAATGAACCCAAACGTGGTAGGAAGCATCTATGGAAGGTTCTGTGTAAAGTTTCCTCAAAACAGAATGAAAGGCAAGCGACACAGGCTCAGCCCACCGAGCTTCTACTTTCTTGTGGCCATTGTCTGTCCTTTGATTTACGGATTATGATTACATCTTCGGTATCTTCAAACTCTTTACAAAAAAAATTTAAACAAAGATGGTCAACAATACCACCAATATAAAAAAATCAACAACCACCTCTAACAGTAAAAAAAGACAACATATGGAGTTAGAAATCTAGTTTGTGGTTTAGGACAGGCATAAATATGTGACTGGATTAAACCAGTTTATGTATTTTATTCTTTATTGTGTTGTTCAATATAAAATAAGTCACACGTTCAAACTAGACTGTTGTTGTCATCTGCGTCCATCAGATTTTTCATATTTCACCATTTCTCTCAGAAACCATTAAAAAACATTTGTGTGACTATGTCTTTGATGTTTTACTTATTATTTTTGAAATACAAGAGTTTTTGACTATCTGCCGTATCCATATATCAATTACATCGGTGGTGTAATGGCTAGCATGCTCACCTCGAATGCATTAGATCGTGGAATCAAGACCCTGTCAGGTCAAACCAAAGATTATACAATTGGTCTTTGTTGCTTTTCCGTTAAGCATACAGTATTCAGGAGTAAGAGCAAAGACTGGTTTTCTCAGAATCAGGTTTATGTGTCCAAGTGAAATGACATATCTACTCGAGGACTATTGTTTAAATGAGCTGGCACTATCAAGATCTAACTAAGTATGTTGGTCTAGTACAAAGATCATCATCTCATCGAATGTAACTTATCACCATGATATTGCTGAATAGTTGCTCATTTGGCATTAAACAACAATCGCTCACAATGGGTGCCACTAGCAGAGCATGAATTACTGTTTCATCCACAGCACCTCACCGTTTTTTTGTGGAATTCGTGTTTCTCAATCTTTAGTTTTCTGTGTAGTGTTTTGTAGATTATTGTTTGTCCTTTTGTCTTTTGACTTTTGGCCACTGTTTTGTCAGTTCTTCTTTGATTTATGGCTTCTCTTTTGGTATCTTCAACTTTTCTCCTGTATCACAGGATATATTATGCAATAAAGACTAAAAATCATTCAAATTTATTTAAGAAATAATTCATGGAAGCCATATCTTTTATCCAGTTTTAACATGGGCAACATTATTTACGTAAATATCTTATCCAGAGCGATAGCAAGGGATAAAATGCAACCAAAATAATGTTACCCATGCTAAAACATTGTACAAACTATGGATTCCATGAATTTTTTCGATTCTAGTAGAAAAATCAAACTTATATTTTGAAGTGGAAGTCAGTAATGGAAATGCATGCATGTAATAACAAAATCCAATAATCTTCATGTTTACAGTGGTTTTTCCTATATGGATAGCTATATGGTGATGCAATTAAATTACTGATATTTTCCAATTTATGACATTTTGAAGTTAGTTACTTAAACAAGTAAAATGCTCAAGTAACCAACTTGTGTCCATTAATGCCACCAGCATTCCTTGTAAACTACATCACAGGAAGACGACAAATTACAAAAGATGATAAATGGTTGTCTCAAGTATTTTTTCTGTAAAAAAGTCCAGAAACAATTCGAGAATTTTTATGTTTGTATGCACCACGGTCCTGTATGAATACATGAATTTACTTAGGAATGACATTTATAATTTGTTCGTCAATACGCATGTGTGAATTAAAATATATCAGGAGTTTTATCACGGTATTATATATAGAGCCAATGAAGGACGTCATGTTAGTATTAAAGTTTTTATTTTGAAATTAACAAATCACAGTCAGGTTGATATATTCTAACAATATACAAGGTTTCATCAGTTTATTATTGCTGGAAGATCTACTGGTCACAGTCAAGTCAAGAGTAACATATCACAGTGATGGAATGATCTATTCTAACAATATACAAAGTGCAAGATAATATTGTGCAAGGCAAACATCTTATACAATAAGAAAATGTCAGTTTAAGGGGTACCAAACACTACAGGGAGATAACTCTTTAAAATCAGTTGAACGTTTTGATCATATGATGTTTGTATGCAGATTTCAAGCATCTCGGTAATCAAAACCACAGAGAGAAAAGCTTGCTATGTGGCAGGTGAATTTATAGCTCCGAGTCTGCTGGTTGGAATTTGTTAAAATTTTGATATTTATTACAGTGGATATATTCAAACACACTGCCAAAAAAATAAGAAAATTAAACAAGCAGATAAAATTTTACCTGATGTGTATGGTACCACCTTAAAGGTATGTTGCCATTTGTTTGAGATATGAATTTGATTTTTTATCAGATTTTTAATCTTTTGATTTCTTTTTCTTTCTGGTATTATAGGTCACATTACAAATATAAAATAACAAGGATATTGCTCTTTTTAAAAAAAAACAAAGTTTGCTTTAATAATAAATTCAAACTGTAAAGTGTAAAAAAAAAAATACAAAAATGATTTAACCTATACTAATCATTTCACCTAAAAATAGATTACATGATTCACATTCTATGTTTTCGGAAATAGGTAAAATATAATGTGTTGGCACAGTTGTCAAGAACTACTGAAAACAAAAATTTATATAAGTATGGGACGTAAATAAATAATTCCCTTCAGCACCATATTACATTTGAGCATAGGTTAAGAAGTAACTATTGTTATTACATAGGAGGTAATAACAATAGTTACTTCTTATTCCAATAATTTCTAATCATTTAAAAACAAATCTGTATCTATGCATCTAAACAGAAGTCTAACAATGTATGTTTTGTAATCTTCTTCTGACCTTTAAATATAACTTACAAATCAATAAAATTATTACCTCCCTTAGTAGGACAGACAGACAGAAAAAAGTTAAAAGTTAATATGATTCAAACAACTACAACAGAAGCTACTAAAACAATATCACAGTCAAGTAGAATAATATATATTGCACTAATTTAAATACTGAATAAATCAACAAAAACAACTGGATGGAATGGTCAATAAATAGCAAATAACTAAAACTCACATAAACAACATTTAATGGATTTAAAAGCTGTTTAATATAACCTTTCAATAAAATTGAAAATAAAAATCTAGAAATCTTGATAATACTGCTTGGATGCATTGAATATTCATAACTAGTTAACCTTTTATTTAATTACATGGCATTGTCATACAATAATCATTTTATTATAATTTATCATGTTTTCGTCATAATTTGTTTATCATTTTTTTGGGTTATGTAGTATCATTAGAAGAACGATAACTCTGTTACCGTTAATCTTTAGTTTCTAGAGTTATCTATCATTAAACAGTTATGTTGCTGTGATGCTTATCATGTAACGTGTAAGACCGGATGTTGTGTATTAAAGATGGTACCTTCAATGGTGTTATGTATGTGTTCATGCCTTTGGTTCAATCCAGTATAATAGTCTGATAGAGACATTACATCTGGCGATGAGGATATGGCAGAAGCAAGACCAGTAATTACGGATGTAGGGGGAATTCCTAAATTTGACGCAAATGGAGATATTAATTTGATGGGACCACGATGGAATCGGTGGAAATGTGGTTTTGAACTTTTTGCTGTTGGCAAAGGTGTGGTCGATCCTGAACAAAAGAAAGCATTACTTTTGCACACCGCCCGTATTTCTGTACAGGATATTTATTTCACGCTACAAATTGCTGAACCTGGGGAAGAAGAAACTGTTTATGATGTTATAGTTAGAGCATTAGACACACATTTTACCCCACAAGTTAATTCTGCATTTGAACGTTCTCAATTTCGAGCGATGACCCAGACATCAAGTGAAAACAGTGGAACAATATATTACACGTTTGAGACAGAAAGCAGTGTTTTGTGACTTTCATAATATCGACGAGAACATTCGTGACCAAGTAATAGAGAAATGTTATTCACAACGTTTAAGGAGGAAATTGTTGGAAAGAAATAATGTGACTTTAGTGCATTTAAGAGAAATTGCTCAATCATTAGAAGCATCGGAACAGAGAGCCGTCACAATGGAACAGATAAATAAAATAAGTCAACATAAATTTGATAAACATTATCCAAAAGTTAAGAATCAGAGTCGAGCAGATTTCAAACAAAGACGATGTTTTGCGTGTGGGCACGAGGGACATATTAAGATAGACGTTAAATGTCCAGCAAGGGGAAAGAAATGAAGAAAATGCAAGAAAGAAGGACATTTCAAAAAATGTTGCAAAACAAAACAAACCAGAAATTACAACTCGAGGCGTGGTCACCCAACTGTAAGAAATGTAGAAACAGAAAACAACGATCGGGAGCCATATGTTTTTACTGTAAACGGCGAACACCCAGATAATGTTGATTTCACTGTAGATGTTGGAGGCATTACTATGCCAATCATTGTAGATTCAGGAGCGTCGGTTAATGTAATTGATAGGAGCATGTGGGAATTCCTGAAGAAATTTAAAATTAAATGCGAGTCAAGGTTAAGTGATAAGAAAATTTATGCATATGGGAATACACAACCGTTAAGTGTTGCAGGAAGTTTTATTGCTCGTGTATCTGTTGGAGATAAAAGTGTGGATGCAGAATTTTATGTTGTCTGGAAAAGGGCAAGCGTTGCTAGGGAAAACAACTGCTATATCGTTAGGTATATTGAAAATTGGCATTCCGCAAGAAAGTGTTAATTCAGTAAGTGATGATAGGAAAGCGATAATAAAACAGAAGTTTCCGAAATGTTTTGAAGGCGTCGGGAAGTTAAAGGATTTTCAACTGAAGATACCGATTGATGAATCCGTGAAGCCCGTCATTCAGCCGATTCGTAGAATACCGTTTCATCTGCTTGAGAAACTAGATAGGAAACTTGAAGAGTTACAACAATTCGACATCATTGAGAAGGTTGAAGGCCCGAGTTTATGGGTATCGCCGATCGTCGTTGTACCCAAGAAATATTCTGAGATTTGTCTGTGTATAGACATGCGAAGAGCAAACAAGGCCATAGTCCAAGAACGGTATCCAATACCTACTGTTGAGGAAATTTTACAGGATTTAAATCAAACAAAGTGTATAGTAAATTGGATATTAAATGGGCATTTCATCAGCTGGAGTTGTCACCAGAGTCAAGGGACATTACCGCATTTATGACACACCAAGGACTATTTAGGTATAAACGTTTGATGTTCGGCATCAGCTGTGCGCCAGAGATGTACAAGATTATACACCAGGCATTAAGTGGATTACCAGGCATAAACAGTATTTATGATGATATTGTAGTACACAGAAAGTCTGAAAAAGAATATAACCGTAATTTGGAGCAGTTACTGTGCCGATTGTAAGAAAAGGGATTCGCTCTGAACATTGATAAGTGTCAATTCAATATGGAACGTATCGAGTTCATGGGACATATACTATCTGAACATGGTATTGGAGTTTCCGAAAGCAAAGTGCAAGCTGGTACCTTCAATGGTGTTATGTATGTGTTCATGCTTTTGGTTCAATCCAGTATAATAGTCTGATAGAGACATTACAGGTTATAATTTGTTTATCATTTGTTTGGTTATAGTTTGTTTTTTGGCTATACTGGTAATTAAAAAAAAAACATTCTTATAATAAGTTCTTAAAACTTAAACAAGTAACATCAGACCAATTATGTTTAAGTTTTTCAAATAAAAAAATTTATGAACCAATTGTAAATACCTCCCTAAGTAATAATTCTAAATAGCACACATACAAGACAATAACATAAATATAGTACATATTGCTAACAGTGTATACACATTGCACATGAAAAGTGAGGGTGCTAACAAATAATTACAGTTAAACGTTTCTAGCTCGAACTCAGATGGCTGGTTTTTTTCCATTTCATTGGACCTAATTTCAATATCCAGAAAAAAGAAAAATACATCTGTTTATATAACAAAGGTTATTTAGCTGTGGCTTGATTATTAGCCATTAATTACGATTAATACAGAAAGATTATTGAACCCAAGACATATGTCGCTGATTGTGCCAAGCTGATCCTACACTCGACAATAATTGAAACATTCAGAAGATCAAATGTTACAATCGTAATAAAGTTTAATAAAACATTATTAAAATTGTTATTACATGAATTAGAATTATTGAGTGTTTTTTTTCAATTTTTTTAATTGCTGGAATCGAATAATACTATGGTCTGTTTAAAAATAAGTCAATTTTATCTGACAGCCATCCCTGTTTGTAAGGAGATGTCATATTTAAATGTTCAGGATAGAATACAAGGTGGAAATATGCACCAGACTATACATAACATTAAACAGAGTGTGAATCATTGTGTTACATTGTTCATAAGAAAATAATATTAAACAGAGTCTGAATCATTGTGTTACATTGTTCATAAGAAAATAATATTAAAAAGAGTCTGAATCATTGTGTTACATTGTTCATAAGAAAATAATATTTGTATAACAACAATTCATTGATTCATAAATAACAAAAAATACCAGAATGTTTTAACAAAACATAAAAGATTTTTTGATATTTTTTCACTTATAAAGTTTTTATATAAAATGTCATATAGGGTTAAGTTTATAGTGTTTAATAATATTTCAGTTATATCGTGGCCATCAGTTTAGTGGTGGAGGAAACCGTAGTACCCTGAGAAAACCACAGACCTGCCGCAAGTCGCTGACAAACTTTATCTGATAGTGTTGTATCGAGTACACCTCACAATTCAAACTGACAACTTTAGTGGTAATAGGCACTGATTGCATAGGTAGTTATAAATCCAACTACCATATAATCACGACCATGACAGCCCCTTTTTTCATATAAAATATAAAGGAGGAAAACAAATTTGAAATGAAACATTCCTCCACAGAAGGTGTATATTATAATAACTAAATAGATAATACTAAATCCTCCACAGAAGGTGTATATTATAATAACTATATAGGTAATACTAAATTTGTTTTAAACCTTTGTATAAGCTTACAACAATCATCTATAAAGAACAAAAATTGAAATCATATTACTCTTTATAAAACCAGTATTGGCAATAATTTTGTAAATGTGACCACACAAGTTGGCTTTTTTTTAAATATGCAAGTAATAACATAAAAGATTTTTCTTCCATAACTTTGTTAATTTTTTCCATCTAATTTGCATGTGTGTTGTTTTTTTTCTTCTATAACTTGAAAAAAAATTCTACTAATCTGCAATTAATAACTTTGTTAATGTTTCTTTTTTTTATAATCTGCCAGCTCAGCTTTCGGAGTGAATTTCTCTAGCGTTCTGCTGGGCCTGTTCCACAGAAATAATCTCCTGAGGCACAGGAGACTGGCATGGAGTTGTGTGTGATGACCCAGCCATTGCTTGTGGTGAAACTGTTTGGCGTGCAGATTGTGGGCGTGAACCATTTTCGGGTGGTGGTCTTGGAGAATGGAGCATTTTGGCTGAACTAGTTCTTACTACCCGCACTACTTTATGTCTCATTGGCTGTGGACTTTTATCTCTTCTCTGCATAGAACGTGGATCCTAGAAAGTAAAAAAGGCTATTTAAATAATCTGTTAAATTCTGTAATATATTTGCTACAAAACATACAATTCTAGGGCAATTTTCTCACTCTGTTTTGCCCATGATTTCAAATTCGTACTTTGATTACCTTTGTTATCTCATCAAACTTCACAAGAACACCTCTTAAAATGGGTTTTCATCTGGGTCAATGACTGGTTCAGGTTTCTAACAAATGTATGTTCAAAGAGATTCTTACCTGGGTCATTGATGGCAGTTTTGCCTAAGGACATCCCATTAACATCTTTTCAATGAGTATCTTACACGAGTCACCTGGTATGGCAGTTTTGCTACAGGACTTCACATTAACATATTTTCAATCAGTTTCTTACCTGAGTGGCCTGGGTCACTGATGGTAGTTTTGCCTCCAGACGATCCATTCTTCCTTTGTAGATGTTTCCATCAGCACCTTGTACATCTACTTCTTCCCTGTAACAAAATATATCTTACATTAACAATGGCATCTAAATTATAATCAAATCTAAAAACCATTCCCCACCACATTTGTATGTCTGTCCCAGACCAGGATTTCCATATCCATAGAGTTATTTATATACAGGTAGGTTTAGTTTATGGTGTTTAATGCCACTTTCAATAATATTACAGTTATATCGTCAGGGATAGAAATTTACTTTTTTTCACCACAAGCAAAACTTTGATAGTTGCAAAAAAATCTACTAGCAAACATATTGATCTGACTAGCAACCAAATTTAACACAAAACAGAGCGACATTTATATGAAATTGTATCAGTCAAAAAACAAAACAGATATTACTCACAAGCGATTACATATTTTCTCTTAGTTACAGTAAAAATATAAGTCTACCTGAAACTCGACGTACATCTGATTTTTTTTAATATCGTGCTCATCATGAACATTTTGTTCTGACATTTTTCTGACGACTGGATATATTAACTGGAAAACTTAAGACCAAATCTATTTTAGAAATCAGGAACCAGGATGGTTTTTCTGATATTTCTGAGCTTTACATAGGGTCAATATAGATACTTGTGCTTGTCCTTAATTTGTTGACCATTGCTGTTGGAATTTTCTTTTCAAAATACAGTATGATACAAGTGTCTTAATACGAGTAAATTATTTCAAGTTTCATAAAATAAGCAATGACAAGGTATGTCACTTACAACTTGCAACAAGATATGTAAATAATTTTTCATTTCAAAATTTCTTATCAGTGAAGGATATGAATGCAAAAAAGACTTCTTAAATCGTTTTTTTTTCTTTCTTCAAAATTACCATTGTCAGAAGTTGAACCCAATAAAAAATTGTATTCTATATTAGTAAATTCTATTATAATAGATTTCAACAAAGAGTCATTTTTTTAATTAAAAACATATTCAATGCCTCAGATTTAATATTCACTGGTGGTAAATGTCACAACTATGTTACTTTTCTTTAGTAATTTAAAATAGAACATCTCTAATAGAATTCCCTGTTCTAAAAAATGTAACGTATAACATTTAGCACCAATAAATATTAAATCTGAGGCATTGAATATGTTTTTTTTATTCAAAATATAGAATAAAACAAATTCTGTAAAACTGACAATTTTTTCTCCCAAAAGTTAATTAATCCACACATTTACAGAATCAAAAGATAGTAATTGTATAGTATTCAACAGCATGTCACTATTGTGACTAATAAAGCAGTCACATCAGTAATTGAATGTTTTTGAGCGAGTGATTGAGTGATTGTTGTTTAACGCTAATTCAGCAATTTTTCAGCTATATCATGGCGAGAACAAGTTAATTTTCAATGAGATGATGATGAGGTCCGCTTTGTTCTAAACCAAAACGCTGAGTTGGATTTTTATAGTGCTAGCTCACTGAAACAACATTCCGCGGGTAGACATGTCGCTCCACTCGGACACATTATCTTGATTCCGAGCCAACCAGTCTTTGCTCTTTCTCCTTAATGCTGCGTGCTTAGCGGAGAAGCAACAAATACCAATTTAATAGTCTTTGGTTTGATCCGACCGGGGCTCGAACCCACGATCTACCGCACTTGAGGCAAGCACGCTAACCATTATGCCACCAATACGGTGAATGTTTTTATATGCCCGTCTTTAAGACGGGACGTATTATGGTATACCAATGTCCGACTGTCCGTCCGTCCATTTCACATGTCACGCTCTAACTTAAGAACCCCTTGGCCAATTCACTTCAAATTTCACAGAGTTATTGGAATTGATGGTCTTACGGTCTGTATACTTTATGGTGAAATTTTGTATTTTCATTCCAGAGTTATGGGACTTTATTCATCAAATTGTACGTGATTTTAAGGCAATTTTTCGTATGTCGCGCTGTAAATTGAGAACCCCTTTGCCAATTCACTTCAAACTTCGCATAGTTATTGGAATTGATAGTCTTATGGTCTGTATACTTTTTGGTGAAATTTCAATTTTTCATTCCAGAGTTATGGGACATTATTCATCAAATTGTAGGCGATTTTTCGTATGTCACGCTGTAAATTGAGAACCCCTTGGTCAATTCACTTCAAACTTCGCACAGTTATTGGAATTGATAGTCTTACGGTCTGTATACTTTTTGGTGAAATTTCGATTTTTCATTCCAGAGTTATGGGACTTAAACTATTATTGTGCTTTATTTCAACATAAATATTGTATAAATGTTCCAATTCATGTTTATGGTGTAGCTGTTGGTGAAATTTAGATTTTTCATTCAAAAGTTATGGGAAAGAAAGTCTTTACAAATATTGTATGAATGTTGACAACGGGCGTATCATGCGCTCTTGGCACAGCTGTTTATTAGTATTAGCAGTCAAGAAATTGTCATCATAAATACATTACTTACTTGTATAGAGGATATACTGTCTCCTCATCCTCTTTGTTAAAGAGATTACTGAAATAAAAATGTCATGTTAAATTAAATTGAGGTTAGAAAATACAAACTGAAACAACAACATTTTTCTCACATTTATGCCAAATTTGACAATGGCTGCCATTCACAAAAATATTTTACTTCTACACTATGTGGTTTTATCGCTATTTTGTTTACTTTCCCTTTGATGTTTAAAACCATTATGTTTCATATCACGTAAGTGCTGAGAAGATTCCAATTATCGCTAATCGCTATGCGTTGTCAAGGATGCACGTAGTAATAACGCTGTTTTCTAATATGACGTTATTAAGTGATTAACGATGTTTCTTAAAACGAGATGACTGAGAAACGTCCTCGAGTTTTAAAAAACATCTTTAATTATTTTATCGCTATGATAGTATGTTTATCAAGGATTTGGTAATGTGACATCATTATAACGTCATATTAGAAAACAACGATATTACTACGTGCGTCCTTGACAACGCTTTGCGATTAGCAATAATTGGAATCATCTCATGTGCTTACGTGATATGAAATATATTGGTTTTAAACATCAAAGGGAAAATAAACAAAATAGCGATAAAATGACATCACATTACCAAAGGCTTGATAAACATACTATCATAGCAATAAAATAATTAAAGATGGGTTTTTTTAACCTCGAGGACTTTTCTCAGGGCTTCATTTATTATTTTATTGTTTTAAATCTTAGATATAAAACGGTACACAAGCAACTTAAAAAGTTTTTATACAGTAGTTTATAGTTTGTAGTGATCACAGTTTCCATGTTTTTGAAAGACTCACATGAAATGGTTTGGTTTTGCAACACTTGCACATTGTGGTGCACTGTTTTTTGCATTGTGACACAAAAAAAGAGATCATGTTATGTGAGATGCATATATCTCACATCAAATATTCCTGTCAAACGATTTCTTAACTTAAATCGTACAGCTTTGTCATTCTATAAACATCTGACTTTCGATGACCTTTCAAGTGATTTCTTACCTTAGATGTGAAAGATTTGTCATACTATAAATATATGACCTTTGAAAATGGCCTTTCAAGTGATTTCTTACCTTAGATGTGACAGCTTTGTCAAACGTTTGTGAGGGAATGTTGTGGTGTGTTGTCCACCACATGATCTGTTTGTTGCATAGTAATCTGCTATCTCAGCATTTGCATAACTACAACAAGATAGGTTGTCATTTCAATATACTGGTAGATTCACAACAAAAATAATTATCGTAAGTATATAAAATTATGTAATTTATTTGTTATATTGTTCAAGTAAAAAAAATATATAATGTTAAAATATGAAAAAACTAATTTACTGAAATGAAGAAACCAGAGGCTCTCAAGAGCCTGTATCGTTCACCTGGTAATAAAAAAAACCAATTGGTCCTATGTAAAAACTATATCCTGCGTTTTCTTGGAATTACGATCAACATAAAAAACACAAAGTTTGTAAAGGACCTTCCAATGATTGATGCACAGTTTAGGTTCAATCAGTGCAATAGCTTCAGAGAAGAATATATTTCTGTATTTTCCCCATATGGTTCTGTGTTAATACTATGACCTGTGGTGGCAGCCATCTTGGATTTCCGATCGGCATAAAAAACAGGACCTTCCAATGATCATTCCTGGGCAGTTTGGTTTCAACTGTCCAAGTGGTTTCAGAGAAGAAGCATTTTGAAACATTTTTCCCATAGGGTCCAATGTTAAACTAAGTCCTGCCGTAGCCGCCATTTTGAATTTCATATCAGAATAAAAAACGTATATTTTGTAGAGGACCATTCAATGAACATTCATGTACAGTTTGGCTTTAATCATATTTGTAGTTTCTGAGAAGAAGGCATTTGAACATTTTCCCATAGGGTCTAATGTTAATCTATGTCCTGCGGTGGTGGCCATCTTGGATTTCCGATCGGCATAAAAAACACACACCTTGTAGAGGACCTTCCAATGATCATTCCTGGGCAGTTTGGTTTCAATTATCCAAGTGGTTTCAGAGAAGAAGCGTTTTGAAACATTTTTCCCATAGGGTCCAATGTTAAACTAAGTCCTGCCGTAGCCGCCATTTTGAATTTCATCTCGGAACAAAAAACGTAAAGTTTGTAGAGGACCATCCAATGTACACACATATGGACAGTTTGGCTTTAATCATATTTGTAGTTTCTGAGAAGAAGGTATTTGAACATTTTCCCATAGGGTCCAATGTTAATCTATGTCCTGCGGTGGTGGTCATCTTGAATTTTCGATCGGCATAAAAAAACAGAAACTTTGTAGAGGACCTTCCAATGATCATTCCTGGGCAGTTTGGATTCAATTGTCCAAGTGGTTTCAGAGAAGAAGCGTTTTGAAACATTTTTCCCATAGGGTCCAATGTTAAACTAAGTCCTGCCGTAGCCGCCATTTTGAATTTCATATCGGAACAAAAAACCTAATGTTTGTAGAGGACCATCCAATGAACATTCATGTACAGTTTGGCTTTAATAATATTTGTAGTTTCTGAGAAGAAGGCATTTGAACATTTTCCCATAGGGTCCAATGTTAATCTATGTATTGTGGTGGCGGCCATCTTGGATTTCCGATCGGCATAAAAAACATAAAATTTGTAGAGGACCTTCCAATGATCATTCCTGGGCAGTTTGGTTTCAACTGTTCTAGTGGTTTCAGAGAAGAAGCGTTTTCAAACATTTCCCCCATAGGGTCCAATGTTAAACTAAGTCCTGCCGTAGCCGCCATTTTGAATTTCATATCGGAACAAAAAACGTAAAGTTTGTAGAGGACCATCCAATGAACATTCATGTACAGTTTGGCTTTAATCATATTTGTAGTTTCTGAGAAGAAGGCATTTGAACATTTTCCCATAGGGTCCAATGTTAATCTATGTCTTGCGGTGGTGGCCATCTTGGATTTCCGATCGGCATAAAAAACACACACCTTGTAGAGGACCTTCCAATGATCATTCCTGGGCAGTTTGGTTTCAATTATCCAAGTGGTTTCAGAGAAGAAGCGTTTTGAAACATTTTTCCCATAGGGTCCAATGTTAAACTAAGTCCTGCCGTAGCCGCCATTTTGAATTTTATATCGGAACAAAAAACGCAAAGTTTGTAGAGGACCATCCAATGAACATTCATGTACAGTTTGGCTTTAATAATATTTGTAGTTTCTGAGAAGAAGGCATTTGAACATTTTCCCATAGGGTCTAATGTTAATCTATGTCCTGCGGTGGTGGCCATCTTGGATTTCCGACCGGCATAAAAAACAGAAACTTTGTAGAGGACCTTCCAATGATCATTCCTGGGCAGTTTGGTTTCAACTGTCCAAGTGGTTTCAGAGAAGAAGCATTTTGAAACATTTTTCCCATAGGGTCCAATGTTAAACTAAGTCCTGCCGTAGCCGCCATTTTGAATTTCATATCGGAACAAAAAACGTAAAGTTTGTAGAGGAACATCCAATGAACATTCTTGTACAGTTTGGCTTTAATCATATTTGTAGTTTCTGAGAAGAAGGCATTTGAACATTTTCCCATAGGGTCCAATGTTAATCTATGTCCTGCGGTGGTGGCCATCTTGGATTTCCGATCGGCATAAAAAACACACACCTTGTAGAGGACCTTCCAATGATCATTTCTGGGCAGTTTGGTTTCAATTATCCAAGTGGTTTCAGAGAAGAAGCGTTTTGAAACATTTTTCCCATAGGGTCCAATGTTAAACTAAGTCCTGCCGTAGCCGCCATTTTGAATTTTATATCGGAACAAACAACCTTAAGATTGTAGAGGACCATCCAATGAACATTCATGTACAGTTTGGCTTTAATAATATTTGTAGTTTCTGAGAAGAAGGCATTTGAACATTTTCCCATAGGGTCCAATGTTAATCTATGTCCTGCGGTGGTGGCCATCTTGGATTTCCGATCGGCATAAAAAACAGAAAATTTGTAGAGGACCTTCCAATGATCATTCCTGGGCAGTTTGGTTTCAACTGTCCAAGTGGTTTCAGAGAAGAAGCATTTTGAAACATTTTTCCCATAGGGTCCAATGTTAAACTAAGTCCTGCCGTAGCCGCCATTTTGAATTTCATATCGGAACAAAAAACCTTAAGATTGTAGAGGACCATCTAATGAACATTCATGTACAGTTTGGCTTTAATCATATTTGTAGTTTCTGAGAAGAAGGCATTTGAACATTTTCCCATAGGGTCCAATGTTAATCTATGTCCTGCGGTGGCGGCCATCTTGGATTTCCGACCGGCATAAAAAACATAAAATTTGTAGAGGACCTTCCAATGATCATTCCTGGGCAGTTTGGTTTCAACTGTCCAAGTGGTTTCAGAGAAGAAGCATTTTGAAACATTTTTCCCATAGGGTCCAATGTTAAACTAAGTCCTGCCGTAGCCGCCATTTTGAATTTCATATCGGAACAAAAAACCTTAAGATTGTAGAGGACCATCCAATGAACATTCATGTACAGTTTGGCTTTAATCATATTTGTAGTTTCTGAGAAGAAGGCATTTGAACATTTTCCCATAGGGTCCAATGTTAATCTATGTCCTGCGATGGCGGCCATCTTGGATTTCCGATCGGCATAAAAAACAGTAACTTGGTAAAGGACATTCCAATGATCATTCCTTTACAGTTTGGGTTCAGTCAGTTCATTAGTTTCGGAGAAGAAGATCTTTGAAATTTCAGCCAATCAGAGCATATTATTGGCCCTGGCAGCCATATTGAATATCCGACTGGAACGAAAAACAGTAACTTTGTAGAGAACCATCCAAGGAACATTCCTGCTAAGTTCGGTTCCAATCGGCCAAGTGGTTTCGGAGAAGAAGCTTGAAATGTGAAAAGTTTACAGACGACAGACGATAGACTACAGACGACAGACGACGGACGCCAAGTGATGGCAATAGTTCACCTGGACCTTTGGTCCAGGTGAACTAAAAACAGATACATTGTAATGTTAAAATGAAAACAAATAGATGAAAGCATATCAGAAATTACAGCATAATTATTTATGATGAGCATGCTATGGAAATAGGAAATAAAGATACACAATACAATGTCAGGAAAATGGAACATGCAACCATAACCCAGAGATAAATAAATGTTTATTACATGCTAAGTTTTATACAGTATAATAAAACTATATAATTCGTTTTTTTGTGATAAATCGTCATATTCCACGACAAGTTTTCATATTGAACGGTATCTGATCTATTTTAGAGGTGGGCGAAATACCTGCAAAATTTTAAAATTTACAAGCCAATCATTGTTAAACGTAATAAAACAATTACAGCACTTCATTTTGTGCAATATAATGTGTTATGGAGCACAGAAAAGCAATATTGACCGCGGCCTTCGTCAATATTGCTTTTCAGTGCTCCATAACACATCATATTGCACTCAATGAAGTGTAATAATTGTATATTATTACATGCAAAGTTTGGTAATCAGCCATACCCAGATGATATAAATGTTTATTACATGCTAAGTTTGGTAATCAGCCATACCCAGATGATATAAATGTTTATTTCATGCTCAGTTTGGTAATCAGCCATACCCAGATGATATAAATGTTTATTACATGCTAAGTTTGGTAATCAGCCATACCCAGATGATATAAATGTTTGCTACATGCTAAGTTTGGTAATCAGCCATACCCAGATGATATAAATGTTTATTTCATGCTCAGTTTGGTAATCAGCCATACCCAGATGATATAAATGTTTATTACATGCTAAGTTTGGTAATCAGCCATACCCAGATGATATAAATGTTTGCTACATGCTAAGTTTGGTAATCAGCCATACCCAGATGATATAAATGTTTGCTACATGCTAAGTTTGGTAATCAGCCATACCCAGATGATTGGTAATCAGATCATTATAATGCCATTCAATTTTATTTGTTCAAGGTATGGCTTAATGTCTTTTGTGGCTTCTTATTCTATGGTTGAAAAGTATTTTTATTATGATCCTGTTACAATGAGTCCACACTGAAGCACTAATGATAACCAATTTTACATTTCAAATACAGCTTGCTTGCAATTTCAGGATCCAAATACATAAATAGAGGAGTAACAGCATTTTACAAATATATTTCCACTTGAAAAAAAAACAAAACTAGAACTTCATTTGAACAAAATTGAATGATAAAGTAAATAAAACTCAAATAAATGGGTTAAAAATAGTACTATTAAGCAAGTTTTATCCTTTCAACAAAGACAGTGATATTTAATAAAATCACTTGTATAGTACATGTTTCTAAATTAGATTGTTTATTGAGATATTTGAGGTAGAATCGTGAAGTCACAAAACGTCTTCAAACTGGAAAAGATTTTTCTTGTAAATCAGCAGTTTAGTAACCAGCTTATATTTCTGTATTTCAGATCCTCAAGTCATCTTTCCAAACTTACTCATTACTGGCATTTCTGTTTCTGAAAAGCTTCAATATCATTTCCGAAATGAACCTGAAAAGCTTTCTGATCAGATTTACCAATTTTGGCCTGCTGTCTTTCTGCTACAGAAAGGTCAAAACTAACGTTACTTCGACTTCTACTAATACCAGTACATGTACTAGTATCACTGGGAAAGGAAGAAAGAAAAGTAAAAAATAAGAACAGAAGAAAAATGAAGCCATGAAATTCTATGAGAGAAATGGTAGTATCACAGAACATAATGCCACTGACAATCAAGTACTATGCAAGTAGAAAAAGCATGCAATGATAAATGTTACCCTCCAGCAAAATTGTATCCAAATGATTTTAATGAAAAATCAGTTTAAACTATCTAATGAATGACTGATGGAAACTATATGTCTTTGACAAAGGTATATATCAACTTTAAATAGAATGTGTTCTTATTTGAATCCTTTATATACATTTCAAAGAATTGCCTTGTTTTGATAACTTAAATACACTATTCAAAATATATTGAAAATAATATAATAGATCAAATGATATTGAAACATTTAAAAACCTTTAGAATTTTGATGTTGGGATAATCATACAAAAAAACATTTTTATAGCTAAGGCGGAGAACATATAATAAACTACTTTGTATTGAAAGAATGAATGTGTAATAATACAGCTGCCCATTGTCAACCTACCATGATTGTAAAATTTATCTAAAATCTATAACAATTTCAACATTTACTTACAACTATTTGTCAGAAATGTCTAAAAACAATGTCTTCCATTGAAACATTTTTTTCAAAGAACATAAAGGCAGTCACAATTTAAAATCAACAGCAATTTTTGGGTGTGAAATTAATACCAACAAGACATGAAGAGTATAAGTTAAAATGTTCAATATTGGTATGTTAAAATCCTATTGAAAACAGAACTAAAATGCTTCTTAAGGGACTGTACTTTTTCCCTCTAATTTTTTCAATGAGAAAATTTTAATATTTAAGTTCATGTCATGTGAGCAATGTTTACCTATATAAAATGTGTTTTACTTCAACTCTTCAACTTTGTTCATTAGTCAATAATTTATAATTTAATATCCATAAATTTAAATCGATTGAACAAATATGTCAATATGAATGAACTTGACGAGTCTGCAACTTAAGGAACACTTTCAGTACATTCAAATTAATGTAACATTTTAACTGGTAGGGGGGGTAAACAATGACCATGACATATCTGTAAATCATACCTCACTGCCTTTAGTGTTTAAATGTTTAGTTATTACTAATAAATCCTGTTGTCCTAAAACCTGGTTTACCCTTTCAGTTGTTAGTAATTAAAACATATTGATTAAGTTTTTTAATTATTTTTTATATCAGGTTAATCTCCATTTTTCCACTATCTACATTTTAAAAATCTGTCTTACCTTACAAAATACTTATTAAATAAAGAGATACAGATAAAACAATTAATAACCTATAGGTCCATTTTTTAAATAAAATTATTTTATAACAAAAAGATCACAAAAAATAAGAATATAAATGTCTGGAGATTATGTCTAAGTAAGATTTTTTATTTTTCAACAGTGTTGACAAATCAATCAATTAAGATGGAAGGTATTTACCTCAGATGCTAACAAAAGTGGTGTCATATTGTACATGCAATATATGTTATGAAATGAATGAAATAAACAAATAAGATGATAAATGAGACTTCCACACAGTGATCTGAAAAGTGCAGTGATATCATGCAGTGTTTTCATTCTCCAAAACAACCTGAAAGAAACACAAATCGAGGAGTTATGTGCTGTGCAAAAAAGGAAGGCTATACTGGATTGTTACAGGCATGTGCTACAAGTAGGAGAGTATTAGTCGTAGCGAATACATATAATAAATTACCGAGACCCAGGTCTGTCAATACCAGCATACATTCTGTTAAAGGAGAAAAACAACAAGAAATGCAATAATACTAATCAAGCAATTAATAGATTGTACAAATAAAATAAGTAAATAAAATATTATAGTGTAAAATAAATAAAGAAAAAATGTTTGTCTTGAATCAAGCAGCAAAACACATAACTATTAGTATCTTATTAATTTTCTTTGTTTAAGTCAACTTTAACCTTTGAGTACAATATATGTATAATAACCTAGCATTAGCCACTACAGTGTACACACTAAAAATAAATATGTGTGTGACATCTTCATACCTCTGTGCATGTTGTCGTATCTGGTCCATCTCGAAAGTTAAGTAAGGCCTTGGTGATCTGGTTGGATGTAATGCTTGATGACTCGACACAGATGGCATAGATGGTACAGGTCTAAAAATAAACAGATGAAATCTATAAGAGCTTGTATGTATCGATATTGTGCTGTCAGGCGCGTAGCAACCCATACGCAAAAACGCAGTTGTGTACACATCGAAAATTTTAACAAAAATGAAAACATGGTAAATCTAGGACATAATGTAGAATAAAACTAAATTAATAAACTAAATCAAATTCAAACAAATACAAACATGTTAATAATTACTCAATTCCGGAAACTACGCTCATTATTTACGGAATCAGCATAGAACGGTGTGTGTTATATGTATATAAGTGCAATGCCGATCGATGGTCGTGCACATGTTTTAGGAATGGAGTTTGGGGTGGGGGATTTGTTGTTAAGGTATGATTTTTTTTTATTTTGCTTGAACAAACAAACTATTCGTATTTCTTTTTAAAGGAAAACCACAACGCACACCCAAAAACAAAGAGCACATGGGATCGTTAACGTTATTGGAAGCATATTGATATTAGTTTACTTTTAGTAAACTTTTAAAATCTTCTGGTAACCTGGATACGTATCATATGGAACGAACCGGAATAAGAAAAAAAAGTATTGGCTTAACGTGGATGGAATTTACATTTTCCAGTCTGTACAGCCGGTGCACATCGACATCGTTTCGAATTGATTGAGATTACAGTTTATCATGTTTATACATTAGCATACCATTGACAGAGAGTATAAATTATTTCTATTCGAGAAATGTTCCTTTGAAATAAAATTTGCATAAAAATAGTGAAGACTAGCTAATATTTTTTTCAGGGTAATCTCAAATTCTACAAGGAGAGCAAAGGCTAAATGGTTTCTTGAACACACTTGGATGAAATATTCAAAAACTCAAGATAGTGTCTACTGAGCACCGTGTAGATTCTTTGGCCCATATGTTAATTGTATTCGATTCCAAATCAAGCTTAACCCACTACACATTTGACAAAATAAAATTTCTAAGTCAACTACATATTTGTATTATATTGCTCTACTTAATATTTTATTTCTCAAAATTTATGTTCAAAAGTTGACTTGTTGCTCATGAAAATTGGGTTTCCGTGGGATCATTTTTAGTGCCAGGAAATTGCAAGAATGCAGGATTTTGCAACATTTACCCGAGACCCCCTGCCATAAGGCCACCCCAGCGAGGTGGGGGAGGGGTCACTTCGTGACCCTCCACCAGACTTTTAAACAGATTTGAGTACACTTCATTTTGGGATAGCTACGCCCCTGGCTGTGAATTAAAACTAGAGGCTCCCAGGAGCCTGTAATCGCTCACCTGGTTTTCTTCAATTTGACATCTAAAGTTGATAGAAAATGGGGGTGCTACACATAATTTTGAAAGTGGGCCACCCAAAGATCATTTCAACTCAAATTTCTGAGAAAAAGATTTTGATGTGATTTTTATCTCATAATATTCCTAAACGGAATAAACTGGCTGAAAAAATCTCACAGAAAAACCCAGAATATATGTTAAACTACTCATTGCCATATAGCTGCAGTTAAAATTTGAGTTCATTTTGATTTGTAATAAAGTGGAAATTGACAACTAAAGAAATTTCTATTTTTAGTAACAGCAGCCATTTTGAATGGAGGGCGGGGCTGTCGGACACAATATTGAAAGGGGACCACCCAAGGACCATCCCAGCCAAATTTGCTTTAATTTGGTTCAGCGGTTTCAGAGGAGAAGATTTAAATGTGATCTTTTATCAAAATATGTCTAATTTGTATAATCATTATAAATCGGCTGAAAGAAAAAATTCACAGAAAAACCCAGAATATATGTTAATCTACTCATTGTCATGTAGCTGCAGTTAAAATTTGAGCTCATTTTGATTTATAATAAAGCAGCAATGGACAATTGAAGAAATTTCTATTTTTAGTAACAGCAGCCATCTTGAAAGGAGGGTGGAGCTGTCGGACACAAAATTGAAATGGGACTACCCAAGGACTATCCCTGACAGGTTTGGTTTAATTTGGTTCAGCGGTTTCAGAGGAAAAGATTTAAATGTGATCTTTTACCAAAATATGCCTAATTTGCATAATCGGTATAAATCGGCTGAAAGAACAATTTCACAGAAAAACCCAGAATATATGTTAATCTACTCATTGTCATGTAGCTGCAGTTAAAATTTGAGCTCATTTTGATTTATAATAAAGCAGCAATGGACAATTGAAGAAATTTCTATTTTTAGTAACAGCAGCCATCTTGAATGGAGGGTGGAGCTGTCGGACACAAAATTGAAATGGGACTACCCAAGGACTATCCCTGCCAGGTTTGGTTTAATTTGGTTCAGTGGTTTCAGAGGAAAAGATTTAAATGTGATCTTTTATCAAAATATGCCTAATTTGCATAATCGGTATAAATCGGCTGAAAGAAAAATTTCACAGAAAAACCCAGAATATATGTTAAACTACTCCTTGCCATGTAGCTGCAGTTAAAATTTGAGCTCATTTTGACTTATACTAAAGCAGCAATGGACAATTGAAGAAATTTCTATTTTTAGTAACAGCAGCCATCTTGAATGAAGGGTGGAGCTGTCGGACACAAAATTGAAATGGGACTACCCAAGGACTATCCCTGCCAGGTTTGGTTTAATTTGGTTCAGTGGTTTCAGAGGAAAAGATTTAAATGTGATCTTTTATCAAAATATGCCTAATTTGCATAATCGGTATAAATCGGCTGAAAGAAAAATTTCACAGAAAAACCCAGAATATATGTTAAACTACTCCTTGCCATGTAGCTGCAGTTAAAATTTGAGCTCATTTTGACTTATACTAAAGCAGCAATGGACAATTGAAGAAATTTCTATTTTTAGTAACAGCAGCCATCTTGAATGGAGGGTGGGGCTGTCGGACACAATTTTGAAAGGGACCCACCCTGCCAGGTTTGATTTAATTTGGTTCAGCGGTTTCAGAGGAGAAGATTTAAATGTGATCTTTTATCAAAATATGTCTAATTTGCATAATCGGTATAAATCGGCTGAAAGAAAACTTTTACAGAAAAACCCAGAATATATGTTAATCTACTCATTGTCATGTAGCTGCAGTTAAAATTTGAGCTCATTTTGATTTATAATAAAGCAGCAATGGACAATTGAAGAAATTTCTATTTTTAGTAACAGCAGCCATCTTGAATGGAGGGTGGAGCTGTCGGACACAAAATTGAAATGGGACTACCCAAGGACTATCCCTGCCAGGTTTGGTTTAATTTGGTTCAGCGGTTTCAGAGGAGAAGATTTAAATGTGATCTTTTATCAAAATATGCCTAATTTGCATAATCGGTATATATCGGCTGAAAGAAAAATTTACTTGCCATGTAGCTGCAGTTAAAATTTGAGCTCATATTGACTTATACTAAAGCAGCAATGAACAATTAAAATTTCATCCCCCCTTTTTTCTATTTTTAGCTTGGCGGCCATCTTGGTTGGAAGTCAGGATCACCGGACACATTTTTGGAAGGGGGCCATCCAAGGACCATTCCACCAAAGTTTGGTTCAAATTGGCCCAGTGGCTTCAGAGGAGTTGATTAAAATGTGAAAAGTTAACGGACGGACGACTGACGACGGACGCTCAGTGGTGACAATAGCTCACATGACCCTTTGGGTCAGGTGAGCTAAAAAACCAACCATGACTCGCCACAGCTTGTAGAACTCACATAAACCAGATTTATATTAATTGAAAATTAAGGCAAAAATAGTTTATCTGCTATTTAAATATGTTGCTCATAGATCATACAAGTATAATTATGATTTAATGAATTCAATGCTTTCTGGTATTACATTTTTTACCTCCATATGTTAAATTATGCAAATTGATTTTGCATTTCTAATTTAAATTCAGTTTTTTTTTTAAACAATTTCCAAAATAAAGTTAACTATAAATATATCACAGTGTTGGTTTTAATCCAAACTACACACAAATATTGCCAAGTTGCAAAACTCATAGTACTCTATACCTATCATAAGCTATCTGATAAGTCACATGATAACAATTGATGCTGTAGGTTCAATATTAACTTGTCGTAACTATCACATGACTCATTAAATCTAACACATGTCATCTGACAAGTCACATGATAACAATCTACCCTTGTAGGTTCAGTATCAACTGGTCTATCATAGAGCTCATTTAACCTACTGCAAGATACCACAAATCAAACAATAATATACTTACCCTGTGGGTACAATATCAATTGGTCTGTCACATGAAATACAATGATATTTCTGAATAAGCTGCCTGTAAATAAATAAAATATCGAACGGTATGTTAAAAATTATATGGTTTTTTGGAATGTATTAAGGTATGTTCAGACAATCATTTGACACAAACAATATTTATTCCCATAGATCACTTGAAATAAATCTATTGATTATAATGTCTTAACACAGATTTATATACTTTTACTTGTACATTCATTAGGCTATTACCACTATATCTATGGCTGCATCTTGCTTAGAATAAGTTTTCTTGTTTTAAAGTTGTGTTTTTTGACAGAAAATCTTTTTTTTTTAGGAAATTCTCCATTATAATAAGGTACCAATAATTGTACTTGTATATGATTTATATTAATGTTCAAAATTACACAATGGCATATTATCCTGTCATATAAAGAGATCTGTGTTAAAGAAGTTACGTGTATTTTTTATTTACCTCCTGATTCCAGCTGCATCATCATCTGTCCATTCTACAGGAGCTTGATTCTGTTTCTTTAACTTATCATTGAGTGCCTTGAGTCTACTCATTAACCACTCCTTTAGAGGATCCAATTCCAAACGATCTAATTTTCCCTCAATATCATCACTAAATACCTTACATTGCTGATTCCAAGCATCTTCCTGAAAAATAGGAATGATTTGTGAAATAATGTCATCTCTGACATTTTAAATAACTATATTGGATGATTTCGACTAATCAGTAATTTGGCATCACACATTAAACCGACATAAGAACATCTCTCAAACCTATAACAAACAAATCTGTAATATACTGAGTTAATACTTAAATTCAAATCATTGCTGGAGTGTGTTGGAAACTTCAGAACATCCTCTGGACACTTTCATATCTTGCCAATTTCTCTAAGGTAGTGATTTTCTATTTTCATATGCACTTCTTTGATTAATAGATTCTGATTACTTATCAAACTTTTCGGAGTTTGACACTGTTTTTTAAGTAGTCATTTCATGATTTTTTCTTCTACTTTTGATAGGGTAACACAGAGTATAATTTTGTAGTAAGTTACATTTCCTGCCAGTTTATCTAATGTTGATGTAATTTACAATGCATGTCAAAATATCTACTGTTGTAAAAACTTACATTTACTGCCATTTTATCTAAGATTTCCTTGATCATCCTGTTAATATCATTGGTTGTTGTATCAAACAAGGAATGGTTCACTTTGTTATCCAAACTTCTCTTATCAGCCTTCTAAACATAGACAAACATAATAATGTGTAATAGAATGATGTGATTCATGTTAACATACAGTACTGTGTAACGTGATAAAAAACACTTTCGTTGGTTTAATTTTTGTGTACTTTAGTGGAAATGTGAAATTAATCATAACTTATAATTGTCTTTCACCTAATATATATAAGTTTGTGACAAATATATATATATAAATATAATATATATTAAAAATTGCTGAGTTAGATTGCTGTCAAATTATAATATTAAGTATATATGTACCATCTACACACGCTTATACACATGTCTTACGCCTATCCCTAGATTTGCCTTACGAGACAAGGTAACACTACGACTATTGAAGCTCCTTTTTTAGGGAGTGGATGTAGTCGAGTGGTCTAGGGCGCTGGACGTAAGGCTAAGCGAATGGTGCTGCAGTGTATCAATGGTGTGGGTTCAAATCCCGTCGAGGGAAGAACAAAAATTTGACAGCTCTAAAATCTAATTCTAACACTGTTTGGTTTAATTTTCAGACGTATATAATATTTAGTATTAACCTAGTATCCTTTAAAGTAACTTTGAGATCCAGTGGGACAGATATATTGTATGGTTGTCACTTGCTTCTAGACGTTTGTATAATATACTTTATTTCCTGTGACTGTATAATGAATAATTCTTCATTATCCTATCCAATATATTAAAAATTGCTGAGTTAGATTGCTGTCAAATTATAATATTAAGTATATATGTACCATCTACACACGCTTATACACATGTCTTACGCCTATCCCTAGATTTGCCTTACGAGACAAGGTAACACTACGACTATTGAAGCTCCTTTTTTAGGGAGTGGATGTAGTCGAGTGGTCTAGGGCGCTGGACGTAAGGCTAAGTGAATGGTGCTGCAGTGTATCAATGGTGTGGGTTCAAATCCCGTCGAGGGAAGAACCCACACCATTGTTACACTGCAGCACCATTCGCTTAGCCTTACGTCCAGCGCCCTAGACCACTCGACTACATCCACTACAGATATATTGTATGGTTGTCACTTGCTTCTAGACGTTTGTATATATATATATATATATATATATATATATATATAAAGTCTAAGGGAATCTACCAACCAGAGAACTTAATGAGTAACGGATCGTCGAGACATGGCGATGCAGCACAAACAAAATAAATTATAGAAGTCTAGAAGATTGTGCAACGATACCGATAAAGGTGTTACAAAAAATATATTGACAAAATTTTCGATCAACAAATGACCTTCCTCAGTGTCTATCAAAGTTAGACTGAGTTTGTAAAGATTAGATGGTATAATTACAATTCACTAAATAGTCAGGTGACAAAGTGTGACGTATTAAAAATCACAACTCCCTCATTTCACTGTAAAGATATGATGGCATAATTGTCACCTGGTAAAGTGTGACGCATTTGAGAATGCTAAGGATAATCGTTAATAAAAGGTGGTGAGCACAAATCTTTAACTTTGTGACATTAGTAAAATATTCGTTAACTATAAACACTGTGAAAGAAAATATACATAAAAATTTATTGTTTTCTGTTAATACCGTCCGGATGTAAAACACGGAGTTCTTTAATCCAAAATCTTTCCCGATTCTCACATTGAAAATCACTCCACAGACAGTTCTGTTCAATGATGAGGATTTTCATTCTGTTGAAATCCTCGAGACTGTGGCCAGACAGTCTGGAGTGCTGGCTCACAGGAAGAAATGTCTTTTTTGTAAGGTCACTTCTGTGTCCATTCAGGCGTTTGTGGAAGGGCTGCTTAGACTCGCCAACGTATTGGAGGTCACAAACGGAACACTCATGAATGTAAATAACATTTGCACTCTTGCAATTAACAGTGCAAAATATTTTGTACTGTTTTCCGGTGACCTTACTGGTATATGATGACGAGTGTTGCATATGTTTACAGCATTTGCAGCGATTGTCTCCACAAGAGTGACTCTTGCCTATAGTTGTGTTAGGCTTTGACATCTCTGCCCGCACCAACAGGTTTCTCAGACTGTTTGGTTGTTTGAAGGCAACCATGGGAGGCTCAGGAAAGACTTTGGACAGTTTGGAATTTTTTTTTGACGGATGTCCAATGCCCACGAATGGTGTTGAAGCTGTTTCTCAGACAGGGATGGTATGTGAGGACACAAGGGGTTCTTTTACATTTCTGTTTTCCTTTGTACTGAAGTAAGCTGCTCCTGGAGATGTTATTAGCTTTGCTAAAACTTTTCTTGATAATATTTAGTTTGTAACCCCTTCTTTTCAAATTATTTTTAAGTTGACACAATCGTTTTTTCAAAGATTTGTCGGTGGAGCAAATTCGACTGATTCTAAGAGCTTGACTGTATGCTATGCTCTTAGTCACATGAGGAGGATGACAGCTGCTAGGCAAAAGGTATTGATTGGTGTCGGTAGGTTTGGAGTATAAATCTGTGGATAGTACACCTTCCGATAAAGAACTAGAAGTGTCGAGGAAGGAAATGGTAGTGTTAGATATATAAAACAAATAATAAAAAAAATTAACCAATGAAAATATTTTCTACAAGAAATTGTCGACATTCACAAAACTTAGTAAACTTAAGGTAATGTTAAGATGCTTAAGCTAGATCATAGATGTTTTCTATTATGCTGCTTGAACAAGTTGGATCAGGATCTGGGAATATTTATTTCCTAAGCTCATCATAGACAGGGAACCATCAACAAAAAATATTGCAGTTTCAACTACATAAACTTACCACATCCACTTCAGTTTTATCAGCCTTATTCTCTTGTAGTTCATCACAGTAGGCAAACAGTTTCTGTGAAATAATATTAATATAATATTTACAAAAAATATATTATTAAACAAATGACAATATATACATTAAGGATTGAAAGTTCTTCCATAAAGCGTTTTATATTAAGAGGTGTAAGAGTATCTTTGAGTGTGGTAAATTTTGTTCTTTATTGAGTGAAGTACAGCAGAACAAGGGTGAAATTTCTAAATGGGCTAAAAGGAGGCACTTGCTTTGACTTTCTATTTATTGCTACATTATGTGAAATTACAAACCTTAAATTCTTCTCTGTTTTCATCCTGTAATTTTAGCAGGGCATCATGGTCCTAAAAAATCCAACATTCAAATGAGCAAGTATGCAAATGTTTATAATTCAAAAATTTTAAGCAAAAGAAATATCAACATGTTGTATCATAAATCTTAATAGGAGAATGGATAAAAAGACAGAACTTGATAAGAAAAGGCAACTTTTTGTTGTTAATTAATTGTAATATTTAAATACTCACAACCAGCTGTCATGTCTAAATCTATTATTGAAGAAAGTATAAACAAGATGTTGCACAATACCCCCACTCATTCATTTGTAAGTCGCCCGGTAAACAGGAAGTAGATGTGCGGTAAACCTGGAAAGGGGAGACACGGTACAAGTCACCATGCTAAAGCCATAAATCAAATATAAAATCATTTCTTCCAGTAGAAGTTGAGATGTCTGTTATGAAAGTGTGAACGGATGGACAAACAGACGGACAAATGGACGGACGAACAAGGTGATTGCAATATAGCCCCCATATAAAAAAAAACATTTTTCTCTTCATTTTAATATCAAAATACACCGAATGTTATCATATTCTATTTAAATTTAAACATGTTTATTTTACTGACCAAGAAATTCCTATCTTTTTTAATAACTAAAATTAAGGTACAATAATGAAAAAAAAACTTTTTAACATACACATACACAAAACATTTTTTACACAACAATTATACCTTAGTGCTATAACAAAAACGGGATAAACTTTCACTAAAATGTTCATCATGATTGCAAATACCAGTCAGGTTGAAATAAAAAAAAATGAAGTGCAATAAAAAGCTTTAATTTTACATGGCAAATGATACTTCTGGGAATTAATGCAAAATTAAAGAATTTAACAAGTGTCCAGCAACTGGAACGTCTTACTTATTAAAAATGAACAACATTCCATAAATGTATATGAACCTGAAGTACCAAGATTGTATACCATGGGCAACGGTCATACAAATTTTAAAATATGACATCAACTTAAGTTTGTTACACCATTACTGTGGAACAATGTTCTCATTGTGAATAATTCCATCAATTTCTTAAACCATATAAAAGTTTTATAATAACAATATTGTGTATTTCATATTCTTAATTAAACATAGACAAAATCAATGAATGACAAAGCAGTTTAAATCTAGATAAGTAAGCATGTAAAGAAAGTAAACAGGTGACACATGCAGGAGAAAGTACAGGTGAATAAAGGTAAAGATATATGAAGCAATCAAAATATAACAACATGTTTGACATCAATGTAGGCCCACCTCCAAGTTATTTGTTCTTGAACCTCTGTTGCCATAGCGATCCAAAACAAAATTTACTTCTGATAATCGTCTCAATACTGGTGGACTTTGGAAAAACACTGATTCCAAATTCTGTTTGTAAAATTACATAATGAAATAGTTGTTATTTTCATTATCCATTGATTTCAGAATTTTTTTTAAGGAATTTTAAAAGTATTAAGTACATTGTACCTTTTATTCCAATCTGCAACCTACAAGATTCACATTTTAAATATCATAGATTAAAATGCAGCAGATTTGATTGTATTTTATTGCTTTCCATACTAACCATATTCTTAAAGCCTGCTGATTTAGTCTGATCTAACATAATTTCTACAGGTTCTGATTTAGCCTGTACAGACGGAATTTCTACAACTTTAGCTCCTCATTCAGAGTAGTGATGTCATCTCTGATATCATGTAGTTTATCATTGACAACATAAGCCAGATTCCTTGTTTTATCAGGTTCATTTTGGTTAAGTATGTTCCTAATTTCTTCTTCAAAGTTATTTCCATGTTTGATTTCCCATCTTGTAATGTCATGCTTAATCATATCCTGAATCAGGTCGTGTAAATCTTCCAACATGGAAACTTTCATTTGTAAGCTAGTTATGGCTAAGGCCTGCATTTCCTTCTCATGTAGTAGAAGGAGATCTTCATTGGAAGTCACAGATCGTGGTGAGGGAGGAGGAGATAATAGTTCTAATGGTTCACTGATCTAGTAGTTAGTTATGATAGAGAGAAAGGATTAATACAAAGTTGAAGTGTTAGTGCATAGAAATACTAGTCAGAATAAAATGATGGTTTAATAATGATATCTTAAATACAGTGAAACCAGTCTAAACCAAACCCTGAATAAACTAGAATCCTGGATAAACCTGTTTAAACCAAATCCTGTATAAACCTGTCTGAACCAAACCCTGAATAAACTAGAATCCTGTATAAACCTGTTTAAACCAAACCCTGAATAAACTAGAATCCTGTATAAACCTGTCTAAACCAAACCCTGAATAAACCAGAATCCTGTATAAACCTGTCTAAACTAAACCCTGAATAAACCAGAATCCTCTATAAACCTGTCTAAACCAAACCCTGAATAAACCAGAATCCTTTATAAACATGTCTAAACCAAACCCTGAATAAACTAGAATCCTGTATAACCCTGTCTAAACTAAACCCTGAATAAACCAGAATCCTGTATAAACCAAACTCTGAATAAACCAGAATCCTGTATAAACCTGTCTAAACCAAACCCTGAATAATCCAGAATCCTTTATAAACCTGTCTAAACCAAACCCTGAATAAACTAGAATCCTGTATAAACCTGTCTAAACTAAACCCTGAATAAACCAGAATCCTGTATAAACCTGTCTAAACCAAACCCTGAATAAACCAGAATCCTCTATAAACCTGTCTAAACCAAACCCTGAATAAACCAGAATCCTGTATAAACCTGTCTAAACCAAACCCTGAATAAACCAGAATCCTGTATAAACTTGTCTAAACCAAACCCTGAATAAACCAGAATCCTGTATAAACCTGTCTAAACCAAACTCTGAATAAACCAGAATCCTGTATAAACCTGTCTAAACCAAACCCTGAATAAACCAGAATCCTGTATAAACCTGTCTAAACCAAACCCTGAATAAACCAAAATCCTGTATAAACCTGTCTAAACCAAACCTTGAATAAACCAGAATCCTCTACAAACCTGTCTAAACCAAACCCTGAATAAACCAGAATTCTGTATAAACCTATCTAAATCAGAATCCTCTATAAACCTGTCTAAACCAAACCCTTAATAAACCAGAATCCTCTATAAACCTGTCTAAACCAAACCCTGAATAAACCAGAATCCTCTATAAACCTGTCTAAACCAAACCCTGAATAAACCAGAATCCTGTATAAACCTGACTAAACTAAACCCTGAATAAACCAGAATCCTGTATAAACCTGTCTAAACCAAACCCTTAATAAACCAGAATCCTGTATAAACTGAACTTTAGATTCTTCCTAAGATTCCTTATCTAATAATTAAAATAATCCTCCTTCTGAGGATCAGTACATATACTACTATTTAACAAAACATTGAATCAATTCCTGTCAAACAAACACCATAATTTTAATACTCAAAACAAATACTAGAGGCTCAGCACTGAGCTGAGCCTGTGTCGCTCACCTTTCATTCTGCTTTGAGGAAACTTAATACAGAACCTTCCATAGGTGCTTCTCACCAAATTTCAGCTCATTTTGGCAAAGCAGTTTCAGAGAAGAAGATTTTTAGAAATCGACCAATCTAAAACAAGAATTGCCTGTAGCAGCCATGTTTGTTAATGGATCAAGACGAAATGAGCAATCTCTATAGAGGACCTTCCATAGATGCTTCTTACCAAGTTTCATATCATTTGGTTTCAGAGAAAAGGCTGTTTTAGAAATCGACCAATAAGAAACAAGAATTGCCTAAGACGGCCATATTTGTTAACGGATCAAAATGGAATGAGCAATTCCTATAGAGGACCTTCCATAGATGCTTCCTACCACGTTTCGGTCCATTTAGCCAAGCTGTTTCAGAGTAGAAGATTTTTAGAAATCGACCAATCAGAAGCAAGAATTGCCTGTGGTGGCCATGTTTGTTAATGGATCGGGACTAAATGAGCAATCATTTGGCAAAGCGGTTTCACAGGAGAAGATTTTTTTAAAAATCAACCAATCAGAAACAAGAATGGTCTGTGGCGGCCATGTTTGTTAATAGATCGGGACGAAATGAGCAATCGTAACAGAGGACTTTCCATAGATGCTTCCTACCAAGTTTCGGTTCATTTGACCAAATGGTTTTAGAGGAGAAGAATCTAAAAAATCAACCAATCAGAAACAAGAATCGCCTGTGGCGGCCATGTTTGTAATGGATCGGGACAGAATGAGCAATCTTTATAGAAGAACTTCCATAGATGCTCCCTACCAAGTTTCGGATCATTTGGGCAAGCGGTTTCAGAGGAAAAGATTTTTAGAAATCGACCAAACAGAAACAAGAATTGCCTGTGGCGGCCATGTTTGTACATGGATCGGGACGAAATTAGCATTCTTTATAGAGGACCGCCCATAGATGCTTCCTACCAAGTTTCGGTTTATTTGGCCAAGCGGTTTCAGAAGAGAAGAATTTTTAAAATCAGCCAATCAGAAACAAGAGTCGCCTGTGGCGGCCATGCTTGTAAACGGATCAAGACGAAATGAGCAATCTTTACAGAGAACCTTCCATAGACGCTTCCTACCAAGTTTCGGTTCATTTGGCCAAGCGGTTTCAGAGGAGAAGATTTTTAAAAATCGGTATAGAGATAAATGCATTTTGAATACAGATATCTATATTTAAACAAGAGTTATCTTTCTTTTCACAGAAGATATTTTAGAAATCAACCAATCTGAAACAAGAATTGCTTGTGGTGGCCACGTTTGTTAACTAATCGTGACAAAATTAGCAATCTTTATAGAGGACCTTCCATAGATGCGTCCTACCAAGTTTTGGTTCATTTGGACAAGCAGTTTCAGAGGAGACGATTTTTTTAAATCGGCCTATCAGAAACAAGAATTGCCTGAGGCGGCCATGTTTGTTAATGGATCGGGACAAAATGAGCAATCTTTATAGAGGACCTTCCATAGATGCTTCCTACCAAATTTGAGTTAATTTGGGAAAGCGGTTTCAGAGGAGAAGATTTTTTAGAAATCAACCAATCAGAAACAAGAATGGCCTGTGGCGGCCATGTTTGTTAACGGATCGGAACTAAATGAGCAATCTTTATAGAGGACCTTCCAAGGATGCTTCCTACCAAGTTTTGATTCATTTGGCCAAGCGGTTTCAGAGGAGAAGATTTTTTTAGAAATCAACCAATCAGAAACAAGAATGGCCTGTGGCGGCCATGTTTGTTAACGGATCGGGATGAAATGAGCAATCTTTATAGAGGACCATAGATGCTTTCTACCAAGTTTCGGTTCATTTGGCCAAGCAGTTTCAGAGGAGAAGATTTTTTAAATCGGCCAATCAGAAACAAGAATTGCCTGTGGCGGCCATGTTTGTTAATGGATCGGAACAAAATGAGCAATCTTTATAAAAGACCTTCCATAGATGCTTCCTACCAAGTTTCAGTTCATTTGGCTGAGGGGTTTCAGAGGAGAAGATTAAAATGTGAAAAGTTAATGGACGACGGACGCCAATAGATGGCAAAAGCTCACATTGCCTTTGGCAAGGTGAGCTAAAAAGGTGTTCCTTGAGATAAGTGCTATTGTAACAACAAAATACACACAGCATATCATTTAGTCAAAACAGAAACTATGGATATGTACAGGGTGAGGTACCTGTTCAATTATCATGAAAAAAGGTTTGAAAGAGAGAAATACAATGTCATATAGATAATATATCTAAAGATCAATTTAGTACAGAATTATACCTTATCAATATTTTTGTCCTGAAATATCAGATGTTAGTTCTAATTAAGCAAATCCAGAACAATGTAATCTATACTAGTGGACAAATGTTATTACAATAAATTATATGAACTACTTTTTTATAATAATATATGCCAATGTTCATGCTAAGAATGCACAGCATTTGCTATAATATATACCATTTCACACTATTCAATAGTTTAAAAAAAAAAATTTGAATTTACCTTTTCCCTTGCAGCTGCTAGGGCATCAACTTGCTCTTTCAACTCCTGAAGTTGTCCTAATAGTTCTGATGATAAATCTGTAAGACAAAGGGGGGTAATAAATGTCATATTCAGTAAAATTTTCTAAAACTATTAATCAAACAATATAATGGTAACAATTTTCTAAGATAATTACTTCTAGGCCATAACAAAAGTCAAGCTAAGGACAATTCACCGTAACATCAAATGAAATTTAGAAGACAAATATGGTCGAATCTCATTATCTCCAAAAATAAGTCGTTTCATTGGATAATTCAAAGTAAAAATTGAGTTCATTTGTAGTGCAGTAGCTTTCAGCATAGAATTTATTACAGAACTCAAATACTCAGCTGTTTCGAGGTAATATCATTGGTGCCTTTGACTTCAACCTACACCATATAATTTATTACAGAACTCAAATACTCAGCTGTTTCGAGGTAATATCATTGGTGCCTTTGACTTCAACCTAAAAAGACTTTACTGTCATATTAGATAAAACCAGTTTTGTACATATATACATGAGATTGACGAGGTTTCATTACTTACTCAACCCATCTAAGGCACCTTGGTCCAATTTCTTCTTCATTTCGGCCTAAAAAAAGACAGAATAAAAATTCTCTAAATTTCAATAAAAAAGAAAACATGTCAAACTAAAGCTTTCATAACAACATAAAATTAACAAAAATGGAACATAAACATGTAGATCTGTATTTTCCAATTTTTCCTCAGATATAATTGTTGTCACATAAATTCAAATATTAACCTCCATTTTGTCATATTAGCTTCAATTTTGTGAATAAAAAATGCTGTACATTAAATAAAACTCAAGACAATATTATTTTTTTTCATTTCCAAGAGGCATAAACTAGATTAAAGGACATCATCAAGTATATCATGCTGGATCCATGTTTTAATCATCAGCTGTTTATCTTGTAAAACATACAAAAACAAAAAGATCTATGTCTTATTAAACTGAAACTGAAGAAAACTCCTGAAAACCACTTAAATGTTTTAGACTAAAACCCGGTATACACGATACAAGTTTTGCATCCAAGTCTCCATTCAAGAAAACTTGGATCAAGAAAACTTGAATTCAAGTTTGTGTATACACGATGCAAGAAATTTTGATGAATACACACAAGTTTTGGCGGGAGATACAACAAACAAAATGGCATTTTTGGGAGGAGAGGAGGGTGCTGCCCTTTGTATTGCATTATTATGTACAATTGTACTGCGAAGGAGATTAAGCTCCAAAAAGAGGTCAACATGGACTCGTAAATGGCTTCGAAGGCAACGATGGGATGTATTTCTATGAAGTCTATTAGATCTTCAATCATTCCATTAGTCCTTGTAACTGTCTTTTTCCTGCATTTTGGAGTTTCCTCTTTTCCCGCCATCTTTGCACAACACGTGTAGTTGTTATTATTTACATTCACAAATTGATGCTGATAAGGATTCTGTCTTCTGATTGGTCAATCTCCATCCAAGTTCCATCCAAGTTGAAAAAAAAATAGGATGCATTTCTATTCCATCCAAGTCCGTTCAAGTTTTTTGATTCAAGTTTCTTGTATGGTATACACGATCAAAAAACTTGAATTCAAGAAACTTGAATGGAGACTTGGATGCAAAACTTGCATCGTGTATACCAGGTTTAAGTGTTCAAAGCACCAATGTATATAATGTCACTGTTTAATGGGCTATTTATTTTCAGTGAGTATAATTGAAATGTTATAATAGTACTACAATAATGATTCAATTTTATCACAATATATTTGTATTTACCTCTAATTCCTCCACTCGTTTGGTCAGCTCCGCATGACTTTCACAAAGTTTACCTAACTTTTCAAGGATTTCAAGAAGTGCCCCTGATGGACCTGGAGAACCACCACGAGTTACTGAACGTGAAGAAGTTGGTCTAGAGGGCTAAAATAATTTAAAAAAAAAACAATTTAGCATCTACATAAATTTACAGTGTTTACTTTAAATTAAAAAGAAAATACTATAAAAAAAAACAACACTAAGCTGCTTTCCATTCTCGTAAAGGTAGATGCTTTTTTTAACGAAATGCCATATTAAAAAAAAATAATAAAACTGAACATGTGTATATCGTACATGTACATAATATAAAAGATTGTCGAGTGCATAAAATATCTTTTGTAAAAACTGGTTATTTGGAATGGTATTTACAATACCAAACAATATGCAATAAAACATCTACAATAAATAATGGTAGGTACCTGTATATTATAATATAGGGGTTATATATAAACTAGATGACCACACTTCAAAACTTTAATGTTTACATTATGTACTTTTATCAAGGTTACTTCAAAGTGGAATTATTATTTTTTAAATATATAAATAATAACAGAATTTATTCCAATTTATGAACTTTTAATAAAATATGCTACTGTTGATGTTAATAAGAATTTATAACGTATAAAGGAGTATAAAGGAATGCACATATTTAATCTGATTAAATAACAGGCTAAATCTGATTAAATCACATGTTTAAAGTGTTTCATCCATATTAAATATTCCGCAGGTGGGTTAATATATACCAGTACACGTCAATATCATTCATATTGGACTACACAATATAAAAATCATAAAAATTAATCTTTTGTGAAACAAGTATACAATAGGCTAATTTTTACTATTCATACCACATGAGATCAATATGTCATTTGAGAACTGATTTGACAATATTTAAAGTTGGCTGATATTACTTGAAAGTTTACAATCTGAAAACTGGACGTTTTCAATTATGAATCTTTAATCAATATTAACATGTTTATTGTGATAAGTAAAACCTTATAGAACTTTATAGAGACAGTAAACAAAAAGTAATTATTATCACTTAAATCATCAAATTTCTCAAAAACAACTCAATTAAATATCTTTATATAAATAAAGAATATGGATCTAATTTTTTTAATATCTAATTACCGGTAGTATTGTTTTGTTAACTTTATTTCCCAAGAGAATGGACATTATATTACTAGTACATTTTGTAAACAGCTCCAAGGACTACAGAAGTCATTAACTTTATTTCACCACGACCACTTGCCTGATTCTTACCATTAGACGAAAATATCAAGATAGTGATGAATTCATGTTCATGCATTCGAAGGCGTCATTTGCTTAAGCTATCAGATTTTAACAACAGTTCATAGTCCATTTTTCATCCCAATATGTTAGCTATTTACTATATAGATTCATGTTAACTTAAAAATTAACTACTATTTTTTATTTTTCTTAACTTTAAACTCTATTTTTGGACAAGATAATTTTTTGGATATCTTGAGTAGCAAATGGTGAAAATATTTCTCATTACATGTATCAGGCTTACAAACTAGAGTATATATAATTATAGCTATATTAAATGTCTAGATACAATGTGCATGAGTGTACTTTTATTTTTGAAATGGTTTAATGAAGATTTTAAATTCATATTTTAACAACTTAATTTTACCAATACAATGGTTGTTGCAGTAGATTTTCTGCATGATTTCATTTAATGCTGATACTTAAAAGGAATGTCATGAGTGCATCTTTTTAATAACAACTTTCATGCAGCTGAAATGCACTCAATTTTTTTCTCAAAAACTTCTTAGATCTTGTTAATAAACAAAACTTATTTCTGTTGTAAATCATTTATACTTCATGTGTTACTGCATCAAAATAATTTTATGAAAACCAACCTCCAAATAATCTTCCTTTACAAACCCATAGTCTCTATTTGATATTTTAATGTGGATATTTTACATTATAGAAAATAACATTTTATAAATACAAATAAGGAATTTTACAATTTTTTTTAACAAATGTTAGTGGCATCTATCTACAACAATACTCTTAAAAGTTCCTTTGTCATACACAAAATTTAACATTAAATTTACACTGCATACAGTCTACACACTTCAATTATTTAAATCAAACTGCATATCAAGTCAAGCCAAATGTGATGCCATGTACTTAGCTATGTACATTTGTATATGTACATGACCTGACCTAACCAGAAACTACATATTTGGAGTTGTGCTTGTAAGCATCAGATATCTTATTCTGTAACAAAATACATGTCCATGTACAAACGTATATCATCCCTCTATTTTCATGTGTCATCAACTTTTCTTGGAATGTGATGCATGTATAATAAAAATGTACACAGCTATTAAAATAACATAGATTCTCTTTCCTTAAAGAATTTGATATACGACCTGTATATAAAGGGCAGAACACAGCTATTAAAATAACAAAGATTCTCTTTCCTTAAAGAATTTGATATACAACCTGTATATAAAGGGCAGAACACAGCTATTAAAATAACAAAGATTCTCTTTCCTTAAAGAATTTGATATACAACCTGTATATAAAGGGCAGAACACAGCTATTAAAATAACAAAGATTCTCTTTCCTTAAAGAATTTGATATATATGACCTGTATATAAAGGGCAGAACACAGCTATTAAAATAACAAAGATTCTCTTTCCTTAAGGAATTTGATATATACGACCTGTATATAAAGGGCAGAACACAGCTATTAAAATAACAAAGATTCTCTTTCCTTAAAGAATTTGATATATGACCTGTATATAAAGGGTAGAACACAGCTATTAAAATAACAAAGATTCTCTTTCCTTAAAGAATTTGATATACAACCTGTATATAAAGGGCAGAACACAGCTATTAAAATAACAAAGATTCTCTTTCCTTAAAGAATTTGATATACGACCTGTATATAAAGGGCAGAACACAGCTATTAAAATAACAAAGATTCTCTTTCCTTAAAGAATTTGATATGCGACCTGTATATAAAGGGTAGAACACAGCTATTAAAATAACAAAGATTCTCTTTCCTTAAAGAATTTGATATACGACCTGTATATAAAGGGCACTTGAAGAGAACCTGATAAAATTCCCTTGGAGAAAATGACACTCATCTTATAAACAGTGAAAATCCTTATACCCTCTAAAAAATCCTTTTTGACAGATGTTAAAGTTGTCAGACAAAAAGGTTAATTTCATCAAAAATAAATTAAACTCTCTTTTTCTATTTTTCATTAATTTTGTCTCTTAGCAATCATTCCATGAAATTTGATTCACATAAAAATACATTACTTCTGAGAATGTGAACTAGGTATAATGGATGATAAATACATTACTTCTGAGAATGTGAACCAGGTATAATGGATGATAAATACATTACTTCTGAGAATGTGAACCAGGTATAATGGATGATAAATACATTACTTCTGAGAACGTGAACCAGGTATAATGGATGATAAATACATTACTTCTGAGAATGTGAACCAGGTATAATGGATGATAAATACATTACTTCTGAGAATGTGAACCAGGTACAATGGATGATAAATACATTACTTCTGAGAATGTGAACCAGGTATAATGGATGATAAATACATTACTTCTGAGAATGTGAACCAGGTACAATGGATGATAAATACATTACTTCTGAGAATGTGAACCAGGTATAATGCATGATTACAATTGTTTTGATTTTGACTAGTGTGTATATATAATTTCATGCAAATTCATGGTATACAATTGTTGTTGAACAGTGCATTCTCTAGTATCTGTATGTATTGTTTTATATCTGTGCATTACATGGTCATATTTTACCCATCACCAAAACTTTCAATCAAAAGAAAAATACTGTTTGTGGCCTTATCTTCCTAAATATGTGACAAATTTTCATAAGCTTATCGTATTATACTTATTGATGCAGAAATATTGATTAGTAATGAGCTCATCGTTTTGTGTTTAATGTATTGGATACATAATAAACAAAATTATCTCAATAGCAATAGCAAGCCATGGAAACAAGTCACTCATGCAAAAATGGCATTTACCCATGCTTACAAACCTTATGAGGTCTTTTCTGAAGTAAAAAAGTAATGTAAAAATTTCATTTAGTATCGCTATACAAATATTAAAAAAACATTACCAGAAATACACTAACTACCCTCGACAAACGGTCATAAGTAAGATTTATGAAATATTAAAATGGTACAAGAAAAACACTTTTCACTGAAAATGGTACCTCATAATAATGGTTTTTTTTAAATCCTTTCAATTTTTGGTCCACTTGAAATATAAGTGTCAGGGAACTAATAACATGCATGAAATTAATATCTTATAAATATATAAACATCTGTCATATGTCAAAGTAGTTTGTTTAATTTGTGGAAGGATTTTCATTACCCGGTATTCTGAGCGTAACAGAGTAAAATTTCACTCGTCAATAAACATCATGAATGCAACGTTATAATGGATACAGGTTGTGTTTTATGTCGGAACACAACACCTCACCTTCACATGATATCAAAATCATTTATAACAGTCAAATATACTTATTCATTTTAAAGTACAACTGACCCCTCCACCCCCACCCATTTAGTTACATTAGTCGAGAAATTTGGCATCAAAACGATCAAGAAAACATTTTTTGCACTCAGTTTTTCAGGATTCGAGTTAGAAATTAACATATCAATTTTGTAACAAAGATTTTGAGATCAAAAACCAGTTTAAATAATGTTAACCTTTTAAACTATGTACCATTCTATAAAAATGTTTGCCAGGAGAAAATTACTTTCAATTAAAAATTCTAAGAAGCTATTGTAACCAGGACAGTTCTTGACCTATAATAACTTTTAAAAAATTTCTGTAGCTCCATAACATAATGCTTATATGTACTTTAAACATAAAGTGATAAGTTTAGCCACCTTTAAATTGAGGTTACCAAAGGAAAACAAGAAACAAATGTAAAAATTTCTAAACAAATCAATCGTTCCATTACAAATAAGCTTCAGGTAAAATAACATAAACGAGAAAGAAAAGTTTTATGAAACAAACATTAAGATATTCTGCAACTAAATGAAAAACCTGCACCAAATCATGTAAAAATAACCCTTTGATTCTTTGCAGGTGACCGTGAACGTAACCACCCAAACACCATAATGAGTTTATATAGATATTAATCCAATTTAAGGTTTAACCTGTAAATTTGACTATTAAGAATTGGGTGTATACATATAATTCCAGTTACTTTCACATCAAAATTACATAAATGTTATTCATAGTCAGTGTTTATTTTACCTGAGTTCAATATTTAATATATATTCATAATGAGCCAACTTTCTTTTTGAACTTTGTGACTTGACTTTTTTTCTACTTTTTAATAAAGGCATCCCATAAATCAAAATTTTTATTACAATATATCGGTACTTATATGAGAGAGTATTATTTCAAATGGAAACTTTAAGCCCTTCAATTTCCAATTATCTCAAAAAGGAATGGTTAAAACAAGCTATCTTTTGATATAACACAACCCAAATTTTAATTTACTGCATACATACAAGTACAATATATCACACGGGCTGATTCTTAAGTGTTTTTGACAACAGTAACTATTGCTAGTAAAATAATAAGAACTATCAGACAATAAGTGGCGACCACATTACCATAAAGTGTTTATACCTATCATACATTAAGTGGCGTCCGCATTTCTGTAAGGTTTTCATACTATCATAAAATAAGAGGTGACCATATTTCCGTAAAAGGTTCATAACTATCATACAATAAGTGGTGACCACATTACAGTAAAAGGTTCATAACTATCATACAATAAGTGGTGACCACATTACAGTAAAAGGTTCATAACTATCATACAATAAGTGGTGACCACATTACCATAAAGTGTTCATAACTATCATACAATAAGTGGTGACCACATTACAGTAAAAGGTTCATAACTATCATACAATAAGTGGTGACCACATTACCATAAAGTGTTCATAACTATCATACAATAAGTGGTGACCACATTACCATACAGTGTTCATAACTATCATACAATAAGTGGTGACCACATTACCATAGTGTTCATAACTATCATACAATAAGTGGTGACCACATTACCATAAAGTGTTCATAACTATCATACGATAAGTGGTGACCACATTATCATACAGTGTTCATAACTATCATATAATAAGTGGTGACCACATTACCGTAAAGTGTTCATAACTATCATACAATAAGTGGTGACCACATTACCAGAGTGTTCATAACTATCATACAATAAGGGTGACCACATTACCATAGTGTTCATAACTATCATACAATAGGTGGTGACCACATTACCATAAAGTGTTCATAACTATCATACAATAGGTGGTGACCACATTACCATACACTGATACAGTGTTCATAACTATCATACAATAGGTGGTGACCACATTACCATGCACTGATACAGTGTTCATATCTATCATACAATAGGTGGTGACCACATTACCATACACTGATACAGTGTTCATAACTATCATACAGTAAGTGGTAACCACATTACCATAAAGTGTTCATAACTATCATACAATAAGTGGTGACCACATTACAGTAAAAGGTTCATAACTATCATACAATAAGTGGTGACCACATTACCATAGTGTTCATAACTATCATACAATAAGTGGTGAGCACATTACCATAAAGTGTTCATAACTATCATACAATAAGTGGTGAGCACATTACCATAAAGTGTTCATAACTATCATACAATAAGTGGTGACCACATTACAGTAAAAGGTTCATAACTATCATACAATAAGTGGTGACCACATTACCATAGTGTTCATAACTATCATACAATAAGTGGTGAGCACATTACCATAAAGTGTTCATAACTATCATACAATAAGTGGTGAGCACATTACCATAAAGTGTTCATAACTATCATACAATAAGTGGTGACCACATTACCATAAAGTGTTCATAACTATCATACAATAAGTGGTGACCACATTACTGTAAAGTGTTCATAACAATCATACAATAAGTGGTGACCACATTACTGTAAAGTGTTCATAACTATCATAAAATTAAAATATATTAAAAAATTCACTCCCTCTCTACAGTTACAGGTATATATTTGTATAACACCCAATCCAAATATATATAAACAATACAAACCATGTTCATCTGTTATTAAAAAAACAAACAAAAATAAATACCAATCATAATAACAAAATAAGCACATCATCAAGGTTTGGTCCTATGTTACAGGACATGTGAAATACCACATAACACTTTTTACTTTCTGACTTACATATTTTTTTCTACCTCATAATGTACATGTCTAAAAGATGTTTCAGATTTACCCATGTATCTTCGCACAGACTAATATTTGTCATTTGCATTAGAAAATAAATTGGAAATTTGCATCAAATGAAATCGTCAACATAATAAATCTAATCTTGTTTTTTGCTTCTCTCGTTTTATTTGCACATCATATTTAGTTCCTGTAATAACGTATTGATCTGTTTCAACTTCTCAGTTCTCTGTTTAAAATAACTACATTAGTATTACAACAATCCTGAACACCATATTCTATTTGAATCAACCAATACTTATGAATAAAAAAATATGGAACTATACCAGTCCTTTCCCTTTATTTACAAATATTAATACCCTTGTATCTAAATGTAAACAAATATTAATACCACAATAGTCAATATATCATGATGAAAGACAAACTATTTACTGTTTCATGTTAAGATAAACAAACATAACATTCTTAGTACATAGCCATTGTTTAATATCATATAAATATTTGACCTTATATATCACCAAAACTTCATTAAACATTTAATCAATTTCATATTCCAGATACTTTTTTTTTGTATTTGAATAAAAATTATGCTGTTTCTAACTTTCTATGACAGAGAATGGCAATGAGATAAGAAAGTGAATTATAAAATATAACTTACTACTGGATCTGTCTGACTTGACATTTCAATCACAACTCTCTCTGTTAATGTTGGTTGCTGCAGGTTTTCCCAGTCTTGTCTGATACCTTGTAAAGCATCCTCTAATCCTGCCCAAGTCACAAATTGTGCAAAATCATCAAGGTTTGGCAACTTGCTTTCAAAGTCTTTTCTGATACCTTGTAAAGCATCTTCTAATTCTGCCCGAGTCACAAACTTTGCTAAATCATCAGCGGATGGCAAGGTGTTGAACTTATTATTCATTTCATTCTAAAACAACCAAATCAAAATGTATGTTTACATTTCAAAGGGAATGAAAACATAATACTTCTCCGTGAAATAAGAGTTCTGTCCCAGAAACGATTACCGGTAATTGTGTTTTACAAGCATTGAGATTGATATTATTATTTCTTCATACAATAAATCATGTTAGAACCTTTGAAATTGGAACTTAAATTTTGCTATGCAAGTTTTAACTAATAACAATAAAAACGAATCTAAACGATGTTTTCTTTCAACTGCTTAGCATATACAATGTATGTTTTTCTTATCCTCCCCCATTCCCATCTGGTAATTTTGCCTTTTTTCCCACAAAAAGATATATCGTACATATATATAAGAACACACTCTAAAACAGAATCTTACCATGCTTTTTTCCAATGCATTTAATCTCTTCATTAGATCATCAATATTTAACTGAAAATAAAAAAAGAAATATCATTGAATAATAAATGAAAGAAAGATTGGATTGTATCTTGAAATATTATCATAATTTTAATGATCTGCCCAAAGCTTACCCTCTTTTAACAGGGATGGGATTATTATTATCATATATTTTTATGGAACTGAAATGTGTCGTAACTAGAGGCTCACATGATCCTGTATGAAAATGTGAAACGACAACAGACTGAATGGTCCAGCGTTTTACATTTCCACAAGATTAAAGTCATCTATTCTGCTATATTTAACGGTTATTATATGACAAGAAATATTATAATTTGGGAACCATAATTTACACCTTTAACATTATCCATAAGATATTTGTTGGTATATGTCAAACATATTATCAGTTGGTACATTTGTACTTACTCCTTTGATCTGATCCATTTGCTTTTTGTGTTCATCTTTAAGGGCCTGCATTTCTTTGGTCATATCCTCTATCAATGACATACACTGGAAAAAAATACATGCAAAATAAAATTTTCTAAAGATTCTGGAAATTTGTTTCCACAATATTGAACAATTTATGTCAGTTATCAAATATATATAACTGCATCACTGGTGTAATAGTTAGCGTGCTCGCCTCGAGTGCAGTAGACCAATTCAAACCAAAGACTATAAAATTGGTATTTGTTGCTTCTTCGCTAAGCATGCAGCATTAGGGAGAAAGAACAAAGACTGGTTGGCTCGGAATCAGGATAATGTGTGCGAGACAAATTCCTGAGTTGGCGTTAAACAACAATCATTCACTCACTCAAATATATATATATGTAAGACTCAGATCGACGTCCAGTCTCTAATCGACATCCAATCCTCAAATCGGCGTCCAATTCTCAAATATATGGCCGTTTTTCACTTTCTCAAATCGATGTCCAATGACGTCACTGACGTATACTTCAAATGACGTCACACCCGTTAGGGAATGTCTTTGAAGCAATGATGGAGAAGGGACAAGACCAGATTCCAGATGAGGGGTTCTTGCTGACAAAAGACAAAAATGCCTATGTATTTTATAATTACTGTAGATAAAATCCTATTGTGTTTAGGAGTACTTCTACTTTAGCGGACCCTAACCTTAACCTTAATCCTAACCCTAACCTCAACCTCAACCCTAACCTTAACCCTAACCGTAACCTCAACCCTAACATTAATCCTAACCCTTTTGTTGTCAATGTCATATCCGCATGCTAACAAAATGAAAGGTTATGGGTCATGCGCTTTGTTTATTACAAATTCAATATCTGACTTCCGTGGTCTGCCAAAGTAGATTCTACTCCTATTGATAATATTACAGAATGGGAAAATGCTGAAAAAAACACAAACAAAAACACAGATTAAAAAAACAAAACTGTCGTTACAATTATTTTTGATGGCAAACATATATCATGTAAACGGGCCAATAGATATGAGAGTTTGAGAATATCCTTAAATTGGACCGTGATTTGAGATAATGACGTCAGTGGACGTCGATTAGAGACTGGATGTCGATCTGAGTCTATCATATATACAGAAAAAAAAAGGTGTTACATGTAGATGTCAACATTTAGATAAAAGTCTTCTATGGAAGACATATGTCACCTGCCTCTGTTTTTAATAGTAACTTAAAGACATTTGTACAAAATTTGCAGTCATATAAAAATAGGATTTATTATTGTTAAGGGTTATAGTGTTTAACAGCACTTTCAACAATATTTCAGTCATATTGTGACAAGTCAGTTTTTTTTGGTGGAGGAAACTGGAGAAAATCAATGACCTGCTGCAAGTCACTGACAAACTGTATCACATGATGTTGTATCGAGTACACCTCATAACTGTTAAGATAACAGAAATCATAACAAAACATTATGGACGAAAGTCACAAAGTTCTTCACAGTAATTGAAATAAAACAGAAAAATAAACAAATTCCAATGGTCCTCCAACATAACCAACAACAACACTTATCATGCTAATCTTCATGAAAACTCCAAAATCTGCAAAATAAGACAATGACAGAATGCAAATCTAGCTCCTAGCATGGGACAGGCACAAAAAGTGGTAGTGTAACACTGGTTACAGGAAGCCATTTGTAAATTTTATTGTATTTTTAGATGCACATCAAAATTCTAAGAAAACAAAACTTAATTGATCTTACTATAACATGTTGTACATGTACCTTTAAACTGATTGACTTTCAATTATGATTTCTTCATTACTAGAATAGTAACAAAGATATTATCTAATAAAGTGATTTAAACTTCATGAATAATGCATGAAACTTAATCAGAGTTAAATCAAAATTCTGGAAATTAGGAAAATAAAGCAAGGCGTTTTTAATCACAGACTAATATGAGAAAATTTAATGTGATTGTACATCCATTGTTATAGGAATGCAAAAATATATAGACTTGAATCACATTGTAATTTAAAAACCTGATTCAGACCAACAGAAATTCTATTGTCCTTGAATGAACGGCTATAAAAACTGAAGTTTGCAAAGTGGTTAAAAACACAATTACATTTATTTGAATTTAACCATAATCGGTATAGTGAACTTATAATCAAATGATCTCTAATAATAAAATATACCACTGGTGTAGATACCTGTACATAGTAACTACAAAACTATAACAAATATAATTTAACATATAGTTAATAATGACGCTTTATCAAAACATCAGCGGGACAGAAAACTATTTTATATATAGAAATGTCAATAACTTGAGTGGTTCAAATGGGTGTTGTCAATTGTATTAAGTAAAACAACTTTAATTGCTGCATGTCTTTTGTGTTTGCCTGCTTTCTAGCTATATGATTTTTAATAATGTACCCAAAGATTGAAATGTCTTCATTTAAATAATACATGATTTGAAAATGAAGTAATAAGCCTGGGAATAGAATCATAAAACAAAGTTATCAGCTATTACATAAAAAGGTACAACCACAGAACATTGAGAAAATATCCTGCAGATGTAGTAAATTACAAAAAGATCAAACTACATGTAAATTTTACAGTCTGCTGATCAACCCTCGATCAATTGGATCAAACCATAATAATGGAAATATTTCAACCAGTCATTCTCAACATGATGTGTCAAACATTGCAAGCTGATGACATTTCAGCAAATTAAATCTGATTTAGAATTAGAATCTTGTTATAAAGTGCCTGTGTTATTGAAAAAGTTTGATCAATATCAAAAAATTATCATCAAGATTAAAAAAAGGATTGTGACAACAACAAAGGAACATATCAATTGTCATTTGTAACACAGATATTCTGAAACAGTTAAACCAAGTCATGAACATATCAATTGTCATTTGTAACACAGACATTCTGAAACAGTTAAACCAAGTCATGAACATATCAATTGTCATTTGTAACACAGACATTCTGAAACGGTTAAACCAAGTCATGAACATATCAATTGTCATTTGTAACACAGACATTCTGAAACGGTTAAACCAAGTCATGAACATATCAATTGTCATTTGTAACACAGACATTCTGAAACGGTTAAACCAAGTCATGAACATATCAATTGTCATTTGTAACACAGACATTCTGAAACGGTTAAACCAAGTCATGAACATATCAATTGTCATTTGTAACACAGACATTCTGAAACGGTTAAACCAAGTCATGAACATATCAATTGTCATTTGTAACACAGATATTCTGAAACGGTTAAACCAAGTCATGAACAGATCAATTGTCATTTGTAACACAGATATTCTGAAATGGTTAAACCAAGTCATGAACAGATCAAATGTCATTTGTAACACAGATATTCTGAAACGGTTAAACCAAGTCATGAACAGATCAATTGTCATTTGTAACACAGATATTCTGAAATGGTTAAACCAAGTCATGAACATATCAATTGTCATTTGTAACAGACATTCTGAAACGGTTAAACCAAGTCAGGAACATATCAATTGTCATTTGTAACACAGATATTCTGAAACGGTTAAACCAAGTCATGAACATATCAATTGTCATTTGTAACACAGACATTCTGAAACGGTTAAACCAAGTCATGACGTTGACCCTAAAACATATCAATTGTCATTTGTAACACAGATATTTTGAAACGATTAAACCAAGTCATGATGGTGACCCTAAAACGTTCGAAGAGATGACTTCAACTAAGGAACTCTTGGGTGTCATGTGTCTGTAGAAAATACCAAAAGATACAGAGATATAAAATCATATTTGTGCCCCCGAAAAATGTGGCAGGCAATATAGATCTACATGTATATACATATATGCCTAAACCTATGGAAAAAAAATTCCCCAAATTTATTTTTTACAATTTTTAAATTTGTATAATCATAACGTCCACTGTGTCATTATATAAGTATTGTCTATTAATACATGTATAATTCTTTTTATTTATTACATAAACATACTTGTATATCTGGTGAGCTTATAGGAGTACATTTGTAACTAAATTTTATAATACATTGTCATTGGTATAAAGAAGAGGCATCCAACTGGCCAACCTAAATAAAAAAAACCTACAGACAATTATGTTTTGTGTGTGAAACTATACAAATGTTAAAAGATCTCATTTAAGAAGATTTTCTGTGGAATTATTATAATCTACAGAATATAACAACATTTATAATTAATATCAACTTAATATTGGGTGATAGAGAAAGTTCTTCATATGATATGGCATTACACAATGATTTACATGTATGTATCATTTTCTATAAAAATGTAGTTTAATATACACATCAATCATTAAATAACCTTATTAGGATTACTTTAATTATTCATGTAAAACAACCTAATGTCTAATAATAATACTCAGCATTTATAAAACATTGAAAACGACTATTTCATTTGAGTGTTCAATGAATTGAGGTGAGAGGCATATGTAGTTGTTTGTTTCGTTGATTTTTGTGGAATTGTTGACCATCATTTAGAATTGCACTGTTTAAGAAAAAGAAGAAATATTATGTTGATAAAATATTATAATTTACTAAACAGATATATGTGAGTCATATACTTTTGTTATGACTTAAATGTCTGGCCACTCATTTATAAATTATACAAACTCGACAGAAAAATTATTTAAAACATGGTTAACAATAAATAGTCTGTAAAAAATTAATCTACTGTTAACACTAGAACAATTATACTTTGTTTAACAATAATCCTTTATTAAATATTCATAACTCTAGTATTAGAATATGCTAATAATTTACACAATCTTATTAAAATTTGACACAACATAAATAATAATTATAACAACCCTATTCAGTACATAATTCCCAATGTCCTTTATCACAAACTGATCTCTTATTCTGAAAGTTGTTAAGTAGATACATTTTATGTAGAAAGATATTTAGTAATCTGATCATGATGAAGATGATTGTGAATTTATCTGTCAAATATTTTGCATAAAAAAAAACTCTTTAACAATAAGTTTAAAAAGTAATGGTCAACAATTCTATTAATATCACAGAAATGAACAATCACCTCTATAATAAAGTTAAACTAGTTCAAATTCATTATGTTTATGTGTTTCATAGGACACAATGTCTTTGGATAACACCAAGCTTAACTATATGTCCTATTTGATTGGTTACAGAGAGGGGCTGTCATGGTCATATGGCAGCTGGATGTACAACTACCGATGCAATCAGTGCCTATCACCACTGACGTTGAGAGTTCGAATCTTGCTCATGTGGAGGTGTACTCGATACAACATTATGTTTAATAGGGACATGCTGAAATGTACCACCTCCTCATATTAAATGTGGTTAGTGAGACATGCATTTCAAACATGTATTTGTAATTTGATTGCATTTAACAGTTTCTTTGTTTTGTATTTAATGTGTTGTTTTGGTAACAATCCTTTGTATATGGATTTCACACCAATAAAAATTATGTTCTGTTCTGCTGAGTTAGGCTTGGTGATAACCAAAGACATTGTGTCCTATTTTGTTGTTTACAGAGTTAAGCTTGGTGTTACCTATCATTTTGTTTACAGAGTTAAGCTTGGTATTACCTATCATTTTGTTTACAGAGTTAAGTTTGGTGTTACCTATCATTTTGTTTACAGAGTTAAGCTTGGTGTTACCTACATTTGTATCATTTTGTTTACAGAGTTAAGCTTGGTGTTACCTATCATTTTGTTTACAGAGTTAAGTTTGTTGTTACCTATCATTTTGTTTACAGAGTTAAGGTTTGTGCTAACCAAAGACATTATGCCCTGTTTGTTTACAGAGTTGAGCTTGGTGTTAACCAAAGATGTGTCCTATTTGGTTGTTTAGAGTTAGGAAAGACATTGTGTCCTATTTGTTTGTTTACAGAGTTAGGCTTGGTGTTAACCACAGACATTCAGACATTCATTTTGTTCTATTTATTTTTTTACAAAGTGAAGCTATATCTTTGGTTAAAATCAATGTCATCAAGCCTGTTCAGTATAGTGGATAATGGGTTTTCAGTCTCACTGATAATAATAGAATACCAGTACTTGGTATGATAGCAATACCTTTGCACCTGACAATTTAAATTGCGACTAGATTAACAAAATTGTAATTGTATATATCATGATTTCATTCAATATGTAAATTATCTTTCTACATTAAACTGACTATGAATAAATTATGGTATATATTTGCACAAATTGTATGATTTTATTTTAATGAACCTTTATAATGGGTTGATTTATTTTTGACATAAGATGTATATAATGTAATAACATACCATTTTCTAGATCTCTACATGTATATAATGTAGTAACATACCATCTTCTAGATCTCTACATGTATGCATTACTTAATTACTATTTTCAACAGTAAGGTGACTGAATACTGCTCATGGCAAGGTGTAGTCGATACAACATTATATGATCAAGTTTGTCAGTTACTTGCGGTAGGTCAGTGGTTTTCTCCAGCAATAAAACTGACCACCACGATATAACTGAAAATATTATTGAAAGTGGTGTTAAACACTATAACCCTAACCTTTTATTTGATGCAAAAAAATTCATCATTCAAGGGACATAAAACCCATAGAGAAACTACCAGTACCTAGGGGGTTCCGGGTCCGTTCGCCCTGATAATTATATATGAAAGTTATTGAAAATAAATGAAGTATTAATGATATTTGATGGTTTAAAAATTGAGAACTATTAAATTTGGTGTTGACACGCTAAAAAGTGTATTTCGATAATAAAAAAATTTATCAAGACACACAAGCTGTAAAGTAAATAATTCTTTTATGTTTACAATTTGTTTTACTCAAACCAAGCTTACATCAATTAATTGTAATGATGAAATCAACAATCATTCATTTCAAACAATATATCTAATAGTTGCTTAATTTCTTAAGCAAAAGCTTATTTTTTTTATTAAAACTTTTCTATATCGTTACTTCTTTAATTTCAATTACAATATATATTATATTCATTAAAATACTTTTTAATTATCAGGGCGAATGAGTCCAGGGTGAACGGACCCGATACCTACCTAGGACCGCATCCTGTATATATATATATATTATATCAAGGATTAACCATACCTTAGCAATTCCCTTTTCATTTGTTTCCACTTTACTCATGAGTTGCATGTTTAGCCACATTTCTCCAATTGGCTTTTCCTCATATTGAGTTCTTGTTTTTTCGAAAAGATGCTTGTTAGATGGAACTGATGTAATGCTTTCTAGTTGTTCTTGCATTTTCGCAACTTTGACTTCGAGGAGATGATAGGGTGTTCTTCTTCCAGTACTTGGCGTAGGCATGGAAGAGGACCTCTCGTTGAGAGCATCTTCTGCATCATCACCCCGACCACTATCAACGTCACTTAAAACTGATAATTCTCTTGCTTTTGAAGCCGATAAAAAATCCCTATCAAAATCACTTATTTCCGCTTGAACATCTACAATGTTTAACCGTTTCAGCATGGCATGCAACAACGTGTGTAAAACATTGAAATTTACTGCACCTACTTCTGGTGTTCCTACTGCTAGATCAACCATTTGAGAAAGATTAACCTTCGTTACCGGCATTTTGATTGCTGTTTTTCTTACTGACACTTGACAAAAATTACTTTTATAGCCGCTATTGTCAATATCAAGGGTCCGCAATTTGTTCGTGTACTCCAGTCGGCACCATGTTTTGACAATAACATACCTACGCAGTACTTCCGGTTTTAATCACAAATAAAAATAACCCTTGTTTTACGAAGTGAGAAGAAAATGAGAGAAGTGATTAAAAATTATTAAATTGAAACAAACTGTTGACTATGTCAATTAAAAATAAAGCTTAAAAAAACAAAGAGTCTAATTTAGGAACTATATTTTTTCTATCAAAAAACGCGGATGTTTTCAAGATGTCATCGTTAGCAACAGAAGCATCCCACGTGATATTTTGCTAAAAATAGAAGGAATTCTTGGGAAATTCCTAATCTGCATATTTCACCGCGAATATTTAGTTTGATATATTGTTGTTGTGTATCAATCATAATTGTTATTTGCATTGTTGTTGTGTATCAATCATAATTGTTATTTGTATATGCCCTCCTGGGGCCCTGATTTGGTTAATAAACTTATTTCTATTTCTATTGATTTGAATATTGTGGGGAAGGGGGAAGAAACCTATATGTTTTGATTCACAAATCGAGACCAACTGAAGCTATCTTAAATATTGGAGCTGAGAGTGATATCTAATTGATAATTTTAATAAAATAAAAATTGCATTCTTGTAAAATAGCTAAAAGTTGGCCGATGTCATAGCCATGGGTCCGTGGTTTATTTTTGGACAAGAAATTACAAATTTGAACGCGTATTGCAGAATTATTTTATACTCCAGTCAAATATCTTAGCCAACAGACTAGCCGTGGCGTATTTCTGCCTTTTCACTTATGAAAATGAATAGTTATGGTTATGGAATTAATTTAACACCATTTTCAACAATATTTAAGTTACAATTTAAACTCATTGGGTCTACGAGCGCTCGCTCGATCTACATCAATCTTTAAAGACCCAAATGTTGCTAAACACCCGTCTCTTCTCCAAGACAAATATACAACAAATGTATTATTGTCTCTACAGACAAGGCCCCTAACAATATTAAACGTTTGGTTTTTGTTGTTGTTGTTGTGTAAATCACATTACGTAGACTGCTTGATAAAGGAATTGGCCCGGTATTGACAATTCACTTGGCAACCCTACATATAACCCGACGACACTTACGAAAGAGGAAATCCTGGACAATCATAGATCTGTTTTATGTTCCTTTGGAATTTCAACCACATACGAAGAATTGGATCTATCGTCATTCGGCATTCCTAAAATTACACAAGTGTCCCTACAAACAGTGTTATATTGCTGGGTCTGCTAAATGCTCCACGAAACTTCTTTCCAAATTTTGAACATAGATTCTATCAGCGGTCAAATCCGGGCTTAAGAGTTACTGTGACACTTGCTACTTAAGGAGTGGTGTGAATCAGATGTGGATTCTAAAAAAATTGTAAAGATCTGTTAAGAGTACATACAATCTGTGTCCCTCTCCTCCTGCAATAGCATTAAACATTGGACTTCTCTACCCTCCAAACAACTATTCCTTACTCAAAGCTGAAAGACAGATTAGGGGAGTTGGTCAAACTGTGTTTCATAAAAAAAAAAGAATATTCAACGTAGATACAAATATCTTGTGCTAGGAAGAGACAGGTTTTATTTTGTAAAAAAAAATAAAAAATCTGATTCTACCAAAAAGTTCTCTGAAACTGATACCAACATGCTCGAGATTTTGATTGACAACATATTTGCTATGTTTGATAGACGTGTTTTTCAACACAATCGGCATATCTATGGGTAAAAACTGTACTACTCTTCTCGCAGATTTGATACTTTATTTGTTCGAGGCAGACCTACAGGGGCTTCTCAGAAAAAACGAAAAGAAGAAAGCCTGACCTTTAATTTCACATTCCACTATATAGATGACGACCTCTCACTAAATAATTCTAGATTTGGCGATTTCGTTGATCACATCTATCTCATTGAGCTTCAAATAAAGGATCCCAGATAGGTCTGCTTCATGCCTTGACCTACATCTCGAAATTGACAGCGAGGGGCGGTTAAGAATGAAGCTTTACAAGACGATTTCAATTTTCTCATTGTGAATTATCCATTTATATGTAGCAACATTCCTGCATATGGACTATCATCCCGACTATGTATCTCTCAGTTGATACAATATTTCATAGCTTGTAGTTCCTAATCAGGATTTCCTTGATACAGGGTTGCTGCTAACAAGGAAACTACTGCACCAAGGGTTCCTATTGGTCAAGTTGAAGTTATCACTTCCAAAGTTTTAGTCGCAACCATGACTTAGTAGACCGTTATGGAATATCTGCGTCACAAATGACCACGGATAATATGTCCCACTTCGGTCATTTCCTCATTCATTACTTATTACCAGGTTTGCAACTAGGTTAACACGACAGATGTCACTAGTGGAGCAGAAACGGTTTGCTCTTCGGTTTTTAGTGGAGTTTGTGTCGTTCGATCTGTGTTTTGTAGATCGTCTTTTTTTCTTTTGGCCATTGTGTCGTCTGTCCTTCGATTCTGATTACCCCTTTGGTATCTTGAAACTTATATCGTGGGAGTCAGTTTTATTGGTGGAGGAAACAGAGTACCCAGCCGACCTGTCCCCGACAAACTGTTATCACATAATGTTGTGTCGAGTACATCTCACCCGGGTTGGATATGAACTCAAAACGTTAGTGGTAGTAGGCACAGAATGCACAGGTAGTTGTAAATCTAACTACCATACGATCATGACCCCCAAATATTTTTTGGAAGAAAACCTGTTGCGCTTGCAGTAATCTGGCACAACTTACGTTGCCATTTTAAATGTTGTTGCCACAAATGTTAGCAAATCATATCCGTGATGTAATGGTAGACATGCTCCATTATGGCAGCTCATTGGTTTAAATCAGACTTGTAGTAAAATTGTCATGTTGTTTCTCCGCCAAGCATGCAGCATTAAGAACTAGAGCCTGTATCGCTCACCTGACAATAGAATGATACTGAAGCAAATTTCAAAGGGAGATAATCATTACCTTAAAAAACAGCAACCATCTTGAATGGAGGGTGGGGCTGTCGGACACAATTTTGAAAGGGACCATCTATGCCAAGTTTGGCTCCATTTGGCCAAGTTGTTTCAGAGAAGATTTTTTTAACATTAGCCAATCAGAAAAAAAAATTAATCTTGGCAGAATGGAACCAAATAAAGAAGCTTTATAGAGGATCTTACATAGATGCTTACTGCCAAGTTTGGCTCCATTTTGCCAAGCAGTTTCAGAGGAGAAGATTTTTTTAAACAGTAGCCAATCAGAAACAAGAATTGCCCTTGGCGGCCATATTTGTTGGTGGAAAGGAACGAAATGGAGAAACTTTATAGAGGACCTTACTGCCAAGTTTGGTTCCATTTGGCCAAGTTGTTTCAGAGGAGAAGATTAAAATATGAAAAAGTTAACGGACGGACGACGGACGCCAAGTAATGGCAATACCTCACATGGCCCTTCGAGCTAAAAAATGATGAAAAAAGGGCAACAACTCCTAGACGGGTAATCAGATTTACTTCAAAATTGCAGGGCATGTAGATCTTGACAAGCTGAATATGTTTTCAGTTTACACTTAACATCTATCTCTTATAGTTTTTGAAATAAAGGATGAAAAGTATCAATTTTTAAAATTTGATGAAAAAAGGACAATAACTTCAAGATGGGTAGTCAGATTTACTTTAAAATTGCAGGCTAGGTAGATCTTGACATGCTGAACACGTTTGCTGTTTAAACATAACATCTATCTCTTATAGTTTTTGAAATAAAGGACAAAGGACATCAACATTTTGAAAATTTGACGAAAAAAGGACAATTACTCCAAAATGGGTACTCACGATTCACTTAAAAATTGCAGGGTAGGTAGATCTTGACATGCTGAACATGTTTGCTGTTTAAACTTAACATCTATCTCTTAATAGTTTTTGAAATAAAGGACAAAAAGTATTAAAATTTTGAAAATGTGATGAAAAAAGAACAGCAACTCCAAATTGGGTACTCTGATTAACTTCAAAATTGCAGGGTAGGTAGATCTTGACATGCTGAACATATTTGCAGTTTAAACTTAACATCTATCTCTTATAGTTTTTGAAATAAAAAACGAAAAGTATCAAAATTTGATGATAAAAGGGCAACAACTCCATGATAGGTAATCAGATTTTCTTCAATATTTCAGGGTAGTTAGATCTTGCTGTGCTTCTGATATTATTAACGGTTTTTGAATTATTACCAAAAACGTGCAATTTTACCATGTTCTATTTTTAGTAACAGCGGCCATGTTTGTTGGCCGAATGGAACCAAATGAAGAAGTTTTATAGAGGATCTTGCATAGATGCTTCCTGCCAAATTTGGCCCCGCGGTTTCATAGAAGATTTTTTTAACATTAGCCAATCAAACAAGAATTGCCCTTGGTGGCCATATGGGACGAAATGAAGAAACTTTATAAGAGGACCTTATATAGATGCTTTCTCCCAAGTTTGGTTCCATTTGGTCCAGTTGTTTCAGAGGAGTAGATTAAAATATGAAAAGTTAACGGACGGACGCCAAGTGATGGCAATACCTCGCATGACCCTTTGGGTCAGGTGAGCTAAAAAGGGCTGTGAAGCAGGATAATGCTATGTGGAACTATACTATAGACCTACCCAGACTGAGCTAGCACTATAAAAACCAACCAAGGCCGTTGACCTAGCACAAATACGACGTCACACTGAAAGTGATATAGCTGAAAATTGCTCACAACAGTTCTTGTTTTTATTGATAGCTTCTCTAGTTTATTCAGAAAGAAAATACAATTCTAGTTTTGATTGGTAGACTGTCCTAAACTATTTATCAGAAATGATTTGCTAATTATATGTGGTTGAATTTATCCTGTCTGTTTACTGCTTTAGCTCTATTGTTGCCCCCAAGGTAGACACATGAAACAATTTCTTCACAAGGGAAACAACCCTTCTGAAGAGCTTCCACTGGTTATGCAGTAAAATTCAAACAACTGAACCCCAAAGGACTGTGATGTTATCTAAATACATGTTCTTGTACTTTGTGTATTGAGAAGGCAACAGAGACAATTTGCTTGGCTAACAATGAGCAAGTTTGTTAGTAGTCAGCCAGTTGTAAGAGAAAAATTCCTATCAATTTTCTGGTGGCAATACAAAGCCCCACCCACTGCTCCTTCATGGTTGTTTATGAAGTTGTTCTCGTCATGAATAAAGCAGAATTTGTGCACACTTGGTCAGTAATCGTCCTTTTCGTCATGAATAAAGCAGAATTTGTGCACACTTGGTCAGTAATCAATAACCATTCAATATAGATTACTTTCTCAAATCTGCCCCCATATTACAAATTAATACTGTTTATCTTTTTTCTATGTAGTTGTCATAGAACGTCCAAAATTTCACCATATATACCTGTTTGTGTATTATACATAAGTAATGAAGAACATATACATTATAAAACCTTTATTATTTTTCCTTACATGTTCGTGGTAAAACAAGACCACAAAAAACAATGAACAACAAATTGTGGTCAATGCCAAACTGGCTAAAATATGATGTCAAGTCTTGATGTTAACCAATTGTTACTAGACTTATTACAATATAGGAAGGGGAAATACTTACCTGATCTTTCATGTTTGTGTTATGGTGTTTTCTTGCGTGTCATATTACTTATATTGGCTTATTAATAAATACATGTCATACAGAGAACAGATACTAAAACTAAATAAATTAAAAAAATATGATAAAAACAGCTGGCTGTACTTGCCAAGACCTCAACAATTAAACATGATTAAAATATGAAATGAATGATCCATGTACAATTTGGAAATTTAAAGCACTTTTCAAAAGAAATTTTCTTCAAATAAAACGGCAGTGCTAAGCCTTACTGGACCCTTGACAATATGTTATATTATTTGTGTGGAGATTATAAAAAAAAATACGAGAGTATGATGTATCAACTTTTTGAGATACAGCACCAAACGAGTCTGAATTACTCTTTCAATTAAAAATAAACACATTTTCTCAATTCACACATGATGGGTTGGGAACTAACGAAATGAATGAACAATGAACATAACAATACTTTAAATACAAAGTGACATTGCAACATAGAGATAACAATATTCAGAGACTGTTTTACATAGATGGAGGAGGAGGGGGTATTTTGGGTGGATTAGATGGTAGTGGTGGTTGAGAATTACTCCACTGATTCCCCCACTGATTATTATTGTATTGTCCTTGGGGTTGGGCTCCATAGCCATTCTGTGTGTAGTTATTCATCTGACCATCATGTTGAGGATGACGCAAATTGTAATGTCCACCTCCATCTTGTGTTTGGGAGGCATCATATCCACCAGATTGGTTATTATAACCACCCGATTTAAATGTGCCACTGGTATTACCAAATCCTTTTGTTGCACCACTCGTGTTTCCAAATCCTTTGGTTGCTCCACTTGTATTTCCGAATCCCTTTGTTCCACCACTCGTGTTTCCGAATCCTTTTTGTCCCCCAAATCCACTATTACGAGCTGCTCCTCCATAACTTGATCCCCCTGAACTTGCCCCATATCCTGAACGTCCTCCTCCCCCACCATATGACCCACCCCTGCTACCAAATCCCCCCCCACGACCACGTCCACCTCTGTCGTCTTTGCCACCACCACGCCCATATCTATTACGACCTGTAATTAAAATAAACATTCAAGTCATGTTAAAGCAAAAAAAAAAACAAGCACATTGGGCATTCAATTTCAAAAGTAAGCACAGACCAATAAAATATTCATAAAACAATTAATTAAAACAAAGAAATTATAGAACAAGTGGTTGGTTTATGGTGCTTCAACAATATTTCAGTTATATCATGGCGGTAGAACAAGTGAAACATGTACAAGTTTATTCTGTAATAACAGTTGGCAACTAGAATGGAATTTAAATTTGTCGAGTGAATTAAAGTTTTGCACTCCATATTTACATTGTAAATTTAATGCAAGAAGAAATTTTGTCCAAGCATATTCCTAAGCTTTATTGAGAATGAAAAGAAAAAAAATCACCTAGCTTTACAAATTGGGGGAAAACACTGCTGATTAGAGTGTCCATTAATATTATATAATGGGCAAGATAAAAAAAAATATATAACCCCTACCTGGTATTATGGTTTTGAATATTTATTTGGTCTGTGGTCTATCAAAGAACAACTGATGGTCAAAATACTTACAAAAAGAAAAGATGGAAGCAGCTTGAACTTGACAAAGGCCCTTCACCAAAACAATGGTTCCGAGATCAGGCCTAATTAAAGCAGAAAGATAAATTTTAGATTGCTTCCGAACAATTTTTTAATTTTTTTTTAAAGAACAAATGACCATCAATTGTGAACAAATACTGTGAGATGATTTACTATTACAGACTGTTTGGTTATTAATAATTGTGATAATGCATACTCCACCAAATACACATCTAAAACAGAAATACCCTGGCACACAAGACTTCATATCTAATACATACAAATAAATAAATTCACATAATTTCAGCAAACCAAATGTCGACATCTAGACAACAAGTTTTAATATTCATTTCTTTTCCATCACACTCGATAAGTAAATTTTCAAGTTGAATTTTTTTTTTAATGTTTACACATCGTCATTTTCAGAAATATTGCTGCAACCTGTTTTGGTAGTCAAAGAAATCATATTTTAAAGAAACACATTTACATTCAGAAGTTCATGGAAAACTTATTAAGAGTATCACTTAAAATGTTTTCAAGGATCTCGTCGTGGAATTTTGCATTGATGACCAAAATATGCAAATCATGCACTCTATTGTCGATTCTAGTTGTTGTCAAGAAAACACGCTTCAATTTAGTTTAGTCGACATTCTTCATAATCTCAACCTAAAACAAGCTGGTCTTTTTATTTCAGTTCCACTACTTCTAGACAGAAGCAATTGATTTTAAATCGTTGTTGAAAGTGATATTTAAAAATGGAAGACTGCATCCATAGGACATGGATGCCAACTACATCCAGCTAATGTAAACAACTATGAGACTTTATAAGTAAGAGTATCAACTTGGCCTGCCTTCATGGTCCCCATCTATATGTATAAATTTTAAAAGGGGAATTCTAGTTGTCGAGTGGACAACAAATGTGGGATGCACGACGGATGTAGGTACCGACATGGGTAAAACTTGGTTTGTTTGTTATAACTGGATGTAGGTACAGACATGGGTAAAACTTGGTTTGTTTGTTATAACTGGATGTAGGTACAGACATGGGTAAAACTTGGTTTGTTTGTTATAACTGGATGTAGGTACAGACATGGGTAAAACTTGGTTTGTTTGTTGTAACTGAAAGACTGGATACCTTTAAGCAGTCTTTACCCTAACTCACTTGCCCGAAGCCCTGGACAAGTAAAACTGGATTCAGAGAAGTGAAAATTATGAAAGAATTTGCTTGAATAAATAAAAATGTTTTCTAAATTTGGCTTTCGAGCAAGTATGTAAAAATAATAGTCTAATTTTCGACAAGACATACCTTTTCCTAAGAATCTGGCACTTTCACCAAGTTGTACAAGCTTTGGATTGACTTGTTGATTAGCTTCACGTAATACATTGATCAAGTCTACTGCCTGTTTACAGTTGTTCTGTGTAAAGAATGTGTAGGCTGTTCCTGTATTATTGGCTCTGGCTGTTCTGCCTATTCTATGTACATAGTCCTCAGAAGAGTTAGGATAATCAAAGTTTATCACAAATTTAATATCCTCCACATCTGTTTGTCCCAATGTGTTTATAGCACAAAAGTGACAAGAATAAAAAAAAAAGAAGAAAACAATTGAATGACAATTCAAATACACACAATACTGCAAGGCAAAATAAAATTAGTGGCTAAACACGATTTACATCAAGTCAGTCTGGTTATTTGGCTTTCAACAAAACATATTATGCATACTCCCTCGATTAAGGCAACTTTTTTTTACTATTAAGAAAAGAAATATGAACACTTTCATGCTGTTTTCATTTTCACCCTGGGTTTCAAGTATTTAAAAGAAAGTGATCAACTTACCTGTAGTGTGCATACTTACCAGATATCAACAATACCATTAACCCAAGGCTTGTCCAACAGAAAACAACATGATTGTAGTAGGGGAGCATGCAATACTAGACACTTTGCTTTAACAACTGACAGTTCATGCACTCCTGTATCGTCTGAATGCTGCATCATCACATATCCTTCTCTCTTTAAACCGATCACATATTTATTTGTATGTCACTTGCCAAAACCTCTCGTTTCAAAACTTAAATGTCAACATCCACAAACAAAAGGGAAACAACATGTCATTTGTCGTCCTAATGATTTGTTACTTCCAAAGTAAACAATGCAAGCAGAATAATAAATATTTAAACTTGTAAAAAAGATTTTTTTTTATCACATTGAAATGTCAATAAATGTTTGCAATGTTACAATTCAACATATTCATGTAAAAAAAACAATTTGTTACTTCAAAAAAAATCATTGAGTTGGAGGAAAGGAGACTGAAAACGGACAATTCCAATCAGAGATGAATGTGCGGACTAATGAAAAAAAAGGAACCCCTCCTATACAGTGCCCTCATTTTCTAGCTGCCTGGACCAAGCTGATGCTTTTATTTTCAAAGAGTTTGTTCAAATATAGAGGAAATTTTTCATCTCTGTCCAATATCAAGAAAATTTAACTAGGGAGTTCAAGGATAGCAAAACAGTTCATCCTTTCCTCCCTTTCATTTGCAATATATATAAATAACAATCACCAATTAAATACAAACATATTATAATATGTGGCCCAAAGTAGTATCGAACCCCAAATTTTGGTAGTTTATATATTCCATTAAATTTTTCAAAGATATATATAGTATTGAATTAATCCTAATAAATTTCTACACAGGAATGACCTTCACTGATAAATCCAGACTTTAGTAGACTTTTATTTCCAATATCAATGCATTGTCATTCAAAGCAACTGAAGTACCATCCAATTTAATACAAATGAATTGATAACTCCAGTCTCCTATAGGAATTAATCCTTCTAACATGGAAATCTCGTGCTATGCAAAAAGTCCAACATTTTACCAAAACAACAATATCAAATGCAAAGATTTTCTGGTCATTCCAACTTTCAGAAACAAGTGATGAAAATTCACTACTGCTTAACTTCAATATTCAAAGACCAGTGTTATGATTTTATTGAACATGATCATATGAATAAAGAAAGACAGCAACAGTGAAAGATAATGTCAGGTCAGAGATTGGTTGTGGACAAATTAAGTTTTAGGTAGGAATTTTGCTGTATCCAATTAAAAGAAAGCAAAAACAAAACGAGACTACAAATAAAGACTGCAATGGTTGTGGGATGCTGACAAAGCTCTTAATTTACCACCAAAACTTTACTGGACAATCGAGCTTGCCCATCTACATCTGCATTTTTGCCAATTGTCTAATCTTTGCTGCTACAAATATCAAGTTTTGGCAAGGTTTACCTCCATACAAATATCTTCCTTGATTTGTTTACCGAGTCTTCAGGACATGCTTACTAGATCCTACATTCCAAGCTACGTAAGGAGTGCAATCTCTTGAAGGGTTTGTGCATCTGGTCTAATAAATCCTAAATCCTATTTTTATGTCTCCTCTAAGTTTTTGAAAATGCACATTCCCTCCTTTTGTCACCAGTCAGTTCCACGAAGCAAAGTCTTGTTTCCGTAAGTATCCTCGCCAATACCAGACATTACACTATTAAGAAGTTATTTTCCTTAGATCAACTTTATATGCTGATACAGGGACTCTTCTTATTAATCTAAAGCTTCTATGTTAAAAAGAAAACAAATAAACAATTAATATATGCAATTCAGAATATTTTATTCATATGTGCAATTAAGAGCTTCTTTAATAATTTGACTGAAAATCATAGAAATTCAGTCACGCAGCAACTTTTTTTTTTTTTATATATAGAAAAATGGTTTCATTAAATGCAGTTATTATTATACTAGAATAGCAGTAGTACTTAGTATCCTAATTCTTTTTTAATGTATTCACTTAAAAGCTATATTTGTTCATATTAATTTTAACACATATTTTTGTATACAAACCTAGACCTCTGGAGGCTACATCTGTGGCTATCAGAATTGGAGTCTTTCCTACTCTGAACTCTGAAATGAAATTGAGAAATAAATAAATAATTTAATAAACCCAAATTTCCATTAATTTTCTATAAAAGTCCAACTACATTTCCATCTCAAGACACTCATCATTGAAGAGCAAATTTGTAACCAATACATAGAATATGTAATGGTTGACATGTATGTTCAGATTTAATTATTGATTAAATGCTGGCCTACCCATTTAGACCAAAAAAATATATGTGTTTACGGTCACCCGACCCACCCTATTTTTCAGCCGCTGACCCTAATCTTTTTTTATCGGCAATTATTCGACACTAATTTTGGCTAACGACCCTATCAATTTTTACACAAATTCGGATAACCATTTTTGTTGTTTAATCAGCAGCAATGTTTTATTTATTCAACCGCTAGCTTTTTGTCGAAATTGAGAGCAAAGCAGGTAGAAAAACGGTGTAACTCGTCATAAAACAGTTTCAACAAATGACGGCTTACCGAAAATGAAATACCGGAATCGGAACGACTATTTCCAGTTTTGCTGATAGTAAAAAAAAAAAAAAAAAAAAATTTAATGTCGACTGACCGACCCTGGATTTTTTTTGACATGTGACAGTAAACACACATATATTTTTTTTGGGTCTTATACTAAACAGCCATACTAAAATATTTCATAAACCTCGTAAAAGCACATTTCACCAAAATTATTTAAAAAGTTTCATGTTACAAGTATTAGAAAGTTTCTGTCCCCTCATTACAAAAGTGCATGTAATATACCCTCTTCTATAAGTGTTTTTATGAAGTAAACCAATCAGAAAGGTGCAAAGTTTTGATATACATTGTATAGAAATTTCACTGGTCACCCTACCAAAATTTCTACATGGTGATCTCTAACAGAAACTAAGAATCATGAAATCATTTCAAACCAATTGAAACTAACCATGTAAAACCCAATCTCTTTCTTGTTGATTTTTATCTCCATGTATACACATTACTGGCCACCTGAAATTAAGAAAACACAAGTTGAGAAAAATTAAAAACATTGGAAATATTTTACATCAATTTACTATTAAAAATATTACTTGATTCAATGATTTTTATATTCTTGGAATTGACAAAACAACAAGATTGACACAGTAAGCAAAATAACCATTTCAGACCTCAATTTAGTTCTAAGAATTATTGAAGATTAAAATGGAACAATAGTGCATTAATTTCAGTATTAAAATATGCATGAAGACGATAGTCAGTTTGGTAGAGGACACTGGAGAAAAATAAGAAACCAACAAACTGCAAGTCACTGAAAAACTTAGAAGTGTTGTATCATATATAAATTGTTTGATAACATTAATTATACTTTTAATTTTAATTAAGACAAAACAAGATTCCTACCCTTCTCTCCTCATTCTTCTTGTTAATTCATCAGCTCTTCTCTTTGTTTCAGTAAAGACTATTGTTTTGTTTTCCTTTTCTTGCATAATTTCATCCAACAACTTCATTAACCTAAAAATATAGATTTCATTAAAAATATTGTCATTGGAAATCAGGTCTTTACTCTGGGACTGATTTTTATGTAGACTGATCTTGAAAATTTTGTTCCATATAGAAAATTAACTATGTTAAATCCTAATTGCAAACAATGCATCAAAATATAAATTCAAGAATTTCACCAGATTATTGACAATTCAAAACAGTGACTCCCTTTTCCTCGAGTCACAATTTTAGATGGCATTTGCTCATTTCTCAGCCATGATTTTAGAACTAATCACAGTTATTAACGAGATTTTTTTTTTTTATATATATTATTGAATACTGTAATCAGTTTCAAACATTTACATGATTTGCATTACTTTTTATATGAAAGTTTATCTTGTACCATAAATCTAGATTTTCCTGTAGCTAAAATAAACAAAATTTGATAGCAGACTGTGCGACCTATTTGACAAATTAAGAGTTGCCAATCAAGATTTTTAAACTTATCATTAGTAGCCAAGCATTTCAGAGGCAGTTTAGATGTCTCCAACCCAGGTGAAATAGTAACCAGCCATGTTGTATGATCAGCAGTATCATTGGATACAATCTTTTAAATTAGACAACCTAAGGATGATACAGCATAACCTTGGGTCAAACTAGCCTAGTGGTTTAACAATTTTTGTTGTTGAAAAAGCTTAAGACAGCAGACTCAAGTAATGGCAAAGACTTGGGACACTTTGGGTTTCCAAAAAATTTGCTACATCTTAATAGAGAAAAAAGAAATTCAAACTCCTTACTTGTAATCTTTTTCTGTTTCTGTGCATACATCTATAATCTGTAAGATGTTGTGATTTGCATGAATCTGAAGAGCTCCGATGTTCATCATGATTTCATCGTTCAAAAATTCATCTGCCAAGGTCTTTACTTCCTTAGGCCATGTTGCACTCCACATAAGTGTTTGTCTGTCTGGCTGTAAACAAAAGTTCAAAAAGATAAATTTTATGCGAAAATCAATATACAAATTGTAGCTAATGACTTCTTGTAGAACACTTTAAAAAAGCAAAATAGTTTTTGTATGCATCATATTTTATTATACAAAATGATGCTTAGGTCAATCATATCCCTATTATATTCATGTCTGCTTAAATATAAATCACTATCAATGCATTGATCTATTGACAGCTGATGTCCCATAGATCAGTTTTTCTAATGACATTTTAATTCTCAAAATGTATTTATAACAAACATCCCCCTCACACAAATTTTCCAGGAATAACCCTTTGATCAATCTATATCTATTCTAGTCTTCACGTTAATCCACTTGCCGAAGCCTGGGACAAGTCAAACTGGATTCAGACAAGTGGAAATTTTTAAAGAATTTGTTTTCTCTCTAAATTTGGCTTTCTGGCAAGTAGGTGAAACAAATTAAGACAAAAACTGCTATTCAAGTTAATGATAAATGGATGCTCACTCTGATTTGTTCTACAATTTTTCTTATTTGTGGTTCAAATCCCATGTCTAACATTCTGTCTGCCTCATCTAACACAAGGTATGTACATCTTCTCAATGTGGTCTTACCAGCCTCTAAGAAATCGATTAACCTACCAGGTGTTGCTATACAAATTTCTGAACCTAAAACAAACAAAAATGTGAAATGCTTAAAGCAGATAAAAATCAATAAATTACAATCAAATAACAACAAAATAAATTGATATTTAGTCAGACTATACCGACAATGTAAAAAGCTCAGATTTATATACCATCTGTAGAATTTGCTAAGATTTGAAGACTTGGGTTGAAAAAAAATGTGGTAAAGGCCATACAATCTGATCAGGTGAATGAACTAGAGGCTCAGTGGACTGAGCCTGAGCCTGTGTCGCTCACCTTTCATTCTGCTTTTAGGAAATTGAATACAGAACCTTCCATAGGTGTTTCCCACCAAATATCGGTTCATTTTGGCAAAGCAGTTTCAGAGAAATTGACCAATCTAAAACAGGAATTGTCTGTGGCAGCCATGTTTGTAAATGGATCAAAACGAAATGAGTAATCTCTATAGAGGATCTTCCATAGATGGTAAGAAGTTTCATATCATTTGGCCAAGTGGATTCAGAGGAAAAGCCATATTTTTAATTGATAGGGACGAAATGAGTAATCTTTATAGAGGACCTACATAGATGCATCCTACCAAGTTTCGGGTCATTTGGCCTAGCGATTTCAGAGAAGATTTTTAGAAATCGACCAATCAGAAACAAGAATTGCCTGTGGTCGCCATGTTTGTAATGGATCGGGACGAAATGAGTAATCGTTATAGAGGACCTCCCATAGATGCATCCTACAAAGTTTCGGTACATTTGGCCAAGCAGTTTCAGAGGAAAAGATTAAAAAAAATAGACCAATCAGAAACAAGAATTGCCTGTGGTGGCCATGTTTGTTAACGGATCAGAACGACATAAGCAATCGCAACAGAGGACTTTCCATAGATGCTTCCTACCAAGTTTCGGTACATTTGGCCAAACAGTTTCAGAGGAGAAGAATTTTTAAAATCGGCCAATCAGAAACAAGAATCGCGTACGGTGGCCATGTTTGTTAATGGATTGGGACGGAATGAGCAATCTTTATAGAGGACCTTCCATAGATGCTTCCTACCAAGTTTCAGTTCATTTGGCCAAACGGTTACAGAAGAGAAGAATTTTTAAAATCTGCCAATCAGAAACAAGTGTTGCCTATGACGGCCATGTTTGTTAACGGATCGGGACGAAACGAGCAATGAGGGTTTTCCATAGATGCTTCCTACCAAGTTTAAGTTCATTTGGCTGAGGGGTTTTAGAGGCATATTTATCTGTAATTCAATTCATAGCTAACTGTATTTTACTAATATCTATATTTAAATTAGAGTTATCTCCCTTTCCACAGAAAAACAGGTTTTTTTTTATATAAAGCATACAATCATAAAATGAATTGCCTGTGGAGGCCATGTTTGTTAATGGATCGGGACGAAATTAGCAATCTTTATAGAGGACTTTCCATAGATGCTTCCTACCAAGTTTCAGTTCATTTGGCTGAGGGATTTCAGAGGAGAAGAATAAAATGTGAAGTTAACGGACGACCGACGACAAAAGACGAACGCCAAGTGACGGCAAAAGCTCACATCGCCTTTGGCAAGGTGAGCTAAAAACATCTTCACAAATTTCAATGACTTTTATTTCAGTAAACACTAATTATAAAAAGGAAACTAGTTATTTACCTCTATCCAAATCTCTAAGCTGTGGACCTTTTGGAGCTCCACCATATACACATACATTTCTAATTCTGGAGGATTTACCAAACTCATTGGCAACTTCCTGTACTTGTTGAGCAAGTTCTCTTGTAGGTACCAATACAAGAACCTAGAAATCAGTACAAATACTTTCAACAAATGCAAATTTATATCAAAGGACAAAAAAATACTGTTTCCGCTACTTAAACAGACTTTAGTCCCTACCTTTAAGTGTTTTTCTTCATTTTTTGGACAACCATTGCTTAAAAGTCAAAACCTTGTTCCCTATAACCAAGGTAAAAATAAAACTCGAGGCTCACAGAATCCTGTAATCCCTCGCCTGGTATTCAATTTGACATCTAAAGTTGATAGAAAATGGGGGTGTTACACATAATTTTGAAAGTGGGCCACCCAAAGATCATTTCAACTCAAATTTCTGAGCAAAAGATTTTGTGGTGATTTTTATCTCATAATATTCCTAAACGGAATAAACTGGCTGAAAAAATCTTTACAGAAAAACCCAGAATATATGTTAAACTACTCATTGCCATGTAGCTGCAGTTAAATTTTGAGCTCATTTTGGTTTATACTAAAGCAGCAATGAACAATTTCTATTTTTAGTAACATCAGCCATCTTGAATGGAGGGCGGGGCTGTCGGACACAATATTGAAAGGGACCCACCCAAGGATCATCCCTGCCAGGTTTGGTGTAATTTGGTTCAGCGGTTTCAGAGGAAAAGATTTAAATGTAATCTTTTATCAAATTATGCCTAATTTGCATAATCAGTATAAATCGGCTGAAAGAACAATTTCACAGAAAAACCCGGAATATATGTTAAACTACTCATTGCCAAGTAGCTACAGTTGAAAATTAAGCTCATTTTGATTTACAATAAAGCAGCAATGGACAATTGAAGAAATGTCTATTTTTAGTAACAGCAGCCATCTTGAATGGAGTGCGAGACTGTCAGACATAATTGTGAAAGGGACCCTCCCTGCCAGGTTTGGTTTAATTTGGTTCAGCAGTTTCAGAGGAAATGATTTAAATGTGATCTTTTATTAAAATATGCCTACTTAGCATAATCGGTATAAATCGACTGAAAGAAAAATTTCACAGAAAAAAACCCAGAATATTTGTTTAACTACTCCTTGCCATGTAGCTGCATTAAAAAATTTGAGCTCATTTTGACTGATACTAAAGCAGCAATGGACAATTAAAGAAATTTCTATTTTTAGTAACAGCAGCCATCTTGAATGGAGGGCGGGGCTATTGGACACAATTTTGATTTGGTTCAGGGGTTTCAGAGGAGAAGATTTAAATGTGAACGCTTACGATGTACGACGGACGGACGCCAAGCGATGGCAAAAGCTCACATGAACCTTTGGCCAGGTGGGCTAAAAACAATTTTGAAAGAATGTTAGGAGAAATACTGATATCTTCCCAACAAAACATTCAAATACTTGTGATAAAATTAACGCCAAACATGCAACACCCATATTACAAGACAATTTGAAAGGTTTTTAGCATCATTACACAATTTATACTTTAATATATAAAATATTTCATGATCAAATTAGAATGACTGATTTGTCAGTATTAGACACTTTGAAAAACTATCAAACTTACGATTGGTCCATCTCCTCTAAGTAAATGTGGCTGATTATTGATGTGTACAATAGCTGGCAGTATGAACTGAAATAAGTAAACATTACTTACTATTAATACATGAAGTCAAATATTTACAGTATGCTTTAACAGGCAATGAACTTAACTATAACTTAAAAGAGTTCAGGGCTCACCAAACCAGACGAAGAGGGCGAAATTCCTCACCCTATATCAACTGAAATTGCCCTCCCTAGACTCCAAAGCGAAATTAAAGTCGCTCCTTTCTTGCAAATAATCTGCATTTTATAGTAAAGTTTATTGACAAAGCAACTGTAATCAATGTTAAATTACATAATAAAAGAACCGCCTAGCGCATTTTTGACTTATCCCCCCCGCACTTGCATAATATTTAGCTTTATATAATTATAGAAAGCAGCCTTGCAGTCTTAATGTATAACATTATTTATTGAAGGATGGAGTATATTGCAGCATGATCTGAATAATATACAGGAAGTACTCCACTTAGAACACTGTAAACATCGGATGTAAATATAGATTTTCCCTCAAAACCCTTGCTTCAAATATTTCCATGTAAGAATCCATCCAAGATAATGATAATTACAAGCCACATGCAAAATATTATTCAAATCGATCCATGTTTACTGAAGTTATCGTGTAAACAAGACACAATTCTCAATATTGGTGATTTTTCAACCAAAAACAAGATTTCCCCCCAAAACCCTTGCTTCAAATATTTCCATGTTAGAACCCACCCAAGATAATGATAATTACAAACCACATGCAAAAAATTATTCAAATCTATCCATTTTTACTCAAGTTATCGTGTAAACAAGAAAGTGTGACGGACGGACGCTATTACTATATCCCCTCACTGCTATCGCGGGGGGATAATAATGATGCGAAGAAACAACATTTTTGCGGAAACATGTCTATGAAGTTGTTGGAAGTCTCCCTGTCATGCCTTCACTTCTCCCTCATGTTCTCTGAGGGAGAAGTCAAGTCTCCCTGTTTTTTGTGTGGTGAGCATTGGATTTTGCAACAATATTTTATATAAAAATGACATTTAAGGTAAAGCATTATAGTGAGTGATTGTTGTTTAACGCCAAGTCAGCAATTTTCCCGCTATATCATGGCGAGAACAAATTAATTTGTCAACAAATACCAATTTTATAGTCTTTGGTTTGACCCGACCGGGGCTCGAACCCAACTGTTACACCACCGATGCTGTTGTCAAGCATTATAAATAGACAGCAAAGTCTGAATGCATACAAGCTCATAATTCAAGTCATCAACTAGGATTTAACACATGTGCCCATGTACTTCTATTATAATTATTTTCCAACATACCCCAGCTGTTTTTCCTGAGCCTGTCTGTGCTATTCCAACCATGTCTCTACCAGACAATGCAGCAGGCCAACCTACTGCCTGAATTGCTGTTGGTTCTGACCAGGCTTGGCGATGAATGGATTGCATTACATAATCTAATAATAATATAAAAACAATTCTATTAGTGAAATCAATAATACATTGAAAGGCATAAATTACAAGCAATACAATACTGAAGTTGTAAATATACATCTGCAGCATATATTTTATAGGATTACCAATTTGTTCCAAATACAAGATGCAGAAGTTTTACAGTACCAATTAATTAAATACACAACATTAAAATAGAAAGACACAAGTGAATCTTGAGATGTCAGGTCAAATTGGTGTCTGGTAAACTGTATGCACAAAAATGATCATTGATCAGGGGTTAAAAAATGTCCCAAAAGTTCACTGGTCAAGGACCAGTGAGCACCAGGAATCTACTGGTCCCGAATATCGGAATGGAGGAAATAAAATTTGTTGAACACAAAATTAAATTACCCCTGTAGTAGTAATTGAATGACATATATTATCTAAAATGACTATTTTAGATTGGCAATTTTATACCTGATCAGATGCTGTTGTAAACTTTAATTTTATAAAACCTGCTTTTCATTTTGTCTGGGCTATCAAACAGTCAATTTTCGTATATTGGGAGTCATTCCCAAGGTCTGTCAGACATGTGGCAATGTCCAGCATACCCACAGGTTTTTTTCATCTAGGGGTACACATACCCTTTTACCTGCATTTTTGGGGGGTGCAATGTACCCTCTAACTCTTCATTTGGGGGTACAAAGAAAATGAACTGCATTTTCTCCACGCAAGGTCGTGCATTATGTATTCTTCGTGTCATAGACACTGGATTGTCCCTCGTGTTTTTGGTATCGTCTATGCACATGTACAATTTACACTCGGTAATTTCAACACACTTGTACTTTAAACGTCGTGCACCATGCTGTTTTTTGTAAATATTACGGGTTTTAACAGTAACAGTTCTTCTGATTGGACTATAAAAAAATATAAGGAGCCAATAGAATTGGGCGATCTATAAATCATATCATCTCACTTAAAATATGCAAGGAACACTCCGATTGGATAATATTGCCGAAATTAACTAATCAGAACAACTCTATTATACGTACTTTGAAGTGAATTGTAAACAAGGTAATTTTTATACAGTGCTTCTTTATGTGCATGCACGTAGGGTTTCTTTCAATTATACGTGCATGATTTTTGTTCTACGTGAAACACGTACTGCAGTACATGAATGGACATGCTGATGTCTAATAAAAATTAGTTTGGTCCAGTAAAAGGTTATTCATTTCTGGATCAAATGACCAGTAGGAATCCGAGCACCTCCTCTGTTGAGTATGTGAATGTCCTGTAAACTTGATGCTGGGTCATGCAATTCGTACTGCTTTACTGGACCAAATGTCCATTCAACTTCAATTTACCTTGGGAAACACTGTATTGGTTGTACGATACTTTAAATAAATAAAGCACTGGTTTTTTGGGACAAATTCTGGATATATTCTATAGTATTTACCCCACATATTTACTTCATAATTCTCATTAGCATGATCGCCGGTAACCTCGTTGAGATTAGACTTCCAAAGACACAGAACAGAAAATGTCTTCGGAAGCTTAATTTCAATGAAAGTAGATCGCTGTGGTTATCAGCCTACCACTTGCCTAAACCAAAGGAATTTTTTCCTTCCACGATGTTTGAAATGTACTCTTCCGTTTAAGCCCATCATATCTTTGACCATTTGTTAGTTGTGGTGTTTTTTTTCATTATGTAATTTATTGTTGTCAGTATCACAAGCCGCTCCGTTAACCTTAAAAAAACCTAGTCACTGACTCGGACCATTTTTATGTTTGAACTGCTTCACTATTACGCTCACGTATTATCGAAAGAATTACTGTTTCCGTAAAGTGCAAAACTGATATCGAGATATTCTGTTTTGTAACCATCCAGGATGTGTGTGCTCCGTTAATTACCGGAGGTTCATACGGAACAAAACACACTTGGTAAAGCACTAAAACGATCTCATTTCAGATTACGTAATCCAATATTAACAATATTAAAAGAGGCAATCAATGTTGGATTAAAATTATGCAGTATATCTGTCACTCAGACTTTTAACCTCCTATTTTAATTAAAGTCTGTAATTGGACAGTTTCAACTGGTCCGTCGGTCTTTACAGGATTAGAAAATGTTAGGTTCGAACCCACAAATCGCCGGTCCCAGAATTCAGACCAGCAGATTGATCAAATTTATGGAAATCTAAATTTTTTTTACCCTTCTTTTACTTGGTATTGTATATTACTTGTACTACATGTATATCAGCACTTCTTGTTGTAAGTCAACAACATCGCATTGGATATGTTTTTCACCTCGGCAAATCATACAATAATTCTTGCAACTTTAATAAAACTGTCGCCATTGGCAGATGCGACGCCTATAGCCATAACCAGGCTTTTCAATAAAGGGCGGAACCAGATACTTTCACTCACTTAAAAATGGTAACTGGTACCTCCTTATATCAGAGTGTTGCATAAAATATTAATGAAAAATGTTCAAATTTTAAGAAAAAGTACTGCCTATAAATAGTGAAATACTGGTACACTTGAAAAATATTAAATGTGTCATCTTGCAAACAACTGGAACATAAAATATCAAACATTCACAACCACACTTCTTCTTAAATTAAACTTACCAGGAAAATTTGCTTCTTCAAAATTTAAAACTGGTTTGGGCAAATTAATTCCTTTCACTGAAATCTGTTTTGCTTGATAGTAATTCACAATTTCAGGCTGAAATTTAAGAAATATATAATTAAGATATATGTGCCATGTATTATTTTATATTTCTCTTTACGACCTCTCACATCAATATTAAGAATAGCTGGTGGATTAATGTAAAATGAACAGCATTTCAATTCTTTATGACAAAAATAAGCTAACAAACATAAAACCATCAAGGGGTTACAAAAGTCAACAAGATCTGAAAATTTTGTCTTGCAAAATGATACAACCACCTCTTGCGACATTCATCTGATGCTAGTTGTGAGCAGCTACATGTACAAGCATACTATTATAGGATCAAGGAAATGTGAAGTAAAAATAATAGTATTAACCAAAATATCAAGTAACAAACAACCAAATGGAATGCTATTGTATACTCCATATGGTAAAGTGAAAATATCATCGTGGTATAGTGATGTACACTACTTCATTAATATGCACATCAACTATAATGAAAGATGTATGATTTCCTAGAAACAGATCAAACTACAAAAAATATGAAACTTGTCACCTCCATTATAGCAACACCTATGTCTTGCCAGGGGAGACAATTGCTTGAGCACATTCAATATTCAAATTAATGTACATTATTTACCTGTCCTCTACTAACAACTTTAGGGTGCTCTTTGTAAAAGTTCTTTTCAAATGGCATAAGACGACTCATATCCCATTTTGGTTTGTGAAGGTTTCTGCCAGGTTGATCATGTTTGTCTCTATTACCACTACTTCCACCAAAACTACCACCACGTCCACCAAACCCTCCACCTCTTCCTCCTCTGCTGCCATAACTACCACCTCCACTTCCTCTGAAATTGTGACTGGTTGATCCAAAGGCTTTGGGCAGATCACTTCCAAATGACTTTCCTCCAAATCTGCAAGATATCAAAGAAATGTAACTAGGAATACAGATTTAATTTAGACAAATATTCAGATTATTTAAATTACACATTAAATCAAAGTTAACAACAGCTAAGCAGCTGCATTTTACATAGATAAAAAAAAATGTTCATCCTTATCAGAGTTGTTAGAAAACTTTAGAATATTAAAATCGGATATGAACGACATCTAATAATTTTTCAAAACGTAGTTTTATATGAAATATACAGTGAAAATGGAAGTGCCTCGAATAGTTTTGTCCACAGGGGCAGACAACAATGATCACACAAAATTTTACCCAGCTCACTTAAGTCTTGTAATTAAACTAATAAAATGCATACAATTACCCAGTCTTATTATATTTACAAAAATAAGTTTCCATATTTACATTTGACAACAAAATAGATCTTTGTAGCATTTGAAACACAATATCTATCTGATAAGTCAGTCAACTTTGAATGTAAAAGGTAAAATATATCAACAATCCTAACAAGTCATCAGACTTCCCGAAACTTGCCGAGAAGTTGTCAGTCATTCGGACTGAGACATGAAAATCTTGTCAGACCGAAAAATATTTTGCCGGTCCGAAAAAAAAAAGTCCCAAAAAATTCAGTCACATGCATAATGTTTAGTTTGGCCTTTTAGAGTGATTTACCCTAGTATTAGCAATTGGGCACCTGATTTCACCTCTGGTTTTTATAGAGAATTTTCAATTTTCAGTGTTGTTCAACATTGTATATGTTATGTCTTTTAATGTATAAAAGGGGTGAAAACAATGAAAATTATGTAATTTAAAAATAAAATTAAACACTGATCAATGCCTTTCGGACAAAATCTGAGGTAACTATTATACCAAACATTCGGTATTACAGAGTTGGCGAAAACTTTTTTTTTCTGTCTGACATTGGGTCAGACAGGAACTGGGGTTCTTGTCTTACCCATGGGCTTTGTGTCTGTCCCACCATTTTTTTGTAATATTGTATATAACCTGTCAAATTTTGATTTTTTTATACAGAACTGAATGCAAGATTACCTATAGTCATGATCATTAAACAACTCAATTAAATGTTTTTCTGTATACATATTTTTATCTAAAAAGATAAGGCAGATATAGCCAACAATCCGTATCTAATGATCCGATCACGTTCCGAATATTATACATCAATGTCAGTTTCCGGTTTACCTACATTTTTAATTTCAGTTAAGAATATGAATCTGCTGTCATCTTCAATATACAAGCATCTCAAAACATATTTAATTAACTCATTCAGCCCCAACACTTTATCAGTATCACTGCTGATAATGCCCCAGCATCATTTATCTATGTATAGCTGCATGTGCCCTAGAGGTATTTTATCTAATTAGAAAATTTTGTAAACATCATGCACATGCAGTTAGTTTTACCTTAATTTCTCTGTTAATATCCAAGATAAATCCATGAAATTTTCACATTTTGTTCCAAATAAAATTATCTACACAATGATATGCATTTTGTTATTTTTTCTCCATGTTTTTCAATTAAATTTTATGTTATATTCACAAATTTTATGTACATCATATCTACAATCCATTATTCCTTATTAAATTTATTAGAATAGTTCTGGATATTTCTGTCTGTGGTAAGGTTTAAAGCATAGATTTATTTCACATTGTTCACAGCCAGTTCTTGGTTCAGTCCTGATTTTTTGAAGTGAACACATTTTACAGGTTCTTTTTGGCATCACGACTAGCCAGTGTTGTTGTAGCTGAGCTGGAGGTTGAATATCAGGTGTTCTTTTACGTTTCCCTGTAAATCCACCCAATAATTGGTGAGCCAAGTTCATCCTAAACTCAATCTGTGTTCTGGGTTTTTCTTTGTGCCGAGTTTATGATTCTCAGACTCCCTCATGAGTAAATATGCATTTACTATGCTGACATCCAGAAGGAAGAAGAACAAATACTTCCACCACTTCAGGGATTTTCTGGCCGTGTTGTATGTTGATCTCAATTGATCTGCATGGTCAACCCCATTCATGTACATGTTGTACAATTTTACAGGCAGAGGGCACGGAACTTCCTTTATCGAGCCATCCTTTTGTTTTCGGCCGACAGATGTGGCATTACCATCACAGTTGGTCAACAGAATTGAAATGTTCTTTTTGTCACGCCAAACTGTAATCCTCATGTCTCCCTTCTGCTTAATGGTAGACTGTCCTTGTTCCTTCATTTTCAGCTTATCCAATCCGGTTGAAAGACCCTTGCGATTAGACCTTACTGTTCCACAACCAAGGGTCGATCGTTTTCGCAACTGAAGGAACAAATCTGGTGATGTGAAAAAACTGTCGGTATATACATGGTAACCAAGATCCAACAGTGGCTGCATCAAGTCTAAAACAACCCTTCAGCCAAGATTGATTTCAGGAGTATTGTCTGTCCTTCCGGTATACACCTGAAAGTCACCAACATAGCCATTATGGGGATCAGCACGCACCCATACTTTTATCCCTCTCTTCGTTGGTTTTAGAGGGACATATTGTTTAAACCCAAGCCTTCCGGAGAATCCGATCATGGCTTCATCAATTGAGACTTCTCGATGTGGGTTGTATTCATTCATGCATGTGGTCCTTATTTGTTCAAGCATTGGCCGTACATGGGCCAATTTGTCATGACCAGGTGCTCCTCGAGGTGGATTTCTGGAAGTGTCGGCAACATGAAAATATTTCATCAAATTTTCATATCTTGTTCGACTAAATTTCATTTCAATGCACGACGGATGGAACAGTTTGTCTTTGAATCAGTACATGTCTTGGGCAGGGACTGGTAGAACACCCATGACAATTTGAACACCAATAAGAGCCTTGATTTCCTCTGCATTAGTTGGGTACCAATTTCAATTAATAATGCTTCCGGGAACAAAAGATTGAAAAAATCTAATTCTCGTTTGTTATTCTCCACAACAGTCGTTGGTCCAGTAAATTCAGCGATTTGAATGGGTCTAAGGTGGTCACTCCATTTAGCAATGTCGACGAGAACCGTATCATCATCGCTGTCAATTTCCTCTTCGTCCGACGATCCCATCTCAGAAAATTTGACGTCGGAGTCCAAATCATCTAGCACATTTAATTGCCGAACATATTTTTCCTCTGCTTCCTTAATATCATCGAGATCGAAGCCTAGAAACTCTTCAGTTTCACTATCATCATCACCAAAGATCGCTCTAAAATCCGCCATATGTTTACAATTTTTTATGAATGAAACATGTGTAGTAAAATTGATGTAATTTGATAACCTTTGACTTCTGAATATATAACAAAGGAAAAATGAAACGTAAACTATTTGTCTATTGGCCAGTATTGAAAGAATCATGGATTCCCCCCTTTATGTAACCAATCGGAGAAGGTTTTACAACGTACTTTCGGCTCGCCAATAGGCGTGATCGGCCATTCAATGGAGATATTTAATCACGCCAAAAGACGTGATCTGGGCTGAATGAGTTAAACACAAACAATCTTTGATACTTGGGGAGTGTGGAAGTCAACTTATTTCTGTGCTCAGTAATATATTTCAGTTTTAATGTTCCACGTTTTGCAGGTGCTGGTTCCTACTAAAAGGATGTTTACATTTACGTACATTTGTATAGGAGTTTCGATTACAAAGAGGAACGTGTCGGTCCGACAGAATAAATAAACAAATTTCAAGTCTCTGTCTGACATTTTAATAAAACTGAAAACGGAATTTAATGCCATTGGCAGTGGAAACTGGGAGGGAATAAATTTCAATCGCAGGTCCTTTCAAATATCTATGTTTTACCGGACATTCGGTCCGATATATATTTTGAAATCGTCGGCCCTACTGCATTTCTGTCGGTCAGGACCGACGGTTTTCGGGAAGTCTGGTCATTAAAAATTTTGTATTTGTTGATTAAGCACAAGACAAATCTATGTCTTATTAATAGACCCACTGAGCCTGTGTCTTTTACCTATCATTCTGCTTTGAGAAAACTTAATACACAACCTTCCATACATATAGATGCTTAGGCAGTTTCAGAGAAGATTTTTTAGATGTCGACCAATCAGAAACAAGAATTGCATGTGGTGGCCATGTTTGTTAACCGATCGGGACAAAATGAGCAATCTTCATAGAGGACATTCCATAATTTGGCCAAGCGGTTTCAAAGGAATAGATTTAAAAAAATTGGCCAATCAAAAACAAGAATTGCCTGTGGTCTGTGGAGGGCTATGTTTGGTAATGGATCACAACAAAATGTGCACTCTTTAGAGAGGACCTTCCATAGATGCTTCCTACCAAGTTTCAGTTCATTTGGCCGAGAGGTTTCCGAGGAGAAGATTAAAATGCGAAAAGTCAACGGACGACGGACTACAAGAGCTCACATTGCCTTTGGCAAGGTGAGCTAAAAAATATCAGTTAAAAAAATTAGTATAAGCAATAAGCATTTTAATGATTGTGTTGTTTGTAACTATCTATTTAGAATTAATTATCACAAGTCTGACTTGACATATAACATGTGCATCATCAAGTGGCATCTTAAGACTCTTATTTGATTAAAATTAAATTATAACCATAGACTAAACTTCTTAAAATTTCAGGATTTATCAACAAAACAAAATATCTTTATGCAAGTCAGCAAGCACGATAGCGCCTCTACAGTTTGTTGATTTACTTAGTCCAAAGTAGGCTACATCGGGAAGTTACATCTTCCTTGTTATATTGCTCTCAGGCCTATTGCTGTTTATGCTAAATTTTAATGCAGAACAGACGTTTTAATATATCCCCCACACCCTAAAGTTCATCCGGTTAACGGTTTTTCACGAATGTCACTGAAACTTATCAATCTTATTTACTAGATACATTGTGAACCATTGACAACAAAAACGAATTATTATACGACGCTTATACGATAAACAAAATTTGAAACTCACCGGGAATCTGGAACCAGTCCGTCCACCGGGTGTATCTACTTCTGACGTCATCAAAAGTTAGGCCAAACATATCTAAACTTAATAAGTGATTTCTGAGCTTCATTTTGAGTCATTGTTTTCTAAATTTGGTCAAGAAACAGAAAAGTTACAACAGAAAATGTGTTGGCTCTAGATACTAAATCAAGCACCTGTTTATCTATTGACAACCTCCGTTTCATTAATTTTCCAGGATTTTTGCCATTTTTGCAGAAAAATTCTTAAGGATCATTACATTTTTGAGAACGATTTCATCAATATGTTTGGTCTAATACACACATTGTAACACGAGTCATTTGCATAGGAATGTAAATAATCTCGGACAGTCAACAGGTATCGTGCTGGTACCTATTTTGACGCAGACCAGAAATGACGCACAGAGATGCATTCAGGTTTTATTTATGAACCGCAAAACCCATGACCTCAGAGGTTTGATGTTTCTTCACGTTGACGTCAGTGTTCGCTGTGGAAATCACCCATAATCAAGTTTTGTTATCCATATAAAACCGCCATTTTTCCTTACGTCCAAAAGATCGTTTACTAAAATAGACCCACGATTGGCCTAAAACCCTTCAAAGTGTTGTCAAAAGTTTCCGTCTGCTGACAGGCTGGTTGGGCATATTAGGTCACTCGACTGTCATGTGGTGAGCATTCCGTACTAAAAAAATATTAACTGTCAAAGTGTGACAATCGCTTATATGATTTTCAATGAATATAACGATATATGGAAAGCAGGAATTAAGAACTGTTTAAATAAATCTTTTCTTTGGAGCAATTAAAAGAACTGATCAGTATTTAAAATATATCATGTTAAACATGTCTAAAATGTTGAATTAATAGATTTTACCTTACTGTAACTACTAAAAAAAAATGGACGTTCATTATGGACAGTGCTGTTGGATTTGACATTTAAGTTGTTAATTTGGATGTTGTTGTTTGGATTTTACAACTTTGGACATTCGTCAAAGACAGTGGTTTCGAATGGAAACATTTTTCATCGATTAGCAAGGTAAGCTGTAGTGATAATATATTGATAGAATAGGAGTACGTCATTTCCGGTCCCTGAACAAAATGTAAACACATTACATGTGTACCAAGAAAACGTTGAAAATGGCATGAAAACAAAATAATTATTAATCATATTTCAAATTAAATCGATAGAAAAGAATAAATTCTTTATTTTTATGCAGAAATTTTAAAACAACAATCTGTCGTCAAGCGGTAACAAACAATTATCTGCTTAGGTGCGTCATTACTGGTTCCAAGGGGATATTAGCAACGTGTTATCGGTTTTCGTGCTATTATCGATCAACAGTGTTAACCCTTCATTCATAGGACGATTGGAATTTTCAAAGAATGGCTAGTTAAATATTTCTTTGTACATAAGATTGTTTTTAAAGCCATTCTTGTATTTTAATATACTCTCGATTGTCTGGCAACTTTTGTTGTCATCTGCGTGTGAAGTAAAAACAAGGCCGATATACGGGATGGAAACGAATATATATTCCGGAAATGGCTGGTTTTAAAATTTCATGGTTCTGACCATCTACCAAATTATACTACATCTAAATAAAATAACAGAATGTTTGAAAATTACCACTTTCAAAATTGTGTTTATTTTTGATGTTTTTTTTAGTGCTGAAACCACAATGCACGGCAAAGCGACATGTATTTTATATAAGAAACAGGCACATTTCAGTCAGCTCTTTCATTTACAAGTACGATCAGTGACCCCATGACATGAAGAGCAGGTGTCTGAGAGGCAGATGACATAGTTAAATTTTATATAGCCCTTCTGGATTTTCTTCCAGCTACTTTATAAATGAAGTAAATTTTTAGCATTACAAAAAGTATGGTTCAGTAGGTAGGTTCACTGTTCTTGGTACTTACATTTTTAAAAACAAACTTTAACATCTTTTACAGATGTCACGCTGTGTAGTCTTGTTTATGTTCCATAAATAGAAACCGGAAGACACGTCAAAAATAATGCGTGCACTGTGGAAATCAAAATAAAATGAAAACACATACCGTGACGATAAAGCTATTGTTGCCATTTTTCTTGATTTAAAATAGATTCAAAGATTGTGCTGAATAGGTATTAGTGAAATGGTTGTTTTTTATGTCTATTTTTTACCTGTTTTAACCTCATGTTTTGGTCAAGTCAATTCACGTTGTGAAAACTTGTCCTGGACTAAAAATAATACGCTGGGAAGCTGTCAAATGACGTCAGACGATTTCCGCATGCGCACACAAATGGTGGACGAACTTGCAGGGTTGGAGGATAAAAAAAAATCTTTTTACAACTTTCCAATTACAATTAAATTTTCTTTATACAATTTTCCAATTATAATTAACCCAACAACTGGCACAAATAACAATATTTCGACAACAATTTTTCAAAATAATAGATCGTACGATATATAAACATAGAATCGATGAATCATCCAATTTTTTTTCAACAAAAAACGCGTCACGCGACAGACATGCTTACAATGAATGGACAGACGTTCAAGGACGAATCAACTTCAAAAAATCTTTTTGATCACTCAAATGATCAATCCAGATGTGTTACTAAGAGAAATAAGTTTATAAATATAAAGAATGCAAGTTTCAATTCTATGTTATAATGATTTTTCATTCATTGACATTAGGCGTAGCCATTAATTTTATGAGAACTACTTTCTCCGGCATGCTTCTCACAAAATACAAAGAAAAACCCAAATCTTTTCAAAATATATATAAATACCCTTTTCTATCTGATCTTCCTGTATCGTTGCTTCTATCTCTGTATGACATGTTTCTGTTTTTCTAAGTTTATCTGTATTTTTCAAGTTTATCTATACGAACACCAATTTCCCCTTCCTTGTCAAGTTGTTCAATGACACAAAAGATGGCACGTGATATCTAACTATATTAATACGCATTGACGTCATTATGTTGATTTCATCCTCTGAAAGACAACTATTAGCAGGTGCGTACCGTTTTGAAAAAGAAGATCCACGATTAAGCAATATAATTGTTGTATATACTTCTATGACGTTTTTTTTTTGCATAAAAATATTAAATCTGTAGAAAGAAATGAAGAATGAAACACTTAGGAGATCAGGTATATCATGTATATATATATTTTTTTTTAAGTTTTAGAATTCAGTCACAATTTGCTGACACACATCAAATTATTACGGGATACAGGGTAATGCAAATACTTGGATATATACCTTCTAATCTAATCGTACACATGCTGTTTTACTGGAAGGAGAGGTATCAGATTGCACACCTGAAAGGTCTGGCCGGTGCATCAACTGTCCATTTATTTGCAGATGATACGATTGCCTACCTGACAATAAAATCTAACAGAGATTGTAATAAACTTCAAAATGATTTTGATAAACTCAGTATATGGGAACAGAAATGGAAAATGGTCTTGACTTCCCTCTTACTACAAAACAGTTTTATTTTAAGTCGGACATATATACTGACCATCATTAGAAACGCACCACTTTCTTTTTTAAATATTTATTTTAATGAGTAATTTGACAACATATATAAATACGTCAAACAATAAGAACAATACACACTCTTAACAGATGAGAACAAGTTGGAAACACAGTTTCTTTTTTTGGACGTCACTTTATGGTTGAAACACAGATACCCTCGATTTCAAAATTCAGTACTTCGTATGTCCGGCCACTTGCGGTGATACAGGCAACACAACGGCGACGCATTGAAAGAATAATGTTTTGAATAATTCTCTGGGGCATATTGTTCCACTCCTCTAATAATGCCTGACGTAAGGTGGCCCCAGTAGTCGGCTTGAAGAGACGGTTATCTACAAGTCTTCCTAATGCATCCCAAGCATGCTCTATTGGTGCCATATCCGGTGATAGTGATGGCCAGTGCATACAGTTGACATTCTGTGCTTGCAAAAAGTTCATTGAGACCCTTGCTGTGTGTGGACGCGCGTTATCTTGCTGGAAGATCCTTAAATCTTAATGGGCTTGAAATATTGGAACAACATAAGGAGCCAGGATTTCATCTCTATATAGCGTTGTCCGGTAAGAGATCGGTCACAGAAATGAAGTGGAGACTTGTAACGGAATGATACAGCTGCCCAAATCATAACATTTGCGCCACCCCGTCGGTCTACCTCATTAATGCAGCAAGCGGCAAGATTTTCATTTTGACGTCTCCAAACCCTTATTCGACCGTCTGCATTCGAAATATAGAAACAGGATTCGTCCGAAAACAACACTTCCTGCCATCTTTGCCTTGTCCATTGCAAATGGGTTCTAGCCCATGCTAAACGTTGTTGGCGATGTCGCGGTGTAAGCAGTGGTCCTCTGGATGGTCGTCTTGCACGTAGGCCATTTTCACGCAGTCTAGCTGCGACGCACTGTTGCCGAGCTGATCCGGGGTTTGTGTCTTCCTGGAGTTTCCTTAGCAGTTGATGCAGCTGTTTTGAACCGGTTGCGTAAATGCTGTAACCGGATATGACGATCTTGTTGGTTGTCCTGGCCGAAGACGATCGGACACATTGTTCGTGGTTTGAAACCTCTGTCTGAGGCGTACAACAGTACTTTGATGGCAATTGAATAGTCGAGCAACTTCTCTGGTTGATATGCCTGCTCTCAACATACACAAAGCTTGGTTGCGATCATTATTACTCAGACGTGGCATTTTTGAAACCCAATAAAAACTTTACCATAGCAAACAGAGCTGATATCTGATTATTCTTTTCACAGGTGGACACAGTTCTTTCAAAAAGCGGGTTTAAAAAAATCGCCCTTTCACGATTTGCACGTAATAGATACCTGTTTCAGGTGATAAGACACATCAGAAAATTTACCTGTATTTTTTTAAGGAGGACATTATTAACAATTACATTTAATCAAGCATTAATTTTTTCTTTTAATTTTAGCAAAAAAAAAAATATTTTCTAGTAATGCGTTTCTAATGATGGTCAGTAGAGCTTTTTACCTCGACAAATGCAACGTGCTATTCTTCACACGAAATAAAACACCAGTAAAATATACATACACCCTACATGGACACCATCTTGAACATGCCGATAAAGCCAAATATCTGGCTGTCACAATACAGTCAGACCTTAAATGGGATAGTCATATATACACAATATTACAAGAAGACACTGAAGATACAAAAGTGGTAATCAGAATCCGTAAATAGATGAAAAACAGACAACACAATGGCCAGAAGAAAAAGGACAAAAGGCAACAAAGACAAAGAAAACACTTGGGTTCCGCCGTAGAAATATAAACACCAGTTTCACAACTAGTCAAAGAACAGACATACAAATCCCTAGTTCAACCATCACTTAATGTCAGTTATAGCCAAAACTACTGGGTGTGGATTGGAAACAAAAATGTATCGTACTTTCCAAATAAACCGAACTGAATGTTATTATTGTCAACGATAAAAGTAAAAATAAAATCATGCTATATGTTTATACAGAAGTAATTAAATTGTAAAACTTAAAAATCCGATGGCCAACAATTCCACTCATGGCAAAAAAAACCAGAACAAGATACATGTATATTGTATTCCTATGAGTTACATGTATATTGTATTCCTATGAGTTACAGCTATATTGTATTCCTATGAGTTACATGTATATTGTATTCCTATGAGTTACATGTATATTGTATTCCTATGAGTTACAGCTATATTGTATTCCTATGAGTTACATGTATATTGTATTCCTATGAGTTACATGTATATTGTATTCCTATGAGTTACATGTATATTGTATTCCTATGAGTTACATGTATATTGTATTCCTATGAGTTACATGTATATTGTATTCCTATGAGTTACAGCTATATTGTATTCCTATGAGTTACATGTATATTGTATTCCTATGAGTTACATGTATATTGTATTCCTATGAATTACAGCTATATTGTATTCCTATGAGTTACATGTATATTGTATTTCTATGAGTCACATGTATATTGTATTCCTATGAGATACATGTATATTGTATTCCTATGAGTTACATGTATATTGTATTCCTATGAGATACATGTATATTGTATTCCTATGAGTTACAGCTATATTGTATTCCTATGAGTTACATGTATATTGTATTCCTATGAGTTACATGTATATTGTATTCCTATGAGATACATGTATATTGTATTCCTATGAGTTACATGTATATTGTATTCCTATGAGTTACATGTATATTGTATTCCTATGAGTTACATGTATATTGTATTCCTATGAGTTACATGTATATTGTATTCCTATGAGTTACAGCTATATTGTATTCCTATGAGTTACATGTATATTGTATTCCTATGAGTTACATGTATATTGTATTCATATGAGTTACAGCTATATTGTATTCCTATGAGTTACATGTATATTGTATTCCTATGAGTTACATGTATATTGTATTCATATGAGTTACACAGCTATATTATATTCCTATGAGTTACATGTATATTGTATTCCTATGAGATACATGTATATTGTATTCCTATGAGATACATGTATATTGTATTCCTATGAGATACATGTATATTATATTCCTATGAGTTACATGTATATTGTATTCCTATGAGATACATGTATATTGTATTCCTATGAGTTACAGCTATATTGTATTCCTATGAGTTACATGTATATTGTATTCCTATGAGTTACATGTATATTGTATTCCTATGAGATACATGTATATTGTATTCCTATGAGTTACATGTATATTGTATTCCTATGAGTTACAGCTATATTGTATTCCTATGAGTTACATGTATATTGTATTCCTATGAGTTACATGTATATTGTATTCCTATGAGTTACAGCTATATTGTATTCCTATGAGTTACATGTATATTGTATTCCTATGAGTTACAGCTATATTGTATTCCTATGAGTTACATGTATATTGTATTCCTATGAGTTACAGCTATATTGTATTCCTATGAGTTACATGTATATTGTATTCCTATGAGTTACAGCTATATTGTATTCCTATGAGTTACATGTATATTGTATTCCTATGAGTTACATGTATATTGTATTCCTATGAGATACATGTATATTGTATTCCTATGAGTTACATGTATATTGTATTCCTATGAGTTACATGTATATTGTATTCCTATGAGTTACATGTATATTGTATTCCTATGAGTTACAGCTATATTGTATTCCTATGAGTTACATGTATATTGTATTCATATGAGTTACAGCTATATTGTATTCCTATGAGTTACATGTATATTGTATTCCTATGAGTTACAGCTATATTGTATTCCTATGAGTTACATATATATTGTATTCCTATGAGTTACATGTATATTGTATTCCTATGAGTTACATGTATATTGTATTCCTATGAGTTACAGCTATATTGTATTCCTATGAGTTACATGTATATTGTATTCCTATGAGTTACATGTATATTGTATTCCTATGAGTTACATGTATATTGTATTCCTATGAGTTACATGTATATTGTATTCCTATGAGATACATGTATATTGTATTCCTATGAGTTACATGTATATTGTATTCCTATGAGTTACATGTATATTGTATTCCTATGAGTTACATGTATATTGTATTCCTATGAGTTACATGTATATTGTATTCCTATGAGTTACAGCTATATTGTATTCCTATGAGTAACATGTATATTGTATTCCTATGAGTTACATGTATATTGTATTCATATGAGTTACAGCTATATTGTATTCCTATGAGTTACATGTATATTGTATTCCTATGAGTTACATGTATATTGTATTCATATGAGTTACACAGCTATATTATATTCCTATGAGTTACATGTATATTGTATTCCTATGAGATACATGTATATTGTATTCCTATGAGATACATGTATATTATATTCCTATGAGTTACATGTATATTGTATTCCTATGAGATACATGTATATTGTATTCCTATGAGTTACAGCTATATTGTATTCCTATGAGTTACATGTATATTGTATTCCTATGAGTTACATGTATATTGTATTCCTATGAGATACATGTATATTGTATTCCTATGAGTTACATGTATATTGTATTCCTATGAGTTACAGCTATATTGTATTCCTATGAGTTACATGTATATTGTATTCCTATGAGTTACACGTATATTGTATTCCTATGAGTTACAGCTATATTGTATTCCTATGAGTTACATGTATATTGTATTCCTATGAGTTACATGTATATTGTATTCCTATGAGTTACATGTATATTGTATTCCTATGAGTTACAGCTATATTGTATTCCTATGAGTTACATGTATATTGTATTCCTATGAGTTACATGTATATTGTATTCCTATGAGTTACAGCTATATTGTATTCCTATGAGTTACATGTATATTGTATTCCTATGAGTTACATGTATATTGTATTCCTATGAGTTACATGTATATTGTATTCCTATGAGTTACATGTATATTGTATTCCTATGAGTTACATGTATATTGTATTCCTATGAGTTACAGCTATATTGTATTCCTATGAGTTACATGTATATTGTATTCCTATGAGTCACATGTATATTGTATTCCTATGAATTACAGCTATATTGTATTCCTATGAGTTACATGTATATTGTATTTCTATGAGTCACATGTATATTGTATTCCTATGAGCTACATGTATATTGTATTCCTATGAGTTACATGTATATTGTATTCCTATGAGATACATGTATATTGTATTCCTATGAGTTACAGCTATATTGTATTCCTATGAGTTACATGTATATTGTATTCCTATGAGTTACATGTATATTGTATTCCTATGAGATACATGTATATTGTATTCCTATGAGTTACATGTATATTGTATTCCTATGAGTTACATGTATATTGTATTCCTATGAGTTACATGTATATTGTATTCCTATGAGTTACATGTATATTGTATTCCTATGAGTTACAGCTATATTGTATTCCTATGAGTTACATGTATATTGTATTCCTATGAGTTACATGTATATTGTATTCATATGAGTTACAGCTATATTGTATTCCTATGCGTTACATGTATATTGTATTCCTATGAGTTACATGTATATTGTATTCATATGAGTTACACAGCTATATTATATTCCTATGAGTTACATGTATATTGTATTCCTATGAGATACATGTATATTGTATTCCTATGAGATACATGTATATTATATTCCTATGAGTTACATGTATATTGTATTCCTATGAGATACATGTATATTGTATTCCTATGAGTTACAGCTATATTGTATTCCTATGAGTTACATGTATATTGTATTCCTATGAGTTACATGTATATTGTATTCCTATGAGATACATGTATATTGTATTCCTATGAGTTACATGTATATTGTATTCCTATGAGTTACAGCTATATTGTATTCCTATGAGTTACATGTATATTGTATTCCTATGAGTTACATGTATATTGTATTCCTATGAGTTACAGCTATATTGTATTCCTATGAGTTACATGTATATTGTATTCCTATGAGTTACATGTATATTGTATTCCTATGAGTTACATGTATATTGTATTCCTATGAGTTACATGTATATTGTATTCCTATGAGTTACATGTATATTGTATTCCTATGAGTTACAGCTATATTGTATTCCTATGAGTTACATGTATATTGTATTCCTATGAGTTACATGTATATTGTATTCCTATGAGTTACAGCTATATTGTATTCCTATGAGTTACATGTATATTGTATTCCTATGAGTTACATGTATATTGTATTCATATGAGTTACAGCTATATTGTATTCCTATGAGTTACATGTATATTGTATTCCTATGAGTTACATGTATATTGTATTCCTATGAGATACATGTATATTGTATTCCTATGAGTTACATGTATATTGTATTCCTATGAGATACATGTATATTGTATTCCTATGAGTTACAGCTATATTGTATTCCTATGAGTTACATGTATATTGTATTCCTATGAGTTACATGTATATTGTATTCCTATGAGATACATGTATATTGTATTCCTATGAGTTACATGTATATTGTATTCCTATGAGTTACATGTATATTGTATTCCTATGAGTTACAGCTATATTGTATTCCTATGAGTTACAGCTATATTGTATTCTTATGAGTTAATGTATATTGTATTCCTATGAGTTACATGAATATTGTATTCCTATGAGTTACATGTATATTGTATTCCTATGAGTTACATGTATATTGTATTCCTATGAGTTACATGTATATTGTATTCCTATGAGTTACATGTATATTGTATTCCTATGAGTTACAGCTATATTGTATTCCTATGAGTTACATGTATATTGTATTCCTATGAGTTACATGTATATTGTATTCCTATGAGTTACAGCTATATTGTATTCCTATGAGTTACAGCTATATTGTATTCTTATGAGTTAATGTATATTGTATTCCTATGAGTTACATGAATATTGTATTCCTATGAGTTACATGTATATTGTATTCCTATGAGTTACATGTATATTGTATTCCTATGAGTTACATGTATATTGTATTCCTATGAGTTACATGTATATTGTATTCCTATGAGTTACATGTATATTGTATTCCTATGAGTTACAGCTATATTGTATTCCTATGAGTTACATGTATATTGTATTCCTATGAGTTACATGTATATTGTATTCCTATGAGTTACAGCTATATTGTATTCCTATGAGTTACATGTATATTGTATTCCTATGAGTTACATGTATATTGTATTCCTATGAGTTACATGTATATTGTATTCCTATGAGTTACATGTATATTGTATTCCTATGAGTTACAGCTATATTGTATTCCTATGAGTTACATGTATATTGTATTCCTATGAGTTACATGTATATTGTATTCCTATGAGTTACAGCTATATTGTATTCCTATGAGTTACATGTATATTGTATTCCTATGAGTTACATGTATATTGTATTCATATGAGTTACAGCTATATTGTATTCCTATGAGTTACATGTATATTGTATTCCTATGAGTTACATGTATATTGTATTCCTATGAGATACATGTATATTGTATTCCTATGAGTTACATGTATATTGTATTCCTATGAGATACATGTATATTGTATTCCTATGAGTTACAGCTATATTGTATTCCTATGAGTTACATGTATATTGTATTCCTATGAGTTACATGTATATTGTATTCCTATGAGATACATGTATATTGTATTCCTATGAGTTACATGTATATTGTATTCCTATGAGTTACATGTATATTGTATTCCTATGAGTTACAGCTATATTGTATTCCTATGAGTTACAGCTATATTGTATTCTTATGAGTTAATGTATATTGTATTCCTATGAGTTACATGAATATTGTATTCCTATGAGTTACATGTATATTGTATTCCTATGAGTTACATGTATATTGTATTCCTATGAGTTACATGTATATTGTATTCCTATGAGTTACAGCTATATTGTATTCCTATGAGTTACATGTATATTGTATTCCTATGAGTTACAGCTATATTGTATTCCTATGAGTTACATGTATATTGTATTCCTATGAGTTACATGTATATTGTATTCCTATGAGTTACAGCTATATTGTATTCCTATGAGTTACATGTATATTGTATTCCTATGAGTTACATGTATATTGTATTCCTATGAGTTACATGTATATTGTATTCCTATGAGTTACATGTATATTGTATTCCTATGAGTTACATGTATATTGTATTCCTATGAGTTACATGTATATTGTATTCCTATGAGTTACATGTATATTGTATTCCTATGAGTTACATGTATATTGTATTCCTATGAGTTACATGTATATTGTATTCCTATGAGTTACAGCTATATTGTATTCCTATGAGTTACATGTATATTGTATTTTTATGAGTTACATGTATATTGTATTCCTATGAGATACATGTATATTGTATTCCTATGAGTTACATGTATATTGTATTCCTATGAGATACATGTATATTGTATTCCTATGAGTTTCAGCTATATTGTATTCCTATGAGTTACATGTATATTGTATTCCTATGAGTTACATGTATATTGTATTCCTATGGGATACATGTATATTGTATTCCTATGAGTTACATGTATATTGTATTCCTATGAGTTACAGCTATATTGTATTCCTATGAGTTACATGTATATTGTATTTTTATGAGTTACATGTATATTGTATTCCTATGAGATACATGTATATTGTATTCCTATGAGTTACATGTATATTGTATTCCTATGAGATACATGTATATTGTATTCCTATGAGTTTCAGCTATATTGTATTCCTATGAGTTACATGTATATTGTATTCCTATGAGTTACATGTATATTGTATTCCTATGGGATACATGTATATTGTATTCCTATGAGTTACATGTATATTGTATTCCTATGAGTTACAGCTATATTGTATTCCTATGAGTTACAGCTATATTGTATTCCTATGAGTTACATGTATATTGTATTCCTATGAGTTACATGTATATTGTATTCCTATGAGATACATGTATATTGTATTCCTATGAGTTACATGTATATTGTATTCCTATGAGTTACAGCTATATTGTATTCCTATGAGTTACATGTATATTGTATTCTTATGAGTTACATGTATATTGGAAGTGGATATGTTGTTATTTATCATATTATTATTTTTTGTTTCAGTGATCTGTCATTGTCTTTGGCCTGCAATTCAACATCTGTCTTTATAGAGAGGAGGGTCGAGATCCCATTAGGCCGGTCTTGATTTCCATCGGTATATGTTGTAGTCAATGATTCTCATTGATAGGCAGTTATGCCTTTGTTGATATTGGTGGATTTTTTAATCAACGTCAATTTTATACTTTGTTTTAATCTTTTGTTCGCTCGATTAAAACATTGATATTTTACTTTTGTCCCCTCTCGAAAAAAATGTATATCCTCGTGAGTATTTACTGTAGGTTCAGCATCCTTTTCAACATATTTTCATTTCTATATTGTACACGGTTAATCCCGTATTTCAAAGTTTCTTTGTCACAGCTGGGAGTTAATAAAACACATCCCGGGCCACAGTAATGAGTTGTTGTAATTGTTGTCTCACAAGTCTAACAATTTCATAAAATACATGTTTTCAAATTATTCGGTAATTTCTATCTGATTAGTGTATCAACAAACTGACAACATTGTTTCCTATAAACTGGAGGCACAGGACTGCGAACTCAAACTGTGCAAGTAAATATCTGGAAATTATGTAAGATCACCATGCAGGGTAAGATTTTATTATTGGATTTATTCATTTGCTATGTATATTGTCCTCCTTTCTTTGTTATAAAACCAATCAAACCAATCAATATGAATTAAAATGTATGTAATTCACTTAATTAATCTGCTCAATATCATATTGGGCGTCATGATTGACAATAAAAGATTTGTATTTGTATTTGTATTTGTAAATGCAATTTAAGATCATTTATGATATAAAATATACATCACAAAACAAGTGAAGAGCACGGTTGTACATATTACATTTTAGTCACTGAAATATTCACCTTGAAAAATACAATGTTACAAAATCCATGAAATAAAAAATCGACCTTAAAAATTGTGCGATATAACACAATCGGTACATAAAAGCAACACTTTACAGTAGTTTGATGAGCAAAAGAAAATACATAAAGATATCGTCTTTCCTAAGAAATAAATAAAGACAAAAAGACGTATATATTTGAAAAAATGTTTCATCTGATGTGTAGATGCTCATTTTTGACTGAATGGAAGAACTATTTAAAAAAAAATAGTGAGTAAATCGGCTTTCCATGCAGAATTAAGTCCCCTTTACTTCAAGGGAGATAATTTGTCAATTTTTACCACGCACGATGTAGTTCACGTTCTTCAATAGTTTATAGAGGTAAAAGAAAATCTTAAAATGTTGCTATCAATTAGATTTTTACTTCAAGGGAGATAATTTGTTATTTTTTACCACGCACGATGTAGTTCACGTTCTTCAATAGTTTATAGAGAGGTAAAAGAAAATCTTAAAATGTTGCTATGAATTAGATTTTTTTGCCTGTGAGGCTGTGTTCTGAAAGTGAAAACTATCATAGATTACTGCATAATTGACCCTTTCAAGCTTTATACACAATATAAACCTCTGGCATTGCCAAGAAATATCTTTGTCTGACTTTACATGCAGAACAAGGACAATCCTCGTTAAACAAATAAAGAATTAAATTAAATTATACTGATGGTTCTGACTTCTAAGGAAAGTGATAGGGTAGCATCAGCAGCTATATTTGGACAGCAGGTTGCCTCTCTTTGTTTATCATCTGCCAGTCCTTTTTATCTTCAGTGCAGAAGATAAAGCAATACTTCTTCCTTTAATATGTGTTGCCTCTTCTGATAAAAGTAAATTTATGATTGGGTCAGATTCTCTTTCTTGCTATGTTGGTAATGATGAGTGATGAGTTGTTTAACCCAAAACCCTTTTTATTTTAAAGATAGTTGAAATTTATATATATTGATGAATATAATCTAAGGAGTGTGGGATTGTCGTGGTCGTGATCATATGGTAGTTAGATTTACAATTGCCTGTGCAATCAGTGCCTATCACCACTAAAGTTTTAAGTTTGAACCCTGTTCATGGCGAGGTGAACTTTATACAACATTGTGTGATAAATTTGTCAGTGGTTTTCTCTGGGTACTCCCGTTTCCTCCACCAATAAAACTGAATGCCACGATATAACTGAAATATTGCTGAAAGTAGCGTTAAAACACCATAAACCATCTTTGGAGTGCATGCATACCTGTTAACCTCTGCCCGGGCTCTGGGAACTCTTCTAAGGGGGAGATTTTGCACGTCGCCTTTAAACCACAAAATTGTACCTTGTAGTTGAATGATTATAAAGCAATGATGTAAAATGGTATATAAAGTCACATTCATTGCATACAAATTTATTGTTGACCCTTCTATTAATAGCTTGACAGTCTAGTTACATGAACTTATGTTACTCTGGTATGTTAGAACAGCTTTCTTTGCTCACTTGATCATCAACTGATTTTGTTGGCATACTATGGTGCAATTGGGGGGTTTTGTTAGTAGCAGTGACTGCTTTCTTGTGTAAACTGGTCTCTTGAGTGTCTCTTAATATCATACAGTCCCCCTGAAGCAACACTGAAGTTGGAACTACAGCATGTGGACAAAAGTGATTCCGTTTCCGCCATCTTCCCTATATATTTCATATAAAACCACTTATTTTCATAACATTCTCATGAAGTCATTGTTTAGCCGATTTTCATGAAATTTTCACCTTTAAAAACAGAATTAATTAGAGTTTATCTTAATATCTTCATGTAATTTATTCGAACTTTTATTTGGAAGCATTTATGATTTAAACACAAATGTAAATTCTTGACGTCACAATTTTATATAATTATATAGTAAGATTTGGTGAAAAAATTAAACTTTGTTTTTAAATCAATTCTTAAGAGAAAGTAGAAATAAAATTATTTGCAAATTATGCGAAGAAGAAACTATATTTATTTCTGCATTTAATGCTGAAAATTTCATGAAAATCAGATAAGGAATGACTTCATAAGAATGTTATGAAAATAAATGGTTTTATATGAAATATATAGGGAAGATGGCGGAAACGGAATCACTTTTGTCCACATGTACACAGAGAGCAAAACGCCAGATCATTTCCCAACGAACTTGACTGTAACCAGTAGTGTGATTTTTTCCACTCGTCCTGGAATTTACAATTGTATTTCTTTTTCTTTGATGTTGAAGAAGGAGTACTAGGTCCCGAATTCCACCTTCTCTTTGTTGATTGAGACATTGCTATAAAATGCCAGAAACAAATTTTATTTAAAGCTAAATCTGAATAGTACTCCCTGAGAATATACATTTCTAATTGGTGTCCGTTCGATTACGTAAACAACAATCAGTTTCGTATTCCTGAACGAAAAGTCTAGAAAAACTCAATAGAAATTGATACGAAACATCTCGACGATTGACGGAAATAGCCGATCGATTGTAAACAAATATGGTGACTGAAGAAAGTAAACAAAATTTTTTGTTGGGGGGAGATCGTGCGGGAGATTTATGTCTCCCGCGCTGGAGACCCATTCCATGCGGGAGATAAGGCTCTTACGTGGGAGACTCCCGTGCAAAGGGGAAGGGTTAACAGGTATGTGCATGTACTGAGATAGAATCAGAAAATAGGCACATAATCTGTAATGAAACACTTAAAATATAAAAAAAAAGTAGTTGGCACTTTATTCCAACATAATCTTAACAATTAACATTTTTTTTGTCGAGCTTTTATCATGATATGGCAGTCTTTCTACATTTTAATCTTTTCTCATATTAATGTTTGATAATTTATAGGTATCAGATCATCAAGATGAAGACGGATGATAGTAATACTACTACTATAATGAGAGACATGACATGTGAATTAGGACAGATAACACGGTGTGATGGAGACGTTTGTTTAATGCAAGGTGAAACATGTGTTGCTGCAGCTGTTTATGGCCCAACTGAAGTTAGAATGAACAAAGAAATCCTTGACAAAGCTACGGTAGAAGTTGTTTACAAATCTAAAGTAGGACTACCGGGGTGTGCGGAGAAAATATTTGAAAGAATTATTCGGAACACTTGTGAGACAATGATTCTGACTACGCTACATCCTAGATCTGGTATTAATATCATAATACAGGAAATGCAAAATTCTGGTTCATATTTAGCTTGCTGTATAAATTCTGCTTGTCTTGCGTTATTGGATGCTGGTATTAGTATGAAGTTCTTAGTGGCTGCTGTAACTTGTGTAATTGATGATAAAGAGGAAATGATTCTAGATCCTATGTCAAAACAAGAGAAAAATGCCACTGCATTGTTAACATTTGTGTTTGACAATAAAGATTTCAATGTTGTTACTGTCAATACCAAGGGAAGTTTCTCTTCCGAACAATTCAAAAATTGTTTGTGCTTGTGTAAAGCTGCTGCTAAACAAGTGTTCCATTTTTACAAGAAATCGATGGAAAAGAAACTGAGTAAAGATAATTACATCAAATAAATCATGGTCTTTTAATATATTTTATTCTCTTTGTTAAGAAATTACTGCCAAGTACAACATTCCAGGCTTCTCTGGAATGCAGCATTAAGGAGAAAGAGCAAAAACCGGTTGGCTTGGAATCAGGATAATGTGTCAGAGTGGGAAGACATCTCTATTGGTGGAATGTTTTTTCAGTTAGCTAATACTATAAAAATCCAGCTACATGTAAGCGTGTTGGTCTAGTACAAAGCGAACCTCGTCATCATTTCATTGAAAGTTAACTTGTTCTCGCTATGATATAGCTGAAAAATTGCTGAGTTGGCGTTAATCAACAATAACAACCTTCCAGTTTCAAGTAAACAAAATGACATTGACAAAATTATTTTAATAATACATGTAATTGTAAGTAAACATCTGTATGTCTGAAGAGTATTATAATGTGCGAATTAATTAGCATCATTAGAACCAACATTGACAGAACTGTTCATTAGCTGGTAGTTTACAAAGCTTGAGTCTTCCAGGCTGATCGACAATTCAATCATCTTGGATACCAGTGCCAGTAGTGTATTCTGGTTGGCTTAAGTTAAAAAAATCTCAGAAATCGCTTGGAAGAAGGGTTAGGATAATGTAAACATATTCCTTTGGTGTTTTCCCCCCAGCAGATCAGAAATGGCCAAAATCACAGTTGAAATTTAGCACTTTCGAAACAAAGCCAAAATCACAGTTGAAATTTAGCACTTTCGAAACAAAGCCAAAATCACAGTTGAAATTTAGCACTTCCAAAACAAATTACTTGGTAAGCATTATAGTGACTTTATTAGTCCTGTGGGTTTCTTCATTAATTTGTGCTCTAAGTCCTGGCTTCAAATGAAGAAATATATTGCAATGTTGTTAAAAACAGATTATTAGTTTGACTGCATGGTTGATGAACTAGGGCTGTGATTTTAAAAAGTTGACCATTTACTCCCAAGTAATGGCAAAAACTTGTAGGATGCTGTAGGTTGGTTGAGCTAAATTTTTTCCTCATAGAATTCTAAAATGTAGTAAGTAACAACATATTGGCTATTATTGCATGATGAATTGTTTTTAATTTACAGTGGGAAAAAATGCATGTAGGTGGAATAGATACATTAATAAAGACCTTTAAGAAAGTTTGGGGTAGAGATTATATTTTGAGGATAATTTCTTTAACATTCAATCTACAATATGTAGAAATGTATTGATTTTCATCACAATTCCAAAATCATTAACAAGGAATACAAACTTGTCCATATGTTTCAAAAGAGATCTCACTGAGCTGCCTGTATGTTAAGTGGTTTCTGTGCAATTTAAAGATGTTTTCTCCAGACATGATGAAGAGCTTTATGCTCAATTATGTTGGGCAGTCCCGTGGCAAAAGCCATCATGTCTTTAGGATTGGCACCAAAAACAAACGATGTAGACTAGCAATGTACCAATCTGTGGTTTATGCATTAAGATTGATTGGGCCCAGCCTGGAATTGTCTACTCTGGGCTGTTCAACTCATTGCAGGTTTTACAAAGAACAGCATTGGGCCCCGAACCTCATGAGACTGGCCCTGTTAGATTGTGTGTATGGATGGATGATTGTGTGACATGTCATTATAATTTTTATTATAATTATCATTAGTATGAGTATTTAGTATATTTTATGGGCAGATTTTTTCATTGTAAGGTATAGTGGTGCACCGATCATCGGAAACATCGACTAATCAGTCGGACGTCATCATACGATCCGATGATCGATTCTTATACCTTGTGGTCGATTCTGATTCCTAGTGTCTAAAATATATATGCTACACTTTATTCTTTGTTTTTATTCCTCATATTGACAAACATGTTGCAGTTTTATCCCAGCTGTTTTTTTCCTCATACTGACAAACATCTTGCAGTTTTGTCCCAGCGTACCTTTGACACCCAGTCAATACACATATTTGGACTAGTCTATTATTTATCTACTGCCCGGAATAGTCCATTTTATATCAGGTGCTACACATATGGAAACCAATGTTTTGTTTTGTTCTAAGTTAATGTTTACAAATGGAAAAATTGTAGTTTGTAAATATACCATACGATTTTATTCAAACCTTTACTTTTGTCAAACACATATTTGGACTGGTCTATTATTTATCTACTGTCCGGAATAGTCCATTTGATGTCGGGTGTTCCACATATAGAAAACGATCTTTTGTTTTGTTAATGTTTACAAATAGAAAAATTATAGTTTGTAAAAATATGATAGGATTTTATTCAAATCTTTACTTTTGTCCAGCATACTCTTGAAATAAAGACTATCTGAGTAATTATAGTCAGTATATAGATTTAGTAGGTAATTGTCACTGATGATCGATCATCGGTCGATGTTGGTATAACGATCATCGATCTTGAAAATGTGACCGATTCCCATCACTAGCTGTAGGTCGTGGGTTCGATCCCCGTTGTGTCAAACCAAAGACTATAAAATTGGTTTTTGTTGCTTCTCCGCTAAGCATGCATCATTGAGAAGTTAGAGCGAAGAATTGTTGGCTCGAAATCAGGATAATGTGTCCCAGTGCAGCGACATGTTTACCCGCGGAATTTGGTTACAGTGAGCTATAAATATCCAACTAAATGTGTTTGTCTAGTTCAAAGTGGACATATGACAACTGATATTAGAGTACTCATGCTCTATCTGGGACCCTCACACATCTGAATCCATTAAACAAATTGAGATGGTCCAATGACGAGCTGCTCGATCGGTACATCTGTAATAGATACCACAATACCAGCAGTGTATCATATATACTCAATAATATGGAGTAGGCATTGCCTAGATGCGAGCACAGCATTTCTGTCTGGCCAGTGTGTATATATTTGAGTGAAAGTTGAATATCACAAAATAATATGAGTAGGCATGGCCTATAGAGAGGACATTAGTATTTGAAATTAAATGATATCCCCTATGACATCCATTAGAAAGTTAAATGAAGTAGAATAGAAAAGTATGAGAAAAAAGTATGGAATCTTTTATTGTTGCACTAGGGACAGTGCAAACATTGAAGACTAACTAGTACTAGTACGCGGGTGGTATCAACCATTATAAAGCCTAAAGGGGGTAGTAGACGCCGGTGTCTGTAAAATGAAAGTATGGTCTTTTAAGTCATAAGAAAAGAGTTTTATTACGAAAATATCAATTAATGCAACCAACATACATAAGCAATATTGGCCTATACCATGCTATGTACAGCCGATATATATTCATGAAGTGAAATGATGAATGACGTACAGTCAGGGCCGTCTTGTCAGCAATATAGGCCCCGGTCAAAGCAGTGCACTGAGGCCCATATCTATACAAACACTCACAGAAATAAAATTATAAATGGTCGATAAAATTAAACATATATTTCTTGTATTGATACTTCCAACAAAATCAGTGTTTGAAAATTAAAAATTATGCCGTATACAACATACATAGATTAGCATGGAGTTCATTTGCTTGTGGGACCACCGGGCAACTGTCCATTGTGCCCATACATAAGACCGCACTGCGTACGGTTACTTTAATACTGATAATCTTCATTTCGACATTTTAAAGTATGTGTATTTGGGCCAATATTATGCTATCTCCAAGTGAACAAAATAGTTTTTAATTTTAAAAGAATTATATAGGTACCGCTTTCATCAGACATGTCTCTGCTTTCACATACAAAATATTTATCAATATTCAATATTTTGTTTTATTGGAAAAAGCACAGTAGAGGCGTGATATATATATTAAGGCAATATTCAGTATCGAAATCATACTCTTTAAAATTATCTGTGACAAGATTATACAGATATATATTCCTTCTTGTGTAATGTTATTACCTTTTCAACAACAAGCTGGTTAATAATTTTATAGCATTTATTTTAGAAAGACTGAGTTTAATAAATAATAACAGATATACATATAGTATGAACGGCATAATTAATAGTTAAATAAATAAAATTCATTGTGTCTTACTATTCTAAACCATTGTCGGCAGATGTTGGTAGTATTCAAATATTTTGTAGGATCAGACTGACGGAAAATTTAAGATGAATAAACAAATGGGTACTGATAGAAATAATTAACACTAACAGAAATAAGGAAAAAGTCATGCGTTCCTTGTTCCTTGCAAGCACATCATGGTTAGAAAATGTTTGTTACTTAGCCAAAGATATAATAAATGCAAAAATTGTATACAAAATGAAAATGAAAAATGTTAATGTTCACCACAAAATGAAAAATGTTAATGTTCACCACTTTCTTTTCTTATCAGAGACATATGAGCCGGTGGCAAGAGGCACATGCCCTCCCCCCCTCTTTGGCAAAATTTTAAAAAGCTGGATTTTTAGTATACTTTAGGATTTTTGTGATATTTATTTGGAATTACCATTATTCAACACAACTAAACCGTACGAAAGGTAGGAATTAAGTATAAATATGAACGGGTGTCATCCCTTGTGATATTTTAGTACCGCACATTGATAGTAGGGTTAACATTATTGTTAACGAAAGGCCGGGAGCTCCTCCTAGTTATTCTACGTGTACTATAGATGCGTATTAAAAAATATTGATGACATTGTCATCTTTGCGTGTCAGTTGTGACCCAAATATATTAGGCACTTAAAAGGACATGACAAAAGGCATAAATTTGTATATTTTTGATTAATATTCATCCTGAAAGCCATTGATAAGTTGTTTGGACTTGTTTGTTCTGTGCTCGGATGTTGACATAAATAGTATAAAATGATTCCACCATGTTGAATGTTTTAACCAAAATCATAACAGTATATATTGCAACAAAAATAACGTACTGTACATGTAAGTGTTGTGTGCATGTTATTCAAGGTACTTCAAGAAGCCTATTGGTCTTTGGCAGTGATGGTATTTTGTTTGGAGTTGCATGTATCTTTATGTACTAACCTCGTCGATGGTGTAATCGTTGGCGTGCTCGCCTCAAGTGCTGTAGGTAGTGGTGCACCGATCATCGGAAACATCGACTAATCAGTCGGACGTCATCATACGATCCGATGATCGATTCTTATACCTTGTGGTCGATTCTGATTCCTAGTGTCTAAAATATATATGCTACACTTTATTCTTTGTTTTTATTCCTCATATTGACAAACATGTTGCAGTTTTATCCCAGCTGTTTTTTTCCTCATACTGACAAACATCTTGCAGTTTTGTCCCAGCGTACCTTTGACACCCAGTCAATACACATATTTGGACTAGTCTATTATTTATCTACTGCCCGGAATAGTCCATTTTATATCAGGTGCTACACATAAGGAAACCAATGTTTTGTTTTGTTCTAAGTTAATGTTTACAAATGGAAAAATTGTAGTTTGTAAATATACCATACGATTTTATTCAAACCTTTACTTTTGTCAAACACATATTTGGACTAGTCTATTATTTATCTACTGTCCGGAATAGTCCATTTGATGCCGGGTGTTCCACATATAGAAAACGATCTTTTGTTTTGTTAATGTTTACAAATAGAAAAATTATAGTTTGTAAAAATATGATAGGATTTTATTCAAATCTTTACTTTTGTCCAGCATACTCTTGAAATAAAGACTATCTGAGTAATTATAGTCAGTATATAGATTTAGTAGGTAATTGTCACTGATGATCGATCATCGGTCGATGTTGGTATAACGATCATCGATCTTGAAAATGTGACCGATTCCCATCACTAGTAAGGTACAATATTTATATTTTTATTTTTTAATGAATCACTGTAATGACTTTGCCCCTTGTGGGCCCTCTATTGGACAATAAAAAAATTCTTATTCTTATAGTCATTATAGTGTATTTTAAGTGTGTGAGTGAGGGACTTTTGTTTCACACCAAGTGAGCACATTTTCAACTATAAGGTCAGAACAAGTTACATTATGATTAGATGATGTCTGCTTTGTACTAGACCAACACACTTAGTTGAATTTTTGTATAGTGCTAGTTCACTGAAACACTGACAATCCGCAGGTAGACGTGTCGCTCCGCTCGAACACATTATCCTTATCTTAAACTCGTTGCTTTTGCTTACCAGAGAAGCAGCAAATACCAATTTGATAGTCTCTGGTTTGACTCTACCGCTCTGGAGCATGCTAACCATTACACCACTGATGTCGATTTTAAAAAGCTCAAAATTGTGTAATGTTTCGACTCTTTAACAAAACCTTTGAATTGAATTAACCGGTTCACATTAGATCAACAACTCGTATTTATTGTGCTCATTTATTGCATGTATTTATAATATTTTGACCATAAACAAGATTCAACAATATTTCAGTTATATCATGGCGGTCAGTTTTATTGGTGGAAGAAACCGGAGTACCCGGAGAAAACCACTGACAACCTTTATCACATAATGTTGTATCGAGTACACCTCGCCTGAACGGCATTCGAACTCACAACGTTGGTGGTAATAGGCACTGATTGCATAGGTAGTTGTATATCCAACTACATGTTCGAACACGACCACGACGGCCCCTGCTTCCATAGAGCATGTCGTTAGATGTGTATTATCATTTCGCAAAAAAAAAAAAAATACCGGTACAAAAACAAACAAAACAAAAATAAACAAGCAAGCATCATCTTTTATTCGTGTTGCTTGCAACAAACTCACTAACGGAACAATCTAGTAGCGGAATGTGTGTGGTAATTAAAAATAAATAAAGATGTCAGTACATTGATTTTTTATTTCCGGGAGGTGGTGATACATTATAAATTCAAATTCAAATACAAAATTTTATTTTCATTAAACAATACAGTTTGTGACAATTATACAATAAACATGTAACAAAGAGCACTTAAAATCGACATTTTCAAGTAAATATGTTAGGAGTCTCCTGTCCTCAGTTCTAATGACTTATAAATATAATAACTACATAAAACAAAATATCACAGGAAGAAGTACCGATCTATACATGTAAAAATAAAACCTACTACATGTCTTTACACGTACATGTTGATTGTTAATTTGTTCGTAAATGATTCTTGGTTGAATTATAGAACTAATTCACAAAGTACAGCAAGTGAACATGGATTGAGTTGTCATGCTTCGTGGATGTAATGCTTTATACTTAAACCAAATGGTCTCGACACTTCAACATTACGGAGTCCATGAAGGAAAACGCACAATCTTTATTAAAAAGGTTGTCCATAATAATTACATTCAGAAAACTAAAGACAAGCTTTCAAAATTAACAGATAATTCAAAACTTTGTTTGTATAATAAAATAAAACATGATATTGTTTTGGAAGAGTATTTGATACAGGAAAAAAACTTTAAAAATAGACAACTCATAGCTAAATTTCGGACAAGTGACCATTGTTTGCAAATTGAAACTGGTCGATATAATAATATACCCCGTCAACAAAGACTGCACTACTTGTAATATCTCAGAAGATGAATATCACTTCTTTTTAAATTGTCATTTAAACCAGCAACCAAGCAATTTACTAATAAATACTATTGAAAATAAATGTCCGTCTTTTACTAATATGTCACCCATGAATAGACTTGATTACATACTCGATCAACTTCAGATCTTTTATCGGTTGTCTGCACCTCCATTTTTTTAGTTTATAATTATTTTATTTGATCAATGATACAAAGAGGATCAGACACAAGTTTTACCAACTTATGGAGACTTCTCCTATATACATGTATACAATCATTATTACATTATATTGAGAATGTACAAGAAAACAAGAAAAATACAATTTTATCATATAATATAGTTGAAGATAGTAAACGAATAAAAAGAAATGAGGAAAAAGTGTGTGTGTGTGTGTGTTTGGATGCTGGATGGTGATTAGTTAGTGCATTAAACGATTAGAAATCGTTTAGACCTTTTTATGAATCGAAAAACTGAATAAAAAATAAAGCAATTATCTGCATAGCTTAAGGTTTCACTTCCTGATGTGAGAAGTGAAGTATTGATCAATTGAGACAAATCGCTTATGCTGAGAAACAGATCATTTCTTATTTCAGAATATTTAGTACAAACAAAAAAGAAGTGGTTCGCATCTTCTTGGGGAGCACCGCAGCTACACGCGGGGCTAGATGAAATATGAACCTTGTATAGATCTTGGTTGAGGAAAGAAGCTGTACATCTAAGTTGTGTTAGGATCACGTTAACTTTCTAGGGCCATACACAGGTACTTGTGGACAGGACCCTATGTTGCTCCTTTTTTTCTTTTTTTTTAAGATGTTGCCCCCCCCTTTTTTTTTTCTTTTTTTTTTTATAACATCGACTTTTTTTCATATAAACAACATTTTGCAACTTTCTATGTATCACTGTATGACATATATACAATAAATACAATCAAACAGTAGTTTCTATCCATGCCGGGTTTCTGACGTCAGAAACCGGCATGGATAGAAACTACTGTTTGATTGTATTTATTGTATATACACGATATACGATATATGTCATACAGTGATACATAGAAAGTTGCAAAATTACGTCAGAAACCCGGCATGGATAGAAACTACTGTTTGATTGTATTTATTGTATATATGTCATACAGTGATACATAGAAAGTTGCAAAATGTTGTTTATATGAAAAAAAGTCGATGTTAAAAAAAAAAAAGAAAAAAAAAAGGGAGCAACATAGTGTCCTGTCCACAAGTACCTGTGGGGCCATAGTAATAACGTTTGCACTTTCATAAAACAATCACTAGACTTGATAGGGTCCACGCCGGTCAAAAATTTCTCCTACATTTACATATTTATTATGTTTGTGTTGTTTTTCTTTTATATTGTAATTGCTTGACCAATTTGGGTGTAATATGCAGTTTGAATAAATAGATAAATATATTTCAGCTATCAATTAGATAAAAGCAGTCCGATACATGTAGTGTAATATTTATCTGACTGGAAAGATACCAGCGAATCATTAAAGGATGGAATACTTACCACATATTTATTTTTAAAGACCAATTTTAAATTAGAAAAATATCTCACATTAGTGAAAAAATATGAATATAGAAAATCCATTTGTAAATTGCGCACATCCGCTCATAGACTTTTTATAGTGGGCAGAGAGATGATCTTTTCAATTCCATATCAGCTAAAGTTAAAAATTTTACCAATTTATCTGATAAAAATAAATTATTTTTGTTGTTGAATTATGAAAATAAGGAGATCTTAAACTCTGTTGGAAGATTTCTTTACCAAAACATGCCCTAATTACTACTATATATTTATATTACATACTTTATGTATTTATAACATGTTTGTATGTCATGTTCTATCAATCATCAACTCTTTCCCTCTTGTGAGTTTATATGTGTAATTTCTGTTTGCCCCTCGAGGGCCCATAATTGAAATAAAATTTATTTGATTTTTTATTTGATTTATTTGATTTGTAGTGTAATAATATGTTAATAGTTTACTATAACAATAGGATCAAAAATGTTTGTATCATACAAACAAAGAAATTGTCAAATCAAAATAAAGCAACTGTTGGCCAGTGGCGGAGGGGGCAACTTACAATCTAGCTAGGCATAGTATATAATTTAAGTATTCAGCGTTAGACGTACTGTCACGGTTTAAAAGCTGGGTATAAACATTGTAGCATACCGCAAAATTAATCAGCATACATCATTACATCATTTACATATATTGAGAGTTGCTTGACCATGGTCTATGGTTCTCTCCGGGTACTCCGGCTTCCTCCACCACTAAAACTGGTCGCCATGATATAGCTGAAATATTGTTGAAAGTGGCGTTAAAACACCAAAAATCAAATTAAATCAAATTAAATCATATATTGAGGACGCACATCTCTCACTCATAGCCATATTATGCTTTGAATATTATTTGTTGATGTGTTTGTAAATTTGTGACATACATCATATAAATGTGTTATTAACAAAAATCAACATTTGAAGAAAAAAAAAACATGTACAAATTGTTGATAGACAAGAAAGAAAGTTGAATTTTGTTTTGTTTTACGTTTGACTATAAGCAGGGTTCTGACAAAGGGTCGAGGTAAACAATGTTTAATAAACCTTACTTAAAGGTTTGAGTAGAAAGGTGTACAATAACTCTCTGGAGATACGGACAAGGGTTGGAAATTGTATTTTATAAATATTTATTATAGGCATATTAAGAGTTATATTCAGTTTTAAGAATGTCTGTTAACGTTATTTGAAACAGACAACAACAACGAAAGACATACAGTGGTTAATGCAATACAATGCATTCAGCGATTATTGTGGCGATGTGAAACAAATATAACATCGACCTATGAATAAATAAGGCTGCAAATTCCGAATATCTGCATGCATACTAAGCGATGAATTACCACTAACGAAGGAATGTTTATTATGACAGACGTCCATGGAAAGCAAACTTATAGTGTTCCTGTCTTGTTGTCATCTGCAAAAAACATAAATTGAAAATTTAATTAGAAAATATAACGAAATAATAAATGAAATAAGTTGTAATAAATGTAAGCTAAAAAAAACCATCCAGCTATTTCTACAGACTTGAAAACACCGTACTAAAAGAAGTTGAAAACAACCCTTATCTTGGCCTTTCTATATCAAACGATCTGAAATTGACACACCATATTAACAACATTTGTAAAAAGGCATCTTCCACACTAGAAGAAATCTTCGACATAGTCCAACTAACTGTCGTCGAACAGCCTATGTCTCACTAATAAGATCTACGTTGGAGTAGGTGTAATACCACTAAACATGGCAAAGTAGTACGTAAACACTGTTGGATAAAAAATAAACCCTATTAGCAGGGGCGAATCCAGGTTTTTGCGTTAGGGGGGACAAAAGTCGGCGAGGGGTCTGGGGACCGCTTAAGGTCTCCAGCGGGTCCAGTAGGGGACCGGGGGCGAAACCCCCCGTTAGCTCCCAGCTGGAAGCTCCTGGGTTTTGAGTATGTAGGAAGCTTTTCCGTCAACAATTTTGAAACATTTTGTGAATGTGATGAAGTGTATTAAAACGCATGAATCTTCTCCAAAAAGTTTCAAATAGTTTCTAAGCAGCGAGTGTAAATTAAAGGGAGATGTCACTTGAAATGATCTATCTGGAACTGTGACTCCCCTGATTTCCTTATCACGCCGGGTATTCGTATACTCGGAACAGGTGCGGACACTTTGAACTCGGTGCAAGCTAGTTATTTTGAACGTTTTCATTGGCCAATTTTGAATTTTTGGACACTACAGACCGTGGAGCATGACGGCAACGGAACACGGAACAGCATGCTCCGCGGTCTGTAGTGTCCAAAAACTCAAAATTGACCAATGAAAACGTTCAAAATAACTAGCTTGCACCGAGTTTCCAAATACCTGGCATGCTATATTAGCCAATTTTCTCATGTTTCTCTGTTGAAAATGGGGTAATTTGTATTGAAGTGTGTGTAGAATGGATGGATTTTGATAAAATTAATGTCTAAGGGAAGTCTGCTTCATAAGTGTGTAAAAACAAATCAGCGAGTAGTGGAGCACAATTAGTACACATTGAAATACCGATAATATGTTGAAACACTATTCCACCAATTAAACAAAATTGTTGTGATCCAAAAATCTAACATTTGAATGATCTCGTCCTTTTTATATTTAATTTAATAAAAAAATGCGAGGATTTTGACAAAGTAAGATATATCTCTACCAATAACAAAATACTAATACCTTTGTTGCCCGTTCTTCTCTGAGAAGCAACACTGAATCATTTCGTTAAGTCTAGTTATTAGTTGCAGATTTGAATGGTGGTATATAAAGTAGAGAAATCAATTATTTTAATACTGCTACAAAAATACTGCGATCTAACAAGTTTTTTGAATTTTATAATGTCCACATTTGAAAATCGCCATTCATAGAAGAGCTGGAATCATGATACCTCTGTAGACATGTTTTGACAGGTGTAACAATAGAAGTAAAAAGTTTATGAAGAGGCTTGGTAGAACACTTGGCAGCCTCCATGATATACAATGTAACGTTGTTTGTACGGACACTTGTGTAATGTTGGTATCCAATACAGTAAGGGAAGATACTTTTACACGGGAAGATCAAAAGAAGATAAGACTGACAATGATTTCCCTTTTGATAGCGTAGTTGCTATATAGGAGTAATACCATTAATTCTAACATGGAGTCCTTCTTTCGCTTTGTAAAAAAACGAGCGATTTATCGATTGGGTATAATCTCATTGCACATGCGCCGGTGCATGTAACTGGCATTCCCGTCGTAAATGTACATGTTGATGAATTATCGTCTGCTCGAATTTGGCAGCATAAACTGTGTGGGACATATTCCGCAAACGTAAATATAAATAACCGTCTTCTAACCAAAGTATACTACCGTATTTGTACTCTTAGACATTTCATAATACTCCCTCATAGCATTCTATGCTAAATAAAAAAAAAATTAACTTTCATACAGGTTTCACCTGAAGTTTTATATAAGTGACACCATATCTCATGAAACTACCTCCGAAAATCAACATACATTTAATGGCATATATATATAACTTATAAGAAAAAATCGTCTGCTTGAAGTTGTTAACCCTTGAAAATGCTACTTTCACCTGTGCTTCTACACAAATTAAGGTGCTTACTTTTCAATGCATCAAACCATTTGTTACCAAACGAAAGTAGGAGAAAGGGTCGATCTTCTTTTTCATTCCTATGTAATTGTCACAGTCTGCATCCTATGGTATAGCTAACTTTAGACAAGGTTTTCAACCAAATATCATGTTAACATGCAATTGTAATAGAAAATGGATGTTCTATATTTGCAATACATTCAAAGCAAGTATAAATAGAAGATTAATTACGAATCTGAAATGCAATACACAATATGGTTTAAATGAATAGAGCTAAACACAATTTTAAAGCAATGATTGGTTAAAATTTGTTTGCAGAAAACAAATACAGTTATTTATCCATTGCAAAGCACAGGCACTTGACCAATGGACCTTAACTTCCCCGTGTTTGCCACGGGGTACGTATTTCCAGTGCTAGTAACGATGTAGGGCCTCTATTTCTGGGTCTTGGGTCCACACGAATTCTAGAAATAAACACAAGGTAAGCAACAAAATGGCGGGGTACTGGCCATCAAAAGACACGGTGGAGTCCGAGAGAATCCAAAATAGACCTCCGACTAAGTTGACAATTGGTCTTGGGAACAGGTTGTCGGGGGTATATATGCAAAATAGTACGAATACGACAGTAAACCAGGGGCACAACAGCTGATGGGGGTCCACAAGGTTAGTGCATTCCATCCGTTTATTTTTCAGAAATCAGGGAAATCGATAATAATAAGAAATTTAGCAGTACCCCGCCATTTTGTTGCTTACCTTGTGTTTATTTCTAGTATTCGTGTGGACCCAGGACCCAGAAATAGAGGCCCTATATCGTTACTAGCCCTGAAAATACGTACCCCCGTGGCAAACACGGAGAAATTAAGGTCCATCGGTCAAGTGCCTGTGTTGCAAAGCACATATATACTAATCTGCAAACAGCTGTAAATTATCAATGTATTGGATTGTTTGTGTTTAATGAAACTCTCAACAAGGTGGCTAGCCCCAATAATCTAGTTATATTTGTCTCCTGGTTATTAGATACGATTGTGGATAGAGGGCGCAGTAGTCATTTCGAGTAATAAAATGACAGTCATTTTTATTGGTGGAAGAAATCGGAGTACTTCAATGAAGAAAACACCTATCTGCTGCAGCAAGTAACTGACAAAACTGTATCATATATAGTTGTATCCAGTACACCTTACTCTAGTTGGGAATTGAACTCATAGACAATTTATATACTATCACCACAGATTCTGTGACTTCCATTATCAACAAGTCTGGAAATGAATCATATGGTATTTCTTATCCAGAAGATTTGTATAAAATTGGTTGCAAATAGTATAAAAGAAAGACTGATTGATTGGTACTTAACGCCAACTTTAGCAAAGAAACACTGACAGACATGATTAAATCAATACACCTTCTTGTACTTCTAAATGTTCCTTGGATATATTGCACATTAAGAAAACAAGCAAGATTTTCTCCAATTTGGAGTTCAAAAGCATATACCCTGTATATAACATTGACATGATAAAAAAAAAGTTCATATACTGAAGAATGAAACAACAAAAGCAAGACAAATTGAATGTTAGTTTCAATCATGGGTTACTGCTGATTATTGTGTGTTAATTAGTGAACCATCACCTTTAAACCCGTCATGGTTTGTATTTGCTCAAAGTTCTTCGATTCAATTTGATCTTCTCTGAAAGATAGTCAAACTATTATTAGATATTGGGTTGTTTGTCTACCTATTATTAGATATTGGTTGTTTGTCTACCTATTATTAGATATTGGGTTGTTTGTCTTCAGATATCATACACCTTATATATCTTACAACTGTTATCGTATTTGTATCTTCAGAAATTAGAAGTTGAACATAATTGTAACAGCTGAACTCTCTCTGTAACCTCTGTAAATTGTTTTTTTATAGAATATACCTGTATATACTGAACTTTCAACCCAACATTGTTGGGAGTTAGATTTTTAGCTGACAATTTTTTTGTTCTTCTCAGTAGGATTAAAAACCACACACCGTTGGGACGCACACTGCAGCATCAATTCAATTGGCATAATGTCGAACCATTTAGCCTTCTCAGCCAAATCCACTATCTTATATATAAAACTTGTTTCTTCATCAATTGTGTTGCATCAGAATAGGTCTGTTTAATTAAAAATCCACCACTGTTTGGAACTTTAAATAAAAAGATTTTATTTTTCTGGCAAGAGCCATCTTGGAATTCACCAAAAACACAAGTATGCAATTCATCCACCATTATGTTATTTGTGTATAATTTGTTTTTTGTTGTTGTGTGGACCGATTTCTGAGAAGGTCTCTGTATGTATTTCTCTTAATAGTCTTGCAACCAGCTACTGAAAAGTCGCTTATTTCTCTAGTTTAATGAGCTGAAATAAGACACAGCTGCAATACCTCTTAAATTATAGATAAATATGTCTTCTTTTCATTTCAAGTTGTCGTCAATGATTTTTGCGGTAAGTTTGCGCAATATCGGTCTGTTAACTGAGCCACCCCAAAAACACGTATTTCACTAGTCAATTTGAAAATGAAATCGTTGCATCATTGTATCACATATAAATAAAATAAAGATTCTATTTGCATGAGAAAACATGTAAAATGAATATGAATGTATTGGTTTTGCAAAAACGCATGTCATTATCGAATGTTAAACTTCCAAACATTGATCAAAATTGACAGTCAGTTTATAGGCGTTTTTCTCTTAACGGACGAAAAAAATTATACCCGATACATTGATTTGCATTCAAAATGCAAGAATATTGTGCTTACGAATTCCCTGCCAAATTTTAAGGTAAAATATCAAGTAGCTTTGTTTAAAATCAACAAAGAAAAATATTTTTTTACCACTTTGTAATTACGGAAAAATAGCCTTCCATCAATCGAGTCTATAAGTTATTCAATTAGTTCAATAACTAGGACAATTTGTTCACTTATGAACTTGCTTTATCGTTGAAATTAGACACACAATTGTAGTTTCACTGTCGTATTTCAATTGTTTTGAATGTATTTTACTTTAGGACAATTTGCTTTTCTTAGTTATTTTTGTAAATATGCGTTTATTTTAGAGTTTGTATATTAGCGTTTTAAATACACAAATCAAACACTTGGGAATCGAATTTATTCTGGTTGCCGTTGTTTCATTAATCAAATTGTGTTAGTGCGTAAATAAGTTGTATATAGTATTTTGACAAGATATAAATGATGAATTTTGTTCTCTTGTTTTGGGATGTCGATTTCTATAGTTTGACAAATAGTCGTATAGGGGGTACCTATAAAGTGCGAAACGAAATAGAAACGAAACGAAACGAAATCAACAAAAACGAAACGAAACGAAACGAAATCAACGAAATGATAAACGAAATAAAACGAAACCAACGAAATCAACGAAAACAAAACGAAATACGATGCTAGACTACTTCCCACACATGTCTCGGTGTCTTTCACCAGGAGAGGACAGGATTTGATCACCATTGAACAAGAATACTATGCATTTATTCAGCGGGAGTCTGTCCTTTTCACTTAGTGGCTTCTTTTAAATTTGGGAACCATAAGAGCAACGTCAAGTCTGTTGAAAGGAGAGGAATTAAAATAACAGAAGTGCAGTAGTTAAAGTTCACTAATAAATATCCCCGTCCGAGCAAAATTTAAAAGTGTGTCGGAGAGACGAAAAAGTGTGACGACCGGAAGGACAAACGAACGAACGGACAGCAGAAGTTCTATATACCCCAATCTTTTTTTGGCGGAGGCATACAAATCCTATCAAAAATTAACTTTAGAAATTTAAAAAAATCTACATATCTCGTAAAAGTACCTTTTTTCCCTTTGATCCCTTTTCATATTAAAAAAACCCAAATCACCCCCCCCCCCCCCCCCCCTCCCCTCCAAAATTGTTTCCGGTATTAATAAAATTTGATACGGCACATATTGTTATACCCCCCGCTATCCAGCGGGAGGGGGGTATATAGTATATGTCCGTTTGTCCGTGAGTGCTTACCTCACTGCCTATGCAATTCCTCCTTAACAACTTGATGGAATTGAATGAATCTTACAGGAAATCTTTAATACCATATGGCAAGGTTCATTAATTTCATGAATTCTTTAGTACCAAATGGCATTGTGCACCTTCTATTTTTGTTTTCCCATTTTAACAGTTCTTGCTAAAATTTCTTCACTTTTGGACTTTGTCATTTAAGGCTATGTAATTGTCATACAAGGCTATACAATAGAGAGAGGATACTGTTGCGTTATCCATAACTCTTCCTAAACAACAGAATGGATTTCAATAAAACTTCCAGAGTTTCTTATGTTTAGTTTTTGCAAGCATTATTTTTTCCAGAAGTTCTTCTGTAAGGAGGGCGCTCACTGTACGTCCTGTTATGTTGCTGTTGGGTTTTTTTTTTAGTTCTTCAAAATAAAACAATAGGATTTGAAATAAAAAGTTTATAGTGTTGAGTCTTTTTGACCCCTGTATATATCGGAAAGAACAACGGTCAGACATTACGCCAGATCTGTTGGCACACTACCGAATAAAGGTAATAACAATGGTACCGTACGCCAAGGCGCATTCAAAAGGGAAAGTCCACAAAAACAGACAAAACCGATAAGAAGCTCATGGGGATTAAACGTGACAAGTCGGGAAAATCCAGTAGTCAAATAGTGCCCAGAATCTGAAACTCAAGACCATCCTGTTTGGTTTCCGAATAGGCAAATTTATGTAGAATACAAACGAAAAACGTAATAAAATCAGACGAATAATGAACCCTCAATATCCCAATCTATGAACATACCCCCTCATATCCCCCACAAATAAAAATATGACATTTGAACTTCTGAAAGTTTGTCGGCAAGCAAACCCGGCTTGGATTGAGTTGCGGGTAATGTACGTGAGGAGTACTGTAACGGACAGACATGCAAGATGGGTTATAATTAATCAAAATTATTGTATTTAAAAAATCGATTTTTTTTTTTTATTTCTTTATTTCGTTTTGTCTTTTATTTTTCTCCTTCCATTTTCTTCATATCAGTCTATTTCGTTGGTTTCGTTTCATTTCGTTTCCATTTCGTTGATTTCGTTTCGTTTTCGTTGATTTCGTTTCGTTTCGTTTCGTTTCTATTTCGTTTCGCACTTTATAGGTACCCGTCGTATAGGTCTTTGTTGTTCTGTTTTTTTATCAACCCATTGTTTTGAAAATGGCTAGTTTTGGCAGCCCTTTAAAGCTTGAGCCGTCGAGTCCTAAACGACGAAGACCAGCAATTATGTGGGACAAATGTATTTGTTGCCAGCGTCCGAGCCTTGAAAACCTGATTTGCATGAGGAGTATAAGTAAGAACAGCTTCATTGAAGCTATGAATGTACGACGAGACAATATATTTGAAATGATAACTGGAGAATTATCGTCCGTCGATGACTTACTATCCGCAAATGTAAAAGTGTTTTACCACCGATCATGCTACAAAACATATACTAGCAAACACAACTGTAGACCATTCACACAGCTTGAAGAGAATGCATGAGGATACTGGATCAATTCCCGATTCAGCTGTCATTCAGACCCGATCGGTGGTTCAACCTGGTTCCATTGATAGCAATGCATGCTTCATATGCAAGACAAAAAGTTTCAAACGAGACATTAAACTACACAAGATTGAATCGTCAGAGCACCTAGATAGCTTAATGAGTCGTGCAAAAGAGCACAATGATTTGATGATGCTCAAGACACTCAATAAACCCGATTTTCTGGCGAGTGCTGTTTATCATTCGGAGTGCATTAGAAGATTTGTATTGCATTCGACGCCACTTAAAGAAGAAACAGAGCAGTCAGCTCATGAGGTTGCCTTTGACTGTCTTATTTCTAGAATCAGTGATGACCTTTTTGTACACAAGAAAACCTTTCTTATGTCTCATATTCTTGAAATATACAAGTCACTTTTACCAAAAGATGTTTCTGAAAACTACCAGTCGACTAGGCTCCAATGTAAGCTTGCCAGTTACCACGGCAGCTCAATAACTATTCAGCCTCAGAGAGGTCAAGGTATGTCAAGTATTGTATTTAGTTCTAGTCTCACTAATTGCTAATGCAATCGCTGCTGCTGCAAAGTCAAAATCTATTTTGAAGGTAACGGAGTTTGAACAAGTAGGCATGTCTGCAGCCTGTAGTGAAATTTCAGAAGAGCAGATTCTCCACTCTGCTTCAAGCATTATAAGACGCGACATAGAAAGTCTTGATATTAGAGAGCATGAATGTTAAAGCATTCAAAACATTTGGTGATTTAGCTGAACATTTCATTAAATGTCAGCAGCAATGTTTCCCAAGTGCTGCAACTGTTGTTGTGGGGTATTTGACAGATACGATAAAAAGTTATCTATTAAATCTGCTGAACGAGACAGACGTTCCAGCTCTTTTGGTGATCACAAGGTCTTTCAGTTGATAGATGGTCGGCCAATTCCAGACTGGAAAAAAGTTTCTTATAGTAAATGCCAAAAAACAGGCTCTACTAAAATTCCTTGGCGATTTGGTAATACGGAGTCACTCCCAGTCCTCGATAGTAACATCATCTGATGAGCTTTATCTTGCTGGTTTATTCTCTGACCCATCAACTACAAAGAATTTCACGCCTTCAAAAGTGAACGATTGTCCAGATTTGTTCAGCAATCACGAGGAGGCTAATACCCGTATGCTATTACACGCCATTCATGCTAATACTCGCTTTGGCGACATGAATGTAAAAGGTCGTATAATTATCAAGTCTCCAGATACAGATGTTCTTTTTCTTTGCATACATTTCTTTCCTTCAATGAGGAACACAAAAGAACTCTGGTTCAAAACTGGGACAGTTACAAGAACAAAGGATGGTCGTCGCTATCTTCCAGTCCATGATATTTGCCATATCCATGCTTTAACAGGTTGCGACACCACATGCTCATTTTTTGGAATAGGAAAGAAAACCGTGCTAAAAACACTAAAGGACAACATTGACGAATTCGCTGACTTGAGCAAGCTTTGTCTACTTGACAGTGAAACTTCCATAGACGTTTCTAGAAACTGTGTGGCAAGATTATACGATCAGAAGGGAAAGATGAAATCTGCTCATGACAATTTAAATAGGTTGAGGGTAAAGATTTCAAAGCAGAAGGATGTAAGCTTGGCAAAGTTACCACCATGTGAAGCTTCATTCGTTCAACATGTTCTCAGAGCTTCCCGTCAGACTTACATCTGGATGAAGTCAGACACAGCGCAACCACCTGAAAAATCCGCCTTAGACTTTGGTTGGGAAGATCAAAACGGATTGTCACCCGGTTACTTTGCTACACAGACTTCTTCAGATTTTCTGAAAGATTTGCTGTGTACATGTAAAGGCAAATCTTCGTGTTCTCAGGTGTTTGTGCTGAACAAAATCTGACCTGCACTGAGGTATGTCAATGTCAAGGGACTGATGCATGTTGCAACCCGTTGACTCAAACTGCAGATGAAGATAGTGATGATGAAATGAACATATAATTCTTGCATCTAACTGTCGCTTTATTTGAGTAATGTGTACTAATAAGCCAGTGATTTTGAAAAGTCATCAAATATCTTGTGATACAGTCTGTGATAACACATTACTTAAAAAAACTCTAATACTTCAATGATTTATTTTAACGTACATCTAAAATCATTTCATCCTTAATTCATCTTAAATAATCTTTTACTGATCTTAGAAGGCCACAAAATTCAAACGTACTAGCTTTCATAATTTCAATCATGTGGTCGCCATGGAGGGTGTTAGTGTTTGTTGTTTGGTGTAACATGTATAAGTGTTTATGAGACCTAATTAAGCTTCGCCTCCGATGACTTAATAAGTTTAATTTATGTAGAAACCAATTCTATTTAATATTTTGAGGTTTCTTATTTCAATTGATAACCGAAAAACCTTAAGCAGTCACCGATCGTAATTAGACGCACAACCACTAAATTGCCATGATTTTGGGTCTACTATGGACTCTCTTAATTTTTTGGTTAAAAGTGAAATCTGTTTTTTTCTATGTTAAAAATGAATTTAGGGTATGTTTTTTAAGAAACCGTCAAGATATCATGCATTTTGCAAATATGTCAAGTTCAAGGTCGGGTCAACTTCTTGTCAATTGAGATTTACGAGAATTATCAAAGTTCAAGATTAAGGCTAATTTTCAGAGGCTCTTTTGATTTTTTTCCATCAAAACTTACAAAATATGGCAATGGTAACTATATTATGTTAAACAGAATGAACATTTTCAATGTTATATAATTTTTAGGACATACAGAATTATTTTATTAATCTTCTCCAACATTTGAACGAAACTGTAGCCTGACCTTTGACCTCAAATATTTGATACACGCAGCCGTTTTTCACTTTGACAACAAGTGTATTCTTATGCCATTTGTCTTTCTCTTTCCAACGATATTCAACTTAGCCTGTCTTCTTTCATCACATTAAATCCATCAAATTATGTATCTGGTTGCAAGACTATAAGGCTTTTATGTTCAACTAAGTTCCCCGATGGTGGCATTCTCTGATTTACAATATGGCATTAATACCTCAAACAAAGTTGAAGACCATCTGAGGAACAGTTTGAGAAGAAGATTTCTGTATGTACATGTGTTCCCCATAAGTCTCTACCATGTTAAAAACTGTGTTCTGTGATGGCAGTCATCTTGGATTTAAGATCAGCAACAAAATTACAATTTGCCACATGTCTACTATAGTATGAAGATTTTGAAGATACCAAAGAGATAATCAGAATCCATAAATCAACACAATTTGTGCATGATTTGGTTTTAATTTGTCAAACTGTTTCTAAGAAGAAGCTGTTTGTATATATTTCCCATAGGGATCCTTATGTTAAACTACGTTCTGTGGTGGTGACCATCTTTGATTTTTGATAGACACAAAATGCTCAAAACTAGTAGACCATCATGAAAATATGATCAAGGGTCGGGTGACACATAATGGCTGATATGACCCCTCCATGATCAATGTATGTACCAAATATGGTGAGCCTAGGTTGTATGGCAATGGAGAAACTTGACCTAATCACGAAAAATGGATGTAAATATATCAGTTTGTAGACCATGAAAATGTGGTCAAGGTCAGATTACACATGACTGGTTTACATGTACCCATCATCATCAATGCGTGGACCAAATACAGTGAGCTTAGGTTGTATGGTTATAGAGACACTGACCTAATCACAAATACTTGACATAATTTAAGTCGGTAGACCATGAAAATGAGGTGAAAGTCAGGTGTCACAAGCCTGGCTGACATGTACCCTCCATGATCAATGAACCAAACATAGTGATCCTTTGTTATAGGTGTCAAACCAGTAATTCAACCAATCAGAGCTAAGAACATATTAGTAGTCCCTTTTAAAGAAAAAAGTTCCTTTCACTTTGTTGTATTGTGACAAATACTGAATGGAATGGAATAATTAAATTGATAATTGAAGTTAAATGTATAAGGATTATTTTGAGCCCAAATTTGATTGATTTAGTTGTATTTTAATATGGATATGGAGGATCTGATGCATGACCTATAAATAGGGAATTTCTGGGGGATGACAGAGCTATTTTTAGAGTACCGGTAGGTATTTTCCATAGCCTGGCATTTCACTGCAAGACTTTAAACATGGCCTGATATTTTGACAGAACGTAAAGGAATCATGGACGTTTCAGAAAATGTGTAGTCTTCGAAAGGTTAAACGTAAGATAAAATGGCCAGGTAGGCTCGAAAAAACACAAATTTTGTAGAAAACTTTAAAGAAATTAATTATAGGTTTCACACCTATATGGTAATAGAGAAACTGACATAATCACAAAAACTTGACATATAAATTAACAAAGTCGGCACACCGAGTCAGATGACAAATACCAGATTGACATGTATTTCCAATGACCAATGTGTGGTCTAAATATGGTGAATCTAGGTTGAATGGTAATGGAGAAATTGATCTAATCCCAAAAACATGACTTGTTAATGCACGTGCCGCCACTGGAAAACCAATTTCTATGTCTTGACTTCAGCAACGAAAATCACAATGAGGAGACAATAGAACCAGAGGCTCCCAGGAGCCTGTAATCGCTCACCTGGATCAAAGCTGCTTTCAATAACAACGCAACTGCACTGTGGCGGCCATCTTGGCGGGAGAGCGCAACTGCCGGGCACCATTTTGGAAGAGGACCATCCAATGACTATTCCATCAAAGTTTGGTTTTAATTGAGCTACTGGTTCCAGACAAGATGGTTTTTATGTGAATTTCCCATAGGGTCCTATGTTAAACTAAGTACAGCTGTGCAGCCATCTTGGTCAGAGGGCGGGACCACCAGACACAAATTTGGTTCAGCGGTTTCAGAGGAGAAGATTTAAATGTGATCTTTTATCAAAATATGCCTAATTTCCATAATCGGTATATATCGGCTGAAAGAAAAATTTCACAGAAAAACCCAGAATATATGCTAAACTACTCCTTGCCATGTAGCTGCAGTTAAAATTTGAGCTCATTTTGACTTATACTAAAGCAGCAATGGACAATTGAACAAATTTCTATTTTTAGTAACAGCAGCCATCTTGAATATAGGGCGGGGCTGTCGGACACAATTTTGAAAGGGAACCACCCAGGGACCATCCCTGCCAGGTTTGGTTTAATTTGGTTCAGTGGTTTCAGAGGAGAAGATTTAAATGCGATCTTTTATCAAAATATGCCTAATTTGCATAATCGGTATATATCGGCTGAAAGAAACCCGGAATATATGCTAAACTACTTCTTGCCATGTAGCTGCAGTTAAAATTTGAGCTCATTTTGACTTACACTAAAGCAGCAATGGACAATTAAAATTTCATCCCCCCTTTTTTCTATTTTGAGCTTGGCGGCCATCTTGGTTGGAAGTCGGGATCACCGGACACATTTTTGGAAGGGGGCCATCCAAGAATCATTTCAGCAAAGTTTGGTTGAGATTGGCTCAGTAGTTTCAGAGGAGAAGATTTTTTAAAAATTTCATCCCCCCTTTTTTCTAATTTGCATAATCGGTCAAAATCGGCAAAAGTTCAAAGTTCATAAAAAATCCTGTCATACTTGCTGAAAAGCTCATCATTATGCTTATACAGTTCAAATTTGGGCACATTCTGGCTTAAAATAGAGCAGTTTTGGCCATTTGAAGAAATTTCTATTTTTAGTAACAGCGGCCATCTTGAATGGAGGGCGGGGCTGTTGGACACAATTTTGAAAGGGACCCACCCAGGGACCATCCCTGCTAGGTTTGGTTTAATTTGGTTCAGCGGTTTCAGAGGAGAAGATTTAAATGTGATCTTTTATCAAAATATGCCTAATTTGCATAATCGGTATATATCGGCTGAAAGAAAAATTTCACAGAAAAACCCGGAATATATGCTAAACTACTCCTTGCCATGTAGCTGCAGTTCAAATTTGAGCTCATTTTGACTTATACTAAAGCAGCAATGGACAATTGAACAAATTTCTATTTTTAGTAACAGCAGCCATCTTGAATGGAGGGCGGGGCTGTCGGACACAATTTTGAAAGGGAACCACCCAGGGACCATCCCTGCCAGGTTTGGTTTAATTTGGTTCAGCGGTTTCAGAGGAGAAGATTTAAATGCGATCTTTTATCAAAATATGCCTAATTTGCATAATCGGTATATATCGGCTGAAAGAAACCCGGAATATATGCTAAACTACTTCTTGCCATGTAGCTGCAGTTAAAATTTGAGCTCATTTTGACTTACACTAAAGCAGCAATGGACAATTAAAATTTCATCCCCCCTTTTTTCTATTTTGAGCTTGGCGGCCATCTTGGTTGGAAGTCGGGATCACCGGACAGATTTTTGGAAGGGGGCCATCCAAGAATCATTTCAGCAAAGTTTGGTTGAGATTGGCTCAGTAGTTTCAGAGGAGAAGATTTTTTTAAAAATTTCATCCCCCCTTTTTTCTAATTTGCATAATCGGTCAAAATCGGCAAAAGTTCAAAGTTCATAAAAAATCCTGTCATACTTGCTGAAAAGCTCATCATTATGCTTATACAGTTCAAATTTGGGCACATTCTGGCTTAAAATAGAGCAGTTTTGGCCATTTGAAGAAATTTCTATTTTTAGTAACAGCGGCCATCTTGAATGGAGGGCGGGGCTGTTGGACACAATTTTGAAAGGGACCCACCCAGGGACCATCCCTGCTAGGTTTAGTTTAATTTGGTTCAGCGGTTTCAGAGGAGAAGATTTAAATGTGATCTTTTATCAAAATATGCCTAATTTGCATAATCGGTATATATCGGCTGAAAGAAAAATTTCACAGAAAAACCCAGAATATATGCTAAACTACTCCTTGCCATGTAGCTGCAGTTAAAATTTGAGCTCATTTTGACTTATACTAAAGCAGCAATGGACAATTGAACAAATTTCTATTTTTAGTAACAGCAGCCATCTTGAATGGAGGGCAGGGCTGTCGGACACAATTTTGAAAGGGAACCACCCAGGGACCATCCCTGCCAGGTTTGGTTTAATTTGGTTCAGCGGTTTCAGAGGAGAAGATTTAAATGCGATCTTTTATCAAAATATGCCTAATTTGCATAATCGGTATATATTGGCTGAAAGAAACCCGGAATATATGCTAAACTACTTCTTGCCATGTAGCTGCAGTTAAAATTTGAGCTCATTTTGACTTACACTAAAGCAGCAATGGACAATTAAAATTTCATCCCCCCTTTTTTCTATTTTTAGCTTGGCGGCCATCTTGGTTGGAAGTCGGGATCACCGGACACAATTTTGGAAGGGGGCCATCCAAGAATCATTTCAGCAAAGTTTGGTTGAGATTGGCTCAGTAGTTTCAGAGGAGAAGATTTTTAAAAAATTTCATCCCCCCTTTTTTCTAATTTGCATAATCGGTCAAAATCGGCAAAAGTTCAAAGTTCATAAAAAATCCTGTCATACTTGCTGAAAAGCTCATCATTATGCTTATACAGTTCAAATTTGGGCACATTCTGGCTTAAAATAGAGCAGTTTTGGCCATTTGAAGAAATTTCTATTTTTAGTAACAGCGGCCATCTTGAATGGAGGGCGGGGCTGTTGGACACAATTTTGAAAGGGACCCACCCAGGGACCATCCCTGCTAGGTTTGGTTTAATTTGGTTCAGCAGTTTCAGAGGAGAAGATTTAAATGTGATCTTTTATCAAAATATGCCTAATTTGCATAATCGGTATATATCGGCTGAAAGAAAAATTTCACAGAAAAACTCGGAATATATGTTAAACTACTCCTTGCCATGTAGCTGCAGTTAAAATTTGAGCTCATTTTGACTTACACTAAAGCAGCAATGGACAATTAAAATTTCATCCCCCCTTTTTTCTATTTTTAGCTTGGTGGCCATCTTGGTTGGAAGTCGGGATCACCGGACACAAATTTGAAAGGGGGCCATCCAAGGACCATTCCACCAAAGTTTGGTTGCAATTGGTCCAGTGGTTTCTGAGGAGAAGATTAAAATGTGAAATGTTGACGGACGGACAACGGACGACAGACGACGGACGAAAAGTGATGACAATAGCTCACATGGCCTAAAGGCCAGGTGAGCTAAAAATGTCACATAAAATTCTATCAATTCAATTGAAGTAATGAAGAAGCTCAAGTAGAGTCTTTTATGATATGTTGCAATTGGAGAATTGAAGAACTATATCATCAAGAGACCTTATACAACGATTGACCTTTGAACTTTACAGGTATCAATTTACAGTGAACCAGTGGGACCCATGTGAACCAATTCCACATAGTTATCAACAGAATGTCACTTTCTCCCTCAAAAAGATCTAGGTATCAGTTATGTGAGTATTCAAGATAAATAAACTTTTGACAAAATCTAACTGTGAAGAATTTGGGAATACTGTGAAAGTACTTTTATTCATTGGCACCAATTTTCGGGGTTTCTACAAAATGCATTGATCCTTGGGTCTTGAATTCATGGTTTCAAACACTACAGGCAACAATCAATGGGAAAATTGTATTTCGTTGGATTTTTATTTTCATGGTTTATGTGGACCACGAAATCAGCAAAAATTAGAACCTCACGATTAATAATGATGTCACAGTAAATATCGTAATTATGAGAAAAACAGACAAAAATCAGGTAAAAAAAGTGATAAGATTTAATGTTTACACACTGAACCTATATACTACAGAAAGGAAATATCAAATGGTCTTCTTTGTACTCTTAAACAATTGTCTACTCATAAAAATAATCAATGTACATAAAACATCAGAACTGTATAGCACATTTCTTTAGTCTCATAGATTATAATTTTATAACACCACTGTATGTCAATTCATATACAGACACTACAAAACTATGCATTACCCTACTAAAAATCTCTTTTATTGAAGAGGGTGAAAGTTCTACACTTGAAAAGGCATACATGTATTCCTATTGCAGTCAAGTAAAAAGACTTCTCATGTATTTCTTTTGAAATGTAATAACGGTATCAAAATTTGCAGAAAAAATGCAAAAGGTTTTTGTTTATCTAAAAAAACAATAGCTGATCTAACCCACGTACATGTAGCACGGATGACAAAAAACATTTAATAAGTAAATAAAATTTTCCATCAGTAAAACAAAAATATAAAGGATTTTTATCATGTATAAAACTTAACAAAAATAACACAAGACAAAACAAAAGAAAAAATGCTACAATAAAAGTAAAATGGCATTTCAAGGTCGTTTTCATCATTTTTAATCAACTGTAAAACGTTGCAAAAAACATTGAAGTTAATTATTTATTATATTCAAATAATAATCAACCTGCAAGTAGCCAGGACTGTTAGGGGAAAAAAAAGGGGGGTGGGGGTTGATAGTCTCATAATCCTGAGTCTAATTGTCATAGTTCAAACAAAATCTCAATTTAAAGAAGTCCTTCTTGGTTTCAAGGGGGATACCAACCCTCTCCATCTACCGGCCAGTGTTTTCAACATTATCTTGGTGGTAAATTCTGTATTTTAAATCCTGGTACCATAATCTTTGTTTCATATACAAGATATATAACTTGCAATGGTATATAGAAATCTCCCTTTAGTTCACCCCACTAATGGGGAATGGGGAAGGAAATTTTTTGAACAAGTCCACTTCATAACACATTAGGATAAACAATTCTACTTAAGAACCACTTCATTATATACATTTTTTTCATTAAGTCATATTTATTTTTCATAAGTAAAGGTCTTATAAGAGATCACTGTCTAGGACAATCTATAACACCTTGTAAGATGGTTGTGGTTTATGATGTTTAATGCCACTTTCAACAATATTTCAATTATATCGTAGTGGTCAGTTTTATTGGTGGAGGGAATCGGAGTACCCGGAAAACAAACTGATCTGCTGTAAGTCACTGACAAACTTTATCACATAATGTTGCATCGAGTACATATCGCCAGGAACGGGGTTCAAACTCATAACGTTGGCGGTGATAGCCACTGATTCACCTTGTATGATCAATTAACAATAAAAGTTTCTTCTTTAATTTGTTCAGACCATGGCATGTGAATTGCTCATTTTTCACCCTCAAATTTCGATTTATACTGATGCCTTGCAAGGGGTTGTCAAATCTGACAATCTTTATCCATATATTTCTATTTTAACACTGACTTTAAGATACCTTTTGGGGACATTTGATACCCAACACATTTAGACATGGGAGGTTTCAATATCTGGAAGTTTCCATAGTATTAGATTACGTGTATTTCTGAATTGGAATAGAAATTTAATTTGATTTTTTGCTTTCGTCTTCATTAATTTTTCTTTGCTTAATTTAATACTATTTGTTTTGGTGTGTAAATTCAAGAGAGGAATTTCAAACCTGAGACATAGTGGTCCTTTTAAAACAGGAAAGTTCTTTTCACTGTTGTATTTTGAAAAATATTAAATGTAATGGCATAAACAAAATTGGAAATTGAAGGTCAATATACATGTATATGGATTATTTTGAGCGAACATTTGGTTGAATTTTAACTGTATTCTAATACCTTTATGGAGGTATGACATAAATACTAAGTTTCTGGGGATGACAGTGCTATTATTAGCATAGGGGTTGTCTGGAACCTGCAATAATTTAAACATCCTATAATATTCTGACAAAAATGTAGATGAACCATGTACATTTCAGATAATATTATGGAGTGTTGGAAAGATTACACTTCAGACAAAATGGCCAAGTAGGTATACAAAAACACAAATTAGAAGAAAATCTTAAACTCAAGAAATTCATTAGTGTTTTTACACCATTACATGAAACTTAAATTTACTATAGAAAATAGAATTTGAAATACTTGCTATTTTTTTTCTATTCAAAATAAAATGAAAAGGCATTGCTTGAATATCTTATACCAAATTATAAATATGGAAAAAAAAGAAAGAGAATTAGGCATGACAAAATCAATAATAATATCAGTTTATAAATGTCTTGTAAAGTGACAATGAATTACATTGAGGTAAACAAAATAAAAAAAACATTCAAAAAAGGACTTTTCAGCATAAACAAGTCATAAAGGTAAAAATAAAATTGAGGATTAGAACAAAATTAGTCCTGCCTAACCAGTACAGATAGTGTTAGATGCAGTATTTTATCATTTTATATTAAAAACAAATGTTGATTTAGTTCCTAAGTTACATGTAGAAATTTTGTGTCATCATATAAAAAATACCAGTCTTAATTAAAATTACATGTTTGTTTTATCTTTTTGATTTATTTTATTTAATGACTTACTTATAACTCGATTCTGTATCTGTCCATGTCAGGAAATCTTTAATTCATATTCGTAAAAGGGGGACGTCATGGCCGTGATCGTATGGTAGTTGGATTTACAACTTACCAGTGCCTATCACCACTAAAGTTGTGAGTTTGAACCCCATTCATGGCGAGGTGTACTCAATACAACATTATGTGATAAAGTTTGTTAGTGACTTGCGACAGGTTGGTGGTTTTCTCTGGTTTCTTCCACCAATAAAACTGACCGCCATGATATAACTGAAATCTTGTTGAAAGTGGGATTAAATACCATAAGCCTAAGCCATATTCGTAAAGCTCTGCTCTTTTCAAAAACCTCAAAGCTTCAAGAAATCAGAGGTTTATCGTTGATTGGTCTCTTGATTTGTGACCCCTGACAAGACCTGATACTGAATGTCATTAAATGTTTGAATCGGCTAACATCAGGTACCCCTCCATTCTTAAATGTAAACTCTCCCCTCTTTTAAAAATAACCTCAGTTCCTAAAGATTTCATTGGTTTGAATTGTGGTCCCTGACCTGACCTGATACAGAATGTCATTAGACGTAAGTGGATCATTAGATAAAATTTATTAAAAAGATCCACCAAACATAAAACTTTAATTAGACTGAAAAAAAACCAAACACATATACAATAATATGAGCACTATCGCCATTCTAATTAAAGCAATGTGTATATAAATACAAGATTTAGAAATCATAGCAAATGAAAGACTTGAAGGAATGATATAATAATATATACAACAATTCTTTGATTAAAAAGCACTAAATTTATATATCCTAACATCACTTGGTAATAAATAAATGCTTAACAAAAGGCCCACTCAACATCAACTCTTTACATCTGTCAAACTCTTAAAACACTTGACCACATACTGTATTATCTGGTATGCATAAGAACAATTCTCACATCTGGTATACAAATTAACATTTAAATACAGCACATGTATTTCAATAAATATGGAAATACATGTATTTAGATAAACACAGAAATTCATGTATTCAAATAAACATGGAACTTTATGTATTCCAATAAACATGGACATTCTTGTATTTAAATAAACATGACAATTCATGTATTCAAATAAACATGGAGATTCATGTATTCAAATAAACACCAAAATTCGTGTATTCAAATAAACATGGAAATTTGTATATTCAAATAAACATGGATAGTCATGTATTCAAATAAACATGCATAATCATGTATTCAAATAAACATGGACAATCGTGTATTCAAATAAACATGAATAATCATGTATTCCAATAAACATGGATGATCATGTATTCCAATAAACAAGGATAATCATGTATTCAAATAAACATGGATAATCATGTATTCCAATAAACATGGACATTCATGTTTTCAAATAAACATGGATAGTCATGTATTCAAATAAACATGGAAATTTATGTATTCAAATAAACACGGAAATTCATGTTTTCATACAAACATTGTAATACATGTATTACGATAATTAAAAAATACATGCATTCCAAAAATTCTAGAAATACATGTATTCAGAGAGACACAATAATACATGATTTCTGATAAATTAGACAATACACTATTCAGATAAATAGGATAATACGCATATTCAGATAAAGAAAACTAGAACAAAAATATCAAAGTGATTTCATTAAAATTGCTATTCCATAAGCACTTTAGGACTAATTTTGTTTAAATCATGAAAATCACTTGAAACATATGGCTGTTAAAACATTGATTCCTTTATGACACCAGTTGTCTTGACATATATTATATCTCCATGGATACTATAAACTTGTGTATATGTGTCTTAGTAAGTAGACATGGTTTCAGGCTTGATTTATATATAACACTAGACATGCATACTATAATACGACAGGATATATCTTTTTATATATATAAGCATACTATTTTTTACCCATATATACTGGGTTAATGGTTACTATGACTAGGATATTGAGCTGGAGTCAAAATGGGTTTGTTAGAAAGTTTAAAAAAATGTCTTTCTGGCAAATGTGTACCTGTATTTATTTACTTATTAAATAGTAAGACCAAAAATATGTTCTTGGAAAAACCAAAAATAACACCAGAGGCTCTCAAGAGCCTGTATCGTTCACCTGGTTATAAAAAGAACCAATTGGTCCTATGTAAAAACTATGTCCTGCAGTGGTAGTCATCTTGGAATTCCGATCAACATAAAAAACACAAAGTTTGTAAAGGACCTTCCAATGATTGATGCACAGTTTAGGTTCAATCAGTGCAATAGCTTCAGAGAAGAACATATTCTGTATTTTCCCCATATGGTCCTGTTTTAATACTATGACCTGTGGTGGCAGCCATCTTGGATTTCCGATCGGCATAAAAAACAGAAACTTTGTAGAGGACCTTCCAATGCTCATTCCTGGGCAGTTTGGTTTCAACTGTCCAAGTAGTTTCAGAGAAGCGTTTTGAAACATTTTTCCTATAGGGTCCAATGTTAAACTAAGTCCTGCCGTAGCCGCCATTTTGAATTTCATATCAGAACAAAAAACCTGAAGTTTGTAGAGGACCATCCAATGAACATTCATGTACAGTTTGGCTTTAATCATATTTGTAGTTTCTGAGAAGAAGGCATTTGAACATTTTCCCATAGGGTCCAATGTTAATCTATGTCCTGTGGTAGTGGCCATCTTGGAATTCCGATCGGCATAAAAAACAGAAACTTTGTAGAGGACCTTCCAATGATCATTCCTGGGCAGTTAGGTTTCAATTGTCCAAGTGATTTCAGAGATGAAGCGTTTTGAAACATTTTTCCCATAGGGTCCAATGTTAAACTAAGTCCTGCCGTAGCCACCATTTTGAATTTCATATCGGAACAAAAAACCTTAAGATTGTAGAGGACCATGCAATGAACATTCATGTACAGTTTGGCTTTAATCATATTTGTAGTTTCTGAGAAGAAGGCATTTGAACATTTTCCCATAGGGTCCAATGTTAATCTATGTCCTGCGATGGCGGCCATCTTGGATTTCTGATCGGCATAAAAAACAGAAACTTGGTAAAGGACATTCCAATGATCATTCATTTACAGTTTGGGTTCAGTCAGTTCATTAGTTTCAGAGAAGAAGATCTTTGAAACAGAGCATATTATTGGCCCTGGCAGCCATGTTGAATATCCGACTGGAACGAAAAACAGAAAGTTTGTAGAGGACCACCCAAGGAACATTCCTGCTAAATTTGGTTCCAATCGGCCCAGTGGTTTCTGAGAAGAAGTTGAAATGTGAAAAGTTTACAGACGACAGACAACAGACGACGGACGCCAAGTGATGGCAATAGTTCACCTGGACCAAAGGTCCAGGTGAACTAAAAATATATAGTCAAACCCAGGTGCCTCGAACTCGGATGGCTCGAACTGATTTGAAAGTCCGGTCAATTTCCCCTATATTTCTAAGTAAAAAAAACCTTGGTGCCTCGAACTCGGATGGGTCGAATACCATTGATGGCTCGAACTGATTTGAAAGTCCTGTCAATAATAAAATCACGAGTTTTACCATGGCAAACTCGAACAAGGCAATTTAATTGACAGATGTATGTTACGGTTGAATGTGCTTACTGGAAGGTGTGATAAATGTCAGATTACCAACAGATAATTGTTTACTTAACAATTACAGGTAGAGGGATAAACTTGTCATCATTTGTGTTAATTAGTCATTAAATTCAGCTGTGGCTTGATTATTGATCATTTATTAAAATTAATAAAGAACAATTATTGAACCCGAGCCTACACTCGACAATAATTAAAACAATCAAATGTTTACAATCGTAATAAAGTTGATTAAAACAATATTTAAAATTGTTATTACATGAATTATTATTATTGAGTGTTATTTTTATTTTAAAATATTTTTTTTTTATAGTGCTGGGATCAAATAATATCAAACTGCGTGGTCTCAAGGTTCATCTAAATACCAAAAACAAAAGAAATGTACTCGTTCTGAAAGCTATTTTTATAATATACAAATAATCAAAAAGCAAAATGTGACGATTTGTTGGAAGAAAGCAGCCAAGGAAATAAAAAGTTGAAGAAAACATTGATTTGTGTCAAATGTGACACAAAAAATTTAAGATTTCAATTAATGTGCAACACATTTCATGAGGTGAAAAGGATACTGAATAGTTTCGCAAGCATGCAAGTGGGAAGGCGCTGTTAGTTATAACAAGGTAGTGCAAACTAAAGTATTTCACTTCTGATCGTAATCTTAATATCTAAGTGTACAAAATTTAGCATTCATAGTTCTTGTCCAAAGTAAAAAAATAGTACACAGAAATCTTCTATGGCATTCATGCAAGGACATATAAAAAATAAATACCATTTGTATACAGAATAAATTTTGTAGTAAAGACAACATTAGAACAAAGTATTAATACACAAAGAAAAACATCACAACTTATATTACTTTGTAGACGTAAAAATAAAAAGCACTATAAATTTGTATCATGTGGATTTTCAGTTTGATGGTATTTTTTTTTCTTTTTAGCCCAAAAAAAAAAAAAAAATTAAATAATTTTTTTCATGCTGGAGAGAGAAAATTTGAATAATTTCATTTGATTGACATATGGGTGACACTGTAAAAAAATTCTTCTGTGTTAATTTTGGTCACAAAATTGACAAATCGAAGATCGAAGGGAAGAATAAAAATGAAGATATTTCACAGTAATGTAAATGTTCAATCAAATGTAGAGTCTTAAAAATACTGAGTATTTCCTCATTCAATTGAAACCTTTTATTCAAAATTGTTTTCTTTTTCCCAAACAACTTCTCAAAACTTTTTTGGGTCATATTTGTAAGAAAAATCAAAATTTACAGATTCAATTAAAACTAACTGTGTCTTTGATAAATATAGTATGCTCTTTCAATTCTTTTATTAAAATGTCTGAAAAATGACTTTCTCAGTAACATAGGGCATTCAGTATTTTTTGTTAATCACTGGTTTATTATATCTTAAATCATAAATATCATAAAAAAAAAAAATACCATCATATAAAATAAACAAAAACAAAAAACAAAAAACAATTAATTGAGGGGAGAACATTTAAATTGTAGAATATATCAAATTACTTTTGATTGCACGCAACATTAAAGAAAATTATACATTAATGATGAATAATTACATATTTTATAAACAACCAATTTAATAAAAGTTCCTAAAAATTATTTTGTTCTACAAATGAGTTTCTTCTGTGTTTTTATTTATTGGTGGGGGCGGCGGTGGTGGTGTAGGTCGCGACGGTCTTGCACTACCCAGTTGGCTTAAGCGGTTAATTTGACTATGCCTGTGCCCAGCACCATCTATAGAGTCTGGTGAATTATTTGTTAAACTACCTTGGCCGTTTTCTTCTGATGTCACTGCCGCTGATAAAACTGTGTCGTTAGCACTTCCTGCTGATGCCGATCGTTGATGATTCGGTGCAGCAGGTGGAGGTTTATTAGGTCGATCAGGAGGTGGACCTGAGGGCCTATCACCGTGTGAAATTGTGGAAGCTTTATGAGGAAGACTGCCAGGTTTGTCTGCCACTGGGGGTTTATCTGGCGATGCTCTAGTTTTTGTTGCACTTGTTTTTTCTTCATTTGATTCTGGTTGGGCCCCACGAGGCCATGTTTGAAACTGGCCTGCATTGGATTTCTGAAAACTTGCTGTCACAGCTATTGAGTATGGCCTCTCTGGAGGAGGAGGGGGTGCAGGTTTTAACTTACTGGTATGTCTACGATGAGCCCTTGGAGATGATACTTCACTGCAATCAGAAAAAAACCATATACCGTTTTAATGTAGTTACAGTTACTGATTTGTTTTAATTATGAAATATCAATTTCAACATTCTAATTATACAGTTAAGTAATCATATAAAAATTGTTTTCAATATAACATAACATGCTTACTGTGATTAATAAAGTGAATTGACAATTGTATTTCTACATTCCTATATATGAGTCATAAAAAAATACCAAATTGTTTCAAATTAAGGACACATCTACGTAGAGTCTCATTGGGGGTGTCCAATCCCACAATCCTGCCTGCTCTTTCTACGTTTCATGAATCCCACTTAGCATTTTGTGAGTTTCACATTTCTCGCTTAGGCAGAATTAGATATATGTCGTATATTGTTGTGACAAAATGACAATTACAAAAGCTGAATATATATAGAATCAAGAATGAATATTACAAAAAGGAAAATAGGAATATAATAACTATATGATACAAGAAAGATAAAAGAAATAAGAATAAAGTGCCATTCTCATTAGTCTGCAGAAATGTCAAAATTGTGAATGCAACACAATTGCATAATTCAGGAATAAAACAAAAGATATCAACATCAAATTTTTATTCCCTGCTTAATCAATTAATGATTTTCATGAGCTCTCAAACTCATTTTTGTTATTTCACACATCCAGTAACTTTCCCTAGTCATGTTTATGAAAAATTGGCTTTTTCTGAGTCTCGTTTAGACCTCAATGAGACTCACTCTACTGTATCCTTTAGTTAGATTTAATATGCTTTTGTCATCTAATGATTATTCCTACAGTATCACAATCTAATCTGAACAGTCATCTAATGATTATTCCTACAGTATCACAATCTAATCTGAACAGTCATCTAATGATTATTCCTACAGTATCACAATCTAATCTGAACAGTCATCTAATGATTATTCCTACAGTATCACAATCTAATCTGAACAGTCATCTAATGATTATTCCTACAGTATCACAATCTAATCTGAACAGTCATCTAATGATTATTCCTACAGTATCACAATCTAATCTGAACAGTCATCTAATGATTATTCCTACAGTATCACAATCTAATCTGAACAGTCATCTAATGATTATCCTACAGTATCACAATCTAATCTGAACAGTCATCTAATGATTATTCCTACAGTATCACAATCTAATCTGAACAGTCATCTAATGATTATTCCTACAGTATCACAATCTAATCTGAACAGCAGTTTCAGATGAGAAAATCTTTTAAATGTTAGCTAATCAGATAACATTATTGGTCTTGTCTGACATTGTAAATTTCCTTGGGGCCTCTTGTCTGTGTTGGCTTTACAATCAGGAAAAAAAAATCATTGTTATGTAGAGGACCATCCAATGAACAGTTTAGTTTCAATTTTTCAGTGGTTTCAGTAAAGAATGAAATGTAAATTTTTATTGATGATGACTACAGATGAAAAGTGATGAAAATAATGAACATGACTATAAGGGCTGTGAGTTCGAATCCCACTCATGGCGAGGTGTTCTCGATACAACATTATGTGATGAAGTTTGTCAGTGACTTGTGACAGGTCGGTGATTTTCTCTGGGGCCTCCACCAATAAAACCGACCGCCATGATATAACTGAAATATTGTTGAAAGTGGCTTTAAACACCATAATCCTAATCATAACATTTATAGAATACATTGAAAATGATACGTTCTGTAAACATGGAAAAAATTTCATTATTTCAGGTCAAAATATCAGAAATATCAAAATATAAGGAAAATCAGCATATTTCAACCAAAACATGTTGAAACATTTCATTTAATAATTATATTGTGTGAAGAAGCAGAATAAAATTTATTTACATATGGATTTACTCATGCAGAAACAGTGATTGATGGTTAGGGTTAGAGTTAAGGTGTTTAATGCCATTTTAAAACAATATTTCAATTACATCGTGGTGGTCAGTTTTATTGGTGGTGATCGATGGTAGAAATTCAATTTCTGTGTTATATGTTACTACATTCTGCATAAAAATAACTAAATTAATTTGAAACTTACACTTCTGCTAAAGGTGCAGTAAGGTTTGACCCAGATTCAGATTTATGAAATGGCGGACCAGGTCTATTCTTTAAAGTATCTTCCTCAAAACCATACATCTCATCTGGATCTAACATGTCATGATTGTCTGACATGCGAGATGTGTTTGGTGGACAAAATGATGACAAGTTGCCAAATTCAACCTCTGCAATAAAAAAAAGACAAGTCATAAATGAGATTTATTTTTCTGTAACAGCAATTAGTAAGAAAGGATATGGATGTAATTAAACATGAAAGACTATTCAACATTACACTTACTGACTTGGACACAAAATAAAGTAAAGGAACAGAGGTTTTATTTCTATTCTATGCTTCACAGTTGCAGTAGGGTCTTCAATAATGAGCATAACTCATACCCTCAAATGAGTGTGAAACGGCCACTAGCGTGTAGTTGAGCTGTACTCTTTACTCCTTTACTTCGATAAAGCTGTATAACACATCTTTTTTTGATATTTTAACCAAATTTGACCACTTAAGTGTTTCAATGTCCTTTACAAAGGCAGAATATACCAAGAAAACAACTCCCTTAATTGATTTCATTTAAATTTAAATATTAATATTAATATTAAAACTTTCAATTTTTTTTTACATAAGAATGATGGCAGTCTGTGTTACAAAATATGTAAATGTCATCTAGAAACTGATACTGTCACTTTCAACAGAAGTAAACACAATATTGTTCAACAGAATACCATTGTTAAAAATAGCAACAGAAGTAAACACAATATTGTTCAATAGAATACCGTATTAAAAATAGCAACAGAAGTAAACACAATATTGTTCAACAGAATACTGTATTAAAAATAGCAACAGAAACAAACACATTGTATGACAATAAAGTCTGTAACTGACATTGTGTATGTTAAAATGGTTACAGCAGACATGGAGAAGTAGATCATTAAAGCCATTAGGATCACAGAGAATACCATGAACAAGCACTGCAGTCCTTTGTAAAATTTTAAAGAGACATATTTCAATTGGAAAGGACAAAAAAAACACTACTTTTGAACTGATCTTAAATGTTAGTTGCATACATTACATACTTGATGATCTAGTATTAAAATTTAAAAATCATATTACTTTCCTTAATTAAACATATGAATACTTTGCTACCTTATAAAACTCATGGGAGGGACCATCATGGTTGCGATCGTATGGTAGTTGGATTTACAACTACCTATGCAATCAGTGCCTATCACCACTAACGTTATAACTGAATTATTGTTGAAAGTGGCATTAAACACCATAACCCTAACCCTAATCCCTCTAGGTAGCAAAAACACAGTAAATTACTAGTAACAGTATTTTAAATCTCATGCTTTCATTCACATATTTTATTACAGCTATTAGTCTTTAAAACAAAACTAAAATAAAAACAAAAACAAAACAAAAAATGCACAAACTAATAACTACAACAAAACAGTGTTATCACAAAACCATATCTAAATTAAAAGAATGTTTACTTTAATTATAGCAACTATTAACATTAGTATTTTTTCTTAACTATCTCTTATTTTAAAATAATCAGAGGCCTGAATCTCTCTGAAAGCTTAAAACTGCTTTATACATTTACATGTACACATGTAATTCATAAGAAAGATAATAATGGGCTATGTTGAGTGCAGCGTGATACGACTGCAGCATGCTAATAAACAGGCCTTTCAATAAGGGGGGGGGGTATCAGGTAATTGGTGCCTCCTAATTTCAAAGACCATTGCATTAAGATATTCATGAAAAATGTTCAAATTTTAATAAAAAGTACTGTTTGGTAATATTTATGTATTTGAATACTTGAAAAATATTGAAAATCCTGAACAAGGGAAAGTTGAACAAGTGTATAAAAAAAGGAAGTGTGGACGTAGTATTTTACTTGACACAGTAAATTACTGCACACAGTAGCAAGTTGAAAACAGTAATATGCTGGAGACAGTAATTTGCTGGACCCACTGTATTTTGAACATTGAAAAAATAATGAAACAATCAATTCAAAGAAAAAACATATCAATCTTGTCAAAAATATAAATTGTGTAAATCTTCAAACATTCAAAATATAAATTGTGTAAATCTTCAAACATTCAAAATATAAATTGTGTAAATCTTCAAACATTCAAAATGTAAATTGTGTAAATCTTCAAACATTCAAAATATAAATTGTGTAAATCTTCAAACATTCAAAATATCAGAATTTGTGCAGTATTTAGTCTCTTTTCTATAAAAAATAGTTCATTTTCTGCATTGACTACCAAGATCAAATTTTGGAATTGGGCACTTGTGGCCTGTTTCGGTTGAGTTTATAATGGAAACTGTAAGAGGTAGAGGAAATCTAATGACAGACATTCGGAAGCTCTCAGTATAATCAATTCAAAGAAAATATCTGCATCAAAATTGGATGAAAAATACATTTTTATATATCTTTCAAATATGCACAAAAAAAAATGAATTTGGGCCCCTTTTAAACATGCGATATTTTAACACCATACCATAATACCAGTCCACTGGAAATTTTTGCAGTTGTATACAATCTAATCTAATCCAAAAAAAATTAATATGATCATTGGTCAGACCAATCCAGTGATCATTCATAGCCGATTGGTTTAAAGTGCTCAGAAGACGTTTCCCCTAGAATCCATGGTTTTGTTATTGTCTTAGTGCTTAACGCCACTTTCAAAAATATTTCAGGTATATCATGGCGATCAGTTTTATTGGTGGAGGAAACCCGAGTACTCAGGGGAAACCACTGACCTACCACAAGTCACTGACTTTATCACATAATGTTGTATCACCAACAGAATCCAAGTTCCAACAGTGATGGCCATCTTTTATTTGTGATCAGCAGACCATATCAGAAAAGTTGGAAAATTCCAACATCATAAGTATATGAATGACAACATTAACAAAGTAATGTTTGAAATAGGGATGCATTTGGATGAGGCATGGTTTTATTTGCATACATCAGACATTCTAATGCAGTTGTATATGCAAAGTCTATTCTGACTGGATGGCGTCAAATAATTGCAGGCATCAATTATGTGATTGATGAGGTCAAACAGTTTGCGCATTCGGAACAATGTTGATCCGGTTAATTAAAAATGCAAATAAATGCTTATTTATCAGAAAATACATTAGAATGGAAATAAATGTAACATATTTTAAGATTTGTCAGCATCAATTATGATTTTATAGTTGCAAATCTTTGTTTACATCACCAGTAAACTCAATTTGCAACCATCAATTGATGCTAGTTACTCTTCAAATACAACAGTTATCTCCTGATTAAAATTAAATTAAATGATTGGCTTTCACAGGACTCTTGCTCATTTTATTTTGCTTGGATGCAGTGTGAGAGATCTAACATTAGAGTTTGTGTCAGAGGTCAAAGTTTGAATAAGGTCACAACCTTTTGCGGATCAGTGAAAATCATTCTTGCAGTTTCTATCCATCCTATCAAGCAGCCATTTCTTTACAGGTGTTCGGTTATCCAATGAATCACCTTTCCAACTTCAAAAATTACAAAATAAATATGATTGATCTGCAATATATTCGATTTCGTGTTAATAACCCACCCAAATCCAACCCATTTTCGGTTATCGTTTTTCAGGTTGCATGGGGGGCTGCCATTTTATCTATTTTGATATCGTGACTTGTCTCCCTTTGCAGCAATTCAGTAAGAACTACCACTGATAACATTAGTCGACTTCACTGTGAAAATTTTGGGATCGTGATTCTGATTGGATGATCGACTTTCTGACGTGAACTCTAATGGGATGTTGTTAAGTCTCCCACACAGCATCCAAGCAAACAAATGTGTGGAGATCTAATTTTAATTAGATTGCTGTATAATGTAACTGTACAAATATTATACTGAGTGAATAATATATATCACAAGATTGAGAGTCTAAATAAATATTACGAAAGAGGCAATATATATGGTGCAATAAATAATTCAGTATAAACAAAAACTTATCTAAAACATTATGATTGACAACAATCTGAAGTTAAGTGTGATAACGAAAATATGATACTGCTATACAGTAAAACAAAATATACAACTAATTAATTAATTAATTTATTTTATATAATGTATATGAAGAATGAATCACTTTATATAATGAATAGAAAAGCAGTGAATGCATTGAATGATTCATAAACTGATAAGATAAAACTCTCTGGTAAACAAACATTTCTTGCTGTCATTTTACTTTTTGTTTTAATTTAAGTTTCAGACACACAAACATTTGTAATAAAGAGAGTTTTAGCAAATGAACCAATCTAATCAAAATTTGACGTTTGCTGGATCTAGTCAATATCTAACAACATACTGTATATGGTCAAGTCAGGGATCATGTTTTCAACCAACCAATCAGCTACAATGGTAAAATATCTTGAGGCATTAAAAACTGGAGCTCTTGTCTGATTGGTCAGTATACTTTACTGTCTAGCATATAATTGGACGGTCAAAGATGAATGACCGGTATATACCTAACATGACTCCATACCAGATATTGTTAGATGTTAATGTATAAGGGCAAAAACACACACAAAAAAAGAGAAGGAAAAACCCCAAGAAACATCTTATTTTAATTAGATTGGCTAATGAACATATATCATATTGATAGTTTACTATATAAACATGGCATTAATTATTGGTATACACAAAAACATAAAATACAAGTACACTGAGGTGTGGATGGAAGAAAAATGATTAAAATATAGAATGTTATAAAAAATACATATTTTTTTTAGGAAAAATGGCAAAAATACAACAATGACTAAATCATGCCGATACATATCTCCATTCTCTAACATCAAAACATATCTGAATACTGGAGCAAGCAAAAGGGTATCAGGCAAGGAAACAAAAAAATTATATACATGGCAACGTTATAATTTTGAAATTTCAAAAATTAAAACAGTTTGAACCTTTTTTAAGAAAATAGATGACCATTATGTACAATTAATTCTGGTTTTATCAACTTAAATAGGAAGCAGTTTTCTACGATATTTTCATGATAAACTATGGTCCTTATGTATAGTCTATTAAATTTCTATAGAATCGTAAATAAGTAACTAAAATCAGGTTAACATGTGTTTTTTCTCCTCAATATCTTATTTTAAAATAATTTATGAAAACTATCACATATAATTTCTTCTGTAAAGAAGAGTTTGAAGATACCAAAGGGGTAATGAGAATCTATAAAATATTAGCTACAGGAGTGAAATAGAATAATTTTTCATTCCATGAGTAAAAAATGTGAAAATAATCAGAATACAAGACAAAGTAATCTTAGCAATGCAAAAATATGTCTTGATATTTAAATAACTGTTTTCGTAAGTTTTCTGCTAACCTTGAATAACTGAGTCTAAGAGAAAGTGTTTATCTGCTTCACATTGATATAAGCAGATTTGATTGTATGATTATATGTCAGAATAAGTAATGTCAATATATACTACATTATTTTGACATCATAAATAAACTGACCTCAAATATGAAAAATAAAATCATCTAATGATGAGAAAAGATGCAAAAAAGTGATAAATGATATAAATCCTGAGCTAATAACAGGTTTCTGTGGACAAACTGTCTCATGTTTTATCCTGCACTAGTTCAAATTGCATTGACTGGATAAATTTTTGCTTTATAAGTTCACTGACCAAAATATATCTATCGGTACATGATTCGTTTAGAGCGACAGTCAGAAAATGGTATGTGTATGTAATAGAATAAGCACAGACGTGATTGTGGACCATTAAAAGAAAAAATTACACTTCTTTTTGCTCTATTCATAAAATTTGCCATATTTTGTAGGACTATTTCACATAACAGGATAAACACAATGTACATACTGGTGTCAGTAAAACCAAATATTTGCACTCGCTGCGAAAAAGGTGAGGAAAGATTGCCAAATACTTACTTTTTTACATGATTCAAAAGTTCTTACAAATAAATGTTATATTTTCCGACAACATACATACATTTTCAGTGTGCGAAATTAGCAGTAGACACATAGACAATGTCTATGCGAAATCATGCTGGTCTATGTCAAATTTTCAAATTTTGTATATAATGTACAGTGAGGTCTATGTAAAATAGAGATTGGTCTATGATACCACAAAATTTAGTTTTGTATACTGCATTTTGTATATTGTATATATATTATGGGTTTACGACATTTCAAATACTTTAAATAAAACTATTTTGAGGATGTATTTTTCTGAGAAGAAAAGCAAGATGCTATGAATATGATTTTTTAAAATGAAACTTTGGATATTTGAGCTATAAAATGAATTCCTATAGAAATGAGACGCTATCAATTTCTAATGCTCTATTTACAAAGGAAAAAGGTCAATGAAGACTGCTATGGAAAAAAAAGGTTCAAACTGTTCAACAATGAGGTATAATAAAGTCCAGAATAAAAACGCATGCTAATAAATAATATACATAGACATTGTCATTTGATCTGACCTGGTTGGAGAGAACATCTCTTATTTGCCGTAGATACCCTGTTGCTTCTCCCAATTTTGTGAATCTGTCCACTCGATGCCGATGGTTCTTGCCTTTGTTGATGCTTGATATCCCATATTCCACGTACTTTAGTCAAATAGTTTGATATATTTCCGTCACCAAGTGAATGTAAAGCAAACATAGTACTATATACATCAGAGTGGACACTTTTGGCAACAGGAGGAACAGAACTGGAGCGAGTATATAGAGCAGAGCTATCATTGCTACATGAAGCATTAGTGTTAGTTGTTAAAGATTTACTATGGTGACTAATAACACTGTAACGTGGTGAGTTATATGACTTAGCAAGATCACCTGGGCTCTGATCAGAGCTATGTGACGATTTTTCTGCAGGTTGCTCAAACCCATACACCGACTGATAAGAAGGAGGTACATTGTCAGTGACTACATCAGAGTCTGACATGCTATCGGCAGAGTGATGTGACGTGATAGGCCCTGCTGCTGTTGTGGTGATTATTTCACATGCTCTCGTAATAGATGACTGATTATTGGATGCTTGCATGGGAGTGACAACAGCTGTCGTGACTGATGTGCCATTGTCTCTTGAGTTGCTAGATAAGCGAGGGGGTGCAGAACCCTTTGTTGCTTGATGAAAGTCTATATCTGTGTAAAATGTTATAGAACAGACATATATTTATACGTGTACAATCTGTCAGCATGTAATATATATATATTTGGAAATGCATATATGGTACTTTAATTTTACACTGAAACATATTTTAATTATATACTATTGGAACAAGCATGGAAATAAAGATTATAGGGACAATGGAGAAATATTTCATGTACAGTCAAACCTGCCTTAGGGAACAACCATTTAACTTGACGGGGGAGGTGGGAGAGGTTATGGTTAATATACTGATCTGAATTTTTTTTTAAACAGTTGGACAAATTTTTATTTCTTTTTCAATTGCATTCTCTAAACTAAATTTTTTTCTTTTCTTACCAAGTCAAAACAATACTCTTAAACCAGATTATTTTTTTTATACTATAATAAATATGTAAAGCAGAATATTTTTTTTGTACTGATCTGAATTTTTTTTTTATACAGTTGGACACATTTTTATTTTTTTTCAATTGCAATCTCTAAACTAAATTTTTTTCTTTTCTTACCAAGTCAAAACAATACTCTTAAACCAGATTATTTTTTTTAATACTATAATAAATATGTAAAGCAGAATATTTTTTTGTGGCCAATGCTGTGGCAGATTATTTAATTTCTTTACCTTCCAAATCATAATCCTTTTTTTAGGAAAAAACCATAACCCCCCCTTCAAGTTAAATGGTCGTTCCCTTAAAGGGCACCTCTATATTACAAATTACTGTCTATAAAGGGCAGCCTCATTTCCCTCATTAATGAATAGTACATATAATATTAACCTGTACATACATGTAAAGGGCAGATTTGCAGGTTTCCTTTAGTGCTCTTTATAAACAAGTTTGACTGTATACTAAGCAATAAAAACTGAACAAGAAATTGATTTACCTTATATAACTGGTTTTATTGCGAGAGAAAATAATTTTTTTGAAATTATCTTTTAATAAACATTTGAGAAAACCGAAATGGCAATCAAGAATGGACAATCAATAGACACAGGCAACATTGGACACATGACACAGAAGTTTTCAGCAAAACTGGAAATAACAACAATTTTAAAGGGTTTAATGAAGATCTTCTACTATAACAAGATACTACTGTAACAGGAAGTCACAAGGGGATGCTTTAAAATTGCAGTATGATCTGAACATGATAATTTGTTTGTCAAGCAACTCTTGTGCTAAAGAAGTCACTTTTGTATTTGAAATGCTTATTATGAATTTAACAACCTTAAATTTTCACTGAAATGGCTGAAAAACCACCCAAAAATTCAAATGACGAGTTTATTGCTTCCAGTTCCATTTTGTGAAAAGTTTTAAAAGGATCAATATTTAAAGAGGGAAACTTGATAAGACCGAAATAAACTGACTAAGAATGAAATCAGATGGCGAACACTGAGAGTTGTTTTGCACTAAATTATTGTCTAATATCATTGACAGGCATTTTAAATACAAAAGAGAAAAACAATTTTAACACAAAAATGAGGTATCAATTATTAAAGACAATTCTTAATAACTGTATATTTTGCTTTAATAAATGGGGTTTCTCAACTTAATAGCTGTTTTACCAAAACTGTTAGGTGATTATATTTCAAACTAATTATCCGAGTTACTGATATTTCTAAAATAGCATTTTAGAAATATAATAGCTTCAAATTACTATACTGTATCTCATTGTTAGTTAAACCAATAAATTATTCAATGTAAAACCAAAACTATTTAGAAAACCTCATTTTAATTAATTAGATATTGTCACTGCCCATTGGAATAAAAATTAACTTAAATGTCTTGAAAAAAGCTAATAGGCTTAGAAATTTTATATTCTAAAATTTTAAAATGAATATGGCAGGGAAATCAATTAATAAATAATATTACATCTCTTCAATATAAATATAGACAGACATATCATATTATCATTGAATTAAAGGAATAATAATATGAATATATATTTATAATAAAACATATATAACATATAATATGTCAAACAAAAACTTCAGAATCAGGTATTGTAGCAGAAAGAAAGAAATTAAAGGGTCCTTTGACTGAAATGGAAAAAAAATAATAACATGTAAACATCCAAAAATATCTCTAGATTTTCAAAAAGGGGCTACTGGTACATGTACTTTTACAAAAAAATGAATAAGTACCAGAAGAAACTGTGTACAATAAAATGTCTAGCTATTCCATAAATTTAAAGCATTTGTATCGAAATATATATATGCATTATTGTACTTTGATATTAAATGGTATTTTAGTTTTAAATATATAATGAATTTGTAAAAGTTTACACAACAAAACATTTTTAATATAACATTACGTAATACTAATTCAACAATAATATTCCTTAACATAAGTATGATTATAGTAATGTTGCACGCTACGCTATGATTTTTGAACATTTGATGTCAATAAAACCGCTCGTAGCCATTGGCTGTCGTTAATCCTCGTTAAATAAATAAAGAATAAAATTAATTAATGAAATTTAACATTAGCCTTTATATTAATGAGGACACCAGTAATAAGAAATGTATTTATTTTTTATCTAATGAAATGGTTATGATGATATATATCTATAACTTCAATATAAGATTACCTTCGGGGAAAAACCAGTTTGCATTAGAAACAATCATTTCAAATAGATTACTAATAGATCCACTGCTGGCCATACTAGCTCTGTAAAGATATAAACATCATGTGATACTTTGCATACAAAAAATCTCTAAATTGGTTTATGGTGTTTAACGTCACTTTCAACAATATTTCAGTTATATCGTGGTGGTCAGTTTTATTGGCGGAGGAAACCGAAGTGCCCAGAGAAATTCACTGACCTGTCGCAAGTCACTGACAAACTGTATCACATAATGTTGTATCAAGTACACCTCACCATGAGTGGGATTCAAATTCACAACGTTAGTGGTGATAGGCACTGATTGCACAGGTAGTTGTATATCCAACTACAATACGATCACGACCACGACCACGATAGCCACTCTCTAAATTGGATAAATAAAAATGTGTTGACACTATATCGTTATAGCATTTCTATATTATTGGGGCAATACTACAGTGAAAACTTGAGAGATCTCTCTTACTGGTTGGAATCCCATATACCATTTTAACCCTGCCACATTTTTGTGCCTGTTCCTGGATTTCCAACGTCATATGTCATGGTCTTTTTTTTGTGTTCCGTAAGTTAAGGTGGGAGGTGATTGTTCGTTTTTTTGATATAGGTGGAATTGTTGACAATCACTGTTTAAACTTTTCTTTTCATAATTATTGGAGACATATGTTTTTTCTGAGACCACTTTGAAATGTCAGAACTGGTCATAATCTGTTTAAGCTGAACCATGTTCCATTTTGTAAGCTTTGTATCCATATCTACATTAAAATTATATATCTTACTATGGTTTTCAGTAGATAAAAGACTTTGTCTTCAGTAACACTACCAAAAAACTTTTTTCTATTTTTTTTATTTATTAATTCTTAATTTTACATATTACATTACATAATGATTTCAATATTGGTTCATAGTGACAGAGTCTATAAAGCAATATACAGGTTTGTTTTTAAAAACTTACCCAGCATCCCCTTCCTGCCACAGTAGATTAGGTCCAATTACAATGGCTATATTACTAGGTGTCATTTTATTTATATCTGACTTCTCTGTTAGTTTTGATAAGAATTTAACTAAGTATCTGAAAATGAGCAAAGAATGCATTTAATTAATACATGTATAGCAAGTTTATTTTCCATATATCCTGGAAAAACAAAGAAATGTAAAACTCTTTGTATTGATTTTTTAATCTATATTTGAACAAAATTTGAAAAAATATATATACAGTAAAACCCCGCTTTATTGCCCCTCGATTCACCGCCAAGAATTTCTGCAGTCCCGTTTTCCGTATGTAGTAATAACCCCATTAAAATGCCAAACTCGCATACCGCCATCCGCCACGGTAACTGAAGATCAAACGGTCAATTTACTGTTATTTAAACCTCGATCATAATGCCAATCAATAATGTCACACCTCGGTGATTTTAGAATGCCTGTCAATCAAGGTAAGTAAACAAGCAGTCAAGGCAAATAGATATCGCTGTGAAAACAGTTAATTGTTTTCTTTACAATAAAATTTTACAACCCTGAACTGATTACTTTTCATTCTGAATAAAGCTTAATAAATTTGTTTGTGTGTTCTTTCATTTGTGTTGAAAATGTCGACGCCTAAACGTAAAAGAAATTTGCTTGATTTTCGACAGAAAAGAGAAATTGTAGAAATTAAGAATCCATCGATATATTGGAAAATGATGTCCTCCAGTGACCTCGACTTTCTGAACATTAATGAAGAAATAAGTGCAAGCCTTCCTTGTAATGGGTTATAATCCACGTGAACATGTTGTGAATTATTTGATTGTGAATGCATGCGTAAACACGACAGAAATGTTTATATGTGAATAGATTTTTAACAACTTCCGGTTATAGAAATCAAATTTTTTTCCAAACCATACACTGACGGTGACACGCTTCTAAGTGTTGTATAAACATTTTTCAATTAAAGTATAACACCCTTGGTTCTATAAACATATTTTATCACCTTTCTTTAAACAATTAATGATCAATTATCCATAAGTTAACTGTACTTTTGCCCCGGGGACAGAATTAATCTTGTGACACGACAACGAGTGAGAAAAAAACCGTTATTGTTCTTTTTTAAGTTGTGATAAACAAAAATTGAAAATAAAATGGAGAGTAAATATTTGTAAGACGTAAAAACGAATTTAATATATATTAAAGGAAACTGCTAGTATACGTGCTAACAACGTAATTTCAGTAGATTTTTTTTCTTTTCAAGTTCGATAAAATAAATTCTGCTAAATTTACAAATGCCGAAATTTTCTACAACTGTCAAAATGAAACTTATATATTAGATGTGACGTGGCCAACAATGTCATAGTCGACGGCATTTAATTATTATTATAATTATCATTAGTATGAGTATTTAGTATATTTTATGGGCAGATTTGTTCATTGTAACGTACAATATTTATATTTTTATTTTGTAATGACTTTGCCCCTTGTGGGCCCTCTATTAGACAATAAAAAAAATTCTTATTCTTATTCTTATATTAGAATATTTATTAAAATTTAAATTGTAAGTGATAATACTCATTTCCGGTAAACTTGTCAAAATCAAACCGTCAGTCATTCCAAATTGAAAATCAAACTGTTGACGGTTTTCTGTCCTTACTCAGTTTATCGCCAAACTCGTTACAACGCCAACATCTGGCTGAACAGATGGTGGCGGTTTAACGAGGTTATACTGTACTAGAAACTATTTATTTTTAATTGACATTAAAATAAATCTCTTTTTTATTTTACAAAGTAAGAAAATAAGACTGGGTTGCACAAACCTCAATTAAATTTTAAGTCTCAATTAAATCTTCAGTGCAAATTAAATTCCTGTACATTTCAAGTAAATTTAAGTGTCAATTGACAATTAAATTTAATTGAGAGTTGTGCAAGCCAGTCGAGAACTGTACAGGAAGCAGAAAAGTTTTTAAATAATAATATAAATTGTTGTGATACTTACCTAAAATTATTATAATTAGGTTCAGGTAAATCATGTACAACATTCCATAGTGCTTGTAATCTCTGGGTTTGAGGCCTAAAATAAAGATATCACTGAGTAACTCTTAAATTCAGTCAATAATGAAAATCGTGCACGATGCATTAAATCTTATAAATATAGCTTAACTAATCCTGGTTTACAATTATCACAAAAAAATATTTCACAAGTGACAATAACTCATGAAAAGGCTGATCACATGAGTGGGTTCTTGTGTTAGGGGTATGGTGTTTAATGTCACTTTCAACAATATTTCAGCTATATCGTGGCAGTAACTTTTATTGGTGGAGGAAACCGGAGAACCCGGAGAAAACCACCGACCTGTCACAAGTCACTGACAAACTTTATCACATAATAGTGTTTTTGGTCATGTAATACAGTAGAACTTCGCTGGCTCGAACTCGAAGGGACTGTCAAAATGTGTTCGAGCTATCGGAAGTTCGAGCCACCGAGGTCCCGTAATTTTAGAAAAAAAAATCTGATTCTGACCCGGGACAGCTTCACTACGCTTTGATAACTGGTGCACAGTACCATGGACCTTTGTCGTAGAAATATTTAATCCTTTAGAAAGTTCTCAAAGACTACGGCTTCTGAATACCTCTTTGGTATCTTCAAACGTTGCTGAGAAACATTTTTTTCCCTTTGTTCGCGATCTATTTTATATACAGGAAACATGAGGTCAGGTGTTAACAGTTGAATCGATATCGGTATAATGCTTGAAAATTCGGATATATATTTCTAATGGCCAATTTTCAAATTTTAGCCAGTGATCATTTTCTCTTTTTTTATTTGAATTTGAAGCAATTATATTTGTTTCTTTGGTATCATATGGACATAAAAACTCAGGTTAATCGGAATTTCACTACTAGTACATTTCTATTTTTTGGGTATTTAGATGAACCTTGAGATCACGCAGTTTGATATTATTCAATTCCAGCAACTATAAAAATTAAAATAAACCACTCTCAATAATACTAATTCATGTAATAACAATTTTAGATATTGTTTTAATAAACTTTATTACGATTGTAAACATTTGATTGTTTTGATTATTGTCAAGTATAGGCTCGGCTTGGTACAAACAGCGACATGTGTCTCAGGTTCAATAATTGTTCTTTATTTCTCGCAATTTATCTTTTGATAATCAAGCCACAGCTGAATTTAATGACTAATTAACACAAATTATGACAAGTTTATCCCTCTACCTGTAATCTTTAAGTAAACAATTATCTGTCGGTAATATGATATTTATCACACCTTGCTGTAAGCACATTCAACCGTAACATACACCTGTCAATTAAATTGCGATGTTCGAGTTTGGCATGGTAAAACTTGTGAATTTATTATTGACAGGACCATTTATTGAGTTCGACTGTTCGAGGTATCATTGTTCGAGCGAAAGGGGTTATTTTTACTTAGAAAAATAAGGAAAATTGAAGGGACTTTCAAATCAGTTCGAGCCATCCATAGTGTTCGACCCATCAGAGTTCGAGGAACTGAAGCTTGACTGTACTTAGAAACAGATCAGTAAAGGAAACACACATGTATTGATATTCTTTGTCACATAATTGCAGTCTTACTTACTTACTAAGTATTACTTATATCCTAAAGTGACTGTGAAAGGGTCCCATTGAGAGATACTATGCTATGCTAAAAACAAGATAACAGTGAGACTTGAACTCACATAATTATTTGGTTTTCAGATATTTGGACTGCGAGCTGATGAAGGTTATTCCAGAAACATGTTGTGCACACTAAATTTGATATCTGTTGCAAGTCACTGACAAACTTTATCACATAATGTTGTATCAAGTCCACCTCGCCTGAGTGGGATTCGAACTCACAACTTTAGTGGTGCTAGGCACGGATTGCACAGGTAGTAGTAAATCCAACTACCATACGATCACGACCACGACGACCCCTTATACATAATGTGTTATTATCTTGAGAGGAGATGATTCAAGAATACTTCACAGTACTTACAATGATAAGACTTTCATAAAATCTGAATATAAATTATGGGTTAACAATGGTTCTGGAAGTTCTCTAAGGTACTGTTTCAATGCTCCTGTAAAAAAGAACAAAAAATTTCTTGAACTGAAATGGATTAAAATAAACACATTAATGTTGTATTCATGTATAATACATAGAATAAATACTTGAGGTGACATATCTTATCTTTGCTCTCGACTGGAGTCAAAAACAATTAGACCTCCATATGGCAAAATGCTGTTTGCTTTAGACACACCAGCAAAGCAACGTGCACCTTCAAAGGGTGACTTCTTTGCCCAAATTGCATGGTTGTGTGAGACGTAATTCTACAATATAAGATTATAAAGAAGGTTGGTGAAGGGACTTTAATTATCTGAATGGCAAATAAATAAAATGGGCATATGCATTGTAATTAAATTTATTATATCTTATAAATTAGAGTAAATTCTAAAAACATAATATCCTTAACGATCAGATTTCATTTAAAAGTTTCACATACCTGCCACACTATGTATGTCTAGAGCGTACTCATCCATATCAACAACACCGGCATCAAATGATGTCTGTAATATAATAGTATAATTAGTGTGTAGATCAATATATATGTAAGACTCAGATCCACGTCCAGTCTCTAATCGACGTCCAATCCTCAAATCGGTGTCCAATTCTCAAATCTATGGCCGTTTCTCATTTTCTCAAATCGACTTCCAATGACGTCACTGACGTATGCTTCTAATGACATCACACCCGTTAGGGCAGGTTTTTGAAGCAATGATGGAGAGGCGACAAAACCAGATTCCAGATGAGTGATTGTTGATGACATAAAATGCCTGGTTTTTTTTAATAGTTACTGTAGATAAAATCTTATTGTGTTTATTCGGGCCCTATTGACTGTAATTTGAGGAATCATTGAAAACACTTATTATTTCGATAATAACTCTATTGATATTAGAAAGTGAAAAAATGTGCTAAGAAAAAAAATAACAACAAATTTAAATAAAAGATTAAAAAACACATGTAAAACAAAACTGTCATTACATTTATTTCTCAATTTACAGTATGTGGCTTTTGTTTCATTGTTTTGTCCCGAATACAACTATTAAAACAGGAAAATGAGTATTATAGCAGATATTTCAGGCTGCACAAATATTAAAAATCAAACATATAATAGAATATGAATATCTACATAAAAACTGCTTGAAAGCATCCATCATTTTGAATTTTGGACTTTCGACTCCATTCAATGTCGCATTAGATTTTTCTTTCAAACTTATTTAAGTTGCTGGTGAGCTTTTTTGTAGACGAAACAAGGGTCAGGCACACTGAATTTATGCTAGGAACTTTGAGGCTTTGCATTCATTTGACATAATATGCAATGATGCAGGTGATGTACAAACTTGAATCGGCCATAGATCTGAGAATTTGGAAAAGGACGCCGATTTGAGAATACCCTTAAATCGGACCGTGATTTGAGATAATGATGTTAGTCGACGTCGATTAGAGACTGGACGTCGATCTGAGTCTATCATATATAAATTCCATTAAATAATACTGTACTTCCTAACTTATAAGACCACCTCTAAATAATACTGTACTTCCTAACTTATAAGGCCACCTCTTCTGTGATGGAACAAGTGGCATATTAAGAGAGGTAGCCTCTCTGGAATGTTACAATTTGTAGCATTTTACTATCTCAGTGCATCTGAAATCTGGCCTCTTAAGAAGTGTGGCTTTTGGTGAGAGTAGATTTGTAAGAGGAAACAGGAATACATGGAGAAAACCTGCCACAAATCATCAACAAACTTATCACATAATGCTGTAACAGGTACACCTCGCCATGAACGGGGTTCACACTCACAATGTTAGTGGTAATAGACACTGATTGCATAGGTAATTGTAAATCCAACTACCATACGATCAAGACCACAACAGCCTCTCCTTCACATTGGAAAAAGATATAAGCTTTTCTGTGTTTTTGTTTATTATGATGATTTGTAAATTAGTTGAAGAGAATTCATTTTTAACTAGAACTGTGAGTGACCTCACTGAGTGATACCCCCCGCTTGTAATACTATGATGTTCAAACCATATTCCTTCATGCACATCTGCAGGCAGTGTATTACAACTGTGTAAAGTTTCATTTAAATCCAATGAGCCGAGTAGGAGGAGTTGTGCTTACAAACCCATCTCTCCATACAGAACGTATTTCAGAGTATAAGTTAAATTATCTCCCCTTCCAAATTTTGGACAGCAACCATATTCCTTCATGCACATCTGCAGGTAGTGTATTACAACTGTGTAAAGTTTCATAAAAATCTGATTAGCTGTTTAGGAGGAGTTGCGCTTACAAGGTACATGCCCTCCTTCTTTTCGTGAAAGTACAAGTTGAATTATCTCCCCTTCCAAATTTTGGACAGCGACCATATTTCTTCATGCACATCTGCAGGTAGTGTACTACAACTGTGTAAAGTTTCACAAAACTCCAATAAGCCGCTTAGGAGGAGTTGCGCTTACAAGGTACACAACCCCCCTTTTCGTGAAAGTATAAGTTGAATTAACTCCCCTTCTAAATTTTAGACAGCAACGGTATTCCTTCATGCACATCTGCAGGTTGTGTACTACAACTGTGTAAAGTTTCATAAAAATTCAATAAGCAGTTTAGTAGGAGTTGCGCTTACAAGGTACATGGTCCCCCCCTTTTCGTGAAAGTATAAGTTGAATTATCTCCCCTTTTAAATTTAAAAATCATATTCCTTCATGCACATCTGCGTAAAGTTTCATAAAAATCCAATAAGCCGTTTAGGAGGAGTTGCGCTTACAAGGTACATGGACGGACGGACAGGGTGATTCCTATATACCCCCCCAAACTTTGTTTGCGGGGGGTATATATAACTGCTTCAAAGCCACAGGATAAGAAATAAATCACATTAGTCTACTAGAAAAATGGCTTAAAGTCCTGTCTATAGTAGAAAAATGGTTTAAAGTCCTGTCTATAGTAGACAAATGGTTTAAAGTCCTGTCTATAGTAGACAAATGGTTTAAAGTCCTGTCTATAGACAAATGGTTTAAAATCCTGTCTATAGACAAATGGTTTAAAGTCCTGTCTATAGCTTCTTTGATTAGCAATAAACACTTACTTCAAAGCATTAAATTATACTTAAAGCTTGAAATACATTGTAAATAGAATCTTGCAAGATATTAGCGTGTTTCAACCTAAGAAATGTTTGACGATATCAAAGGGTTGTCAGAAACCATAATCGAAGGAGGACAGACAATGGTCAAAAGATAAAGGACAAAAATACCAACAATGGGTCACAAAACACCACAGAAAACTACAGATTGAGCAATGCAAACCCTAATTAAAACTGAGATGAACTCAGCTGCTCTGGAAGAACAAGTAGTACCTGCCCTACTAGTGGCATCTGATGAACTCAGCTGCTCTGGAAGAACAAGTAGTACCTGCCCTACTAGTGGCATCTGATGAACTCAGCTGCTCTGGAAGAACAAGTAGTACCTGCCCTACTAGTGGCATCTGATGAACTCAGCTGCTCTGGAAGAACAAGTAGTACCTGCCCTACTAGTGGCATCTGATGAACTCAGCTGCTCTGGAAGAACAAGTAGTACCTGCCCTACTAGTGGCATCTGATGAACTCAGCTGCTCTGGAAGAACAAGTAGTACCTGCCCTACTAGTGGCATCTGATGAACTCAGCTGCTCTGGAAGAACAAGTAGTACCTGCCCTACTAGTGGCATCTGATGAACTCAGCTGCTCTGGAAGAACAAGTAGTACCTGCCCTACTAGTGGCATCTGATGAACTCAGCTGCTCTGGAAGAACAAGTAGTACCTGCCCTACTAGTGGCATCTGATGAACTCAGCTGCTCTGGAAGAACAAGTAGTACCTGCCCTACTAGTGGCATCTGATGAACTCAGCTGCTCTGGAAGAACAAGTAGTACCTGCCCTACTAGTGGCATCTGATGAACTCAGCTGCTCTGGAAGAACAAGTAGTACCTGCCCTACTAGTGGCATCTGATGAACTCAGCTGCTCTGGAAGAACAAGTAGTACCTGCCCTACTAGTGGCATCTGATGAACTCAGCTGCTCTGGAAGAACAAGTAGTACCTGCCCTACTAGTGGCATCTGATGAACTCAGCTGCTCTGGAAGAACAAGTAGTACCTGCCCTACTAGTGGCATCTGTTGTGTTAAAACTCAGGTGATAAGTCATGTGACTACAACAAACAGAATATATCTGTGGTCATCTGTGACAGTTAACAAAGTCATGAGGGAGAATGTCAAACTTTTGAAGTGATGGCTTAATTGATGAGTCAATTTCTCCTCTTTTCTTAAAATTTGATGCTTCAAAATTTATTGATAAAACAATTTTGAGTTAAGTATTCCATTATTAAGAGTAGCATTTCAGCATTTTATCAGGTTGCAGACCAGTATTAACAACAGGACTGAATAATGTAAAATATTGTGTTATTAGTACTTACAATCAATTATGTATATTTATAGATTTCTATGAAAGATTGCTTTGTTGACAGTTTTGTAATTTTTAAAAACATGATTGCATATTGCCATATAACTTACTGACTATTGTTGATGTTTAATAAACATGATGCAGTCAAATGTGAGTTTCTTCAAGGTTTCCTCAGAAGCATAACATAATTTTAGTTCATACGATCTATTAGTTTTCTGAGCTATGCATGTGAAAAGGAAAGATGATGATAGATGCCAAAAGGTCACATGGACTCTGGCTAGGTGGATAAATACATTTCCTTGCCTTACATACAAAAATAATATACCAACCTTCAACTTTTTTACTTTAGAAGCCATTCCTGCTATTCTAAACAAACCCTACAATTAAATATAATTATCAATTACATCATTCCTTCTCCTAAATCAGAATTATCCTTTTAACATAAAATTCTGTCTGAGTGAAGCCCAGAATAGATCAGAATCCTCTGTAAACAGAATATAAAATTCCCAAATGTTTGAAATTTTTGACAATTTAATATTATCCATGCATAATAAAATAAAACGAAATAGTGAACATATTGAATAGACTGTTTTTTATTGAAAAACCAAACTCTAATGGGATGTTTGACAAACTTTGATGATAATATGCTTAAAAATCATGATGTCTTTGATAATATAAACAAACCTGATCATAAAATACAATAATTAATAAAACATTCTTTAATCTTAACAAAACAGTTTCTGATTTTCTACATGTAATATAATCAAACATATAACAATTTCCCCCTTTTTTAGAGGTGTACAAAAATGTGTTATCATTTTTTGAAACATTACAGGCTAAAAATATCAAGCCTTCCCTATTCTTTCAAGAAAACAAATGTCAATAACAATGTTTCTCTTTCAGTAACTATTGTTGTAGGAGAGACAAATATACATGAATTGTTATTTATCAAATAGTTCATGGCACTAAGGGCCATTCGGCCCGAAGTGCCATGAACTATTTGCTATATTATACTCAATAACATTATATTGATCGGGCCCGGCCCATATACTAAAATATTGACCGGTTGCACTAACAAAGACAAATAGGGAAAATAAAAACGTAAAGTATAATATTATATAATATATTATAGATACCTCCTCTTCAATACCTCCACCTTCTATGATTGTAACGATACAAGCCTCTATCACAAGTGCTACATCTCGTCCTGTTACACGTAAATGTTCTTCTAATGGCACACCATACACTGGTTTATGAGGATTACATTCTACAGAAGAAATATAAAACCAAGATGGCTACATAAGTTTTGAAAGTACATACAGAACTCAAATATAATAAAGTTATAAATTTAATGACTTCCAAAAATAGAACAGAACTTACAAACTGTGTAAACTAATTAAAGAGATAAATAAATGTGTGTGTGCTCCAGGTTAGAATTTCATATTTAATATGTAAATATTGTTTCATGTACTTCTCTATACCTTGTTGTAACTTGCAATGGTTTATGAGAATAAAGATATATATATATATATATATATATACGTCTGAAAATTAAACCAAACAGTGTTAGAATTAGATTTTAGAGCTGTCAAATTTTTGTTCTTCCCTCGACGGGATTTGAACCCACATCATTGTTACACTGCAGCACCATTCGCTTAGCCTTACGTCCAGCGCCCTAGACCACTCGACTACATCCACTCCCTAAAAAAGGAGCTTCAATAGTCGTAGTGTTACCTTGTCTCGTAAGGCAAATCTAGGGATAGGCGTAAGACATGTGTATAAGCGTGTGTAGATGGTACATATATACTTAATATTATAATTTGACAGCAATCTAACTCAGCAATTTTTAATATACTGGATAGGATAATGAAGAATTATTCACTATACAGTCACAGGAAATAAAGTATATTATACAAACGTCTAGAAGCAAGTGACAACCATACAATATATCTGTCCCACTGGATCTCAAAGTTACTTTAAAGGATACTAGGTTAATACTAAATATTATATACGTCTGAAAATTAAACCAAACAGTGTTAGAATTAGATTTTAGAGCTGTCAAATTTTTGTTCTTCCCTCGACGGGATTTGAACCCACACCATTGTTACACTGCAGCACCATTCGCTTAGCCTTACGTCCAGCGCCCTAGACCACTCGACTACATCCACTCCCTAAAAAAGGAGCTTCAATAGTCGTAGTGTTACCTTGTCTCGTAAGGCAAATCTAGGGATAGGCGTAAGACATGTGTATAAGCGTGTGTAGATGGTACATATATACTTAATATTATAATTTGACAGCAATCTAACTCAGCAATTTTTAATATATTGGATAGGATAATGAAGAATTATTCACTATACATATACATACACCGTATTTTATGGACTATAGGTCGATGGGGACAATAGGTCGAATTGCTGCTTTTCGGCTAAATTTTTTGGGAAATACTAAGATAGGTCGAAGCATTCCATAGGTCGAGGATGCCGATGACAACTTGGGTAAGTATCGTCACATCAAACTTTTTTTGTGTTTTTTTTTTACATCGGTAAACATTTGTCCTATAACGATGTTCTTCGATAAGTATATGTAAGTATTAACTCAAGAATACTATTCTTATGTGTCATAAACGAAATAATTATGAAAATTAAATTAAATAAAATTTTGTTTTTAAACTTGTTTTTTATGAGGATTCTGGTTTGTAAAGCCAGACATCGAAGACATTCAAATCAGGCCATCTGTGGGTGTCACAATAGATGGTACATGGATGTTCATACAATAAAATAATCAAGCTGTCAAAACAATGTATCACCTTGTGCAGTTTTATTGACATACCTTTAAACTGTGTTTAATTAGTAATACACAAATTATGTGATCGTCTCGGTCCAGTAAATTTTCAATCAGCTGATCAGGATAATTAAGTGCCGACTGATGTTCACCCGAGTTGATTATCTCATGGTGATTATTTTATTTGTTCCTAATTGACCAATTCAAGTGTAGAACATTCTAGTTTAACGAAATCGATAATTATTTTCCAGTATATTTAGTATAAAAAGCTTGTTCTCCACATTTATTCAAATTATTGTGAGATGTAATGCAACCGCCATTTTTTACTACAACCACGTGCGCATGCTCGTGTTAGATGGAAAAGCTATATAGCTATATTTAGGTATTTTGTGACAATAATTTTATATTGTAAAACGATCCACCCTGTGATTTTTTTTCAAAAACATACATTTTTTATAGTATATATTTTATTATACAATTCAATATTGAACTGATTTTCGCTAACACTTCAATCATTGAATATTATTGATTTTTTTTGGATGCTGAACATTTTTTTCCCGGAATTGCACCCCTTGTTAGTATACTTTTATTCCCCAAGAACATCGATGATTTCAGTCTTCTTATTCAGAAAAAAAACCTACAGCAAATTCAAGGTATACTGTAAACAAAATCGTCATTTTTATCGAGATTTTTTTTAAGGGATTCCAGATTTTTTTAACTTCATCCTTGTATAGGTCGATGTGGACGATAGGTCGAAGTCAGCGTGTTGAGGAAAAAAAATATCGACCTATCGTCCGTAAAATACGGTATATATATAAAGATGTTTTCCATGTTGGAAAGAGAATAAATTAAAAATGCTAGCTCACTGAAACAACTGTTCACAGATTAGATATGTCCCTCTACTCAGACATATTATCCCTACTCTGAGCCAAATGAAGGCTATTTGTTCCTAATGAGTAACAGTTTGTTAGGAGTGGTCGTTGGTGGTCTGTTCAAAGCCAAAATCTTCCGACCCTATCCATTATATCCTAATTTTCCTGTGGCATTCTAAATATTCGTCCATTAGCCCATCCCTCCGTGTCATCATTTTATCTACAAAATTTACTCTTTGTAAACATGTCCTCATCATGAATATAGCTCACTTGAAGTTAAACCTACATGATTTTTTGCTGTAAACCTGTTCTCGTTATGAAAATAGCTGAAATAATACTCACTTGAAGTTAAACCACAATCAATCTTTCAAACAGGAAAGGAAAGATTTTTTTTAATTTGAAAAATTAGGGGTTAGGGTTAGGGAGTTAACGCCACTTGCAACAATATTTCAGCTATATTGTGGTGGTCAGTTTTATTGGTGGAGGAAACCAGAGTAGCTGGAGAAAACCACTGACCTGCCGCAAGTTTATCACATAAAAATTTAAATTCATAGTGTACCAACACTCAACCATCTACATATATATATCTAGAATTACCTAATGCATCTTTCATCTTTGGTAATATTTTTTCAATTTCTTCTAATGCTTTCTTATGATAATTCTGTTGTATTTCTAATAACTGAAACAAAATATTTATATTTAAAAAGAGTGTCAATTCTTCATTTTTAAAGTATTTCTAATAACTGAAACAAAATATTTATATTTAATTGAGCTGAGCCTATGTCGCTCACCTTTCATTCTGCTTTGAGGAAACTTAATACAGAACCTTCCATAGCAGCTTCCCAGCAAGTTTCGGTTCATTTGGCTGAGCAGTTACAGAGAAGAAGATTTTTAAAAATCGACCAATCAGAAACAAGAATGGCCTGTGGCGGCCATGTTTATTAACGGATCGGAACTAAATGAGCAATCTTTACAGATGACCTTCCAAGGATAATTCATACCAAGTTTCGATTCATTTGGCACACCGGTTTCAGAGAAGAAGATTTTTTAGAAATTAACCAATCAGAAACAAGAATTGCCTGTGGGGCCATTTTTGTTAATGGATCGGAACTAAATTAGCATTATTTATAGAGGACCTTCCGAGAATGCTTCATACCAAATTTCGATTCATTTGGCCAAGCGGTTACAGAAGAAAAGATTTTGTAGAAATCAACCAATCAGAAACAAGAATTGCCTATGGTGGCCATGTTTGTTAACAGATCGGGACGAAATGAGCAATCTTTATAGAGGACCTACCATAGATGCCTCCTACCAAGTTTCGGTTCATTTGGCCAAGCGGTTTCAGAGGAGAATTTTTATTTAAATCGGCCAATCAGAAACAAGAATTGCCTATGGTGGCCATGTTTGTTAACGGATCGGAACTAAATGAGCAATCTTTATAGAGGACCTTCCAAGGATGCTTCCTACCAAGTTGCGATTCATTTGGCCAAGCGGCTTCAGAGAAGATTTTTTAGAAATCAACCAATCAGAAACAAGAATTGTCTGTGGTGGCCATGTTTGTTAACAGATCGGAACTAAATGAGCAAAATTTATAGAGGACCTTCCAAGGATGCTTCCTACCAAGTTTTGATTCATTTGGCCAAGCGGTTTCAGAGGAGAAGATTTTTTTAGAAATCAATCAATCAGAATTGCCTGTGGTGCCCATGTTTGCTAACGGATCGGTACGAAATGAGCAATCTTTATAGAGGACCTGCCATAGATGCTTCCTACCAAGTTTCGATTCATTTGGCCATGTGGTTTCAGAGGATAAGATTTTTTAGAAATCAACCAATCAGAAACAAGAATTGTCTGTGGCGGCCATGTTTATTAACAAATCGGAACTAAATGAGCAATCTTTAGAGAGGACCTTCCAATGATGCTTCCAACCAAGTTTTGATTCATTTGGCCAAGCGGTTTCATAGGAGAAGATTTTTTAGAAATCAACCAATCAGAAACAAGAATTGCCTGTGGTGGCCATGTTTGTTAACGGATCAGGACGAAATGAGCATTCTTGATAGAGGACCTGCCATAGATACTTCCTACCAAGTTTCGGTTCATTTGGCCAAGCGGTTTCAGAGGAGAAAAATATAAAAAATCGGCCAATCAGAAACAAAAATTGCCTATGGCGGCCACGTTTGTTAATGGATCGGGACAAATGAGCAGTCTTTAGAGAGGACCTTCCATAGATGCTTCCTACCAAGTTTCACTTCATTTGGCTGAGGGGTTTCAGAGGAGAAGATTAAAATGTGAAAAGTTAACGGACAACAGACGACGGACACCAAGTGATAGCAAAATCTCACATTGCCTTTGGCAAGGTGAGCTAAAAAGAGTGTCAATTGTTCATTTTCAAAGTAGAGTGTCAATTGTTCATTTTCTAAATAGGGAGTCATTTGTTCATTTTAATACAATATATAAATGGGCCATTCAATGTTATTTGCGATTTCTTTGGAAGCACAACCTAGTGCTAATTCTATATTTTTACAGGTTGAGAGAATATGTGAATTGGGAAAGGGGGTGTTTTGTAATCCCCAGCTGAACCCCAATACAAAAATTTTACAAAGTGCACTTGACTAAGTAGAAACCTGTGAAACAAGAATTGCAGCATGCTATTTTAATTTATGTTATTTAAAGTATATGTAATTTCCATGAATTCATTTTATTTTTACCGCATCGGTGGTGTAAAGGTTAGCGTGCTCACCTCGAGTGTGGTAGATAGTGGGTTCGAGCCCCGGTCGGGTCAAACCAAAGACTATAAAATTGGAATTTGTTGCTTCTCCGCTAAGCACACAGCATTAAGGAGAAAGAGCAAAGACTGGTTGGCTCGGAATCAGGATAATGTGTCCGAGTGGGACTACATGTTTACATCCGGACTTTGTTTCAGTGAGCTAGCACTATAAAAATTCAACTAAGCGTGTTGGTCTAGTACAGAGCATCATCATCTCATTCAAAATTAACTTGTTCTCGCCATGATATTGCTGAAAAATTGCTAAGTTGGCATTAAACAACAATCACTTCCTCACTTACATTTTATTTTGAGTTTATTTAGAGAACTACTCACTGATAATAATTTCTGACTATGTTCTGGTTCCCTGGCTATAAAATTATACATTTCTGTAGTTAATGTATCCTGAAATAAAAAAACAACATTAGTACATACAAACAGTTGGTTCAGGACATTTATTCCTAGTAATAACAAAAATACATAATTGATACTTCTTACAGATTTAATCTTAATTAGTCATAAACATTTACATAAATTAATGGTCTTCATGAGAAACAATAAGTAATAGAAATTATCAAGTTGTCTGTATTACAGAGTGTTCTTTTGTACATTAACATTGTTTTGAGCTATTAATTAGTAACTCTAGTATATATGAAGCAAATATTCTGTCTAACTGGTATATAGGTAAAATATGATTTGAAGTAAATAGGAAAAATATGGTATTCTATATGAGAGCAATTAGTTTTCATATTGTGTAATGCATTTATTGTAAACATTGACAAGGGGGACATCGTGGTCATGGTAGTTGGATTTACAACTACCTATGCAACCAGTGCCTATCACCACTAAAGTTGTGAGTTCGAACCAAGCTCATGGCGAGGTGTACTGGATACAACATTATGTGATAAAGGTTTGTCAGTGACTTGCGACAGGTCTGTAGTTTTCTCCAGGTACTCAGGTTTCCTCCTTCAATAAAACTGATATAACTGAAATATTGTTGAAAGTGGAGTTAAACACCATAAACTTAAAAAAAACATTGACATACACTTGTTACATAATAATAATTTTTAATAGATGTATCAATTTTACCCTAGCTGTTTGCATTCTAGCACAAGAATCTTCAAAATGTTCCTTCATAGTATCAGCTTTATTTGCAGCCTGTACCATGTTGGTTCCATGAACTTGTGTTTGTTTAACTGCCTGATTCCATCTGAAGCAAAACATTTATTTCAATAAGTTTACTGTAGTTTAAAAAAACCAAAAAAAACCCAAACCAAATAATATAAATAAACAAGATTTTATAATGCATTACAGTAGCATTTATTATTAAAATTTCCCCCGATAAAAAGACAGTAGTCTTATAAACTTCTCTATTGATGACATTTACATAATGGTTTATTAGAAACTGTCATAAACCAAACAAAGGATTGTAGCAACAAACCTCATCATCTTGAGGTTGAAGGCATGCATCATTTTACTTCAAATTAACCAAGTACTAAACTTATTCGAAAGAAAAGAGCTTACTGCAAAATTATACACATATCAGTTTGAGAAAGTAAGAATTTAAATCTATTTTCCATTTGAGATACTGGCAAATTTTGAAAACACTTGCACCACTGCATCATTTCATTTATAGAGGAGGTTTGGGACAATAAAACTATCTTAACCCTATTATATTTTATTGAAGTGCCGATACATAATCAAGAGAGTGAATGGTCATGCTAGGATATCAATTGTGCCTCGGTTTCTATGGTTTTCTGATTTATTTACAGAACTGTTCTGACGATGTGGTTTTATTTGTTTTTCATTTTATTGCTAACAATTTCATTTACTGAAAAAAGGACGTAAACAATATTCAGCAGCATAACATCATTTCAAATTTTGCATAGAAGTATAATTAACCATGGTTGACAAGTTTCTGAACTGAGAAATCTGAAACAGAAACCAATGACAAAGTATAAATCCAATATATTACCACAATAAAATTAATTGTAGCTGTATATAATGTAAATATGGAAAGTAGGTAAGCTTGTAAAAATTATTATAATGATCATACTTACAGTAAGAGAGAACATGGATGTAAATGAACATGAGAGACTATTCAACATTATTCTCACCTGCTTTTTAATGAATCCATGTCTAGTGTAGCTTTGGTTAACTGTTTCTTTAATTTATTAATTGCTGGAATTTCAGTCTAAAAAAGAAAGAAATGAAAATGATTTTTCTTATGAATGTACTGGTAATAATACTCTCTCTTTAAATACAGGATATATTGAATGTGTTTTTAATTCTATTTTCACTAACTTCAGAAACTGATAGCAACAGAAGCAGCTTTTTAATTTGCTTAAACTAACACAAGGACTTAACCAGAGAAGAAAATTAATATTTTATGAAAGTTAATGTTAGATATCCATTGGATAGGTATATCATTCCCTTAAAAATCCAAAGGTTTGAAAAGAACCTATAAATCCACCAAACCTATAGTCGGAATTTCTTTCATAAAGAAATTAGGTCAGGGTGGACTTAGCAAGCCATATTCAAGAAGACTGGGTTAGGCGTAAAGACAAATGCATCTTTTGATAATAATAAATGAACACAATCATACATACATCTAAAATATCTTGTATTGGTTGCAAAACTTGATTTTCTATTGCTATGTCATGAGTCAACAAATGACTAGCTAAGTTACTCTGACATTCCCCACACTGCTGGTATAGAGTCCTACAAAATAAAATAATGACTAGCTAAGTTACTCTGACATTCCCCACACTGCTGGTATAGAGTCCTACAAAATAAAATAATGACTAGCTAAGTTACTCTGACATTCCCCACACTGCTGGTATAGAGTCCTACAAAATAAAATAATGACTAGCTAAGTTACTCTGACATTCCCCACACTGCTGGTATAGAGTCCTACAAAATAAAATAATGACTAGCTAAGTTACTCTGACATTCCCCACACTGCTGGTATAGAGTCCTACAAAATAAAATAATGACTAGCTAAGTTACTCTGACATTCCCCACACTGCTGGTATAGAGTCCTACAAAATAATATTACTAACTGATTAAATAAATTGTAAATGTTTTAGCTTACAGTTTTCTTTCAATAATTTTAACTAGGATAAAAATAACAGCCATGAAATTGAAACTGGTATTATCAACTCAAACATATTAACAGTCCACTGTTTGATCCTTTTATTAAAAGTACAATTTTACTATAATAACAGGGCTGTCGTGGTCATGATCGTATGGTAATACAGTTATATGCAATCGGTGCCCATCACCACTAACGTTATGTGTTTGAATCCCACTCATGACAAGGTATACTCGATACAACATTATATGATAAAGTTTGTCAGTGACTTGAGACAGGTCGCTGATTTTTTCCGGGTACTCTGGTTTCCAATAAAATTGAGTCACGATATAACTGAAATATCGTTGAAAGTGGTGTTAAACACCATGACCATTACCATAAAATATAATAAGTACAATGTACATAAATAAATAAGACCTAAGCAACATTAGCGCATAAAGTAACCAATCTTAAATGTACACAAACAATGGTATAACTATGAGAAAATATCTGGTCTGCAGTAAGTCACTGACAAACTTTATATGGTGTACACTTGAACTTCATCTACATGTTGTATAGTGGGAATTCATCACAAATTTTAGAGGTGATATGCACTGATTGCTTCTATAATGTAAATTTGACTACCAAACCATCTTGGTTATAGTGGCTCCCTCTGTCTAACTGAGGTAAGTTGATTATCTAAAATGTTTCAGGCAGGTATCTATTACATGTAAGTGGCCATGGTAATGTCTTATTGTCTATATATATATATATAATATACATTTTTGTTCCTGTCACAGGCCATGTGCCAGGAGATGGATTTTTAATGTCATATGTCTTGTTCTTTTTTCGTGTTAATTGGTTGGAGGCAACAAGGAGTGGTTGTTTGTTTACTTAATATTGGTGGAATTGCTGACCATCACTGTTTAAACTTTACTTTTATAATATCGATTGGTTGAACAATATTTCACAGAATTAGTCTGTGCCAAAAATCACTAGAACTAAGCCCTAGTTTAGTGAAAATTGGTTCGGGCTAGTAAATATTCCGTAAAATAGAAAGAATTCATTAATAATGCTGTTCAGGCTTAAGTTTGTCAAAATGTTCTTGTCACAGACTGCAGAAATGTTACTTCATCAGGTTGAAAGTAGAATTAAGTAATCATTACTTTTCTTAATGTATGTTTGTAATGATTACTAAAACTTACCCCATCAAAGTTTCATTACCCAGTAGATTAGCACTTTCAATCATACCTAGAGCTAGGCTGGTTTCTGGCATCTTTTTCTGGAAATGAAAAAAAAAAATGGAAATATATACTCACTGGTATGTATCCCAATTATCTACACAAATATATACTCACTGGTATGTATCCCAATTATCTACACAAATATATACTCACTGGTATGTATCCCAATTATCTACACAAATATATACTCACTGGTATGTATCCCAATTATCTACACAAATATATACTCACTGGTATGTACCCCAATTATCTACACAAATATATACTCACTGGTATGTATCCCAATTATCTACACAAATATATCTCACTGGTATGTATCCCAATTATCTACACAAATATATACTCACTGGTATGTATCCCAATTATCTACACAAATATATACTCACTGGTATGTATCCCAATTATCTACACAAATATATACTCACTGGTATGTATCCCAATTATCTACACAAATATATACTCACTGGTATGTATCCCAATTATCTACACAAATATATACTCACTGGTATGTATCCCAATTATCTACACAAATATATACTCACTGGTATGTATCCCAATTATCTACACAAATATATACTCACTGGTATGTATCCCAATTATCTACACAAATATATACTCACTGGTATGTACCCCAATTATCTACACAAATATATACTCACTGGTATGTATCCCAATTATCTACACAAATATATACTCACTGGTATGTATCCCAATTATCTACACAAATATATACTCACTGGTATGTATCCCAATTATCTACACAAATATATACTCACTGGTATGTATCCCAATTATCTACACAAATATATACTCACTGGTATGTATTCCAATTATCTACACAAATATATACTCACTGGTATGTATCCCAATTATCTACACAAATATATACTCACTGGTATGTATCCCAATTATCTACACAAATATATACTCACTGGTATGTATCCCAGTTATCTACACAAATATATACTCACTGGTATGTATCCCAATTATCTACACAAATATATACTCACTGGTATGTATCCCAATTATCTACACAAATATATACTCACTGGTATGTATCCCAATTATCTACACAAATATATACTCACTGGTATGTACCCCAATTATCTACACAAATATATACTCACTGGTATGTATCCCAATTATCTACACAAATATATACTCACTGGTATGTATCCCAATTATCTACACAAATATATACTCACTGGTATGTATCCCAATTATCTACACAAATATATACTCACTGGTATGTATCCCAATTATCTACACAAATATATACTCACTGGTATGTATCCCAATTATCTACACAAATATATACTCACTGGTATGTATCCCAATTATCTACACAAATATATACTCACTGGTATGTATCCCAATTATCTACACAAATATATACTCACTGGTATGTATCCCAATTATCTACACAAATATATACTCACTGGTATGTATCCCAATTATCTACACAAATATATACTCACTGGTATGTATCCCAATTATCTACACAAATATATACTCACTGGTATGTATCCCAATTATCTACACAAATATATACTCACTGGTATGTATCCCAATTATCTACACAAATATATACTCACTGGTATGTATCCCAATTATCTACACAAATATATACTCACTGGTATGTATCCCAATTATCTACACAAATATATACTCACTGGTATGTATCCCAATTATCTACACAAATATATACTCACTGATATGTATCCCAATTATCTACACAAATATATACTCACTGGTATGTATCCCAATTATCTACACAAATATATACTCACTGGTATGTATCCCAATTATCTACACAAATATATACTCACTGGTATGTATCCCAATTATCTACACAAATATATACTCACTGGTATGTATCCCAATTATCTACACAAATATATACTCACTGGTATGTATCCCAATTATCTACACAAATATATACTCACTGGTATGTATCCCAATTATCTACACAAATATATACTCACTGGTAATGGTATGTATCCCAATTATCTACACAAATATATACTCACTGGTATGTATCCCAATTATCTACACAAATATATACTCACTGGTATGTATCCCAATTATCTACACAAATATATACTCACTGGTATGTATCCCAATTATCTACACAAATATATACTTACTGGTATGTATCCCAATTATCTACACAAATATATACTCACTGGTATGTATCCCAATTATCTACACAAATATATACTCACTGGTATGTACCCCAATTATCTACACAAATATATACTCACTGGTATGTATCCCAATTATCTACACAAATATATACTCACTGGTATGTATCCCAATTATCTACACAAATATATACTCACTGGTATGTATCCCAATTATCTACACAAATATATACTCACTGGTATGTATCCCAATTATCTACACAAATATATACTCACTGGTATGTATCCCAATTATCTACACAAATATATACTCACTGATATGTATCCCAATTATCTACACAAATATATACTCACTGGTATGTATCCCAATTATCTACACAAATATATACTCACTGGTATGTATCCCAATTATCTACACAAATATATACTCACTGGTATGTATCCCAATTATCTACACAAATATATACTCACTGGTATGTATCCCAATTATCTACACAAATATATACTCACTGGTATGTATCCCAATTATCTACACAAATATATACTCACTGGTATGTATCCCAATTATCTACACAAATATATACTCACTGGTAATGGTATGTATCCCAATTATCTACACAAATATATACTCACTGGTATGTATCCCAATTATCTACACAAATATATACTCACTGGTATGTATCCCAATTATCTACACAAATATATACTCACTGGTATGTATCCCAATTATCTACACAAATATATACTTACTGGTATGTATCCCAATTATCTACACAAATATATACTCACTGGTATGTATCCCAATTATCTACACAAATATATACTCACTGGTATGTACCCCAATTATCTACACAAATATATACTCACTGGTATGTATCCCAATTATCTACACAAATATATACTCACTGGTATGTATCCCAATTATCTACACAAATATATACTCACTGGTATGTATCCCAATTATCTACACAAATATATACTCACTGGTATGTATCCCAATTATCTACACAAATATATACTCACTGGTATGTACCCCAATTATCTACACAAATATATACTCACTGGTATGTATCCCAATTATCTACACAAATATATACTCACTGGTATGTATCCCAATTATCTACACAAATATATACTCACTGGTATGTATCCCAATTATCTACACAAATATATACTCACTGGTATGTACCCCAATTATCTACACAAATATATACTCACTGGTATGTATCCCAATTATCTACACAAATATATACTCACTGGTATGTATCCCAATTATCTACACAAATATCTTAAGAGGGACTGTTGTTGTAGTGATCGCATGGTAGTTGGATTTACAACTACCTGTGCAATCAGTGCCTATCACCACTAAAGTTGTGAGTTCGAATCCTCCTCATGGGAAGGTGTTTTCAATACAACATTATGTGATAAAGTTTGTCAGTGACTAGGTCGGTGGTTTTCTCCAGGTACTCTGGTTTCCTCCTCCAATAAAACTGAAATATTGTTGAAAGTGGCATTAAACACCATAATCCTAACCCCAAATATCTTTAGAAATGATACACCAAATCAAAATAACTGCATCTTTCTTCTAAATAGGGTTAGCAGTTAGGGTTATGGTGTTTAATGCCACTTTCAATAATATTTCAGCTATATCATGGCAGTCTTTTTTTTAAAGATCATTTCATTAACAATATTTATTATATAGATAGGTGTGAATTATGGGGATTTATCCGTGAAATAAATTCTGGTATCTCACATGTGAGATATCAGTTTTTTCCCGCCGGAACTACTTTTACACAACTATAAGTGTGGTGTTTACGTCCCTTATTGTGTTACGGTGAATACACATACGATTGTAAACTGAAATTTTTTTGCAAAATGTTATTGATGACTTTGGCACATAGCCAACATGACGTCATATGAAGACTTCCAGTTTGAAACGTAAAGATTAGACGTTATTTTGCTTCGTGTACGCTTCAATTGTGATCTGAATTAACTAAAATAAGTTTTCAAGGTAAGCATTTTAATTGTTTTTGTGCATTGTTGTAAATATGAAAAATAGGAATTCACATTTTCAAGATGGCAGATCCTTCCAGCTAAACCCCGTAGTATCACTGCTCGTAGATTCATACGCGTGGAATGAAATATACAAATAATATATAAGAAATTTTGAAAGTCTATATAATAAACAGTATAACTAAATCATACATTTTGAATATCAAAATAAGACCACTCGTGACCGAATACGCATTAACGATTAAACTCGTGGACGGAACAAGTTCCTCACACTCGTTTATTCCTTATGCATACTTCAGTCACTCGTGGTCTTATTTTGATATTCAAAATCTACGAATAGTTATACTACATGTATATATGGGAAAAATTAAGCTAATAAACTAAATGTTTAAGTGTAATTCATGTTGTAATCAACTTTGTATAAAAATGATTTTGCTTCATTCCTGGTAATGATAGATTACATAACAAGCAAACAATCACATTTTGTAATACAAATATGTATAATACAGTAAATACAACAATTTAAGTTGATTAGTTTGTAGTCAAAAATCACTGTTAAAAAATTCTTACTTAACAATAAGAGATTTACTGAGACAGTTTTTAAAGCATTTAAATGCTAAAGGATATTGGAACATACCAGTCTTTTTTCTATATCTGTACTTGTATTTTTGAGCCATCCTTCTATTTTTTTTGTAGTTTTTTGACTGGCATCTTTCACCAGATCAACCCTTTTCTCTACCGATTGTAAATCTTGTGATAATACCTCTGATTTTTCTGATCTGAAATGGAACAAAAAATATTATATTATGCACAGAATGATGAGACTTGGTTGTACATTTTAAAATAATAATTATTGTTACAAATGTATTTGGTAATTGGTGTTTGTGGTCACTTTTAGGAGGGGAGGTTTGGGCCCAGAAAACTGGCTTAACACTGCCTCTATTTATCTAGTGCCTGTACCAAGCCAGGAAAGTGAGCAGTTATCTATATATGTCACAGTGTGTAAGGAGTATTGAATTTTCCTCGTTCTACAATTTTTCGATTGGATTTTAGCACTGTTCCGACAGTCAGTTATTTTATTATTTTTCATTTCACTTTAGCAATTTTTCAGCTATACAATGTAACGTGTCACACTACAAAACTTATCTGGGAAAAAAGTCTGAACGAATATACATTGTAAAAAAATGAGCCATAACACACACATTTGGAATGTTTCAGTATTCACATATTAATAAATAATAGTTCAAAGTGTATACAATATAATTAAAATTTGACCTTTGTTGTATCTATTTTTCTTTTTTTTCTTAGGCCATATACAGTACTAGCATCTAACGACATCCTGTATGGAGGGATAGGCATCACGTCTGGGTTTATATTTTCAACCAACCAATAGACAATGAACCTATTAAATCTTCAAGTATCAAAAACCGAGTACACACCCAGACCTGTTGTCCATATGCTCAAAGGTGAATGAAAGGTTATGTGATATGACCCCAAACAAGATGTTGGTAGCTGTTAGTGTATCATCAAAGTCAAAGATTTTTTTAAAGAAAACACAACAAGCATATAATTTTAATTGAACTGTATATGTTATTCAGCTATCAGACAGGGTATATAATGTCACATTATATACCCTATCTGATAGCTGAATAACAAATATATTACGGATTTAACCATTTTTTTGTTAAATACAGAACCAAACTGTCGTATAATTTTTTTTTAAATTTTTTTTGTGTTTATTTTTATTTTCCTTAAATTGTTTTTTTTTTACCACGTACATAGTCCCAATTCATATTTAAAACCTTATTAAATATTTTGCATCTTTTATTTTCATTTTCCGTATTTCTAGATGTCCCTTTTCGTACCTCTGACATTCTTTGTTCAATGACGTCAAATATTTGTCACGTGATATTTTATGTACTGAGGTGTCTCATAAAGGAAAATCCTGTTCAATATTTCTAAATCAACACAATTTCATATGCAGTAAATTTAATAAACTTTATAATTATAACATTAATATATTACATAACAAAACAACGGGTTTGTGAAACAATTTCAATAATTAAAATGTTAACAATAAGCAAAAACTTGGTGTGGCCCCGTGACCTCGAAAGTTTTAAAGGCGGAAACTTTAACACACTTTCACTTGTTGATTGTTATGTTCAAATTTGTAATGGTACAGCCGTGGAACATGGGAGTTTGCTGAATTGTTCTGGTGTTTGTGACGGAATTAACTGTTGTAAGAGTATTATAATCACAAAATAAATCATCATAATTTACATCCAAAATGTCAACGACGTCCGTAACCGACGATGAAACATGTGTATTGGCTCTCATTTGAACAAGTGATGTTGAACTTGAACTGTTTTGTATCGGCGGCATGAGTTGCAACCGGGAAGTACTGTGCGGTGGCATTATTGAGGATAGTTGAGATGGTTGCTCTCCACGAACAGAACTTGTGATAATGTCCCCCATAACTTGTTTTTCCTTTGATGAAACACGTTGATATACTGCAACTGACGAGGCAGATTTGTGTCCGGTAACTGCCATAATTTGTGCCATTGAACAGTTTCTTCCGAGGATAGTTGCACGAATTGAGTGGTTGGTGTAGATTTGTGAAAGGTTTATTTTAATTTTTTATTGAAGAAAAGAACATACAACCGTTTTGAGTTTAAAAACAGCATTTAATTTGGTAAAAATACATTTATTATTCCGTATTATGATATTGATTCAGTGAAGCGTAAATATTTCTGTTTTTGTCAACCACGTTGTTATTGTTTTTTTGGGGCCCAAATGAGGGAGACCGAAAACGTCTGTTTTCCGAATATATGCTGACATTCAGGGTTGAATAACCAATGAAAATATGTGTAACAAACTAAATTCGTAATATTAGTTAATATACATTAGAATAGAGAGAACAAATTAAATAAGGTTGAGAAAATGTATTAATTATAAAGGTAAATCTAATGAGGTTTAATTATCTAATTGTCTGAGGATTAATGTCAGGATTAAAGTGTTAAACCAACCTATTGATTTTTATTGTATTAAGTAAGAAAGGATATGTATGTAAATGAACATGGGAGACTATCCAGCTTAACACTCAGACTGTGAGACACAAATTAGTTCACATTATATCACAAAGACCTTTTGGAAGAATGGATAATTTAGAAGACACAAACATTTATTTGTGTTATGCTTGTTGTACATGCTTCGACTTTAAATAAAACTTATTTATTTATTTATTTATTTATTTATTATACATTATTGAGTAATTGTAAATTTGTATAAAAAATCTGATAAAATGTTATATTAACAAAATCTAATATACTTTGGATTTCAAACTAAAAATAAATGTTTTCCTCAGAGATCCATGCAACTCGCCTAGATGACTCCTGGACTCACCTGTTATAGATGGGATTTATCATGGACTCACCAGTTATAGATGGGACTTATCAAAGTTTTAAAATTTTAGATTCTTACAATGGTGGGGCTCTCCAAAAAATTTAGAAATATCTTCTGAATTCATCATATTAAACTGCTACACATATCCCTTATCCTGAACTTTTTTTTTTTTATAATAAATGTTATTTGTGTAATAAATGCTTTAAATTGGCTAAATAATAAACTATATATTGTGAGAAGTTATAATTAAGAGAAAGAGAATGGAAGTAAAATTCTACAATAATCCTGAGACTACGGTAGATATATAGGAAAAGAATATTTTACAAGATATTCATCTCATCTCAGATACATGTTTTTTACATGGAATAATTACAAATGGTCAAGCAAAATTCTACAATAATCCTAAAACTAAACATATAGGATATTAAAATATTTCTGCCTCTATTTTACTTGGCAACTATTCTTTGTTTAACATTTGCACAGAGATTGAACACAATAACAACTTAATATATACTGGTAATTTTAGTACAACAACCTTTGGAAACAGATAAAAACTGTCTTTCTGGTTTGTAAATAAATATGTAAATACAAATGTATTTATTTCCACTAAAGGACCCATTAAGGGCAAGATCATTACAATGATTAAATATATGGATACCATGTGTACACACAATACAATGTAACAATAAAAAAAAAAAACAAAAAAACAAAAAAAAACAACAATAAAATTATAATATTAGATGATACCTATAGGACACACAACAAGTGGCTGATAAGCATACTCAATAAAGAGGACAAGGTAGTTGATTATTACCAGAAGCTGCAACAGTCCCCATCCATGCAACAATTCAAAAAGATACTACAATATAATATGAATTGGTAATGACAGTTTAACATACAATATACACATAAAGTGTCATGTAAATTGACTTAGATTTCGGACAAAGAAAAAATAGCATAAATTACACAAATAATATTAATTTAATTCATTTTCTTATTTACGAATGTTATGACTCAGAGACAAGATAACTGAGAAGTTAAATTTCATCTTGACACAAAGCTTGTAAGGTCAATTTATATCATATGTACATGCTATATACTAAACACCCATCATCATTTTAACAGGATCCTGCCAAGTTATGAATTTACACGTACTTGTATCATCATTAATATGATAGCATTTTAATGATGATAACATATACATGTACTTCATTGACTTAAGTGTCAAGACTATATTAAGCTATGATATATACATGTACATGTACCTAAAGGACATCTTTTTCCTCCAACAAATATAAATTTGAGGAAATAGTAATTTGACTAATGAGATTGACCGTAACAGTGATTGCAGTGACGTGTTTTGATTCTAGCTCATGATGTACCTCTAATAAGGGATCTGGTGATTTATTACAACAGTTGATTAAAGGTTTTATCTCACTGAGCATGATAATATACCATATACATGTAGCAGTATGAATGTAGACTAAAGCCCGGTATACACGATGCAAGTTATGCATCCAAGTCTCCATTCAAGTTTTTTGATCGTGTATACCATACAAGAAACTTGAATCAAAAAACTTGAACGGACTTGGATGGAATAGAAATGCATCCTATTTTTTTTCAACTTGGATGGAACTTGGATGGAGATTGACCAATCAGAAGACAGAATCCTTATCAGCATCAATTTGTGAATGTAAATAATAACAACTACACGTGTTGTGCAAAGATGGCGGGAAAAGAGGAAATCCAAAATGCAGGAAAAAGACAGTTACAAGGACTAATGAAATGATTGAAGATCTAATAGACTTCATAGAAATACATCCCATCGTTGCCTTCGAAGCCATTTACGAGTCCATGTTGACCTCTTTTTGGAGCTTAATCTCCTTCGCAGTACAATTGTACATAATAATGCAATACAAAGGGCAGCACCCTCCTCTCCTCCCAAAAATGCCATTTTGTTTGTTGTATCTCCCGCCAAAACTTGTGTGTATTCATCAAAATTTCTTGCATCGTGTATACACAAATTTGAATTCAAGTTTTCTTGAATGGAGACTTGGATGCAAAACTTGTATCGTGTATACCGGGCTTTACATATATCGGTACATGTATGTAATATTCCAAATCATCACCATTCGCTACAGTCATACTTTTTAGTTTTAATTCAATTTTTTAATTGATGCTTGGTACACTGAAGAACCTTGTTAAAAACAAAATAGGGTTCATGCCAGTGACCTTTTTATGATATTTTAGATAAGGTCAATGTTATGGGTGTGTTTGTTTACATAATATAAAATGGTTACTAATGTAACTCTACACTATTAAGACAGTTTATAGTTGAAAATAAGTACTTCCTTGTAATAGAATACCACTTGAATGGTACTTAGTCTGACTGATCGCTAAAGATGACAATTTTTATTACACTGTACAAGTGCAATAGACCGATTTGATTTGAAAATAAAACGTTTTCATACCCTCTTTATATGAATTATTTCCCTTAAGACAGGCAACATTGTACCCAGTCAAGCAACAGCAATGGAAGTAATAGAAATGACAATGAATCTGGAGTATAATTTTCTCATAATTTGTAGATATTTGATCCTTGTACAAAAAATCAGAGGATAATTTAATAGCAAACAGATAATTCACAAGTTGTTACAACAGTCAAATTTTGAACAGGTTATGGAAAAAAATATAAATATATGTTATTTCCTTTGATGTTTGCATGAAAAGGGACTATTTTCCCTGTTTTAAAGGGAATTAACTCCTGTAAGAACATATAATTTTAGAATCAAAGTCAGGAATGTGCAAAGGTCTAGACTATAAATATTTACTGGTACTTTAAAATGAAATATATGTTTGTTTGATGGTGCTTAACACCACTTTCAACAATATTTCAGTTATATCGTGATGACTAGTTTTAGTGGTGGAAGAAGCCGGAGTACCCTGAGAGAACCACTGACCATGGGCAAGCAACTGGTAAACTTGATCACTTGCGGCTGCGAGTCGAGTGCACCCTTTTTTGTAATTTACAAAGCCGGGCGCGAACCCACGCCATATTGGTAATAGGCTTATATGAGTTGCTAGGTAATCCAACTACCTAACTCATTGAGCCACCTGGGCCCTAAAATGAAATAGAGCTAGATATGAAATACTAATACACAGTCAGACCATTTTTTCATCGATTTCCTGACATGACTGCTCATGGTGTCGTGCAATGATTTCTCTCACTCTTTTCTCATGTTGGAAAAGGGATCATAGCTCTCATGGAACTGAATCATTTTAGAAATTGCAATTACATGCACATTCTCATATCATACGAATGGCACAGACATCATACAGAATATGATCAAGATCCATCAAAAGATAAAAGAACAGTTGACTACACTAGCTTAAGTACATGTAACATCCACAAAGTTGAAAAGTGGTTGTAACTCCTATACATGGGTAATGGTTATGATTTTTAACGCCACTTTCAACAACATTTCAGTTATATCGTGGCAGTCAGTTTTATTTGTGGAGGAAACCGGAGTACCTGGAGAAAACCACTGATCTGTTGCAAGTCACTGACAAACTTTAACTCCTACATAAGTTACCTGTGTATAGCTCTGTTAAATAATTAACACTTTGTTTCCATTTCGCATTTGTGTTTTTTCCATTTTGTGTATACAAATGAATCATGGGTAATTTTCTTCTTCTCTACACCATTAATTAAACTGATATAAAATCATATAAGACATGTAAAATGGTTAATAGTATTTTAACCATTCATGTTTTATTGTTAGAGTGCACTAATTTCTAAACAGTGACATAAAAAAACTGGTAATAGCCTTGACAAATTACATTTGTACAGTATATTTAACATGAATAACAAATAGCTCTAACTTATTTATTCAATAAAATTTCAATTTATTTTGAGAAAAGATTGTGAAACAAATGTCAGTAATTAACGTACAGTAAGCAGTACAGTACATATTTATACAACATGTATTCAATTCATTGTAATCTACAAAATGTATAGCATAGTAGAAAGAAGTTCAAGAAATCGATAGATAAATATCAATATTAAAACAAAATATATCATATATCACAACAACACAAACGTGATCAGTCTCTGACCTTCAACTCAAAACCACAAAAGAAGAAAAGTTTACAAAAAGGTATTTAATTCATTTGAGTTCTCAGCAGCTGCACTTTAAAATTAAGGTAAAGATATAAAATAGCTTTATAGAAAACTATTATTTTGTTATCACATACTTTGAATATGCATAAGCTAGTATATAAAAAAAACAGAAGAATGTGCTGCAAATCAAGATGACACCAGTCCATGATGTAAAAGGTGATAAAATCAGTAATCCAACTCAGCCTTCCTTAAAAATAATACATTGTAAATTTTCTGAAAACTAAATTAACAAAAGAAATTTAGATTTTACCAAAAACTTTATAAATTGACTTGTACACCAGGAAACTGTGATTATGATCTTCTTACTAACAAATGTAATGAGAAACATTTGTTTTGTGAATCACTTTGTTTCAGAGATATCTAATTTTAAACATGTTAGTAATAAAATGTTATGATAATACATTTTACGTTTATCAGATCTTGACAAGAGTATGTAGATGTAGTGTATAAAAACAGTGGAAATCAAATAGACATCTGTCTACATCATCTTGTATAAATTACTGATGTAATTAACATCCAACACTACAAAGGGTCTTTCAGAAAGAGTTTTATTCTTAATTAGTTAAGTTTAACAATTTTATTTAATTCTGTAATAAAATATTCAACTGGGAGTTAATTTGATATTACATGATTGATTGATTGGTGTTTAACACCAAACTTTAGCATCAATCTAATTAAAATTAGATGTTTTTTTTGTATTTTTTATATTGTTTTGTTTTGATTTTGGTGATACAGAGTATCGGCAAAAAAATACAACAAACATCTGATTCTCATTTTAATATATTACAAGTACTTGCTAAAATGGTTTAGAATCAAATTTGTGTGCATGGGTTAGAATAAATGGGACGAGGTGGTCGTTGGCACATGCACATATGTTTCATTTGATAAAAATCTTGATGAAGAATAATATACATTTTGTAATGATAAATTATCTCTGCATGGCTTCAGTTATTATGGTCCTTTATATAATAACTAGAGGCTCCCAGGAGCCTGTATAGCTCACCTGGGTATAATAACAACATCAGTCAATAAAACTTGATAACTTCGGTAAAAAAATTTAACAATTGTAGCCTTCGTCATTTTTATAAATTTGATGAAAAAAGGGCAAGAACTCCAAGATGGGTAATCAGATTTACTTCAAAATTGCAGGTAAAAAAAAAAATTGATCGAAAGGTCGAACCGCCAGACACATTTTTGGAAGAGAACCATCCAATGACTATTTCATCAAAATTTTGTTCTTATTGAGCAAATGGTTTCAGACAAAAAGATTTTTATGGGAATTTCCCATAGGGTCCTATGTTAAATTAAGTTCGGCTGTGGCGGCCATCTTGGTCGGTGTTCTGAAATGCTGGACACAATTTTGGAAGAGGACCACCCAAGAATCATTTCAGCAAAGTTTGGTTGAGATTGGCTCTGTAGTTTCAGAGAGGAAGATTTTTTTAATTTCATCCCCCCTTTTTTTCTAATTTGCATAATCGGTCAAAATCGGCAAAAGTTCAAAGTTCATAAAAAAATCTCATAATATATGTTAAAAAGCTCATCATTATGCTTATACAGTTCAAATTTTGGCACTTTCTGGCTTAAAATAGAGCAGTTTTGGCCATTTGAAGAAATTTCTATTTTTAGTAATGGTGGCCATCTTGGATACAGTACGGCGCTGACGGACACAATTTTGAAAGGGGACCACCTAAGGATCATTTCAGCAAAGTTTGGTTGAGATTGGCTCAATAGTTTCAGAGAAGATTTTTTTTTAATTTCATCCCCCCTTTTTTCTAATTTGCATAATCGGTTAAAATCAGTAAAAGTTCAAAGTTCTTTAAAAATCCCGTAATATATGTTAAAAAGCTCATCATTATGCTTATACAGTTCAAATTTGGGCACTTTCTGGCTTAAAATAGAGCAGTTTTGGCCATTTGAAGAAATTTCTATTTTTAGTAATGGTGGCCATCTTGGATACAGGACGGTGCTGACGGACACATTTTTGAAAGGGGACCACCTAAGGATCATTTCAGCAAAGTTTGGTTGAGATTGGCTCAGTAGTTTCAGAGGAGAAGATATTTTTTTTTTATTTCATCCCCCCTTTTTTCTAATTTGCATAATCGGTCAAAATCGGCAAAATTTCAAAGTTCATAAAAAATTCCGTAATATATGTTAAAAAGCTCATCATTATGCTTATACAGTTCAAATTTTGGCACTTTCTGGCTTAAAATAGAGCAGTTTTGGCCATTTGAAGAAATTTCTATTTTTAGTAATGGTGGCCATCTTGGATACAGGACGGCGCTAACGGACACAATTTTGAAAGGGGACCACCTAAGGATCATTTCAGCAAAGTTTGGTTGAGATTGGTTCAGTAGTTTCAGAGGAGAAGATTTTTTTTTTATTTCATCCCCCCTTTTTTCTAATTTGCATAATCGGTCAAAATGGGTAATGGGATTTACTTCAAAATTGCAGGGTAGGTAGATCTTGATATGCTGCACATTTTTGCAATAAACTTAACATCTATCTCTAAATAGTTTTTGAAATATAAGACGAAAAGTATTAAAATGAAAAAAAAAAATTGATGAAAAAAGGGCAATAACTCCAAGATGGGTAATCAAATTTACTTCAAAATTGCAGGGTAGGTAGATCTTGACATGCTGAGCATGTTTGCAGTTTCAACTTACCATCTGTCTGTTATAGTTTTTGAAATAAAGGACGAAAAGTATTAAAATTTTGAAAATTTAATGAAAAAAGGGAAATAACTCCAAAATGAGTAATGGGATTTACTTCAAAATTGCAGGGTAGGTAGATCTTGATATGCCGCACATTTTTGTAATTTAAAGTTAACCTTTATCTCTTATAGTTTTTGAAATATAAGACGAAAAGCATTAAAATTTTACAAATTTGATGAAAAAAGGGCAATAACTCCAAGATGGGTAATCAGATTTACTTCAAAATTGCATGGTAGGTAGATCTTGATGTGCTGATCATTTTTACCCCATGTCAGATTTTTGATATTACTAACGGTTTTTGAGTTATTACCAAAAACCTGCAATTTTACCATATGTTCTATTTTTAGTAACAGCGGCCATGTTTGGTTGGTGCACGGCATCACCGGACACAATTTTGAAACTAGATACCATAGTAATGATTCAGACCAAGTTTGGTTTCCATTGGTCTAGTACTTTCAGAGGAGAAGATTTTTGAAAAAGTTTACGACGTACGACGGATGACGGACGACGACGACGGACGCCAAGTGATGAGAATAGCTCACATGACCCTTTGGGTCAGGTGAGCTAATAAAAACACAGAATATTAACCTACATTTCCTGCAATCACTCAACTGGTAAACTGTTCCTCATTTATTTCAAAGGATGAAGATTTTACTTGGCTTATTATAATATATTCAATAAAATTAAAATATTTAGGATTAGTACACAATATTAATTGTCAATATGAACAGATCATTCTTGTAAAATTTTGGTTTAAACTAATTAGCCATTTCTCTAATCGTAAGTTTTTATAGTAATAAAAATCAAATGAGGATTTTCTTTAGAAACCTCTACAGATAATTTCTACAAGCTTACTGTTGAAATGGTTTTGGAGTTCTGACAAGGTATTTTCATATTTCATCCAAACAGCATAAAAAATAATTCCTAAAAAGTTTTGGTTCATATGGTCCAATGAACTGAGGAATATACAGAATACCCTGTCTAAACCAAACCTCCTTGAGACCGGCTTTTGTGCTAAGAATAGACAGGTGTTTGGTTTATACATGTTTAATGTTTAGATTAACAAAGATTTCCCACATTTGGACTTTATAGATAAAGTTTTGTTTTAAAGAGGATTCGTTTTATTCATCTTAAGACAGGTTTCACTGTATTTTATCATCTCAGAAATCGACCAATCTGAAACAAGAATTGCCTGGGGCGGCCTCGTTCGTTAGCGGATCGGGACGAAATGAGAAATATTTATAAAGGACATTCCATAGATGCTTCCTACCAAGTTTCAGTTCATTTGGCAAAGCGGTTACAGAGGAGAAGATTAAAATGTGAAAAGTTAACGGACGACAGATGCCAAGTGATGGCAAAAGCTCTCATTGCCTTTGGCAAGGTGAGTTAATAAAAAGTCTTCACATTTATACTATCAGAAAACTAGATTTAGAGCCCAATTTTGCATACATTTTTAATAAAATTTGAAAAAAAAAAAAAAAAAAAAAAAAAAAAAAAAAAAATCATTTACCACTTGAGATGTGAAAAAACCCAACATAAAATCAAAATACATGATATAGATCACAAGCGCTCATGGCACGGGCTTACCACCCCCCCTTTTTTCTAACTTTCCGTTTACAAATTTATTTTCAATAAAATTTATTTATTTCTTTATTATTTCATCTTTTTCCTTATTTTAACTTGTTCGTGTCATTATTCATACAATCTTATGTTAACATCAAATAGCATGTGTCGACCGACCCTATATGGATTATTAGTATCTATATAGGGTCGACACATGCAATTTGATGTTAACATAAGATTGTATGAATATTGACACGAACAAGTTAAAATAAGGAAAAAAGAGTTGAAATAATAAAGAAATAAAGAAATTTTATTGAAAATAAATTTGTAAACAGAAAGTTAGAAAAAAGGGGGGTGGTAGGTCCGTGCCACGAGCGCCTGTGATATAGAAAGGCAAATTTGTGTACACAAACTATTAAAAAAAATCAAAGTGAACAAAAACAGAAAACTTCAAAAAAAAACTTGTTTACCTGGCTTTTTTCTATGCTTCGGGATACTTCTGATTAACATTCAATAAATTTAAACTGATTGCATCATATTGACAACACACATTTGTGTGATAATAATTTTGTTTTTCTGAAATTATTTTTGGCTTATTTTACAACATACAAATGTATATATATATAGTGCACAGCAAATGTTAACATCATTATTTCATCTGCATATTATATAATTCAAACTTGTAGCTTATAATAATTTCAAGACACAAGATTGTTTTATTGACTGGTGTTTAACACCAACTTTAGCAATATTTTAGCTAGATTGTTTTAATACAGCCAAATCTATTTGTGTCAGATTTTTACATTTACTACATGTATTTTAATTTAAAAAAGTCAAGAAAATGAAAGAAAGTTACCAGGACAAATTTAGCTACCACTTGCTATGAATGGACCACATTCTTTCTTCAAGATATCAAAGAAAATGACTAGTAATTCTGAGTTCAAGATAAAGAAGTTTGAGTATATAAATCCAGTACAACTTTATTTTGATTCCTACATACTTAACTTTATCTTAATCATCTTAATTAGGACAATTGTACATGTTGTTAAATAAATTAACAATAACTGTGTACAATGTCTATTATCTCTTTCCTTTTAATTTTAAATAACAGCCAAAAGCTGAAAAAAGGTTTTTAAATTATCTAATAAGATATTTTCTATTGTCATATTCAATAAAAGTATGAAACGACCCAATAAAATTCTCTAAACAAACAAGACAACATCTAATTCATAGAGGTAACAAGGGCCCGTCGTGGCCGTGAACGTATGGTACTTGGATTTACAACTACCTATGCAATCAGTGCCTATCACCACTGATGTTGTGAGTTCGAATCTCGATCAGGGTGAGGTGTACAACATTATAATATGTGATAAAGTTTGTCAGTGTCTTGTGACAGGTCTGTGGTACAGATTACAGAAACCAGATACATTGTATCACTGTCATATAACTTTCAAGTACTAGTTTCTTACTTATCACTTGAAATATTGAATTCAACATGGCACCTTCCTCATGATCAGAAACTGTTAATTACATTTTGTATGACATCCTTCATTTGCTTAAAACTGCTGCTCAGGATAAAATACTAATATCCTGCCAACCCATGTTATAACTCACCACATATAATGGCTTCCATGAATTATTTCTTAAGCATTCTACATAAAGTCTCCCCTTCCATATCTTATATTTCAGCAACCAGTGACTGAATGATGATTTATAGATATACTTTAAAAAATTTAACATATGGTTCAAACAAGTACCTGTATATTATATAACAACTCAATGTTACAAAGTCTACAAATGTATATCAGTACACCAGTAACCACCATAACATTTTGAGACTGACATCTATCCATGATGTTTTTTATATGTGAACTGTTTGGACTGTTGACAATTCCCCGTCAGATTTGGCACAGATTTTAATTACAGGGGTACATGTATCTATTTTTAATTTACTAAAACTTTTGCTACTACATGTACATAAGATGTGTGCTTAAGCAATATTTTTATGTCCCATCTTTGTTAACTGACATGGGTGGCCCGGGTGGCTCAATGAGTTAGGTCGTTGGATCCAACAGCTCATACAAGCCTATCACCAATACGGCGTGGGTTCGTGCCCAGCTTTGTAAATTACAAAAAAGGTGCATTTGACTCGCAGCCGCAAGTGATAAAGTTTACCAGTTGCTTGCCAGTGGTTCTCTCCAGGTACTCCGGCTTCCTCCACCACTAAAACTGGTCGCCATGATATAGCTGAAATATTGCTGAAAGTGGCGTTAAAACACCACAAAATCAATCAAATAACTGACATGAATTGAAAACAATACACAAACATTAACACCTTACAATGCTTCAATATCTATTTTCTATTAGATTCAACTAAATGTGTTAAACTTTAACAAACGAAATAAAAAAGAAAAGAAATGAGTTCGTTTGATAATAAATCTTATAATTAAGAAAGGATACAATCTATTTTGGTGATACAATGTATACCAACTTAAAATTAAAAAAATTAATTCAATAAACAACTAATCTTAATTGGATTGGAATGGATAAGGACTACAAACTATAAATAGATTTCCATACCAGGAGCTGAGGAAGTAAATAATACACATATAAAATAAATAAATATGATTACATGTAGGAGGGTCAGACTTTTTTTGAAAATGTGTTAAAATATCTTAAAGTACACATCAATGATCAGATCTTCTGAAGATATTTACAGTGGTTTTTAGTTTTTTTAAATCTGTTAAGCGGTTCAAAAGTTATGACAATTTGAAGTTCGGAAAATGACCACTTATATTTTATAATGGTGGCCATTTTGAATTTTATCTGTCTTTACCAAGAAATAGAATATCAGAAATTATTTGAAAACAATAATGAAATCTAATGAAACTGTACTTGATAAATGTAGTTTAGACATTGTTCTAAAAGAAATTGCATAGTTGTAGTCTTTGTTTCATCAGCAACATGTGTTTCCAAACACATTTTTAAAATTATTTTTTACCATGCATTTCAATGGGAAAATTGAAAACGGCACCAAAATTGGATAAATTTTACCCATAAAATTGAATGTATAAATAAAAATTTTGAATTTTCTCATCAAACTGTATGAGATTATTAAAACCTAGCCTACTATCCACTACTGAAGAGTTTTACTTTCAGTCTAACTGGTCAGCAACATGTGTTTAAGGGAAGAAATAGATTCAAAATAGCGGTGCCATTTTTAAAGTTTCCATTCAATTTTGGTCGCTTCTGTCCAGTTTAAATATAAAAAAATTGTGACATATGAAGAATTTTCTCCAAACATGTGCATTATTTATTTATTTATTTATTTCAACATGTCACCTTTTAAATAATTCACTTTAAATAATAGTGTTCTAGTGCATTGTCACTGCAGCTGTCTTCAAATGTAAGACAGAATTACAGAATTTGCCATTGTGTAAATAAAATTGAAAAATGTCTGACCTCCCTATTACATGTCTTGTTGCATACAAATTAATCTGTAAAGGAAACAAGAGTGGATACAGATGTATGTCTCGCATGCCTTCCACGCAGATTGCTTTTGTTAATTTTTTTTCAGAAGTCAATGTATCCGACCGACCTTTAGAAAGTGTTGTAGAAATGTTTTGGGGATGATTTGATTTTTTATATTTTTGTTACAGAATTTACGTTGGGAACTGGTGTACACTGTCTTATTTGATCAATATTTAAAGCTCGACCTGGACACGAACAAAATTTGTGTCATATGAACGCAGCATTGATGAAGCTTCATAGCTATAAATGTGATGTTGAATGGCGTATTGGACAACCACCGGCACTGACACAATTTTTCTTTATCAATTTCAAGGGACTGTGAGGATGTGTGCTCAAAATTAATCAGAAAAAATATTCCTCGATCGGACATGGGAAGATGTATGTGGGAATATCTCGACTTGGAGGAACTGTCTACATGCAGTTGCGCTACCTGTGATTGAAAATTAAATTTTCAGTTTTATTGGTCAGGAATTAGGTTTTTTTTTTGCAGTTTGTTCCTATTGTCTGATATGATGTCTAAATTTTGGGATATTTTGGAGACTTACCGACCGATTGGAGAAATGGGTGGTCGAGTGTGGGAAACAAACATATTTTTAAGGGTGGTCTAAAACTGAAATTAAGTTAAGATGACGTATTGATAAATATGGCATTGGCATGTATCCTCCATCGTCAATCTATGAACCAAATATGGTGAACCAAGGTTGTACCTAGTATGAATATCCTACATTTGATTGATTGGTGTTTAACATCAACTTTAACAATATTTCAGCTACAGCGGTATATCGTGGCGTCCTACATTTATAATTACGAAATCTTGATGTAAACTTAAGAAAGTCAGTAGGTCAAGTTCAGGTGACACATGCCTAGCTGAATTATATCCTCCATATTAATCAATGTGTGGATTATACATGTATATGATGAGCCTAGGTTGTATGCAATAGAGCCTAGGAGTCATACTATATATATACATATCCTTGCACACTATGGACATAAAATCCCTTTGGAGACAAACTTGAAGGTGTGTCACTTTTATAATTTTCCAATGAACAGACTGTTAAATGACTATGATCATCAATGTGCACATACATGTAGTAATCACAGGACAACAAATAAATAAACATCTGAATTTACATGATGTCTTAGCTATATATAAGTCTAATTGAATACCAGTTGCATTGTCAAACCCCTTGTTACTAGCTTGTAAGCAGTATGCTCTACTTTTATTTAGTTTGGATGATGTGAGACTGGGTCGTGATATATTTAGATGAACAAACATTTTCAATGTATGCAAAAAACATTGACCTCAGTGTATTTTGGTAAAGCTATGTCAAGGTTTTGTGATTATCATATATTGTACAGTACCATTATTGTACGGAAATCAAAGTGCTCAAAATAGATGATGCCAGTTCCATAACATAACGACGACAGACCTGCACAAATATAATATAATAATTAATATGACAGCAAATTTTGCATTTGTGTTTGTTGAACTGACAGAACATAGTCATAAGACGACGATGGGGGACCCAAATTTGACATCTGATATACTTAAAAAAAAGATATTGGATGCATTTGTTTTGAATACTGAAACAGCAAAATATTTAAGCAAATAACCAGATAAATTAACAAGTCTTGTGTGCATTTTACAACAGTGTCAGTTGGATCTGCATGACAATCTCAGAATTTTTTATGAAAAAAGCAGGATTTAGCATAAACATTACCTCTGACCATTAAGTAGTCTAGCATCCAAACATACTGAAATATGTTCAAGAAAAAATGCTTTGTTTACCTAATTACATTGAAAACCTTCTCTTTTCATATCACTCACTGATAATTTGTTCTTCTCATTGACATTACAGAATTAATATTGATATAGTGTCTTGTGCCTGTGACAAGCCACATCAGACATGTTAGGGGTAATGTCATAAAAACTTTAATCTGATTCTGAGGCAGTGGGAAATAAGCTTTTGCAAGTGTATAAACAACAAGATAAAGAAATTGTATCACATGTTAACACTCACAGAAAAAGTTTTCCAAAAAGTTAACTATTAATCAACCAAAAAATGCTATATATTATCCATCAACAAAAAATCGAATAAATTCTACTCTCTTGATAATCACATCCTTCAAGAAGTTCAAGACAACCCATACCTAGGTCTACAGATATCAAACGATCTTAAATGGAGCATGCACATAAACAACATCAGTAAGAAAGCAAATGCCACCTTGGGTTTTCTAAGAAGGAATCTAAGAAATGTTCCAGAAACATGTAGAAAGACAGCCTATATATCCCTCTTAAGATGATGATCAACTATGGAGTATGGAGCAACCATCTGGAACCAATACCTAAAAGGGGATATAGATAAATTAGAAAGAATCCAAAACAGAGGAATACGTTTCATAAAAAAGGACTATAGGAGCCGGGGGCCAGGATCAATCACCACCATGAAACGACAATTAGAGCTTGAGACGCTAGAAGAAAGACGACACAGTCTCTGCTTGATCTTGCTGTATAAGCTGGTTGAGGGGTTGGTGCCTAGCTGAAGATTATGTCACAGTGGAGGTTTACTTACAAGACATAGATTAAAAGCCAAAAATGTTAATAATATGTATAATTAATGGCAAGAAGAGCAAAAAAGTAAAAATAACATATATATATATATACAGGGGTTTCAAATTTTTTTTATAATAGGAGGTACCTAAAAAATTAGGCTGAGGGCCGTAAGGGGTCCAGGGGGCAGAAGCTCCTGAAATCTAGCATTTTGTGGACCAAAAAATGTACTTCAGAGACTGCAAAACATTAAGTGTTTTTGAAAGAAAAATCCCATTAAGTTTAGAGTTCAGATTTCACCAAGAGTGAAGACCATGAATTTTTCCTCCCAATTTCTTTATTGAATATTTCAGTTTACAGACTTCAGCCAAGATTATTCATAGATAGTCTGCCATATCTTAAAAAAACCCAAAAGGACCATAAAGAGCTACGGTTCTACAGATAGGCTTGACCAAGCCATTGTCATCAAAGCTTAAACTTCTCAAAATTCTTTTGTTGGCTTTGTCCTTTTCACAATACCTTGGTTTGTGTGTTTTTTTTACTTTATTACCAGTAATTAAACTCATCAAAGACCATTGGCAGGATCAAGACATATAAGTGTCATAATTAATGAAACCAAGGACGTATATAGAATACGTCCTTGATGAAACATATAAATTTAATTTGCAATCATCAATCTTTAATAAAAAAAATTTTTTTTAATAGATCAATACAAATATAATTAAACAAAAACAATATATATTGTTACTTTCACGACTTATGTGCAAAAAAAATGTTCGAACAAAAACGATTCGCGGGAAGACATTTATTAACATTTGAATCACAAAAGTTAAATTATTTTGGAAAAAAAGGGGGGCAGGCGTTTTGACATTACAATGTAAATCGTATTTGAGCCATGTCCGGTCCTTTTTCAAGATTTCTAGTAATTTTCTATCCCTTATCTCCTCGTACCCCCTTTTAAAAATGTTTTTCAGCACACTTTCATTTCTGTGAACAACCGCGGTAGAGCCCCGTCAAAATATGTAAATAAATTAGCCATAGGTTTTTATTTTTTTATACCGGAAGTTAAACAATATGGACAGAGTTAAGCAACAAGACAGTACGCCCCAGAATGATTCGACCCTGGTTTTAAATGGATAAAAAAAATCGCACAAAATATTGTGTAGTCATATATTCATAATACATAATGATCATACTTATATTACTGGAGATTACACTAAATTGTGTTTGAACATAATTTGTAATCGGTCATTTTTTTATTTTGAAATGATGTCAGCTTTGTACCGGTCCGAGTTTTACACAAGGATGAAAAGATATTGGGGCGAAAACATATCTATTTACCGCATGCGCAAACTGCTATTTACGATTCTAAGGCCAAAAAAAAATATATGTGTGTTTACTGTCACATGTCGAAAAAAATTTTGAATTTTCTCATCAAACTGTATGAGATTATTAAAACCTAGCCTACTATCCACTACTGAAGAGTTTTACTTTCAGTCTAACTGGTCAGCAACATGTGTTTAAGGGAAGAAATAGATTCAAAATAGCGGTGCCATTTTTAAAGTTTCCATTCAATTTTGGTCGCTTCTGTCCAGTTTAAATATAAAAAAATTGTGACATATGAAGAATTTTCTCCAAACATGTGCATTATTTATTTATTTCAACATGTCACCTTTTAAATAATTCACTTTAAATAATAGTGTTCTAGTGCATTGTCACTGCAGCTGTCTTCAAATGTAAGACAGAATTACAGAATTTGCCATTGTGTAAATAAAATTGAAAAATGTCTGACCTCCCTATTACATGTCTTGTTGCATACAAATTAATCTGTAAAGGAAACAAGAGTGGATACAGATGTATGTCTCGCATGCCTTCCACGCAGATTGCTTTTGTTAATTTTTTTTCAGAAGTCAATGTATCCGACCGACCTTTAGAAAGTGTTGTAGAAATGTTTTGGGGATGATTTGATTTTTTATATTTTTGTTACAGAATTTACGTTGGGAACTGGTGTACACTGTCTTATTTGATCAATATTTAAAGCTCGACCTGGACACGAACAAAATTTGTGTCATATGAACGCAGCATTGATGAAGCTTCATAGCTATAAATGTGATGTTGAATGGCGTATTGGACAACCACCGGCACTGACACAATTTTTCTTTATCAATTTCAAGGGACTGTGAGGATGTGTGCTCAAAATTAATCAGAAAAAATATTCCTCGATCGGACATGGGAAGATGTATGTGGGAATATCTCGACTTGGAGGAACTGTCTACATGCAGTTGCGCTACCTGTGATTGAAAATTAAATTTTCAGTTTTATTGGTCAGGAATTAGGTTTTTTTTTTGCAGTTTGTTCCTATTGTCTGATATGATGTCTAAATTTTGGGATATTTTGGAGACTTACCGACCGATTGGAGAAATGGGTGGTCGAGTGTGGGAAACAAACATATTTTGAAGGGTGGTCTAAAACTGAAATTAAGTTAAGATGACGTATTGATAAATATGGCATTGGCATGTATCCTCCATCGTCAATCTATGAACCAAATATGGTGAACCAAGGTTGTACCTAGTATGAATATCCTACATTTGATTGATTGGTGTTTAACATCAACTTTAACAATATTTCAGCTACAGCGGTATATCGTGGCGTCCTACATTTATAATTACGAAATCTTGATGTAAACTTAAGAAAGTCAGTAGGTCAAGTTCAGGTGACACATGCCTAGCTGAATTATATCCTCCATATTAATCAATGTGTGGATTATACATGTATATGATGAGCCTAGGTTGTATGCAATAGAGCCTAGGAGTCATACTATATATATACATATCCTTGCACACTATGGACATAAAATCCCTTTGGAGACAAACTTGAAGGTGTGTCACTTTTATAATTTTCCAATGAACAGACTGTTAAATGACTATGATCATCAATGTGCACATACATGTAGTAATCACAGGACAACAAATAAATAAACATCTGAATTTACATGATGTCTTAGCTATATATAAGTCTAATTGAATACCAGTTGCATTGTCAAACCCCTTGTTACTAGCTTGTAAGCAGTATGCTCTACTTTTATTTAGTTTGGATGATGTGAGACTGGGTCGTGATATATTTAGATGAACAAACATTTTCAATGTATGCAAAAAACATTGACCTCAGTGTATTTTGGTAAAGCTATGTCAAGGTTTTGTGATTATCATATATTGTACAGTACCATTATTGTACGGAAATCAAAGTGCTCAAAATAGATGATGCCAGTTCCATAACATAACGACGACAGACCTGCACAAATATAATATAATAATTAATATGACAGCAAATTTTGCATTTGTGTTTGTTGAACTGACAGAACATAGTCATAAGACGACGATGGGGGACCCAAATTTGACATCTGATATACTTAAAAAAAAGATATTGGATGCATTTGTTTTGAATACTGAAACAGCAAAATATTTAAGCAAATAACCAGATAAATTAACAAGTCTTGTGTGCATTTTACAACAGTGTCAGTTGGATCTGCATGACAATCTCAGAATTTTTTATGAAAAAAGCAGGATTTAGCATAAACATTACCTCTGACCATTAAGTAGTCTAGCATCCAAACATACTGAAATATGTTCAAGAAAAAATGCTTTGTTTACCTAATTACATTGAAAACCTTCTCTTTTCATATCACTCACTGATAATTTGTTCTTCTCATTGACATTACAGAATTAATATTGATATAGTGTCTTGTGCCTGTGACAAGCCACATCAGACATGTTAGGGGTAATGTCATAAAAACTTTAATCTGATTCTGAGGCAGTGGGAAATAAGCTTTTGCAAGTGTATAAACAACAAGATAAAGAAATTGTATCACATGTTAACACTCACAGAAAAAGTTTTCCAAAAAGTTAACTATTAATCAACCAAAAAATGCTATATATTATCCATCAACAAAAAATCGAATAAATTCTACTCTCTTGATAATCACATCCTTCAAGAAGTTCAAGACAACCCATACCTAGGTCTACAGATATCAAACGATCTTAAATGGAGCATGCACATAAACAACATCAGTAAGAAAGCAAATGCCACCTTGGGTTTTCTAAGAAGGAATCTAAGAAATGTTCCAGAAACATGTAGAAAGACAGCCTATATATCCCTCTTAAGATGATGATCAACTATGGAGTATGGAGCAACCATCTGGAACCAATACCTAAAAGGGGATATAGATAAATTAGAAAGAATCCAAAACAGAGGAATACGTTTCATAAAAAAGGACTATAGGAGCCGGGGGCCAGGATCAATCACCACCATGAAACGACAATTAGAGCTTGAGACGCTAGAAGAAAGACGACACAGTCTCTGCTTGATCTTGCTGTATAAGCTGGTTGAGGGGTTGGTGCCTAGCTGAAGATTATGTCACAGTGGAGGTTTACTTACAAGACATAGATTAAAAGCCAAAAATGTTAATAATATGTATAATTAATGGCAAGAAGAGCAAAAAAGTAAAAATAACATATATATATATATATACAGGGGTTTCAAATTTTTTTTATAATAGGAGGTACCTAAAAAATTAGGCTGAGGGCCGTAAGGGGTCCAGGGGGCAGAAGCTCCTGAAATCTAGCATTTTGTGGACCAAAAAATGTACTTCAGAGACTGCAAAACATTAAGTGTTTTTGAAAGAAAAATCCCATTAAGTTTAGAGTTCAGATTTCACCAAGAGTGAAGACCATGAATTTTTCCTCCCAATTTCTTTATTGAATATTTCAGTTTACAGACTTCAGCCAAGATTATTCATAGATAGTCTGCCATATCTTAAAAAAAACCAAAAGGACCATAAAGAGCTACGGTTCTACAGATAGGCTTGACCAAGCCATTGTCATCAAAGCTTAAACTTCTCAAAATTCTTTTGTTGGCTTTGTCCTTTTCACAATACCTTGGTTTGTGTGTTTTTTTTACTTTATTACCAGTAATTAAACTCATCAAAGACCATTGGCAGGATCAAGACATATAAGTGTCATAATTAATGAAACCAAGGACGTATATAGAATACGTCCTTGATGAAACATATAAATTTAATTTGCAATCATCAATCTTTAATAAAAAAAATTTTTTTTAATAGATCAATACAAATATAATTAAACAAAAACAATATATATTGTTACTTTCACGACTTATGTGCAAAAAAAATGTTCGAACAAAAACGATTCGCGGGAAGACATTTATTAACATTTGAATCACAAAAGTTAAATTATTTTGGAAAAAAAGGGGGGCAGGCGTTTTGACATTACAATGTAAATCGTATTTGAGCCATGTCCGGTCCTTTTTCAAGATTTCTAGTAATTTTCTATCCCTTATCTCCTCGTACCCCCTTTTAAAAATGTTTTTCAGCACACTTTCATTTCTGTGAACAACCGCGGTAGAGCCCCGTCAAAATATGTAAATAAATTAGCCATAGGTTTTTATTTTTTTATACCGGAAGTTAAACAATATGGACAGAGTTAAGCAACAAGACAGTACGCCCCAGAATGATTCGACCCTGGTTTTAAATGGATAAAAAAAATCGCACAAAATATTGTGTAGTCATATATTCATAATACATAATGATCATACTTATATTACTGGAGATTACACTAAATTGTGTTTGAACATAATTTGTAATCGGTCATTTTTTTATTTTGAAATGATGTCAGCTTTGTACCGGTCCGAGTTTTACACAAGGATGAAAAGATATTGGGGCGAAAACATATCTATTTACCGCATGCGCAAACTGCTATTTACGATTCTAAGGCCAAAAAAAAATATATGTGTGTTTACTGTCACATGTCGAAAAAATCTAGGGTTGGTCGGTCGGGATTAATTTTTTTTTTTTTTTATTTATTATCGACAAAACCGGATATAGTAGTTCCCGGTTCCGGAATCCAATTCCGGTATTTAATTTTTCGAAAATTCCTGTAAAATGACGAATTATGCAGTTTTTCTACCTTCTTTGCTCTCAATTTCGACAAAAAGCTAGCAGTTGAATAAATAAAACATTGCTGCTGGTTAAACAACAAAAATGGTTATCCGAATTCTGTGTAAAAATGCATAGGGTCGCTAGCAAAAATTAGGGTAGGTCGGGTGACCGTAAACACACATATTTTTTTTATTGGCCTAAGGTAAAGTTATTTTTAAAACTAGGAATATCCCATCAACTTGGTCGTGACACAGTTGTTCGATTTGAATGCGAGAATTCAGCAATTGACGTGATCATTAATTTTTTATGAAAAATATTCCACAAGCCTATCGACCATCGTACTTGTGGTTTTGACCACTGCTAATTTTGGGGGGGTTCAGTAATTTCTGCCGGTACTATACACGATCTCAGGCGGGTAAAAGTACCGGCCCACTTTGAAACCCCTGTATATATATATATATATATATACAAGTAAATTATTGAGAATTAATACTGTAGTTTAGAGATGGAGGATTTGAAAGAGTCCAGTGATGTCAGGGTTTGAAGCTAAGGAAATATTTTAGGGGCCAAGTGGGCCCCCACCAAATTAATTTTGGTAGCCCACACAATTTGCTAGGGGCCCATCAGGCACGCATAGCTCGCCTGCCACCTCGCTTGCAAGGTGCCCTATGGCAGGGGGTCCGCTGAAGGCCCCCGGAAGCCCTGGGATAAATGGTGTAAAATCCTGCATTCTGGCCATTTCCTGGCAGCAAAATTGGCCATTCAGAAACTATAATTTAATACAGAAGATAACAAATTTCCAAAACATTTTCCTCAAAATAAAATTATTTTACATGCACCAATACACTATGACTTCAGAAATTTATAGTTGAAGTCAAATTTCGGGGCGATTTAGAGTTTGACATATGGTGGGGATGTTTGTAGCTTGTACATCCTGTAGTAAATGAATTTTCATTTTTTTTTGTTCTTTGCAATATGTATGTTGTGATATGTATCGACTTTAAATAAAACTTTATTTATTTATTTTATTTATTCATTAACAAACCATGCCGGTTTCACTTTCAGTCAGGGATCGCGCTGTCGGTCGCCAATGTTGCAATTTGCGATTTTTTTTCTTGACTGGCGACTGAAATCGTCTGCTGGCGATTTTTTTGGCGCCTAGATAATCACTGTGTACGTAACAAAAATCAATAAATTATTGACAATTGATTTTTCGCAAGTGACGAGTATTTGCCGTACCCAATTCGTCACTTGAATTTTCAAAAAATCGTAGAAAAATGTTTGTAACAATCCATTTTTCTTCTTTATTTGCTGATTAAAACTAATTAGTCACTACAATGACAATTTTATTACATGTTTCAAGCCAATCAACGGATTATAGAATTTTTGTTTTTATTGAGTAATCTTTGATCACACCTGGCTTGATTTACCTGGTTAAAGATAATGACCCCGACAAAGAATTCAATCAACGATAATGATATTTTTTTTATAGTTATGATTGACATGTACTCAAAATGTCACAGTATGTATTTTAAGTGGACATATTTTTGTAATCGTCATTCGTTAATCGTTGCACGATAATGTCCACCATAACAAACTATTTTTGCCAATTTCATTAATGAAAATGTCGATAACATGTTTATACTGGAGTTCGGAGTTAGGAAGTCTTTTGTCTATTGTACACGTGTATTTATTAAGTATTTTGAAAGTGACTTTCTCGAAAAGTCATAAACTTTGTTTTTTTTCTGCTGAAGACTACACAAATGTTGTGGTATTAGACCAAAGCACAGCAACATTTCAAAAAGGGTGGGGGTTATAAACTTATTACAATTTGTGTGGTATTAGATCAAAATCATGGCAATGCTATGTTTTATCAGTTGGTTTCTAATTTGCAGAGTTTGTTGCCATCCTAGGAGGTTTCCATAGCTTTTCAATCTCCATTACTAACTAATAAGGCAAAGTAACTGATTATAAGATTAAGCTCTGACATTAAAAATCTGTTCTGCAAAAGTGACTAATGGTCTCAAAATCCTGGCTGAATCCCTGATAATCCGTAAAATACAGTATATTGTAATAAATTATATAAATCTTTTTGTTTTTGATGATGAAATCGAAATGAAAAACAGAAGTACAATACAGACATTAACATTTGTACAAACAAATCCGGACCATTTATACATGAAACTGAACATGGAACTGGTAGTGGTACATGCAATCATCCACTGTTTGGGTTCGAAAAAATTGGCTCCTTGTAAAAATTTTAGCTGGCTCCTAAACTGGCTCCTGACTTTCAAAACTGGCACCTGAAAATGGCACCTGGCGATTTTTCTGGCTCCTACTTTTTGGGAGCCAGAGCAGCCCCTGTCAGTATCAACTAACCATGGACGGTTTTGTTTCCATTCCTTTAAAAATTGTCTAGAGCGTTTGGACTTTTCGTAATCTCTAAAATATTGTGTTCTCTGTTCATTTTGCCTTTTAAGAGGCCCAGAGTTCCCCAAAAAGAACTGACTTAAATCGTCTTGGCGAAACATTTCGCTAACCGGATATTTTGAACGAACATGTAAAATTTAAAATCAAAGTCGGAAAAGTGTACTATAAAATTCCGTAATATGACTCAACAGAAAACGGCATGGTTTCTTCTTCTTCTTCCGTTTACAGAGTGTACTCATCATTGAGCGTTATACTCCAGTATAAAGACAACAGAGAAATCATCGTTGTTAAAAGAATTATTTGTTACCTAAATCCCTTTACAACAACAACTAAATTTTTTATTTCAATCCTTAAATGACGCAAAATTAATGCAAAAATTGACACCCTTATACGGAGGTGTTAAATAGAACAGCCGTAGATCTCCTTAACTGGAAATAAGATTCGCATATATCAAAATAAACTGGTTCCCGGGCTACTACACTTCGTTACTCAGTTCATAGAGCGAAGCGTAATATAAGCGAATATCAGTTTAATATCAAAACAAAAAATCGGGGCTTAAAATCGATCGATGGAAATGTCAATATTTTTCGGATTTTGATCTTGGTGAATAGGAATTTACCGAATTATTACATATAGATTTACACTATTTTATTTTTTTCTAATTTTCACTCGCCAAGTGGACGACTGAGATGAGATTTTTAAGGGCCCACACTGAAATTTACTCGCAAATGGCGAGTGGGCGACTGCTAATTTCAAACCCTGGATGTACTGTTGACTATGTTTTCCGGTAATTTGTTCCAGTCTGTTATTGTTCTTGGGAAAAAAGATTCTTTTCTGTATTCAGTGTTACAAGATGGTATTTGGAAGCTTTTAATGTGGGAATGTCGTGTCTGCCTTTTTTGTGGAATGAGTCTTGAATCTCAGGACATGCTAATATAGCAGGGAACAAGATAGCGGACCAACTGGCAAAGGAAGCAGCAAAAGAGTCTATGTCCCTAAATGAACAGTATAATGTCATCACCATGTCAGATGTCAAACAAGCAGTGAAGACTATAACTAAAACCAGAGAGAAAAAGCTTCAGTACTCAGGGACCAGTAGCGTCAATTGCGACCTTTAGGTTCAGGATCAGGAGAATGTCTGTTTTTTGGATTTCAACTTTATTGTTTACTATTTTTTTTTTTCAAACGTGAATCTTTTCTACCGTCTTGGAGACTGCGCCATTCTAAATGTTGTCTTACCGTGTATAAAAGCCTTTTTGGGATTCTACACGTACCAGAAAGAGAAACAAGAACCCATCGAATGATGTGCGATTATAGACGGATGTTTTCTGATATTTATTTTTGTTTACTTGTGCTCAACTCACCTTCCTAGATTTTGGTCGGCGAGTTGCTTCGCTCTCATAAAATTCTTGCGAAGATTCTCCATTAACAAAATATTCTGTATCTACACAAAATAATTTATGTAGGTTTCATGATTCCAGACCGTCAGTGTTGAAGGAAATTGATTTATTCTCAATACTTCCGGGAGAATCAGTTATAAAATTCCCTTTGATTGGACAACGTTTCTTCACTTAACCAATCAGTAATGGTCTTCTAAAAAAATTCGGTTGTAAACAGAAGATGGCAGACCTCGTGGAGAAAGTTCTTCGTGAAGCAGCTGAAAAAGAATCAAAATTAAAAACAACTGAAGTAGATAAAGAAATTGAAGTGAATGTAGATGAAGGAAATCTACTTGCATCAGACACTAACCCCATAGATTTGAAACAATTCAAGTAAATAAATCTGGAGATGAAAACTACTACTCTTTTTCAGGTTCATCCACAGGGACTTAGTTGCTCTCGCAGTCTCGGTCACTAAATTTGCCCAACTTATTTTTTTTACTATTAATGTAATATGAGACAGGCGCTACCTGTAGTGCCAGCGAAGCAAGATCCACATGGGCGTTACTTTTTACCCAAATACACCATAAAATCGTATTTATTGCGGTCATACTAAAAAGCGCCCGGACGGCCGGAGCAGCCCGGGTATTGGAATATTGTTTATATTTTGATATATATTTTATATATTTAAAACACATGTAATATTTTTATAAATTTGTGTTAGAGTCCCGGGCGGCAATGTTTGACCGGATGGCTTGTACGATAAATAAGATTAAGAACATAATTTTGAAATAATTTATTTAAAAATAAGAAAAATATATAAAAATATATTACTGTATGATATATCTTAAATAAAAACAAAACACGAGTAATATTTGTTCAAGTTGTGTTGGAGTCCCGGGCGGCAATGTTTGGTTGCAAATGGCTTGTACAATATATAAAATTAACAACATAATTTTAAAATAACACTTTATTTAAAACAATTACATATTATGATTTTGACAAAAATTCGATTTAAACAATATTCCAATACGACGAGCATTATTTCCAGTACCTGGGTGGCTCCGGGCTGCCCCGGGCGCTTTTTAGTATGACCCATTTATTGTATTAAAGGAAAACGCCATGTTCTTAACAAGTTACGTAAAAATTTAAATGACAGTAAATAAAAGACATTTGTGTTAATGAATGTTAAAAATAGTATACCGTAAAGTACAGGGGTTTCAATGTTTTTTATAATAGGAGGTACCTAAAAAATTAGGCTGAGGGCCATAAGGGGTCCAGGGGGCAGAAGCTCCTGAAATCTAGCATTTTGTGGACCAAAAAATGTACTTCAGAGACTGCAAAACATTAAGTGTTTTTGAAAGAAAAATCCCATTAACTTTAGAGTTCAGATTTCACCAAGAGTGAAGACCATGCATAATGCCTGGATTTTTCCCCACAATTTCTTTATTGAATATTTCAGTTTACAGACTTCAGCCAAGATTATTCATAGATAGTCTGCCATATCCTAAAAAAACCCAAAAGGACCATAAAGAGCTACGGTTCCGCAGCTAGGCTTGACCAAGCCATTGTTATCAAAGCTTAAAATTCTCAAAATTCTTTTGTTGGCTTTGTCCTTTTCTTTTTCACAATACCTTGGCTTGTGTGTTTTTTTTTACTTTATTACCAGTAATTAAACTCATCAAAGACCATTGGCAGGATCAAGACATATAAGTGTCATAATTAATGAAACCAAGGACGTATATAGAATACGTCCTTGATGAAACAGATTTGCAATCATCAATCTTTAATAAAATTTATAATTTTTTAATAGATCAATACAAATATAATTAAACAAAAACAATAATATATATCGTTACTTTCACGACTTATGTGCCAAAAAAATGTTTGAACAAAAACGATTTGCGGGAAGACATTTATTAACCTTTGAATCGCAAAAGTTAAATTATTTTGGAAAAAAAGGGGGGCCGATGTTTTGACATTACAATGTAATTCGTATTTGAGCCATGTCCGGTCCTTTTTCAAGATTTCTAGTAATTTTCTACCCCTTATCTCCTCGTACCCTCAGCACACTTTCATTTCTGTGAACAACCGCGGTAGGGCCCCGTCAAAATATGTAAATAAATTAGCCATAGGTTTTTATTTTTTTATACCGGAAGTTAAACAATATGGACGGAGTTAAGCAACAAGACAGTACGCCCCAGAATGATTCGACCCTGGGTTTTAAATGGATAAAAAAAATCGCACAAAATATTGTGTAGTCATATATTCATAATACATAATGATCATACTTATATTACTGGAGATTACACTAAATTGTGTTTGAACATAATTTGTAATCGGTCATTTTTTTATTTTGAAATGATGTCAGCTTTGTTCCGGTCCGAGTTTTACACAAGGATGAAAAGATATTGGGGCAAAAACATATCTATTTACTGCATGCGCAAACTGCTATTTACGATTCTAAGGTAAAGTTATTTTTAAAACAGGGAATATCCCATCAAATTGGTCGTGACACAGTTGTTCGATTTGAATGCGAGAATTCAGCAATTGACGTGATCATTAATTTTTTATGAAAAATATTCCACAAGCCTATCGACCATCGTACTTGTGGTTTTGACCACCGCTAATTTTGGGGGGTTCAGTAATTTCTGCCGGTACTATACACAATCTCAGGCAGGTAAAAGTACCGGGTACCGGCCCACTTTGAAACCCCTGAAAGTAGAATTTGGTGATTGAAGTTGCCTGTAGCACCAAATAATGGGGATCACCATTTTTCAGAACTCTGCAATGTGAGGAGACAAGGGACATAATCCATTCTCGGATTATACCTGCAATTAAAGCTCCTCCGAAAGAACCGTGACGTCACAATAGCAGTATCGTATATTATATCAGCATTGATCAGTTGCAATTTAATCATTAAAAATTATGTAAATCGTAAAATAATGTCGTATTTATCTTTTGATATTTACAAAATCATTATGACTTCATGTTAAGCATTTTGTTGTACTAACGAAATTAAAAGGGAAAGTGTGAGAAGAATTTTTATGTGTGTAATTAATATTACCGATCAGGACTACCCTTGTCAACACATCGACCAGTGACCTCGAAAAACACGGGAAAGTATGACAGCATTGGGGACAAAGAAGCATGTGTACGCTTAAAACGAGTTAAAACTTATACGGCCAATCACGTAAAACATGAAATTATACATAGACCCCCTCCCGACACAAATAAACTCCTTTGTTTTATGAAAATGTAACATGGGATGGGTATATTAAGAAAAAAATTAGAATGATATACAATTATAAACATTGTATTGCAGTTGATCTGATATTAAAACATAACCAAACGGACATGATGTTGGGAAGAGTCAGATACATGTTATTTATTCAACTAGCTTGATCAGACTGTGTGACGTCACATAAAGAGGTGTCATGGCTGCTTACACTACGACAGCAAATTCCAAATATTCATATTTCTAATTGGGTATATTAATGTTAATAAAGGTGCTTTTTTTTAAATAATAAGTTATTTATGAATAAAAAGTTATAATGAATTGAATTAAAACAACTTTTCAACTGACTGGCCTTTTCCTTTAATTAAAGGTTCTACTGGTTGGGGAGTAGTTCTCGCCAACTGTCTCATTTAGCGCGAGTGCTCGCGAATTTTTGTCTGATTTTTTCACCATCATTAAAGGACGCCATACCAATCCTTCGTATTAATTTTTATCGTATTTCATTGTGAAATATCGTTAAAATCGGGTAAAAACCTACTGCACCCCTCATTCTGTCATAACATCAACAGGGGGTCACGTGTGTTGGTACTCTTAAAATAGAAAAACACATGGAATGATCATCGGAGAATCTAGTGGCACCATATTTCCAATTTATCTCTACAAATCTTTTAAGATCTTTCTAGAAAGTGTCACACTTTGCCTTATTATTCATCCCTACAATCCAAAATACTCACGGTTGCAGAATAAAAATAGATTCCATGTGAATGCAAATGGCCACCTGTGCATGCACTGTTTACGTCGTCAATTACCTTGACCGCTAATTTATACATGGATCCTATATTATCACATTGGGCATAAAACATAGACAAAATATTAAGATTAATTCTAGAAAAAGTGGAATTATTACTTTTCATCAATAAAATGAAAATTATCAGGTAAACCACTGTTGAAAAGGATGTATTTTACGGAATGGGGGAGCAGCGTGGGGATGACATGACAGCCTTTAAAACAGCGATGAATAATTATCAGAGTTTTCTACAAACTAGCAGAAAAACCGGTAAACTTTTTAAGAAAGGGTTTTAATTTTCTAAAATGTCGTTTTTCTTTCCTTTTGATGCTTTAACTTCACAAAAAATAATATTTCTGAAAGTTGGCGAGAATTGCTTCTGTTGCGGCCATTTTCTGTTAAAAAACGCAACATCGTAATAATGGATCCCCGATCAGCGTACGCTCTCCTTTATGAAAATTCATTTCGTAGGTAAATCGTTATGGTTCCTGCAAAATAATAATGGGGTGAAACAAAGGTTTCTCGACTGCTTCTTAAAAATATTGGATAAAAAACGTAAAAAAATGGCGAGAACTACTCCCCGACCAGTATATGAATTATTTTTCATAAAAAAATTCAAATTTCATAAATTTGTCACAAGAGTAATCAAAATGATCAATTTTACCCATTATAAACATCGATACACCAACATGGCCACTTCCAACAAATACAAATGTACCCAAACACACTCAAAATTCATTTGGTATCCTCGTGTGTCCACTTTTCGTGAACCTAAGCATTATCGTGGAAATAACAATAAAATTAACAAATAAAATTAAATATGGAATTGCTTACCTTTAACATTGATATCTCATCCTTTTATCCACATATCCTCAGAAAAATGCATGCTCAATTTAATACAATAATAAACGATAATAGTGAAGCCATACAAACAAAATTAGGGGACCGGAAGAGTCCACTTTTCGTGGGTATGTTTCAAATTGTTCTTTAAGGCCAAGGAAATCACAAAAATAGCATTGGCCTCAAAGTTGTATGACGTCGTACAGTGACTAAAAATACACACGCGTGCTGACAGATGTAAACATTGGAATTCTGACTGCAGAAACTTTATTTCTGGATGATAGGCAAAATTTGGTGATACAATTATAAGTAAATTTCCCTGTTTTGACCGCATATTGTACAGCAAATGTAAATAAACACCAGCGACGTTCCACTTCCTAGTTACAGCTAAAACTCTCGTAAATGTGACGTCACGATCGAAATCTCGAGACTTCCGGGAAATACACGAAAAGAGAATCCCCACGAAAACTGAACCTTGCACGATATGTGTTACTTACATACAACAAATATATTTCTTCCAACACTCTTTTAGTTATTTTATTTATTTATTTTATTCCTTTTCTTCCTTTTTAATATGAATAAAAATATATATATGAAAATGGGAAATGATCAGTATGCTCCTTTTTTTTCGGTGATTAGACATACCACTTGCTCACATAGCAGTCACCTTAAATCAACTGCATAAGTTTTAAAAAGACTAGAATTGTTTTCAATATCAGAATTTCTGTAAAAATATAAAAATAATTTGAAAGATGAAATTTTAATGTATATTTGGTTATATTCGTGATTGTAAGCGACCCGACCGAGATCCGTAAAAACCTGACTATTTTATTGAAATTCATGAAAAAATAATGATAGAGGAGCTAATAAATCATTAATTATTCATAAAAAATCTCAAAATAATAGAAATAATATAATTTGAAGCTATATTTGGGGGTATTTGGGTAAAAAGTCACGCCGGATCCACATTATCTAATATTTAAATCATGTAAATCCTTGGGATGATTGAAACAAGGATTTATATAGTAGAAAGGCTTCGAATCTCGTATTTTCTCGCTTTATCTTGCGTCGTGAGATTTTATGCTACAACAGAGCAAAAATTAATTCATACATTTTGAAGTGCCTTGAGAATTCGTAGGAAAATCAACCAATTACACCAAAGTTCGTGTTATACATCGTCTATATACTACACTATACAAAACAATCCTTGGATTTGCTGATATAGGTTCAATGGAAATGTTTTTTTGATTTTTTTCTGTATCACCCCTCATACACGTAAAATTTAAAAAAAAATACAGTAGAGTTTCATACATCTAAAAACATATTAGAAATGATAAAACAAAGAAACCAATCACGCCAAGTTTTGTTCTATATATCGAATACACATTTATACACTTTGGTATGTCGATTTCATGTAAACAAGGAAGTTTATTGATTTCTAAATAGGACCCCCCCCCCCATTTCCGCCCAGAACGCCGCCATTTTGACAAATGATGGTAAACAATCCTTAATAAATACAAATCGGGAGCACTGTTTTCAATAAACTCCTTCTATACATTGAAAAATATTTATATTATCACAAAAATGATGGCTCCGCTTCAATATTCGGTATGATGAGAGAAGAGAGGAGTTTGAAATTTAAATTCGAGTCTTGACCGCCCATAATGGGTGCAGCTCGATTCGGCCATACTACCAAATCGGCCACACTACCAGTTCGGCCATAGAAATAAAGTTGATTCGGCCATGGAATATCTAATACGGTTTTTGACAAGTTCTAAGCTCAAAATTTAAGTTTTATTTTATTTATATAATAAATATTTTGATATTAATCATGAAATTTCGGAATATTAATTTTTTAAAACATTTTATGATTAATGATCAATATAAACTAGATATTGTAGATCGATTTGTTAATTGTAAGACAATAAAATGTAATTATTTTCATTACTTCATGATAATTAGCAATTATTTATTCTTTCATCTCACTATCTCCTGCATTGTGTGATTGTTATCAACACAGGAAATGACTTCATATGAGTTATTTTTATCCAAGCTTACCACAAGCTGATGCAAGCTTTTCTTGTTATTTGAGAAAATATATTTAAATATCGGTGTCAAAACCTTTTTCTACAACCATGTAAACAACTAAGAATTCTTAAGAATACTACAAAACAATGATGCTATTAGGTACATGTATACATTATAAAAAGTATGGCCGAACTGGTCTATGGACGAATCGGTATATGGCCGAATTGTCTCGAAAGCCCCATAATGGCGGGATTATGAAAGTCAAAAGGGCAAATCGATTAATGTCAATTATTGATGAAATATGGGTGATACATCTACAAAAAGTCGATGCTTTATTAATGATTGGTATTTAGGACAAATATTTTCACTTTATACCTGTAATTATGGTTTTATATATTTACAAATACTGGTTTAATATGTTGATGCGATAAAAAATGTCCATCATTAATCAAGGCACGCGCATCATCAACGAATTGCACTATGGGTAATCTCACTTGTTCTCGCCACGCAACATACTTACATACAATCTCTGTTAAATATTGCGAGATTCATATCCTTTCTACTAGTATATAAATCCTTTATTGAAATAGAAATTTTACTTACTTTTGTGTACTTTTTGGAGTGTACTGTAGTACAATGTAAGGATGCTCTTTCCATCTATTGAAACAGGCACGGCCATGAATGCTCGCGAATCTGAAAATTATATGCCAATTTCACGCTCATTCAGAGCATCAAAATAGTGTCGAGATTTGTTGGGCCGAGATATATCGGGGACGACTTTTTTTAGGGCCGAATCTAGTCTCATTCAATCGAACTCTTGTGATCTCGCCGCCGCCATATTGTACGCGTGTCTCCAAGGATACAGGAAGTAGTTCTTGTGCACGAAAGATTTTTAGGCCATCAGTATATATTTTTTTTCTTGATATTTCTAACATAAGTGCCAGCTTTGCTGGCATATTATCCTCTTAAATATCACAAGGGAGAATGCTATTACTACCACTTCCTCGCAGGGCGTGTCGTGGTAACAGGGGTTAATTTTTTTTCCAAAAGTTCACTGGTCCAGGACGAATGCAAGTCAAATCTCCCCCGTCAATATCGCCTCCACACTTATCAAAATCGCCTCCACATTAATCAAAATCGTCCCCATTAATTAAAATAAGGAAGAAATTAATTTAAACATAAAATCGAGTTATGTACAATAATTTTGCCCTCTATGTTTATGTATGTGTTTTCATTAAAAAAATCATGAGAGAGATCCGACCAAACGTGATTACATCATAATTGCTTTTATAAGCCAATTAACTTGAGATCAATATTTTTATATTATTGCTAGTAAATCAGTTTGATAATCGCAATGTATAATATCTTTAATATTTTTTGTATCATTGTGGAGTTTTAATTGAAATATTGGTGTAATGGTTAGCGTGCTCCCCTTGCAGTATTAAGGAGAAAGAACGTTTCAGATTTACATGTACTGACTAATTTTTTCGTTGTCAAAACTAATAATAATAACTATCATTATTTTTTTTAATGTTGGGGCGATTTTGATTAATGTGGGGCAATTTTGATAAATATGGGGCGATATTGACGGGGGCGATTTGACCAGTGAGCATCAGGAATCTACTGGTCCTGAATATCTGGACGAAGGAAATAAAATTTGTTGAACACAAAATTAACTTACTAGTAACTGAGTAACATATATTATTTAAAATGACTATTTTAGGTTGGCAATTTTATACCTGATCAGATGCTGCTGTACACTTAATTTTATGAAACCTGCTTTTCATTTTGTCTTGGGCTATCAAACAGTCAATTTTCGTATATTGGTTGTACCTTTAATAAAGCATTGTTGTTGTTTTTGTTGTTGCAAATTCTGGATTATATTCTATAGTATTTACCCCACATATTTACTTCATACATTTTTGTAATTCTCATTAACATGATCGCCGGTAATCTCGTTGAGATTAGACTTCCACAGATACAGAGAAAAAAAAATGTCTTCGGAAGTCTAATCTCTGGAGATACAGAGCAGAACAAGTCTTTGTAAGTTTAATTTCAACGAGATTAGATCAGCGGGGTTATCAGCCTACATTTATGTACCACTTGCCTCAACCCAAGGAATTTTTTCCTTCTACGATGTTTGAAATATTCTCTTCCATTTAAGCCTATCGTATCTTTGATCTTTTGTTAGGTGTGGTGTTTTTTCATTATGTAATTTATTGTTGTCAGTATCACGAGCCGTTCCATTAACTTTAAAAAACTGGTCGATGACTTTTGGAGTTTCGGGCCATTTTTAGTTCACCTGGACCATGTGAACTATTGCCATCACTTGGCGTCCGTCGTCTGTCGTCTGTCGTCTGTCGTCTGTAAACTTTTCACATTTCAAGCTTCTTCTCCGAAACCACTTGGCCGATTGGAACCGAACTTAGCAGGAATGTTCCTTGGATGGTCCTCTACAAAGTTACTGTTTTTCGTTCCAGTCGGATATTCAATATGGCTGCCAGGGCCAATAATATGCTCTGATTGGCTGAAATTTCAAAGATCTTCTTCTCCGAAACTAATGAACTGACTGAACCCAAACTGTAAAGGAATGATCATTGGAATGTCCTTTACCAAGTTACTGTTTTTTATGCCGATCGGAAATCCAAGATGGCCGCCATCGCAGGACATAGATTAACATTGGACCCTATGGGAAAATGTTCAAATGCCTTCTTCTCAGAAACTACAAATATGATTAAAGCCAAACTGTACATGAATGTTCATTGGATGGTCCTCTACAAACTTTGCGTTTTTTGTTCCGATATAAAATTCAAAATGGCGGCTACGGCAGGACTTAGTTTAACATTGGACCCTATGGGAAAAATGTTTCAAAACGCTTCTTCTCTGAAACCACTTGGATAATTGAAACCAAACTGCCCAGGAATGATCATTGGAAGGTCCTCTACAAGGTGTGTGTTTTTTATGCCGATCGGAAATCCAAGATGGCCACCACCGCAGGACATAGATTAACATTAGACCCTATGGGAAAATGTTCAAATGTCTTCTTCTCAGAAACTACAAATATGATTAAAGCCAAACTGTACATGAATGTTCATTGAATGGTCCTCTACAAAATATACGTTTTTTATTCTGATATGAAATTCAAAATGGCGGCTACGGCAGGACTTAGTTTAACATTGGACCCTATGGGAAAAATGTTTCAAAATGCTTCTTCTCTGAAACCACTTGGACAGTTGAAACCAAACTGCCCAGGAATGATCATTGGAAGGTCCTCTACAAATTTTCTGTTTTTTATGCCGGTCGGAAATCCAAGATGGCCGCCACCGCAGGACATAGATTAACATTGGACCCTATGGGAAAATGTTCAAATGCCTTCTTCTCAGAAACTACAAATATTATTAAAGCCAAACTGTACATGAATGTTCATTGGATGGTCCTCTACAATCTTAAGGTTATTTGTTCCGATATGAAATTCAAAATGGCGGCTACGGCAGAACTTAGTTTAACATTGGACCCTATGGGAAAAATGTTTCAAAATGCTTCTTCTCTGAAACCACTTGGACAGTTGAAACCAAACTGCCCAGGAATGATCATTGGAAGGTCCTCTACAAATTTTCTGTTTTTTATGCCGGTCGGAAATCCAAGATGGCCGCCACCGCAGGACATAGATTAACATTGGACCCTATGGGAAAATATTCCAATGCCTTCTACTCAGAAACTACAAATATGATTAAAGCCAAACTGTACATGAATGTTCATTAGATGGTCCTCTACAAACTTTACGTTTTTTGTTCTGGTATGAAATTCAAAATGGCGGCTACGGCAGGACTTAGTTTAACATTGGACCCTATGGGAAAAATGTTTCAAAACGCTTCTTCTCTGAAACCACTTGGATAATTGAAACCAAACTGCCCAGGAATGATCATTGGAAGGTCCTCTACAAATTTTTTGTTTTTTATGCCGGTCGGAAATCCAAGATGGCCGCCACCGCAATACATAGATTAACATTGGACCCTATGGGAAAATATTCAAATGCCTTCTACTCAGAAACTACAAATATGATTAAAGCCAAACTGTACATGAATGTTCATTAGATGGTTCTCTACAAACTTTACGTTTTTTGTTCTGGTATGAAATTCAAAATGGCGGCTACGGCAGGACTTAGTTTAACATTGGACCCTATGGGAAAAATGTTTCAAAATGCTTCTTCTCTGAAACCACTTGGACAGTTGAAACTAAACTGCCCAGGAATGATCATTGGAAGGTCCTCTACAAATTTTCTGTTTTTTATGCCGGTCGGAAATCCAAGATGGCCACCACCGCAGGACATAGATTAACATTGGACCCTATGGGAAAATGTTCAAATGCCTTCTTCTCAGAAACTACAAATATGATTAAAGCCAAACTGTACATGAATGTTCATTGGATGGTCCTCTACAAACTTTGCGTTTTTTGTTCCGATATAAAATTCAAAATGGCGGCTACGGCAGGACTTAGTTTAACATTGGACCCTATGGGAAAAATGTTTCAAAACGCTTCTTCTCTGAAACCACTTGGATAATTGAAACCAAACTGCCCAGGAATGATCATTGGAAGGTCCTCTACAAGGTGTGTGTTTTTTATGCCGATCGGAAATCCAAGATGGCCACCACCGCAGGACATAGATTAACATTGGACCCTATGGGAAAATGTTCAAATGCCTTCTTCTCAGAAACTACAAATATGATTAAAGCCAAACTGTACATGAATGTTCATTGGATGGTCCTCTACAAACTTTGCGTTTTTTGTTCCGATATAAAATTCAAAATGGCGGCTACGGCAGGACTTAGTTTAACATTGGACCCTATGGGAAAAATGTTTCAAAACGCTTCTTCTCTGAAACCACTTGGATAATTGAAACCAAACTACCCAGGAATGATCATTGGAAGGTCCTCTACAAGGTGTGTGTTTTTTATGCCGATCGGAAATCCAAGATGGCCACCACCGCAGGACATAGATTAACATTGGACCCTATGGGAAAATGTTCAAATGCCTTCTTCTCAGAAACTACAAATATGATTAAAGCCAAACTGTACATGAATGTTCATTGGATGGTCCTCTACAAACTTTACGTTTTTTGTTCCGATATGAAATTCAAAATGGCGGCTACGGCAGGACTTAGTTTAACATTGGACCCTATGGGAAAAATGTTTCAAAATGCTTCTTCTCTGAAACCACTTGGACAGTTGAAACCAAACTGCCCAGGAATGATCATTGGAAGGTCCTCTACAAAGTTTCTGTTTTTTATGCCGGTCGGAAATCCAAGATGGCCACCACCGCAGGACATAGATTAACATTGGACCCTATGGGAAAATGTTCAAATGCCTTCTTCTCAGAAACTACAAATATGATTAAAGCCAAACTGTACATGAATGTTCATTGGATGGTCCTCTACAAACTTTGCGTTTTTTGTTCCGATATAAAATTCAAAATGGCGGCTACGGCAGGACTTAGTTTAACATTGGACCCTATGGGGAAAATGTTTCAAAACGCTTCTTCTCTGAAACCACTTGGATAATTGAAACCAAACTGCCCAGGAATGATCATTGGAAGGTCCTCTACAAGGTGTGTGTTTTTTATGCCGATCGGAAATCCAAGATGGCCACCACCGCAGGACATAGATTAACATTGGACCCTATGGGAAAATGTTCAAATGCCTTCTTCTCAGAAACTACAAATATGATTAAAGCCAAACTGTACATGAATGTTCATTGGATGGTCCTCTACAAACTTTGCGTTTTTTGTTCCGATATAAAATTCAAAATGGCGGCTACGGCAGGACTTAGTTTAACATTGGACCCTATGGGAAAAATGTTTCAAAACGCTTCTTCTCTGAAACCACTTGGATAATTGAAACCAAACTGCCCAGGAATGATCATTGGAAGGTCCTCTACAAGGTGTGTGTTTTTTATGCCGATCGGAAATCCAAGATGGCCACCACCGCAGGACATAGATTAACATTGGACCCTATGGGAAAATGTTCAAATGCCTTCTTCTCAGAAACTACAAATATGATTAAAGCCAAACTGTACAAGAATGTTCATTGGATGGTCCTCTACAAACTTTACGTTTTTTGTTCCGATATGAAATTCAAAATGGCGGCTACGGCAGGACTTAGTTTAACATTGGACCCTATGGGAAAAATGTTTCAAAATGCTTCTTCTCTGAAACCACTTGGACAGTTGAAACCAAACTGCCCAGGAATGATCATTGGAAGGTCCTCTACAAAGTTTCTGTTTTTTATGCCGGTCGGAAATCCAAGATGGCCACCACCGCAGGACATAGATTAACATTGGACCCTATGGGAAAATGTTCAAATGCCTTCTTCTCAGAAACTACAAATATGATTAAAGCCAAACTGTACATGAATGTTCATTGGATGGTCCTCTACAAACTTTGCGTTTTTTGTTCCGATATAAAAATCAAAATGGCGGCTACGGCAGGACTTAGTTTAACATTGGACCCTATGGGAAAAATGTTTCAAAACGCTTCTTCTCTGAAACCACTTGGATAATTGAAACCAAACTGCCCAGGAATGATCATTGGAAGGTCCTCTACAAGGTGTGTGTTTTTTATGCCGATCGGAAATCCAAGATGGCCACCACCACAGGACATAGATTAACATTGGACCCTATGGGAAAATGTTCAAATGCCTTCTTCTCAGAAACTACAAATATGATTAAAGCCAAACTGTACATGAATGTTCATTGGATGGTCCTCTACAAACTTTACGTTTTTTGTCCCGATATGAAATTCAAAATGGCGGCTACGGCAGGACTTAGTTTAACATTGGACCCTATGGGGGAAATGTTTGAAAACGCTTCTTCTCTGAAACCACTAGAACAGTTGAAACCAAACTGCCCAGGAATGATCATTGGAAGGTCCTCTACAAAGTTTCTGTTTTTTTTATGCCGATCGGAAATCCAAGATGGCCACCACCGCAGGACATAGATTAACATTGGACCCTATGGGAAAATGTTCAAATGCCTTCTTCTCAGAAACTACAAATATGATTAAAGCCAAACTGTACATGAATGTTCATTGAATGGTCCTCTACAAAATATACGTTTTTCATTCTGATATGAAATTCAAAATGGCGGCTACGGCAGGACTTAGTTTAACATTGGACCCTATGGGAAAAATGTTTCAAAATGCTTCTTCTCTGAAACCACTTGGACAGTTGAAACCAAACTGCCCAGGAATGATCATTGGAAGGTCCTGTTTTTTATGCCGATCGGAAATCCAAGATGGCTGCCACCACAGGTCATAGTATTAACACAGAACCATATGGGGAAAATACAGAAATATATTCTTCTCTGAAGCTATTGCACTGATTGAACCTAAACTGTGCATCAATCATTGGAAGGTCCTTTACAAACTTTGTGTTTTTTATGTTGATCGTAATTCCAAGATGACGCAGGACATAGTTTTTACATAGGACCAATTGGTTTTTTTTATTACCAGGTGAACGATACAGGCTCTTGAGAGCCTCTGGTTATGTTTGAACTTCTTCACTAATACGCTTAAGAATTATCGAAAGAATTGCCTTTTCCGTCAAGCGCAAAACTGATAAGGAAGCTTAAGCTATTCTGTTACAACCATCCCGGGTGTGTGTACTCAGAACAAAACACACTTGGTAAAGCGCTAAAATGATCTTGAATTATTTCAGATTATGTAATCCAATGTTAACAATATTAAAAGAGGCAGTGAATGTTAAAAAATTAAAATTATGCAGTAACATCTGTCACTCTGACTTTTAACCTCCTATTTAATTCAAGTCCGTAATTGCAGCTTCAACTGGTCCGTCGGTCTTTAAAGGATTAGAAAATGTTAGATTTTTTAACCCCTGGGTAGTGATCGTATTGTAGTTGGATTTTCAACTACCTGTAATAAAGTTTGTCAGTGACTTGCGACAGGTCAGTGGTTTTCTCTGTGTACTCTGGTTTTCTCCACCAATAAATCAGACCACCATGATATAACTGAAATATTGTTGAAAGTGGTGTTAAACATCATAAACCATAACCAACCCTTCCTCGCTTCAACTCATTCTATTTTTATTTCTCTTCAATTTCCCACCTTACCACTTGTACAGATCTTTTAAATAGTTCCATTAAAGGCTTTTGCAATGATTTGTCACATAATTTATCCTTTGGGCACCTTAATACACATCCAATTATCAATCCAAACATAGAAAAGTTCCCAAAGGGACAACATCTTGGACACAAAATGAAAGTTAAAACTTTTGACTTCCGGTGCATTTTATACATGGACAACAAGTAGAATGGCTTTTCCCACTAAATTTTTCACTGCCTTTCTAGTCATTTCATACATGTAGCTGTCGTATTCTTGTATGAAAGGTGTCAAAGTTTCCGTCAAGGAAAGACGACATGATTCACAGTAAGTTTCAATTTTCGCTTTTGTGTCCAAGATGTTGTCCCAGTTTAAATAGACCAACAATTTTCCATGTAATTAATTTAATTGTAAAGATAATTTATTGATGAATAAGATTATATACTCTCTATATATTCGCATTTTCGATAAATCTGATTTTTTCCCCCATTGCTCTTGTGTAGACTGAAATTTGTTCACCTTGGCAGTACTCAGGTTGTTAATCACACCTGGCTTTGTTGACTATCCTTACTACTAGGGATGTAACGATACCACTTTCTCACAATACGATACATATCACGAGACTTGGGTCATGATCCGTTACATATCACGAGACTTGGGTCATGATCCGTTACGTATCACGAGACTTGGGTCATGATCCGTTACATATCACGATGCTTGGGTCATGATCCGTTACACTATTTTTACTGTATATTTTAAAAAATCTTGTAATTAAAGTTTTCATACAAGCATAAAAAATATGATCTAATGAGGTTTAATAGTTGTAAATCAATTATTTATATATGCCTAATAAATATAACAAAAGTTAAGTTGATCATTGGTGGTAAAAACTAGAGGTAACCAAATGAAAATACTGTACATTTTTTTATGTTTTGTCACACTCCTGACACATTTTTCTAAAAGATAAATACACCAAATATCAAGCTAAATGCAATCATTGTTGGTCACAATAACTTTTTTAAGTAGTACCGGTAGTACATAATCTATTTTGACTGAAAAAAGGTTTCCCTTGAATATATTTCATTTTTGCATTGCTATGATGTTATTTCAATCATATTTTATCATATTCTAAGTAATACTATCATAATTATAAAAAATGGCAATTCAATTTTCAACCATTTATACATCTTTTCAAGAGTACAGTGCTTACTGAGAATTAAATAATTCCCCGAGACAATTACAAGCAGTTTTATGGAGGCTATATGCTTACAAAATAATCTATTTCTTAAATAAAATTGTCACACTCCTGACTCCCTCTCGAAAATAAACCTGTCGAGCTGAAAATAATATAACCAACTTATTCTTTCCAAACTAAAAGTTATATTTCTTCAAAAGCTTATATTTCTTACAGTTAACAGTAAATATTAAAAGAAGATTCAAAATTATGTTTTTGTTTTTTCTAATGATTAGTTATTTGCCCTTTAGGAATTTATCTCATCAAAAATGGTTAAAATGGATTTGAAATTTATTAAAACTAGCAATAGATCATCTTTTCTTAGTATAAAATTACTTTTTAGTGGTTTTCAAATTAGTTTCCCCATGTTTCTCAATAATTTACTCTGCAAAAAAACTTCCTACTGCAATTGCAATCGACATTTAATGTTATGTCAGGAGTGTGACATATTACTGTTGAATGAAAAATTATTGATAAATTTTCAAAAATGCTATATCAAAAGAATGAAAATGTTTTATGAAAGGCAAGATATATTAAAGTAAGTATTCTGTTTATCTAAAGCAACATACATCAATTTTTTATTTAGAAAAAAATCCATATTTTGACATGTTTTAAGAAAATATAACCCTTTATCATCACTTATTATGAGAAAGGTGTCATGCAATATACAAAAATACTACAATTATTACTTATTGTTTATATGTAATTAAATTGAAAACATTGTGGAAGTTTGTAGAAGCATGATTTATTTTATTTTTTATTTAAAAGATATGCCTATTAAAAGTGTCACACTCCTGACATTAGTTATTTTGATTTCCTAGCTATGATATGTCATATATCAGAGCTATTTCCAACTTTTTTCTTTGATTGGGTCTGGAGCTTTTGGAAAATAAAGAAAATTGTGAACTATTAAAGCATACAACATAGTACTATACAACTAAGATAAAATGTCACACTCCTGACATTTCTTGTGTCTCTCCTTATGCAAGCCCAATTTTACAACTATCATATTCATCCAGTCTAATACTACTAAATTATTATAACTAATGTTTTTTTACAACATATTTTGACTTTTCTGAACTAATTAGTCTCAACAATGAAAAACTATTAAGGTTTAATTTGACATTTGTACAATTTTCCAAGTTAAATTTATTCACGTACACTAATTTAAAAAATAGAATAATTTTTTGTTGCAAAATCATAAGGTCACAAAACATCTAGATATTTGAAGTAAAATGGTACGAAATTATAGAATACCATCTTTCTTTAATATATTTTTTATTTTATTTTTTCTATCATCAAGGTAAGTTAAGGTAATTTAAAGTTTGTCACGCTAAAACGTCACACTCCTGACAAATTTGACCAGTTTTTAGAGGATAACTGTTTAACCGGAAGAGCAATCTCCATGACACTTTGCATGAAGATAACTGTTACCATTGTGCTTGTTTTAAGATATTTACCTTTCTTTCATATCATTTAATATTCAAATTATTATCTGAAAATGAAAAGTCTTCATTTTTTTGAAAATCGTCCATATCACGATACTTGGGTCATGATCCGTTACATATCACGATACTTGGGTCATGATCCGTTACATATCACGATGCTTGGGTCATGATCCGTTACATATCACGATACTTGGGTCATGATCCGTTACATATCACAAGACTTAGGTCATGATCCGTTACATATCACGAGACTTGGGTCATGATCCGTTACATATCACAAGACTTGGGTCATGATCCGTTACATATCACGAGACTTGGGTCATGATCCGTTACATATCACGAGACTTGGGTCATGATCCGTTACATATCACGAGACTTGGGTCATGATCCGTTACATATCACGATACTTGGGTCATGATCCGTTACATATCACGATACTTGGGTCATGATCCGTTACATATCATGATGCTTGGGTCATGATCCGTTACATATCACGATACTTGGGTCATGATCCATTACATATCACGATACTTGGGTCATGATCCGATACTTAAAACTAATGAAAATGTATTTCTTATTAATGAAGAAGTGTACGGGATTACGCTGTTATCAGTCTGTGCTAAACAGTTTTTGAAGCACTAGCTCATAGGGCTAGTAAAAAAGAAATATTACTAGCTCTAATAAATTATTACTAAACCAAAAAAATTTTGGTCACCTGGGCTGTTGATGATCACGAATTGATTTGAACCCTCTTGGCATGCTCTGCCAAGAAAATTTTGGAAAATTAAACCTCAAATCCTGCATTCTGAGTGTATCTGGAAGAGTAAAATATTTATCAAAAATAAGGGTTTTTCCTCCAGGTCATATGAAAAGTTCCCCTTCCCTACAATAAAGACCTACTCAGAACTGTAGACTCATAACAAGGATGTCTGTCATGTCTTACTAGACCAAAACTAAAATGTTTTATTGGTGTTTTGCCCGATCATGTGACCTTGAAAATCGAGCAGAAAGGGCACATAAAAAGAATGTACATGTACAACAATGTACCTTGTAAAGATTTAATCAAGTGATTTATTCTTAACAGGATTTACCATTCAATCACACATTTTGTTATAATGATAACGGTATGAATGATTCACAAAATAATTAATGAATGTTTTAAAAGCATCATACTAAAATAATTATGGGAGGGCCGGGTGGCTCAATGAGTTAGGTAGCTGGATTACCTAACAACTCATACAAACCTATCACCAATACGGCGTGGGTTCGCACCCGACTTTGTAAATTACAAAAAAATGTGCACTCGACTTGCAGCCGCAAGTAATAAAGTTGACCAGTTGCTTGCCCATGATCGGTGGTTTTCTCCGGGTACTCCGTCTTCTTCCACCACTAAAACTGGTCGCCATGATATAGCTGAAATATTGCTGAAAGTGGCATTAAGCACAATCAATCAATCTAAAATAATTATGTAAAAATTCATTTCGTTATATGTACCACGATTTCGGTTATTAGTTATCGCAGGAAAATCGGAACTCTCTCTTCTTTTATTAGTCAAGTTGAAAAGCCTTCAAGTTGAATACCACTGTAAACATGCATGATGTAAAAACGTGATTCATTGGAGGCGTAAAGGCTAAAATCGAAGTCCTGAATAAAAAATCTTAGTTCTGAAGAGCAAAATGGAATAAGCAAAATTACTCTCTTAAAGTGTTGAGTTGTTTTTCATTGTAAACAACTTACAATTTGAAAATTCAAGTTCTGCAAGACAAAATTTTTTCTAGCCCATATTGATTGATGCGATTTGACTTGCCCTGTACAAAATTTACTAGACGCAGGCATCAAGCTTGTGGTTAACGGCACATTATTCATTAGTTCAGGTCAAGGGAGGCATGTATCTATTCGTGGATCATAAAAGAAAATATTGTTGTGCATCGGTGCTATGGTGAATCGTTACACCCCAACCGACTAGATCTATTTTTATTCAATTTTATGTGGAAAAAATTACTTGTATTGTTTTCATAGAAAATTCAGAAAAACAACAAATTTTATATCATCAAAAAGTGCTATGTACTTTCATTTATTGAAGGTCAATTGTTTTCATATCTATATTTTTTAGCACCTGGTATATGTACATATGGTGGCACATGTGGTCTGTACTCTATGTGTGCACTTGTTTTTATCACATTAGTTACACATATGTCATATAAATAGTGTAGTGGATGAATTTAAAAAATATATATTTTCAGATAAAAGAGTTGTGTAATATTATGTATGATCACACGATTGTATATTGGACTTTCATATACTTGTAGGAAAAACAGAGAAGATTATTTAAGAAATTGGACAAGAGACAATACACAAATATTGATCAACAGAATTTGGCAGGTAGTATATTTTTTTTTTGAATACATAGCTTTCTGGTGTTTCCAAGAGCCAAACAAGAATTTACAATTTGGGAAACAGGAGGGTATACATCTTTAAACCTTTATTCTTCCTAAATCACTTACCAGAATCCAATCAAAGTCGTGCACATATAATTTATTTTATTTTCATATTGATTTTATGCTTTTCCAGAGCCTAACAGGAATTTTTAGTGTGGTTCGAAGTGAAGAGGTATACTGGTATAGTCCGTTTGACCAGCCTAAAACAGGACTAAAAAGTTAATTAAAAATAAACAGTTCAACTTATTGATTTTTTTTCTTCACACATTTACTTGTATATCATCTACCTACTGGGACAAATAATTTCAGAATTTTGACACTATTTTCCAAAAAGTTGCCCATTAGGTCTCTATGTTAAATATTTGTACCAAATGTGGATATGTGCAGAGGGAGTTAGTATGCTTGTTGTAACCAACTTCCAGTGTAAACTATAACAACAACACATGTGATTTTATTTACATTTCACTGTCATGTGATTACCTAATTTGAATATGTCACCAGAACCCAAGCATGCATGAGATGTTCATTTCATTTTCACCAAGTGACAATTTTGATTCGGCTTCAAAATAATCAAACACTTTTAGTATTAAATCCTGTTTTTCATCTGAAGTTTTGAGAGGCATGACTATCCTTTCTATATAAGTATTGGTAGAGTTCTAAATAAGGGCAGATAATTTTTAATTTGTAAATAAAAGACAAAAAAAATGTTGTTTTTTTCTACCTTTTTTTTTTATATTTTTTCTATTATATTTAAAAAAAATATATATTAATTACTTGGTTTTTTTTATTACGCTTAAATAACATACATAAAACTTGTTTTCATTTTCTAAAAGTATACACAAAGCATGGGCTATTTACATGGTATATCTTGTCAATACACATAGGCTTACTTTATAACCATGTTCTTTGAGTTCACATACTGGGCTTTAGAAAACACCAAAACAAAAGTGATTTTATTTAGAATTTAAAGAAAAAGATTTAAAATTCAAAGGCTTGCATTTATACTTTTTACTTTTAAATTTCTAAAATAATTTCCAATAAAATGTAAAAAGTTAGACTTTGGGTGAAAATCTTTGGGTTTGTTAATAGAATAACCTATTGTCACTTGAAAGTGAAATGAACATCTCATGCATGCTTGGGTTCTGGCAACATATTCAAATAAGGTAATCACATGACAGTGAAATATAAATAAAACCACAGGTGTTGTTGTTATAGTTTACACTGGAAGTTGGTTACAACAAGCATACTAACTCCCTCTGCACATATCCACATTTGGTACAAATATTTAACATAGAGACCTAATGGGCAACTTTTTGGAAAATAGTGTCAAAATTCTGAAATTATTTGTCCCAGTAGGTAGATGATATACAAGTAAATGTGTGAAGAAAAAAAATCAATAAGTTGAACTGTTTATTTTTAATTAATTTTTTAGTCCTGTTTTAGGCTGGCCAAACGGACTTTACCTCCCTTATTCGCAACTATTCCTAGATGCACACAGTATACTGGTACCTCCCTTATTCACAACTATTCCTAGATGCACACAGTATACTGGTACCTCCCTTATTCACAACTATTCCTAGATGCACACAGTATACTGGTACCTCCCTTATTCACAACTATTCCTGGATGCACACAATACAAATATATTTTAAAGTTACTAGTAAAAGTGGGCAGGCAAAATATGTCTTCTATGTAAAACTCACATGTAAGATTACTTGAAGAATTATCTGGTTGCCACAATTTATTAACCATTTTGTTGAATGTTTCTATTGACATTCTGTTTAATTAATAACCTTTTATAAACTTGACTAAATGTGTCTAAGAAAAGTCAGTTGGTACTAGTAAAAACAGGTTAACACCATTACTTACCATAATTTTAATTTATTTTACAGCTGCCAACTCACAGAGAAGATGAAGTTGTAGTGGCAGAGGTAAGTAATCTATTATTTAACCAGTCTTTGTAACACTTTTGTGGTGTAGGGAAAGGTAATTACCCCTGGTAAATGACAAAAATATTAAGAAATTTAATACAAAACAATATCAGTGAGATACTGTTACATGTGACAAACAAACTTGTAAGATACTTCTAAATATGATGCATTAGTTATGTCTGTCAGTATGACAGTCACAGTAAAACATTTGACAAAAAACAATTCTATTGGCTTGACTTTCTTCAGTTCATTTTGGAGTCTGTTTTTTTTTCAAACTTCTTTTGTTCAACCGAGAAATAGATAGGCACTCTCAACTATTAGTAATCATTGGAAACATTGATTAATCAAGCTGATGATGGCATACGATCTGATTATAAATTTTAAAATCTTGTGGTTGATTTTGATTCCATTGAGTTGAAAAAATAAATATGTTTATTCAACTCTTTACTTTTGTCAAGCATGTCAGTTCAAGGAATGCCACGATACAGCTGAAATAATGCTAAAGTTGGTGTTAAACACTGGTCAATCATTCATTTCAATGAATCCAAACCAATATCACTGTCAGCATTTTATTTGTTAAATAGGACAGTGTTATATTTGCCTTTTGTTATTTAATCCATGAAGCATATAGTACGACACTGCCGATTATTTATGTAAAGCTGGCTGATATGGATTGGTAATGGGTGTGCAGTATACCGTACTGTTAGTAAATAGTCTTTTACCAAACTGATATGCAATAAAATGCATACATACAGAGTTTTTGAAATTCATCGGACCTAGGGGGCAGAAAATCATGAGGTCCGCCTAAAACGTCAGTAATGCCGGTCCCCATGTCCACCAAACATTTTTGAATGATGTGTTTACTTTTTTAACGGAAGTAGGAAACGCAGGTCGTATTGTAAATACCGGAACAAGTTCGGTCAACTCGGAATTCGTAACCACATTGAATACGCAGTGTTTTCATTTGATGCCGGGAACCGGCTATTGTTATAAAAAATCCCCGGCTATGAATTTTCCAAGCATGGGTTAAATGTTAAAAAATAAATCGAGTTGTCTTTTCTAGATTTTAATTCTGTAAGTTTGTCATTTGCCGGCACAGACTTCCCGAAAACCGCCGGTCCTGACCGACAGAAATGCAGTAGGACCGACGATTTCAAAATATGTATCGGACTGAATGTCCGGTAAAACATAGATATTTGAAAGGACCGGCGATTGAAATTTATTCCCTCCCAATTTCCACTGCCAATGGCATTAAATTCCATTTTCAGTTTTATTAAAATGTCAGACAGACTTGAAATTTGTTTATTTATTCTGTCAGACCGACACGTTCCTCTTTGTAATCGAAACTCCTATGCAAATGTACGTAAATGTAAACATCCTTTTAGTAGGAACCAGCACCTGCAAAACGTGGAACATTAAAACTGAAATATATTACTGAGCACATAAATAAGTTGACTTCCACACTCCCCAAGTATCAAAGATTGTTTGTGTTTAATTAAATATGTTTTGAGATGCTTATATATTGAAGATGACAGCAGATTCATATTCTTAACTGAAATTAAAAATGTAGGTAAACCGGAAACTGACATTGATGTATAATATTCAGAACGTGATCGGACCATTAGATACGGATTGTTGGCTATATCTGCCTTATCTTTTTAGATAAAAATATGTATACAGAAAAACATTTAATTGAGTTGTTTAATGATTATGACTATAGGTAATCTTGCATTCAGTTCTGTATAAAAAAAACAAAATTTGACAGGTTATATACAATATTACAAAAAAATGGTGGGAGAACCTCAGTTCCTGTCTGAACCAATGTCAGACAGAAAAAAAAAAGTTTTCGCCAACTCTGTAATACCGATTGTTTGGTATAATAGTTACCTCAGATTTTGTCCGAAAGGCATTGATCAGTGTTTAATTTTATTTTTAAATTACATAATTTTCATTGTTTTCACCCCTTTTATACATTTCCGGTTTCAACCAAACCCATTTGTGAAGACGATCACGACACGATTGGTTATTTGTATATATATTAGCCAATGACATGACGTCTTTCATACAACCATTGACCTATAGTACAAGGTCATCAAAACAACAAAACTCGAGACACACTATAAAAGACATAACATATGCAATTTTGAACAACACTGAAAACTGAATTACTTTAACCTCTATAAAAACCAGAGGTGAAATCAGGTGCCCAATTGCTAATACTAGGGTAAATCACTCTAAATGGGCCAAACTAAACATTATGCATGTGACAGTGAATTTTTTTGAACTTTTTTTTTGGACCGGCAAAATATTTTTCGGTCTGACAAGATTTTCATGTCTGTCAGTCCGAATGACTGACAACTTCTCAGCAAGTTTCGGGAAGTCTGCCGGCATGTACTCTCGGAGTGAACATGGAATTATATAATCATGATAATTCGTGGATTGAAAACAAATCTTAGTGTTTGAGCTTGGTTACGATTTGACCTTAATTTCGTGTATGAAAAAGCGCTGCTGTGACAAAGAAACGAGTCGATGGCCAATTTTTTCTTTCGGCCTCAAATTCTCGTCCCATTTATAATATTTCAATTACTTCCGGTTTTTATCTAATTTCGTTTACTTCAGTGGATAAATATATGCAATGACCGAAGGCTGAAGAATTGAAGAATTAATTATTTCTTTATGTTAAAACATTACGATTCACAGTAGGAATAATAAATAAAAATTTAATCATTCCAACGGAAGATTTGAGGCCGACTAGCTTTGGTCCGAATGACATTGATAACATCGACGAAGCGGTAGAAGTCAATTTTGGACTTTTGTCCAAAAAAGCAAAAAGATGATTAAAATAATTTGAATTAGATGATTGAAAGAGTGAAGGGAATATAACCCACTTTTGTTTTTCTATTGAAGTAAGCAGGGTCTGATCTGATAAAGTTGTATCAGTATGGAGAAAAGGGGGGATGGGTACTATCGAATACGATGAACACCGGTTCTCCTGCCCAAGATCAGTAAAACTTAGTTTAATTGTTCAGACCACTAAATATTTTCAGTTTTTATTTAGAACTATATAAAATAAATCGCAGGAATTTGATTCGGACTAGTAAATTCAAATGTTCATTTCGGTGAAGATGCCACATTTCTTTTAAAGTTCTGACTCGAATATCGCGAATGATATTGCAAATATTCGATGTCCCTAGTCATTTTCAAGAGTCCCCTGTCTGAAATTATTTTGATTTTCTGTTTGAGGACATGGGATATTCATGTATATGCATTAATATGAAAAAGTATCTAGTCTGTCAAACTATAGACTATATGCAGATGTCTTATGACTACAAATATAAGGAACTGTCGATCCCCTTCTGAAGCACATGCTTGAGTTCTCCCTTAAAATATTTTATGGGGGTTTGGTCATTTGTGATTGTATATTTTCAACAAAATAAAAGTTTATTGATATTTACAAGTCTTGGACAACTTTTATTCTTCATTTTGTATTGATTACATAATTAACAATCAGATTCTTGAACATTACTTACATTTGAAAGTTCTTTTCTGTTATTAAAAAAAGTTAAATGCATACTTTATTTCAAAATCTTAAGAGAGAAATTACAGTAAAAGGCTAGTAAATTAACATTCTTTAAATGTGCATTTAATATAATAATATAAGCTATGATGCTATTTTAATTATTCAAAAACTGCAAAGAATCTGAATGTTGATATAACTTCATACTATGTCAAGGAAATGAAACAAACACCAATATTATCAAATCTTTATTTTCAATGATACATAATCATAGGGGAAGTCCATATTTCTTTTCTGAATGATCAAGTTTATTTCTACTAACTGCCTACCAAGCTTGTACATTTATCTTTGACCTGAAAAATTGCAGAACCATGTGACATCTTTCTCAGAAATAACAATGGAAAATGACTGATGGTTGTTAATCTTGAGAAATCATTCTCAATGAAAAATTGTTCAATGGTCAAGAAGAGCCTGAAAATCCTGTATACCTGTCTGAAAAAAAGGTTTATTACATTTTTCTTTTTCTCAAAGTTAGTCAGTGAAAATTGAAGCAAAAAGAAACAATTTTAAAGCTAGGAAACCCCCTCAAAAGCAAGTCAAAATTCACCAAATCAAAAATTGGCTTGGGTGCTTCCACCTCCACCCCCTACCAGGGCTTTACACTGAACCCACTGGGGGCCTTCTGACTCTCGGCTGAATTTTCTCTCCGTCGGTAATTCTAAATTCTCCCCCTATCAAAATTTGTAGTGAAAACACTGAATACGTGATATTTTATCTGTTTTTGGTAAATATTATTGGTAACTGTCATGAAAATAAATATATTTGAATATACATGTACATTGTGATGCGTAAGATGATCTTTTCGAGTGAAAAGCCCCCAAAAAATTAATAAAATAAAAAAACACGACGTCCCTGATTTGTATCGTTCCCTTCACCAAATCCGTTTCTATTTAGAATTTTGTTTACAGTTCCGACAACATGGCAATGTGTCGATCATAAAAATGTGGTCGTTACTGAAGCATTACGACGGAGCTCAGCCGGGCAAACGTTGAGAGACTGCATAGGGAAATTGAACTGGAGATTGAGAGAGTCTATTGACTTTTAGAATATTATTATTGTAATCTCAATAAACAAATTTAAAGATTATGTTTTAAATCTGGTAAATTTTTCAAAGTTTGAGGGTATCCCTAGCTGGATTTGGCTACTCTTTTTTGGTGCATGGTTTCAACTTTTTGGTTTATTCTGGATGGTGACTGGTCTTCCTATTTTTAGGCCTCTACCAGTACTAATGAAGTTAAATACAGAAAGCGCTCTGCTAGACTAAAATAATAGTAACGGTATGACATTGCTTGGCTTTAAAACAATTTTACATAAAAAATATAGGTCCGGCAAAAATTCAGAGGGTCCAGCAGAAAATTCCTGGCTGCTGGACCTATGGTCCAGCAAAATGAAAACAAATTTCAAAAAGTCTGTACATATGAGATCCAGTTATCAAGACGGGAGGGTTGGGATTCCATTAACCGGTTTAACTGTGCCACATTTTTGTGCCTATCTCAAGCCAGGACCTGGATTTTCAACGTCATGTGTCATGGTCTTTTTTTTGTGTACAGTGGTTTGATGTGAGAGATGATTGTTCATTTTGTTGATATTGATGGAATTGTTTACATTCACAGTTTAGACTTTCTTTTTAATACTTTAGCTGCAGATTTTAATTGTAATGCATAATGGTTTCCTTTCTATTTCAGTTACCAGATGTTAAAACACTTATTCCTAGGGAGAAACCGGTGAGTATAGAATGATCTATTAATCCACTCAGAAACTTTGTGCTTAATAATGACAAAACAGGCATATGAAGTTTTTGTATTATCTTGTCTATTCATGTAATGAAAACAATAATTTAGATACTTTCATTCAATGAGTCTGTCTGTCTTTAAATGCTTTTTTCTCCAGGTACTCCGGTTTCCTCCACCAATAAAACTGACTGCCACAATATAACTGAAATATTGTTGAAAGTGGCATTAAACACCATAAACTAAATCAATTGTAATCCAAAATCGAATCGATGACAGGCATCCAATTATTCAGATTAATTGATTACATTTTTCTAGCAGATTCCCAACACTACAAATAGGTATTACAAGTTATCTTTCCCAAAAGATGAAAATTGTTTAGGGGGGTTCGGACATATTATATATTTGCATAAAATATAACCTTTACTTTTGCATAGGTTCCCAAGAAAAGAGCTCTAACAAAATGGCAAGAATATGCCAGAATGAAGGGAATCAACAACAAGAAGAGAGGTAGAATGGTGTATGATGAACAGTCTAAAGTAAGTTATAAAAGATATACAGTGAAACCTGTGTAATGGGAACACCTAGGGGACTATATCATTTGTTCGGTTTAGACAGGTATTCAGTTTTAACAAGTTTGTCAGAAAATATGAAGTTGATCGGAAATAGGCCTAATCATGAAGACAAGAAAGACCCAGGACTAAATAGTGATGCGGAAGAGGTCTGTATCTGTGGCACAATTAGCTGAAGATAATTTTACAAAAAATGTTGTATTTATTTATTTTATTCATTTTATTCAGGTTAAATACCCGGTAAGCATTAATTGGAGGGTGATTTCTTCGGGACTTGGAAATGTGTTCAGTTTTGACAGGTTTTGATATAGTTTGTAATTAATTAATATTAACTTATCAGTTCCTTGTAAAAAAAAATTGATGGTAGATCAGTGTTCATTTTCAGTGTAGTGCAAAGTTTGTTCTGCTAAAACTAAATACAAGATTACCTTTTATACAACAGGAAAATTATGTCGTATAAAATGGTATCAGTCTTGTGTCATCTTCTGTTAACGATTGCTTTTATCTTTCCCTCTGATGATTCTCCCTTCATTATGTTTTTTCACAGACCAAGTTAAGTTTTGGTCAGCACGATTTCTGATAGAAGAAATCTATTACTATTTAGCATTGTTGTGATACTGTACATACTTTATTGGTAATTTATACATTTTTGCTTTGATCTCACAGAGTGATGTTTCCCATATCAACAGACTAACCATGATCCTGAAAGTTATCTGTCACTGTAACATCAAATACATTATGACGTTACCAATGAAAGCAATAATGTCAATTTAAATGTCTTGACATACATTTTCACAGCTCATTCCATTGGACTCGACGTGATACTAATGATAATGTCTGTCTCGACCTTAATAACCGCTGTTATTTTATGTATATGTACATTTGGAGTGGTAGAAACTATTTAAAAGAAATAAGTTTATTATTTCTTCTGTCGGCAATACCTGAGGAAGGTAAGCCGGACGTAAAACACCAATAACTAACTAACTTTCTTCGTCAATTGGTTTGTAAAATCACAAAATAAAAATATTCTATCCTAAATTTCAAAATTATTTAATCGACATTTTGGTCCCAATGTCATCTATAATTTTTGCTATAATCCAACTTACCAGCCAAAACTCTATCCAAACCAGTATTCTTTTTGGATGGCCCAGTTGAATTCATTATTTACATTTTAATAGTATTTTGGCTAGCAAGATATGCACCATGGGCAATTTTTTGTAATGAATCTAAAATTCAAATCAGAATTTCATTTATTGTGACATCAGATTTACATGTTATACTTGTGTTTTAACAGGAATACAAACCCAGATGGGGATATAAACGTGCCAATGATGATACAAAGGACTGGTTAATAGAAGTCCCTCAGAATGCAGGTTTGTTTAATATTTAATGCAATGAAACCACTTTAAATTGAACCTCCCTGATACCAGCTTTTGTGTAGTGAAACCTGTCAACACTGAACCTCCCTGATACCAGCTTTTGTGTAGTGAAACCTGTCAACACTGAACCTCCCTGATACCAGCTTTTGTGTAGTGAAACCTGTCAACACTGAACCTCCCTGATACCAGCTTTTGTGTAGTGAAACCTGTCAACACTGAACCTCCCTGATACCATCTTTTGTGTAGTGAAACCTGTCAACACCGAACCTCCCTGATACCAGCTTTTGTGTAGTGAAACCTGTCAACACTGAACCTCCCTGATACCAGCTTTTGTGTAGTGAAACCTGTCAACACTGAACCTCCCTGATACCAGCTTTTGTGTAGTGAAACCTGTCAACACTGAACCTCCCTGATACCAGCTTTTGTGTAGTGAAACCTGTCAACACTGAACCTCCCTGATACCAGCTTTTGTGTAGTGAAACCTGTCAACACTGAACCTCCCTGATACCAGCTTTTGTGTAGTGAAACCTGTCAACACTGAACCTCCCTGATACCAGCTTTTGTGTAGTGAAACCTGTCAACACTGAACCTCCCTGATACCAGCTTTTGTGTAGTGAAACCTGTCAACACTGAACCTCCCTGATACCAGCTTTTGTGTAGTGAAACCTGTCAACACTGAACCTCCCTGATACCAGCTTTTGTGTAGTGAAACCTGTCAACACTGAACCTCCCTGATACCAGCTTTTGTGTAGTGAAACCTGTCAACACCGAACCTCCCTGATACCAGCTTTTGTGTAGTGAAACCTGTCAACACCGAACCTCCCTGATACCAGCTTTTGTGTAGTGAAACCTGTCAACACGGAACCTCCCTGATACCAGCTTTTGTGTAGTGAAACCTGTCAACACCGAACCTCCCTGATACCAGCTTTTGTGTAGTGAAACCTGTCAACACCGAACCTCCCTGATACCAGCTTTTGTGTAGTGAAACCTGTCAACACTGAACCTCCCTGATACCAGCTTTTGTGTAGTGAAACCTGTCAACACCGAACCTCCCTGATACCAGCTTTTGTGTAGTGAAACCTGTTAATACCGAACCTCCCTGATACCATCTTTTGTGTAGTGAAACCTGTCAACACCGAACCTCCCTGATACCAGCTTTTGTGTAGTGAAACCTGTCAACACTGAACCTCCCTGATACCAGCTTTTGTGTAGTGAAACCTGTTAATACCGAACCTCCCTGATACCATCTTTTGTGTAGTGAAACCTGTCAACACCGAACCTCCCTGATACCAGCTTTTGTGTAGTGAAACCTGTTAATACCGAACCTCCCTGATACCAGCTTTTGTGTAGTGAAACCTGTTAATACCGAACCTCCCTGATACCAGCTTTTGTGTAGTGAAACCTGTCAACACTGAACCTCCCTGATACCATCTTTTGTGTAGTGAAACCTGTCAACACCGAACCTCCCTGATACCAGCTTTTGTGTAGTGAAACCTGTCAACACCGAACCTCCCTGATACCAGCTTTTGTGCAGTGAAACCTGTCAACACCGAACCTCCCTGATACCAGCTTTTGTGTAGTGAAACCTGTTAATACCGAACCTCCCTGATACCATCTTTTGTGTAGTGAAACCTGTCAACACCGAACCTCCCTGATACCAGCTTTTGTGTAGTGAAACCTGTCAACACCGAACCTCCCTGATACCAGCTTTTGTGTAGTGAAACCTGTCAACACCGAACCTCCCTGATACCAGCTTTTGTGCAGTGAAACCTGTCAACACCGAACCTCCCTGATACCAGCTTTTGTGTAGTGAAACCTGTCAACATCGAACCTCCTTGATACCAGCTTTTGTGTTCGGAATAGACGGATGTTCAGTTTATACAGGTTAAATAAACAAAGATTTCCTACATTGGGACTTGATTTTAAAGTACATGATTCCATGTTATACAGGGTATGGTTAGACAGCTTTCACTGTGACATCAATTATTCACCTGCCACAAAGGCTATTGCCATCACTTTGCAGCCATCATAGTTATACCACATTTTTATAATCTCCTCTGAAACTGTTTTGCCAATTAGAACTAAACTTTGCAGGAATGATGTTTGTGATATCTTCCACAAAAGTATTTAATTTTGCTTTGATCGTGGAAATAACCATGTTTGCTATGAGTAATTGTTGATCAAATTTGTTGATTATGTTTTTTAGGGGGTATGGTGTTTAATGCCACTTTCAACACTATTTTAGTTATCGTGGCAGTCAATTTTGTTGATGGAGGAAACTGGGATACCTGGAGAAAACCACTGACCTGTCACAAACCACTGACCTGCCACAAACCACTGACCTGCCACAAACCACTGACCTGTCACAAATCACTGACCTGCCACAAACCACTGACCTGTCACAAATCACTGACCTGCCACAAACCACTGACCTGCCACAAACCACTGACCTGTCACAAATCACTGACCTGCCACAAACCACTGACCTGCCACAAACCACTGACCTGTCACAAATCACTGACCTGCCACAAACCACTGACCTGCCACAAACCACTGACCTGTCACAAATCACTGACCTGTCACAAACCACAGACCTGTCACAAATCACTGACCTGCCACAAACCACTGACCTGCCACAAACCACTGACCTGTCACAAATCACTGACCTGCCACAAACCACTGACCTGCCACAAACCACTGACCTGTCACAAATCACTGACCTGCCACAAACCACTGACCTGCCACAAACCACTGACCTGTCACAAATCACTGACCTGCCACAAACTGCTGACCTGCCACAAACCACTGACCTGCCACAAACCACTGACCTGTCACAAATCACTGACCTGCCACAAACCACTGACCTGCCACAAACCACTGACCTGTCACAAATCACTGACCTGTCACAAACCACAGACCTGTCACAAATCACTGACCTGCCACAAACCACTGACCTGCCACAAACCACTGACCTGTCACAAATCACTGACCTGCCACAAACCACTGACCTGCCACAAACCACTGACCTGTCACAAATCACTGACCTGCCACAAACCACTGACCTGCCACAAATCACTGACCTGCCACAAACCACTGACCTGTCACAAATCACTGACCTGCCACAAACTGCTGACCTGCCACAAATCACTGACCTGCCACAAACCACTGACCTGCCACAAACCACTGACCTGTCACAAATCACTGACCTGCCACAAACCACTGACCTGTCACAAATCACTGACCTGTCACAAATCACTGACCTGTCACAAATCACTGACCTGCCACAAACCACTGACCTGCCACAAATCACTGACCTGCCACAAACCACTGACCTGCCACAAACCACTGACCTGTCACAAATCACTGACCTGCCACAAACCACTGACCTGTCACAAACCACTGACCTGTCACAAATCACTGACCTGCCACAAATCACTGACAAACTTTATCACATAATGTTGTATAGAGAAAACCACTGACCTGCCACAAATCACTGACAAACTTTATCACATAGTACCTAGAGAAAACCACTGACCTGCCACAAATCACTGACAAACTTTATCACATAATCTTGTTTTGAGGGGAGCAGGATTCGAAAACTACTACTTTAGTGTATTTTTGGTGGATTTATGAAAATGACAAAGGTTGCAGGGCTACTTCTTAGATTACCTAATGACCACCTTATGAAGTATTATCTTTAATTCTGAAAAACAGTTGCATTTAATTATGTTGAAGTAGAATGAGCAAACAATTTTACTTTGAATTAACAGAGTGTTCCCCCTTGTAATGCTAACACAGTTAAAGAGTAAACTGCTTTCCACAAAATACCAAGAAATCTATTTGGTAGTGAAAATTGTGGGGTTTAGGTGATTATATTTGTTTTATAGACAAAATTTAGGTAAATTACAAATAATTTATTGTGTAGTTTTTGGAGTATTACATACCTATAATTTTACTCTTTATTTGGTTTAATACTAATGTTTTTTTTTAGATCCATATGAAGACCAGTTTGAGAAGAGGAAAAAGCAAAAACAAGAGAGAACATCTAAAAATGAATTACACAGACTGAGAAATATAGCAAGAGCACAGAAAACGAAAGGTAATAAAGTGTTGTGTTGTAAACTACTGGACTTGTATCAAATTAAATGTCGGTAAAACAAGAACAGTCAAACTTGTATTGAATGGTCATCATTGGGATAAACGAAAAATGACAGCGTAAGACAATTGACTGTTTGATCGATCTGAATTGTCGGCTCCGATCTGTAATGATTTGTGTATTACTGTTAATGGAAAGTAATTTATTGTAAAAGATGACAGTTGCTTTGTAATGCTGTGTTGTTATTGGAATAATTTATAGATAATTAGTTAATTACAGAATAATTTGATAGCGAAATTAATTAGTACAGTCTTGTATTGAGAACACCTTGAAAGTTAATTACCGATGATTCTTTTATAAAGTCTAAAATGAAAACTGACCATTAAATACAAGTAAGCTAATACATGTATCATGGGATAAACTTTGAGGGAAGACTGATCATGTTTGTGAGGCAGGGATGATTTGTCAGTTATTGAACTGATTTCAACTATTTTTCTGTGAAAAAGAAATTCCGAAAATTGCAGGACAGTCAGAACAGGTAAAAAATAACCCCTTTGAATGGGGGTGTAGATGGTTTCAACTATTTTTTTTATTGATTTTCAGTTTTTCTGTCCAGAATCATCCCTGGTAAGGGAACTGTTTAATTGAGTTGAAATAACACATGAAGCTGGTTGGGTGGGTTTTAAACAAGCTATTTACTGCAGGTTAACCACTGATTCAAGGCAGGGTTCTCAAAAGGTTTTTAAGTAGATGGAGAATTTTTTGGAAGTAGGTGGAGATTGGACATCCCCGAGCGCTGTATGCATGAGCGTGGGGGTGAGTCCTAGAGAGGCATCTCCCCCCTCTTGGTTGGTGGGGGGTCCGGAAAATTTTGAAATTCTAGATGGCAGGAGATGCAATCTGGACATATATTTGAGGAAAATGAAGCTTTTAATTGGTTTAAAAAATGCAGGTTTTTTAGGGGGAATTTGTGTTCCTCTCAAAGAGAAATTGAAGAAATCCAAGCTGCAGTCAAAATGCCACAAAATTAGAACCGACTGACAATGCCATGGCAAACACTGGATACACCTGTAGATGTTAGGATAACATCTTGGCATCATGTTTTTTTTTATTCATTACCGGAAATCGGTAACTTCTAATACATTCCAATTTCGGGATGACTCCGAATCAAAATCTGCGATCAACAAAACCTTTTGCGGTCATAGGTTACACTGGTTTAAAAAGACGGATTAAAAAGATCAAGAGCGATCTGTTGTTTTCTAACGCGGAATGAAATTATAACAGAGAACGAGAAAAAAAGTAAATATCTTGATAACATTTCAGTTTTACCAACTTCTATTTTTATTTTTGACAAATTTGTAGACGGCGCTCAACCAGAAGTAGCCAGCGAAATTGCCGGTCGCCGGCACATTTTGAGAACCCTGTAAGGTGACTGGTAAGGCAGATTTAACTGTAGATAATGGGAAATTGATGGATGTAGCTTAATTTTTCGGTTATACAGTAATTATTGGTCAAGTAAACAGTCCTCGAAATGAAAATTTTAATTTACTGGTCCACATCAAATTTTAGAATTTATTTTATATATGTATACTGTATATATATCTAAATAAAAACTGAAAAAATTACTGGAAGAAAGTGTTACTGGCCTTGGGCTGGAGGAAAGTGTTACTGGCCTTGGGCTGGAGGAAAGTGTTACTGGCCTTGGGCTGGAGGAAAGTGTTACTGGCCTTGGGCTGGAGGACTGGTGTTCATCATGAGGACTGAGTAAATGTAGAGTGAATGTTTACAGTTCATTAACCTGTAGATCTGTAAGCTTTTTGATTTCTATTATTCTAGTACACAAGTTTCACAAACAATTACACTATTTCAGTACCAGGAGTTGGTTTGACACCAACCAATGCTCCTTCAAAAGATCATCTGGGTAAAGCTTTAGCAGTAGCTAAGAAATCAACAGCATCCATAGGAAAATTTACAGATACATTACCTAAAGAAAAACCATCAAAATTTACTGGTAAAAAGAGAAAGGTATGTAGATTAATAGCTGAAAAATCATGTTTATGTTTTATTGTTTAAACTTAATATATTCTACAATTACAAACTGGAATATAGTTATACTTGATGAATGTCTTACCAAAAACACAATAATGGTTCTGTCAGAACGTTTTATGAAGCTATAACCTACACATTACAAACATATCAGGGCTTTATTAGAGATATTATTAAGAAAAGGCAAAGCTTAAGATTAAAAACTGTTTAGCCTTGACAAAGGATTTATTTAAAACCTTCATTTCTCACCCCTTGGATAAAGTAGTCTGTTAATTTAGATGAAAAAAAAGGGAGGTAAAAAAAAAAATTACGTTAGTTACTAACAAGGGAGAGCACTGTATATTTTCTGAAAGTAAACAAGCATTGAGGCAATAGGAAGGGGGCTCATTCTTAATCTTACACATAAATGGAAAATATTTGAATTCTTTGTTATATTTTTAGAATATGTTCTGAGCGTAAAGAACAAAATTAAACATAAGCTATTAAACAATTGATGACTTGATTTTAATGTTATAACAGGGTATTTCCAGAAATTATGTATCAAAGCCATTGATGCTTTGGTTAAATGGCATTATTAGTCCCCCTGACTCTAAAGGGACATCTGAGCTATTGCCATCATTTTGTGTCGTTATCTGTTTGTCCGTAGTCATCATCACTATCAATTCATATTTTGATTGTCTCCTCTCAAACCTTTTGCCAGTTGGAACCAAACTTTGTAGGAATGATGTATTTGAGGTTCTCTACAAAATTCCTCATTTTGTTTTGATCTGGCTAAAAAAATGTGGCTGCCATTGGAAATTCTTGGTACTGATTGGCTGAAACTTCAAAAATCATTTTCTTTGAATCTACTAATGACAAATGACAAAGATTAATGATATATGTGAGGTCCTCTACAAAGCTTCCTCATTTCGTCTTAATCTGGCAAAAATATATGTTCCTGTCTGCAATTTTTTTAGCTCACCTGGCCATAGGCCATGTGAGCTTTTGTCATGGGTAAGCGTCCGTCGTCCGTCCGTCCGTTAGCTTTTCACATTTAAATCTTCTTCTCTGAAACCGCTGAACAGAAATCAGCCAAACTTGCCAGAAATGTCCACTGGATGGTCCTCTACCAGATTTGTGTTTTTGGTGCTGATTTGAAATCCAACATGGCTGCCAGGGTCCATAATGTGTTCTCATTGGCTGAAATTTTAAAAATCTTCTTGTCAGAAACCACTAAGTCAATTGAATTGTGACTTTGCAGGAATGATCATTGGGTGGTCCTGTACTAAAATTGTGAATCGTTTGCCGATCGGAAATTCAAGATGGCCGCCATGACTCGACTTAGTTTAACATTGGACCCTATGGGAATTTCACATTTTCATCTTTTTTTCTGAAACCACAAAACAGATTTGAACCAAACTTGGCAGAAATGTTCATTGGATGGTCATATACAAGATTTGTGTTTTTGGTGCTGATCGGAAATCCAACATGGCTGCCAGGGCCCATAATATGTTCTGATTGGTTGAAATTTTAAAAATCTTCTTGTTAGAAACCACCAAACCAATTGAATTGTGACTTTGCAGGAATGATCATTGGGTGGTCCTGTACTAAACTCGTGAATCGTTTGCCAATAGGAAATTCAAGATGGCCACCATGACTCGACTTAGTTTAACATTGGACCCTATGGGAATTTCACATTTTCATCTTTTTTTCTGAAACCACAAAACAGATTTGAACCAAACTTGGCAGAAATGTTCATTGGATGGTCATATACAAGATTTGTGTTTTTGGTGCTGATCGGAAATCCAACATGGCTGCCAGGGCCTATAATGTGTTCTGATTGGTCGAAATTTTAAAAATCTTCTTGTTAGAAACCACTAAGCCAATTGAATTGTGGCTTTGCAGGAATGATCATTGGGTGGTCCTGTACTAAACTTGTGAATCGTTTGCTGATCGGAAATTCAAGATGGCCACCATGACTCGACTTAATTTTAACATAGGACCCTATGGAAAAAATGTTTAAAAGTCTTCTCCTCTGAAACCAGTAAGTCAGTTTAAAGCAAACATGGGATGAATGGTCCTTAGGTGGTCAACTTTCAAAATTATGTCCTGTGACCCCGACCTCCATCCAAGATGGCAACCATCAGCGAACATAGTTTTAACATAGGACCCTATGGGAAATATATTTAAAAATCTTCTTCTCTGAAACCAGTAAGCCAATTTAAAGCAAACATGGCATGGATGGTCCTTAAGTGGTAAATTTTCAAAATTGTGTCCAGTGACCCTGACCTCCATCCAAAGATGGCCACCTTCAGCAGACATACTGTAGTTTTAACATAGGACCCTATGGGAAAAAATGTTTTAAAATCTTCTCCTCTGAAACTAGTAAGCCAATATAGCAAACATGTCATCGATGGTCCTTAGGTGGTCAACTTCCAAAATTGTGTTCAGTGATCCCGATCTCGGTTCAAAATGGCCGCCGTCAGCAGACATAGTTTTAACATAGGACCCTATGGGAAAATTGTTTAAAAGTCTTCTCTTCTGAAACCAGTCAGCCAATTTAAAACAAACATGGCATGGATGGTCCTTGGGTAGTATACTTTCAAAATTGTGTCCGGTGACCACGACCTCCATACAAGATGGCTGCCATGAGCAGACATAGTTTTATCATAGAACCCTATGGCAGTATGGGATTTGAATAGTAACTTAGATGTATTCAGCATGCAGACATTCTTAAGAGGACTTATTTATGTCACGTTAGCGATACAGGCTCACCTGAGCCTCTAGTTTTTATGATTGGTTGAAACTTTTGAAATTATCTCGTGCGAAACTACATGTCCTGATGATTTGTAACATAGTAGAAGTGATGTATGTGAAGTCCTCTTCAAAGATACATAATTTAGTCTTGTTCTGGTGAAATACATGGTGGCCACGGCCACTACAGATTTGCTTGAACCCAAAAGAATGCATCAAAAACCAGGTAAGTGATTCAGGATCAGGCGAGCCTCTGGTTTATTCAGACAAGAATTAATATTCAAATATGAGTTTGAAATAAAAATAAAAATCCAGAACATTTCTGATATTTCTAATATTTTTTTTTTAAAACTTCAGATATCTTATAAAATAATAGTAAGTAAATATTTGTAAAGAATATAACATTTTTTTCAGTTTGAACCAAACTATGGAGATATGAAAAAAGAGAATACAAAACAGTTAGACATATTACAGAATGTTCTAAATAGAACACCTACCTTAGACATCACAAGAGCTGTAAATACACATATAATGGATGAAGAGAGAAGTGGGTAAGTATATGTTTATAATGTATAGATCAAGGTCGTAATCGTATGGTAGTTAGGTTTACATCTACCTATGCAATCAGTATCTATCACCACTAAAGTTGTGAGTGTGAATCCCACTCAGGCAGAGTGTACTCGATTCAGCATTATGTGATAAAGTTTTTCAGTGACTTGCTGCAGGTCAGTGGTTTCCTTTGGGTACTCCGGTGTCCTCCCCAATAAAACTGACCGCCACAATATAACTGAAATATTGTTGAAAGTGGCATTAAACACCATAAACCATATAATATATAGACAGATTACAGAATGTTTTAAATAGAACTCTTACCTTAGATATCATAAAGGTCTATATTTCTTCGTTGGCAAAATATAATATGAAATTTGTTATTCGTTAGTTTAATATTATTGTTCTTTTGAAATTAAGGAATTAAAAAATTGTAGTTAAACAAATATACTGAATAGATGGTTATTTTTACAGGAAAATTATTACAAAAATTGTAGTGATTCCAGTTTCGTCTGGATTTTAGTGATCTCAATAGCTAAACAAATAATTGCAGTTTGCATCATTTTAAAAGAAATGTGATGAATAAATGTTTCTTGGGATAGAAAAATTTATTCAAGCAAATTAGGGGATATGGTTATGATGTTTAATGCCACTTTCAACAATATTTCAGTTATATCGTGACGATCAGTTTTATTAGTGGAGGAATCAGCAGTACCCGAAGAAATCCACCGACCTGCCGCAAGTCACTTACAAACTTTATAACCATGTTACTATAAATATTGTTAAGTAAATATTGAGAATAATCCAGTTACTTTTAATAATTAGCTTTAGTCTTAAACAAGCAGCAACGGTATAAAGGATTGCTTCCCTTACATGTATTTGAATGAACAGTTTTCATATCTTTATTTTGTGTGCATCACAATCAAGCACATTGTACGTTGCTGGTTTTAAGAGAGACACACAATTGTAATGAAAATGTCAATATCTTTTGATTTACTGTTAATAATTGACATTTTATTTACTTTCAATGAGATATAATAAATAATGATATAACTGAAATATTGTTGAAAGTGGCATTAAACACCATAGCCTAGCCCAGAGTCCTATATCATTAATAACCTAATATTAAACAGTTAATTGGCAGCAAAATTATACATTTTGGCTATCCTGTTTAATGTTTAGACTGGTTTTCTTGGTTCCAAAAACTTTTAGATTATTTGGCTTTGTAATCTTTTGAGCGTACATCATGTCATGATGAAGATTATTCTAGAAACGTGGTGTGCATGCTGAATTAGATATCTACATTTATATACAATCAATCCTCCCTAACTTGTAATCAATTGTTTCCTTTTTTTTTAGCTGTAAGTAAAAAATTGATCTGTTCATAGTAAATTTCAGCTTAATTTATCCTGGAATTTCAAATAAAAATCATCTGTCCCTAAGACTTCAAAATAAAAATCATCCTAAATTGACTGAAGTAGTCCTCCCTTGACGTCAAAGCGAAATTAATGTTGCCTTGTTTCATTTTGCAAGTCGTTCCTTACTTGCAAATTATCTTTGTTCTATAGTAAAGGTGATTGACAAAGCAATTGTAATCAATGTGAAAATGCATAAGAATGAGAGTAAAAGGTTTTATTCAAGCAATAAAGAAGGTTTAATTTGTGGAGACAAAAGAATCATGGCAAACTTCAAAGTTTGCATTGATGAAATTCCAGGTGAAAGTTACTGGTATATCCCAAATCTAAAAATATACAAACAGATGCTTCCTGTACCAAATTGGTTGTTGGATTGGTTTATATTTTCAAGGCAAAATGAATAGAATCTAGCGTCAATAAATATAAGATCAACAACAATGTCAATAATACAAATATAAAATATTAATTTAATGTTAAATATGAAAAATATTAACCAAATATTAGTAAAGGCACACTTCATATGCATTTGTTTTTAAATAATGTGAAGAAACAACACATTTTGGTGGAAGCATATCTCTGAAGCTGTTGGAAGTCTCTCTATCATGCCCTCACTTCTCCCGCATGTTCTCTGAAGAAGAAGTCAAGTCTCCCTATTTTAGTAAGTGTGGTGAGCCCTGATAATAGATTGACTGTAGTTAATTTACCTGGAAAAACAGTATCAAATTTATTTAATATTTAAGTTCAGTATAATAGATTACAGAATGGCATAGGTATTATACAGTGCTAATAGCCTATATATTTTCTGTTTCAGTTCAAAAAGACAGAAAACAGACAAAAAAGGTGGGAAACAGAAAGGAGGAAAAGGAGGCAAAAACTTTAGTAAAGGAAAACGAAATAAAAGATAATATATATATTATTAGCGTCTTTCACTTCAAGAATCGTCCTAAATATAGCTGAAATACTGCTCGCTGAATGTTAAGCAATAATCAGTTAATCACTAATTTCTAGAAAAATGTTGTCATTCTTGAGTATGACAATCTCTTTGTCATTTACTTTCCATTGTGAAGTTTGTTGGAAGGGAAAGAAGTGCATATTATAGTGTCAGCCATTTTGAACAATAAATAATACAGTATTCATACATTCAATCATGCTCTGCTGGACATTTCTTGTGAAATTATGTCAAAATTTGTATCATTGCAATCACAATTTCTCGCCCAGCTATGGGTAACATGTTTGGAGAGTGCAACAATCCCTGCACGCTAAAGACCTCTTTTATAGATTTCGGAAAAGAGTAATTTCATTGTATCTGCTACAAAAACTTTTCGTCCGTCGTCTGTCGTCCGTCCGTCAACATTTCACATTTTAATCTTCTCCTCAGAAACCACTGGGCCAATTGCAACCAAACTTTGGTGGAATGGTCCTTGGATGGCCCCCTTCCAAAATTGTGTCCGGTGATCCCGACTTCCAACCAAGGTGGCCGCCAAGCTAAAAATAGAAAAATGGGGGGGATGAAATTTTAATTGTCCATTGCTACTTTAGTGTAAGTCAAAATGAGCTCAAATTTTAACTGCAGCTACATGGCAAGGAGTAGTTTAACATATTTTTTTTTTAGCCAATATATACCGATTATGCAAATTAGGCATATTTTGATAAAAGATCACATTTAAATCTTCTCCTCTGAAACCGCTGAACCAAATTAAACCAAACCTGGCAGGGATGGTCCCTGGGTGGGTCCCTTTCAAAATTGTGTCCGACAGCCCTGCCCTCCATTCAAGATGGCTGCTGTTACTAAAAATAGAAATTTCTTCAAATGTCCATTGCTGCTTTAGTATAAGTCAAAATGAGCTCAAATTTTAACTGCAGCTACATGACAAGGAGTAGTTTAACATATATTCCGGGGTTTTTCTGTGAAATTTTTCTTTCAGCCGATTTATACCGATTATGCAAATTAGGCATATTTTGATAAAAGATCACATTTAAATCTTCTCCTCTGAAACCGCTGAACCAAAATAAACCAAACCTGGCAGGGATGGTCCCTGGGTGGGTCCCTTTCAAAATTGTGTCCGTCAGCACCGTCCTGTATCCAAGATGGCCACCATTACTAAAAATAGAAATTTCTTCAAATGGCCAAAACTGCTCTATTTTAAGCCAAAATGTGCCCAAATTTAAACTGTATAAGCATAATGATGAACTTTTTAACATATATTACAGGATTTTTTTATGAACATTGAACTTTTGTCGATTTTGACCGATTATGCAAATTAGAAAAAAGGGGGGATGAAATTTAAAAAAAATCTTCTCCTCTGAAACTACTGAGCCAATCTCAACCAAACTTTGCTGAAATGATTCTTGGGTGGTCCTCTTCCAAAATTGTGTCCGGCATTTCAGAACTCCGACCAAGATGGCCACCACAGCCGAACTTAATTTAACATAGGACCCTATGGGAAATTCCCATAAAAATCTTCTTGTCTGAAACCATTTGCTCAATAAGAACAAAATTTTGATGAAATAGTCATTGGATGGTTCTCTTCCAAAAATGTGTCCGGTGATCCCGACTTCCAACCAAGATGGCCACCAAGCTAAAAATAGAAAAAAGGGGGGATGAAATTTTAAAAGAATCTTCTCCTCTGAAACTACTGAACCAATCTCAACCAAACTTTGGTGGAATGATCCTTGGATGACCCCCTTCCAAAAGTGTGTCCGGTGATCCCGACTTCCAACCAAGATGGCCACCAAGCTAAAAATAGAAAAAAGGGGGGATGAAATTTTAAAAGAATCTTCTCCTCTGAAACTACTGAGCCAATCTCAACGAAACTTTGCTGAGATGATCCTTTGGTGGTCCCCTTCCAAAATTGTGTCCGGCATTTCATACCTCCGACCAAGATGGCTGCCACAGCCGAACTTAATTTAACATAGAACCCTATGGGAAATTCCCATAAAAATCTTCTTGTCTGAAACCATTTGCTCAATAAGAACTAAATGTTGATGAAATAGTCATTGGATGGTTCTCTTCCAAAAATATGTTGGGCGGTTCGGCCCTTCGACCAAGATGGCCCCCACAGCCGAACTTAGCTTAACATAGGACCCTATGGGAAATTCACATAAAAATCTTTTCCTCAGAAACCACTGGGCCAATTGCAACTAAACTTTGATGGAATAGTCCTTGTATGGCCCCCTTCCAAAATTGTGTCTGGTGATCCAGACTTCCAACCAAGATGGCCACCAAGCTAAAAATAGAAAAAAGAGGGGATGAAATTAAAACAAAATCTTCTCTGTAACTACTGAGCCAATCTCAACCAAACTTTGCTGAAATGATCCTTGGGTGGTCCCCTTCCAAAATTTTGTCTGGCATTTCAGACCTCCGACCAAGATGGCCGCCACAGCCAAACTTAATTTAACATAGGACCCTATGGGAAATTCCCATAAAAATCTTCTTGTTTGAAACCACTTGCTCAATAAGAACTAAATGTTGATGAAATAGTCATTGGATGGTTCTCTTCCTAAAATATGTCAGGCGGTTCAGCCCTTCGACCAAGATGGCCCCCACAGCCGAACTTAGTTTAACATAGGAACCTATGGGAAATTCACATAAAAATCTTCTTGTCTGGAACTAGTTGCTCAATTGGAACCAAACTTTGATAAAATAGTCATTGAATGGTCCTTTTCCAAAACTGTGTCTGGTGGTCCTGCCCTCTGACCAAGATGGCTGCACAGCTGTACTTAGTTTAACATAGAACCCTATGGGAAATTCACATAAAAACCATCTTGTCTGGAACCAGTAGCTCAATTAGAACCAAACTTTGATGGAATAGTCATTGGATGGTCCTCTTCCAAAATTGTGTCTGGCAGTCGTGCTCTCCCACCAAGATGGCCGCCACAGTGCAGTTGCATTGTTATTTAAAGCAGCTTTGATCCAGGTGAGCGATTACAGGCTCCTGGGAGCCTCTGGTTTTTCCTACCCAACTATAATTGGTTTCATAGATCCTTTTTTGTGTGTTAGGTTTTGTTTGTTTGATGGTCTTTAACGCCACTTTCAAGAAAATTTCAGTTATATCGTGGAAGTCATTTCTATTGGTGGAGGACCCGGAGAAAACCACTGACCTGTCGCAAGTCACTGACAAACTTGATCACATAATGTTGTACACCTCGCCCTGATCGAGATTCGAACTGCCATCATCAGTGGTGATAGGCACTGATTGCATAGGTAGTTGTAAATCCAACTACCATACGATTACGGCCATGACAACCCCTTTGTGTGCTAGGATTAGTGATTCAGAAATGCATAAAATTATTTAGAAAGATCTTAATTTATGGTATCGTAATTTTTTGTGTGGTTGGAAACCAATTTGGATACCGATTACAATGTATTGGTAACTTCCCACTATAATTTTTTTTTTGCTTAAAAAGGAGAATATTATTAACCCAAAAAATATGGCACAAGTATTTTTTTCCTCAGAATGTCATTTTAGGCAAATTTACAAGAGATTTTTGTTTGAGGTACGTAGTGCACAAAGTTGTATGACTTTATATTCTTTTTATTTATTTTCATTACTTTTGCCAAGTTATCCACACCGTAGTCGTAGAGAATGTATGGAGTATTCTTATACCACCAATACTAAGGCTACCATGACAGACTACAATAGTCATTTTTAAAACATTTGTTTCCTTTTTTGATGATGGGGCACAATGACAAAATATAAATTTAATGGGAATGACCTCTAATTTCAACAATAACAGGTGACCTTATAACTGAAAAGGTCAAGATTATTTTGCAAGATTTATGGTATTAGGTGGTTTCTAATGTGCTCACAATTCTGCACATGTGTTATTATTTAATACCCAATAATCACCTCGAAACCATTTCAAATTGAAAATGTTTGCTAAAAATATGAATGAAAAAAATGTGAGTTTGAATCCTGCTCATGGTGAGGTGTACTCGATACAACATTATGTGATAAGGTTTGTTAGTGACTTGCGACAGGTCGGTGGTTTTCTCCGGGTACTCTGGTTTCCTCCACCAATAATACTTACCACCACAATATAGCTGAAATATTGTTGAAAGTGGCGTTAAGCACCATAAACCTAAACCTAAACCAAACCTAACCAATCATCAATATATCATTTGAGCTCTAATCAGATAAGTTTTCTCCAATTATTATAGGAGTTTTGCCTTGTAGGAAATAGGAAAAACACTATTGCTTTCACACTAGCAAGTTCATTTTGTGACAAAGTTTAATGGTTATGGTGTTGAACACCACTTTCAACAATATTTCAGCTATATTTTGGCAGTTATTTTTTTTAATGGAAACTGGAGTACCCTGAGAAAACTACCGATCAGTCGCAAGTCACTAACAAACTTTGTCACATAATGTTGTATCGAGTCCACCCCACCATAAGCGGGATTCAAACTCACAACATTAGTGGTGATAGGCACTGATTGTATAGGTAGTTGTAAATCCAACAACCATTAGATCATGACCAGATGGCCAACAAACTGTAATCAAATTGATATTGATTGACTTGCTGCAGTCATATCATGATGTGCCCGGCATACCCCTTTAATTACCTTAAAATATAATTCTGTTTTCATGGTTTGGTCAATAAATTTATTTTAATTTTGAAAAACATAATATGATGATTCACCTTAAGCTTAAAAATACAAGAAGAAGACGAAAGATGGATAGATATGTAGGTCACAGCTTGAGGCAGGGGGGATTAGGGTGGTTAATCAACCCTAAACAGATTAAATTCAACCCATCAAATTATCTGAATTTTAGCAAATGGAAGAATTGACTAACATTAAAGCATTTTGGAATAAAATTTGCAAAGATGCATTAAGTCTAGACCAATAAATTTCGATGAGTGAAATAAAAAATTTAATGCAATATATTTATGAGCCAATTTGCATTCAAACTTTCACATTATGTAATATAAAATATGTATTTATTAGTAAATGCAGTATTATATGCATAGAACCAAAATCAAAATGCATATGGATATATATTGATGTGTATTTTGTTTATTGGTATCCATTAGAAATGTTGCCTTACAAATTGTTAAACAACTCTAAAATATTTCTATATTTATTTACTTTCAGAATTTTAGTACATATGTTAGATATATGTTTTTAACACCTTATGTCATTAAGTATACAACAAACTCGCATCTTTTTATATGTTAATCATATATCTCTACAATAATTTGTGTGAACTGGATGGATCCAGTGATGAAATATGAAATATAATTGGCTGAAAACATGGTTGGTGAATGTTGCTTTGCTGATTTGTCCGAAAACTGAGGTGTAAATCAAGGGTGACTGTCACCGAAATCAGGATTTTGATCATTTACTTAAGTAATATTACACCAGTTTTGGGTGAAGAAATTTTTTCCCTGAAAATTCAATTTGGAATACAGCGGTACCTTTACTAACCTATTCATGCATGTTTCAAGTCGAAATATGTTCCCAACAACTAGAAATCTGCAAATCCGTGTGCATGTTTATCATCCACGCCATTATTGTGGAGACTGATTAACTTTCGGTTGTTTTGTTCCGATGATTGCCGATCATAACCTCGTGAAGAAAAGTTTTGGTCGGATAATTGCCGAATAAACAATCATGGATGCTGAGGTAAGCACGCACACATTCCTGACGATGATTATTGAGGAATCTGTCTTGCTCCTAAAATCTGCTTTTGAGCGGATTTTTAATAATAATAATCTTTATTGCAAATAAAACCCTTGCGGGTAAAGCAATACAATACAATACAACATTACAAAACATATATACATGAACAACATAAAGAAATGTCATATATTCATAGTTAAAGTTATACATTGACCAATGTGAACCTCATTTTCGCAATTCTAACGATTGCTTTATATAGTCAACAACACTGGGCAAAAATTCTTGATCAGGAATTAATATAATTTTTAATTGGGAAAAAAAGTCCAGTTGGTCGAAATTAGCATGATACTTTTTAATATTATTTATTAAAACATTTCTAAGATTATTATTTATTTGGCATTGTAGAAAAAAATGAATCTCATCATCTAGTACTTTACAAGTTTTACAGAGTCTTTGATGTCTGGGAATTTTCTTGTATCTACCTAGTTCAATTTCTTATGAATGATCACTCATTATGCAATTGATTTTAGTTAAAATTAAGTGACATATTAAGTGAATATATTTAATCCAAGAATTCCACGATATTTGCCTTTCATATTACTTTAACCTAATACCTTTCACAAAAATAACTATTGTTTTTAGTGATCCACCCACACCCTGTTTTTAGTGATCCACCCACACCCTGTCTTTATTAGTAATACATTGTAGTTATTAATCCTTTACAATCTTGTATGATGTAATACTATAAAGGACCTCAGGGAATTTAAACTCAACGAAAGTGAAAGAAAAACATGTAAAATCAAAACAATCATACAATTGACTGACAAATAAAATATATATATATATATCACGTGTTCTTATTTCTAGGACAGTTGTATTGTTGTTATATCAGTGGAGTTAAAAAGAATGTTGGTAATAATTATAGATACGGGTTATATTAGGGTTTAACGCCACTTTCAACAATATTTTAGTTATATCATGGCGGTAAGCTTTATTAATGGAGAAAACCACCGACCTGCTGCAAGTCACTGACAAATTGTATCACATAATATTGTATTGAGTACATCCCACTACGAGCGAGATGGGGCCTCACAACCTTAGTGGTGATAGACACTGATTGCATAGATAGTTGTAAATCCAACCACCATACGATCTCGACCATGACGATCCCCTTTATAGATATGGAAATTACTTATTCCGGAAAGAAATCGCAGACCTAAAGCTGTAAAGGGAATCTAATTTTTACTATAATAATAATAATAGGTTATACACGCGTATTAGATAGTTTTTAACAGTCCAAGATATATACAATACTTGTGCACTGTCGAAGCATATAGGTAATATGTGTATGAGGCTTAGAAACGGGGGGAAAGGCCAGGCTTCGCCGAGCGTTTTCCCGCGTTTCACGCCGAATACACATAATTACCTATATGCTTCGACAGTGCACATTTATTGTATTTATCCTGCAATTTTAAATCTTAAATAAATGTTTACTGGACGATGATAAAAGTATTTGAAATATTTTGTGTATGTATTTGAAAACAATATCCCCCGATGTGTCCCGTTTTACATTTGTATGTTCTATTTATAACTGACCAATATAAAAAAAAATCTATTTATAACTGACCAATATCAAAAAAAATATTGGGCAGGCTATATTGGTCGGTAAATGCTGTCATTGCAGGATAAATATACTAAAATATACATGTAGACGTTCAATGATCTTGGCATGCGCAACGGAGAGACTTGCACAAATTTTCACCCAGGAAAATTCTTAAATTATCATTCATCCAACATCATATTTACATTAATTTGGGTACTTCCAAGAAGAAATACATCTACTGAACATCAGAAATTGTGGTCCAGACATTTATACTTGAAAATTACGATCTTAACACAAATTTTGAGTAGAGTGAACCAAACCGGAAGTACTCTCAACTGCTTTGTTTACATTAGCAAACAAGATGGAGATATTAAATGTCCCAAGAATTGTAGTGACACTAGTAATCCTAAGCAGTATTTTAAAGCACATTGTAGTCTTAGACAACATTGAAGGATACCCTTCCACTCAAATAACATCTGAATTATTCCCATGTAACAACACATTAGCCATGAAACATTGCTTAACAACCACAAATAGACGAAGTTGTCACAACCGTAGTTCATACTTGTACATATTTGCACTTGTACTATTAAATTCAAATGACTGCCACCCGAATCCCGGACCCCGTGCTCCGAAGTATCCTTGCCAGATATGCAGCAAAGCATGTACATGGTCAAAAACTGTATTCTCGGTTGCATGTAACAATTGCGAGCTATGGTATCACAAACACTGCTTGAATATGAACACACAAATTTATGAAGCACTTGAAAATACTGACATCAGCTGGTACTGCTGTAACTGTGGCTTACCAAACTTCAATACTAGTCTTTTCGAGGATTTTGTAGAGTTAAGTACTCCAATTAACACAACCACCGATACTGATGGATCAATCCTTGACATTTCAACAATGGGTCCTCCATTAACAACGTCATCACCAAAAAACATACCCAAACAACAGGTAAGAAATAAAATTACCAAAAGGATTTTACGACTGCTAATAATAAACTTTCAAAGCATAAGATCAAAAAAAGAGAGCTTTTGGAACATGCTTGAACAAACAGAGCCTGACATCATCATTGCCTCTGAAACATGGCTACACCAAGGAATACTTGAGAGGGAAGTCCTTCCAGAAAACTACAGGTTTGTTGCTAGAAGAGACAGATTAAAGAGCGCCCACGGAGGGGTAGCTGTAATCGCCAAGTCAGATTTAGAAGGTGTGGAAGTAGACACCCCCAGTGACACAGAGTTTGTGGCAGCATCTTTTACATGTAAATATCTAAAGAAGCCACTAATTGTCGGTTCATTGTACAGACCGCCAGACAATAACCAAAAATATGCGGAAGATCTTTGTAGAACTATTTCGAGTCTATCAACCCTTTATCGGGACTCAACCATCTGGATAGGCGGTGACGCCAACCTACCCGACATAGAATGGGACACGACATCAATAAAAGGAAACAGGTATACTATACCAATTAACAATACCATCATAAATACAATGTTTGATGCAGGATGCGAACAAGTTGTGAACTTTGCCACCAGGGCGGTCAACACCCTGGACCTATTTTTCACTAACCGCCCATCATTGGTAAACAAATGCTTACCACTTCCAGGATTAAGCGATCATGATATAGTCTTAGTAGACACCAACATCACACCAGCTAGACAAAAACCTCTTAAAAGACTTATTTATCTATGGAAGAAAGTAAATCTTACAAACATGGCAAACAACCTGAAAGTCTCTTTAGACAAGTTTATGGATTGTTCCGATATAAAAACACCGATAAACAACCTATGGTCTGACTTTAAAGCCATCTGTCTTGATAACCTGAGGAAACATGTACCATCTAAACATACCTCAACCAGATATAGTCAACCCTGGTGCAACCAGAATATACGTCGACTATCTAGACGGAAACAAAGGGCATTCAACAAATATCGCAAATCAGGTAAAACGAAAGACTGGGACCGATATCGCCAACTACAGAAATCGACCCAAAAAGAATGTAAATCATCATATAACGAATATGTAAATGACATGGTAAGCCAGGACTCGGGAAACAAGAAACTTTTTACTTTCATCAAAAACAAAAAGTGTGAGAACTCAGGTATAGCTCCCCTGAAAGAGAATGGAAATTTACATGGTGATCCGAAGACCAAAGCAAAACTGCTGAACTCACAGTTCTCATCAGTGTTCTCAACTGATAACACCTCAAACATCCCAAACCTTGGAACCAGCCAATATAATGAAGCACCACAGATTACTGTCACCCAAAATGGTGTATACAAACTGCTACATGGCCTAAATCAACACAAAGCCACAGGCCCAGACGAGATCTCAACTAAGTTCCTGAAAGAGATGGCAGCACCAGTTACACCAGCTTTAACTCTCATATTCCAGGCCTCATTAAATCAAGGCCAAACACCTGAAGATTGGAAATTGGCTAATGTATCACCTATCTTTAAAAAGGGGGATAAAAGCAAACCAGCAAACTATCGACCGGTTTCATTAACTTCGTATGTTGTAAGGTCATAGAGCACATCATTCATAGTCATCTCATGAAGTTTTTTGAAGATCAAAATATCCTGACTGACTATCAACATGGCTTCCGCAAGAAACGCTCGTGCGAGTCACAGCTGATTACCACCATTCAAGACCTGGCATCAGGCATTGACAGTTCCACTCAAATCGATGCTATCCTTCTAGACTTCTCTAAAGCCTTTGACAAGGTGTCTCACGAACGACTTGCAGCTAAACTCGATCATTACGGAGTCCGTGGACCGACCTTGAACTGGATTAAGAGCTTTCTAGCAGGCCGTACCCAGAGGGTGATCGTAGAAGGTGTGGCATCTGATACAGCACCCGTCACCTCTGGAGTACCCCAAGGGACAGTCCTCGACCCACTGCTGTTTCTGATATACATCAATGACCTACCTAGTAAAGTAAACAGCACTGCAAGATTATTCGCTGATGATTGTCTCCTATACCGACACATCAAAACCAACGATGACACAACATCTCTTCAAGACGACCTTAACAACTTACAATACTGGGAGCGTGACTGGCAGATGCACTTCAATCCCGATAAATGTGAAGTTATACGCATAACCACCAAGCGTAAGATCATACCATCATCGTACTTCATCCATGGGAAGGAATTGAACATAACATCTAAAGGAAAATATCTGGGTATTACCATCAGTCAGAACTTGTCATGGAACAACCATATTGACAACGTATGTAGAAAGGCAAACAACACTACAGCCTTCCTACGTCGAAATCTGTCAAGCTGTCCAGCAAACATCAGGACTAAATGCTACACCACCTTTGTTCGACCGCAACTAGAATATGCCAGTTCCGTTTGGGCACCTCATACCCAGAGTAACATCAACAAGTTAGAATCAGTCCAACGGAGAGCAGCTAGGTTTGCTACTGGCAACTACAACACAACCAGCAGTGTTACAACAATGCTAAACCACCTGAATTGGGACACACTCCAGCAACGCCGTTTTAGAACAAAGGCGATTATGATGTACCGGATAATTAACGGACTCGTAGCGATTGAACCACCACCATTCATGCACCATCTAGGTGCCGCTACTAGAGGACAACAGCATAAATATATAGTACCATACAGCAGAACAACTGTACACAAAGAGTCCTTCTTTCCATCCACAATCCGGTTATGGAATCAACTACCAGAGGCGACAGCAGCAGCCTTGGACCTGGAATCCTTCAAAAAGGAAATCCAGGCAGTCAGATTCTAACACCGCTGACCTTGTTTTTAATTGTACATAGTCTCTCCCTTGCGCAAGCATGGTTGTTTTAAACTCAGTGTGAAGATGCTGTTGCGGCAGCCCTGCACTTTAATGGAAGAAGAAGAAGAGAAAATATAATTATCAATACATCCTTTCTATATTTGTGTATACACACACCCCTGGGGTGTTGCAATATAATTTACCGATAGTTTCTCCGCTGTGGGGGACAAACTATCTGAACGGGGTGTCCGCTTGTTGCGTTGGACGAATAAAATGCACATATCGTCCAGATGACGGGACGTAAATTTGTGCCTAGTGTTGGAAAATGCCACGCCACTTGCATGTAAAAAAAAACTACTGTCAGCATCTCCTGAAGAGCAAGTTTGTTAGGAGTAGCCGTTGGTGCCGAGTGAAAAGAAAAGTTTGCCGACTCTACGCAGCACCTTCCCCTTTTTAAACTGATATCCCTCCATACATGCCACACCTTTACCTACCTACAGGGATTTATTGTTTGTAAACTTGTTCTTTGTCAATAATATAGTTCAAATGTTTGCTCAAACACTTGCAGGGTTTTTGTCCTTTTTTCCACCTATGTCCACTTGATTCCGAGAAAAAAAACAACGGAGTACGTGTGCAAATATACCATTTTCAAGTAAAAAAATACTCCGGTAGCGATTCGTGTAAATTTGAAGAAAATATATTTTAAGGAAATTAAAAATTTTACATGTTGAAAGCGCAAGATCTAAAAGGTTTTAATTTTGCGATTCCTCCCTTGTGATTTCTCTTGACGATTCCCCCGCTAAAAGGGTGGGGGTGAAAAGACGACCACTGTGTGTGTCCACTTTTTCTCGTCGGCAATACAATTGAACTACTGTTCTTTTTTCTCTAGCGACTACCAGTGAATAATGTTGTCTATAAAATGGGAAATGTCAATTTTTTTGGCATATTTTTCTGTGTTTTTCTAAATGCATATTTGTAATTGTGTTTTTTTGGTACCTCAATTATCAATGTGTCTTTATAAATGTCAAGTTGTCCTCTTCCAAATTTAGATGCATTCAACATTATTTAAATGCTGATTTTTTTACCAATCTGCTTTTAATGCAACCACTAACAGGCATTCGATAATCTTAATGGATATCCGGTCCATGCCATTAAAAGTCATTACATTTTGTATCAAAGATTACATAATTATCTATTCTTTGATGGAACCTTTGAAATATGCATGCATCCCCTGGCTCTGTCACTTGAAGCATTGTTGGTATTGAATCGTTGAGAATTATCTTTAGGTTTCTCAGTAAATATGTATACAAATATACCACTTGCCTGATCTAATAAAGTAATCTTATTACTCAACAAGTCAAACGTTCTTCATTGCACTTACTTGAATTGATTGTATACAGTACAAATTACTGTTATCGCCGCTGAAATACACATTTAATGGCGATCCGTTCCTCCTCTGCTGCATTGGTGTATATATAATAATGAGGGAGTGAGTGAGCGATTGTTGACACACTAAGACTGTAAGTGGGCATTTTTTCAGTTATATCATGGCGAGAACAGTTCTGTGAGTTTCTGATGATGTTCGCTTTGTACTAGATCAACACGCCTAGTTGGAATTTTGTAGTGCTAGCTCACTAAGACAACATCTTGCTCCACTCGGACACATTATCCCGATTCCTGTGCTAACCAGCCTTTGTATTACTCTTTAAGACTGCGTGCTTAGTAGAGAAGCAACAAATATCAATTTTATAGTTGGGGTTGACCCAACCGTGTCTCGGACCCAGATCTACCGCACTCACGGAATGTAAAGGTAACCATTATACCACAGGTGTGGTTTTAATACCATTCTATATTCTTTATATACAACCCTTCTGAAATCTTGCGCATAAAACTCAACCAGCATATATAGTCATGTGGTTTTCTGAGCCCAAAAAATACCATGTGTATTCTTCACAACTGAATACGGTAAAGGTTTTTCTGGATATAAGCTTAGTTTAGTATCTGATTAGCTACTAAATCCCTTTAGAAGATTGTCTGATGTTTTTTTATGATTTTTCTATTTTATTGAAGTCCTTTACATTTTATATCAAAGGTGTAACATTTTATTTGATAACAATGGATGAATGAACATTACTGACTATACTGATAATATAGCCAATATTATATGTATTGGTAATTAATTAAAAAAGGGGAACTCGTAAAATAAAGGTCTAAATATAGTTTGTTTTCCTTTACATGTATGGATGAATGACGTTACCAGTCGTTCCAATGAACTTTTAGTACTTTGAATGACAATCCTTATTGAACAACTTTTCGTACTTTAAAAAGGACAATCCTTTGTGTTCAAAATGAAGATTTAATCCATTGACAGGATTGTTGAACATTTAAATACCGTCATTATTCTTAATGTCCAACTGGTATTAGGTAATATGTTGTATAACCTATCACATAATGTTAAATGTCTATATTCACTTTCAATGATAGTTACAAAGTATTGGGGTACAATGCTATCATACATTTTAAGCAGAAATATATTCGATATACGACATACGGTATTTTATATTTTTTTCCTTATTACGGAAGGAAATTGACGTCTCCGTACGGAGCAGGTCTTTGTCGTTCGTGCGAGTCACTGATGAACACATCATGATGATGTTCATAGTCATTTTCCTTCGTCACATCTCCATTTTGATTCTGGTAACGCGGTGTCGATGTAAACTGTGGTTCTTTGGCCATTTTAGTGAACGGGTCCACCAGATAATCTATTATCATAATTGTTTTCCCGTCGTCGAAATATTGCGTCATTGGAATATCTTTTAATTTTTCGTCATCTGTTTGTGGTTTCAAATCTGTTTCCAGGTTTGAATATCTTTTCGTATTGGTTTCTTCATTCTCAGTTTCAATCTGAAAATATTATTTAGAGATGACACAAGTATTATATATACCATGGGTCTTACGAATTTGAAGAATGAGTTATTTTAAATAAGTTCATAAGCAAGACAAGTGGTATATAAGTTTTGTTACAGAACTGAAATGATTGACTCTTGGCACGGAGCTTAAGCATATGGTGCAACATTCAGACCTACTTGTTGTACCATGATAGAAGCCCCCCCGCCCACTTGCATTTCGATTCAACAAAATTACACAAATGTGTTTATGTTATACATATGCTATGGGCGTTGCTTAATAAAATCTTGAAATCTTGAAAGTTTTAATGGCTGGTTAATTGAGTATGTTACAACCACAGGGACTCGGTTAATGGACATATTTTTTTTATGTGGATAGTATATTGCACATTGACTGTAAACATGAAAATCTAGGTGCTAACGATAATGATTTAATAAAAACAGACAGTAAATAGGAAAAACACGTAAAATAATTAAAAAAAATAATTAAAAAAAATATGTCCATTAACCGAGTTCCTGTGGTTACAATATCAATTCCAGATAATAGATCGTGATGTTCTACAAACAAATTTTTAAGCTGAAAAATTCATAAAAACATCAAAGGAAAAAGGCCATTTATATTGCAATCTAATTTATAATCTCGGTAGTTTTTCAAATTTATTTAATTGGGCCACTAACTCGACATGAAAATATTGCATCTGCCTCAAAATAAGATTTTGAGTGGGTAGTTTTTGCTTTATTTTCTATTTACATGTAGTCTGGTTAAAAAAACCACAAGTATTTCTGTACTTGTTTGTACTAACTGTTTTTTGTTTTGCACTATCGACTGTACTTTTAAATTGATTGGTTTCTAAATAATAAATAAACCACTTATACTTAATATTTGTTTCACCCACTTGTATCTCCGAGGAAAATAAAATGCAAACAACGTATTGAAATTTAAACCTAAAAGCATATGTATTAAATTTTGAACGATTGATGTGTTAAGTTTGTCAGTCAATATAATAACCTTTTCATCTGGAAACTTTTCCTTTTCATATCTGTAAAAATAGAAATAAAATGTTATCAAAAATCATTAAAAATCATATTTTATCACCCATGAAGTAATTATATTTTCCTGATCCGAAAACTCGTTTTTTAAGAAGTCATATTTAATGGACTTTTTTTTACCTTTTAAGTTTAAAATGTCAAATCATTATCCTGTTTATGTGATAAAGCTATGGTATCCAAAATAATAAAGATAGATGGTAAATTATAGAGCAAGTGCTAGTCTGGACAATTAAAAAAAAGAAGAAACAAGAAGTAATCACATACACATGTACCCGTTCTAAACCGGCACCCCTGGTCGTTCTATGTGTGTAGTTTCTGGCTTATTTAGGATCCAGTCGACGACTGTAGTGTATTCAGTTTTACTATGTTCGTTAACATTGAGGTAATAGTCATCATGTGACGAAAAGCTCCATCTAGTCATTTGACTGAAAATATTCGTCCGCATTTTTTTTTTTTTTTTGCAAATAAGTGTCTATTTATAATCACCATGTATTCCCTAAGAATTTAATTATTTCACACTAACCTACTTTTTGTATTTGTGATAAAATACGATATATATAATTTGTATTCACAAACGGAGTATAGGAACAATTATTATTTCAAGTGCAATATAACATATTTATCAAAATTTTTTTTTTTTTTAAATAAGAAAAGAACATGTAGAGTTGGTAAAAGGAATCCAGTCTGATAAAAGGAAACGACGAAACAGCATATCTACACAAAAAAATAACTAATATACTTACGCTACGCCTTCGTATGGAGGCGGTGGTATTGTCCCTGTAAAATAAATTAAAAATACTTGCATCGAGCTCAGATAATATGTAATTTCTAGAGAAATACGTTAAAACACGAAACATTAAACATACAGAGTTTACTTATTACTTATCCAAAATTTACAGTTCCTATTTATTATCAAAACTAAGTTCTCCTCCCCAGACATAGATAACAATTTTGGCTATCATGTTTGGGCCCTTTGGTTTTATTGCTATCGTGACCATCTCATCAAAACGTAACTTCATCTTGCCATGTTATAGCTGAAAAACTGCTCCCTTGTCAAACAACACCTACTGGTTTGAAGATTTCACTCATAATATCATGTCGTGGTCGTGATCGTATGCAATCAGTGCATATCACCACTAAAGTTGTGAGTTCGAACCCCGTTCATAGCTAGATGTACTCGATACAACATTATGTGATGAAGTTTGTCAGTGAATTGCGACAGATCAGTGGCTTTATCCGGTACTCTGGTTTCCTCCACAAATAAAACTGACCGTCACGATATAACTCAAATTTTGTTGAAAGTGGCGTTAAACACTATAAACCTAAACCTATCATTAAATCATTAATGGACAATACGTTTATATTTGATTATTCCATATAAATTATACTCACTGGTGTTGTAAACTGGCTCCAATATGACCTCCCTGAATCCTCCTGGGTCAGAGAAATGGTTGTCTATCATAACCCCTTCTCTGGCATTACTGGGTGCCACATATCCATCTATAACCTTTGGTTTATATCTCCCAAGTGTGTGTCTCGGAATGTAACCATGAGCAGGCGTGGTGGGTATCCTTTCTGGCTCTACAGACCGCCGTATTATGACAGGTCGGGTTCTTACATTCTGTGATCTGACAGAACGTGTTGTGGGCATTGCCTGTACTGTTCTAATCACTCTTACAGATCTTGGTCGCGAAGTGACGATTTCCGACACTGGTCTAGCATTAACAACTTGACGGACCGGTCTTGGAGTAACAACAACTTCCTGTTGTTGTGGTCTCAATGTGCCGTAGGTATGTGCGATACGTCTGGCATGCTTTGGTTCGTGCATACTATGCCCTGACTCTCGAACTACGTATCCTGTTCTCCTTGGTTCATAATGTATGTAACTTCTAGGACGGCCAGTAACAATTTCTGGACCGACGTCATCATGCAATACATAACTTTTCTCTCTTTGCACAATATGTTCGGGTTCATACAATTTATAACTTTTTTCCTTGTGAACTACGTGTTCGTGGGTTTTCTTATTTTTGGAATTTTTAGCATATCCATTTGTTTTTGGTACGTCTGATTTTTCGTCAGTTTGCTTTGGTGAGTCTGGTAAAGTTCCATTTTCAACTGGGCCTTCATGTCGGGTTTCATTATTATTTGCTTCGTCTTGTTTAACAATGGTTTCGCCTTCTCTAATAACATCTGCATGTTCATATGGTTCATAATAATTTGCAGGGGGGCGTATATATCCAGGAGGTGGTACATACGCCATTGGTACAGCCCTTGGTGGCATGACACCGTTCATCTTCGATCTCTTGTGATGTACATACCTACTGTAATTGAACGAAACTACACTGATAAATAAATGTTATTCTGTGTAATCTGAGACCCACTTCTTTAAGAAATTAAAGGAAGATTTTTTACTTTACAACATTTCACTTATATAATGGTAGTACGTTTGATTAGTAGATGAAGCAGTGCTACTCGGAGAAAACCAACGATATTCCGTACTCATTGACAATAATGTATTGGGTGGTCACACAGTCAAACTTTACCTTCAATTCCGCTTCAAACTTTACCTTCAATTCCGCTTCAAACTTTACCTTCAATTCCGCTTCAAACTTTACCTTCAATTCCGCTTCAAACTTTACGTGTGCACCTGCTTCAAACTTTACGTGTGCACCTGCTTCAAACTAACATTTGACTCCAAATCTTCCAATATTTGATGGATCCACCAAACTAACATTTGACTCCAAATCTTCCAATATATGATGGATCCACCAAACTAACATTTGACTCCAAATCTTCCAATATTTGATGGATCCACCAAACTAACATTTGACTCCAAATCTTCCAATATTTGATGGATCCACCAAACTAACATTTGACTCCAAATCTTCCAATATTTGATGGATCCACCAAACTAACATTTGACTCCAAATCTTCCAATATTTGATGGATCCATCAAACTAACATTTGACAGTCCAAATCTTCCAATATTTGATGGATCCACCAAACTAACATTTGACTCCAAATCTTCCAATATTTGATGGATCCACCAAACTAACATTTGACAGTCCAAATCTTCCAATATTTGATGGATCCACCAAACTAACATTTGACAGTCCAAATCTTCCAATATTTGATGGATCCACCAAACTAGCATTTGACTCCAAATCTTCCAATATTTGATGGATCCACCAAACTAACATTTGACAGTCCAAATCTTCCAATATTTGATGGATCCACCAAACGTGTTTGACAAGTGTTTGTGAAACAGGTGAACAGGTCAAGTTTGAAGCGAATTTAAAGGAAACATTTGACCATGTAAACACACATTTGAAGATCCCATCGAGTAAACCTAGTCATGAGCGCAAATCGAGGGCATTATCCGGACATGTAATAGGCCCGGATTGTATAGGTAAGTTTGTCTAACTATCACATGGTCATGTCCATGGAGCCACCACAAACAATTGCAATATCTTAATCGAAAGTCAAGAATGAAATTTTGCAATATAAACATACATACCACTGTAGCACTATGAATATTATTAAACAATTATATTGATTTATTGATTGTGTTTAGCGCCACTTTCAGCAATATTTCAGCTATATCATGGCGACCAGTTTTAGTGGTGGAGGAAGTCGGAGTACCCGGAGAGAACCACCAACCATGGGCAAGCAACTGGTAAACTTTATCACTTGCGGCTGCGAGTCGAGTGCACCCTTTTTGTAATTTACAAAGCCGGGCGCGAACCCACGCCGTATTGGTGATAGGCTTGTATGAGTTGTTAGGTAATCCAACTACCTAACTCGTTGAGCCACCCGGCTAACTGTTGATATACAGGTCTAACCAGTGAGAAAGACGTTAAAACAGAAACTGGAGAAAAATTGTAGATTTAAATCTTCCTCATGATGAATAGTTCCATGTAGGATATTAATGCATTTCCAGGATGTATCATTAATTATCACATATATACTAGTATTACAGTATTTGATATAACTGAGACTGAAAAAAATGTGCTGAAATCCTGTTAGAGTTTTACATTAACTGTCTGTATTAAAGTATTAAAAGAAGAAATTGATTGTACACAATATAAATAAGCCTTGTAACACAACATTTAGCTATACCCTAAAACAACATTTGCGTATAGATAGTAAGCATGCATAATTAGAAGTGTCAAACCGATACCATGCAAAGTGTGTTGCATTTAAATGTTCGTTTCGATTGTTGAACAATAATCTCCATGGGGGATAATCTCGGAACTTTTCTACACAATCTTTAACACGAACGTGGTCTTGTTTCCTTGTGATGTTACAATACCATGATTACATCACTGTAAAGTGAAAGGTAACAATGAATATGTCTGTTGAAGCAAAACCAATATGCCGCTAAATTTATTATTTTTCAAAGTGGACGGATTGGTCAAAATACAAGACTACCATTTGTTGTTTCAGGAACTAACTTTCACAAGGCTGCTATACTTATTTTACTATCATTAAGTAGCATTTTAATAGTTTAAGTCGAAAACGCACATTTTCTTTACATTTAATATTGATTAGATTGAAGATGTCCAACTGTGACTTTGTAGTTCTGAGTAATTAAAAAGTTGCACCCACCCGATCATGTTTCAGATATACTACATCTCCCATATTTAATGTGGCTGGAACACTTCTCAATTATATCGTTCATCTTTCACTATTTCATCTATTTGAACCAAGTTATCATGTCGAGGACAAACCTGACCCTAAGAACTAATAGATATCCACACATAGACTGGTTGTCTGTGGTAGCCCACCAGGTAAAAATTGATGTTATCATTGCTTAATGCTCGGGTGACAATCGAAGACGAACGTTTAAATGTAACGCAACATAGTAAAGTCAAACCTGCCCATATGGTCACCTCCATTAAGCAGTCACCTGTATTAAAAGGTCACCCTTTTCTTGTCGTGTCATAGAAAATCTTATATGAATGGAACTTCCTGTAAGAGGTCACGTGCATTATAAGAACACCTTTTCTTTGTCTCGAAGATGACCTCTTAATACAGGTTTGACAGAACATGTATTGTGACAATATATAAATCAAGACGATAGCTTTTTACAATGCATGCAAAGGCAGAAAGACAATGAGTAATACATGGCTGATTAATATTTATATATGGTACTAATTCTTATACATTGAGCTTTCTATTAAGCTTAAGAATTTATATACAGTATATACTATAAACATGAACATGCAAGGTTAATGGAAGCATTTTTGATAATGTTAGTAAATCTAAAGTTTCTACCGATTAGAATGGTGTCCTTCTCTGCTGGCTCCGTGACCCATTTGTACTGAAATATCAACACCACACGTGTTAAGACTAGAGCAAGTATACTGTAAAAAATATATATCTTTGAAAATTTTGTTTTGGTAAAAGCTTATATACTGAAACCGTGTCTTCTTTTTTTTTTTTTTTTTTTTTTTTTTTTTTTAGCAAAACCTGTTTAAATGAAACTGAAAATTGTAAGGCTTAAAAAATTCACAAGAAATATGGAAGCTTATACAGGTACAATAAGAGTTTTATTTGTTTATTATATTAGTTGTAGGTAGTTGAAATTTGGATGTTATGATGGGGTGATCTTATTGGGCGTTTTTTAATCCAAACATCAACAAATACTGTTGACGATGAGTACAGTAGTTCTTTATATATTGTGTTCGAATACCTTAGTCTTCAATGTTCCCATCGAAGAATAGAACGCATGCATCAAGTGCATCGTGATATAATGATTTTACAATAAGAAAAATATTTAGAAATATCTATGTATGTATGTAGAAAATTCCTAAGTCAAAATAAAAGAAGCTTAAGAAGTGTTGTCCAGTTATAACCCGAAAACTATCCTTTTAAAAATAAATTCTTAAGATTTTTCATGCATATAAATATTTAGACTACTTCTTAATTTATTGGATTAAAAAGAAAATAAATACTATAGGCCTACCATACCTGCGACAATATGATATAATACTACACAATAATAGTACTCCAAAGAATGCAGATACAGAACACACAGCTATTATAGATGAATCTGATGTACCGGCCATAGAATCTGAAAATAGAGAAATATCAAAAGATGAATGGGCTTCCCTTAATTGGTCCGGAAATTGGTCAAGTTTAACGCCATGTAAATGTGAAACCTCTTGTTGTATATGACAACACTTGTCACCTTAATGACTAAGTCTATAGAATTTGCATTCATGACAGGTGCATTAAGGTCTAATGTACATTGATGGTCATAGGGATTTAGATTTTAACTAAACATTTGGACTTTTTACTAAAAACGCGTTTACTTTTAAAGCAAAGTGAAAAGTGAACAACCAAAAAAAAAAAAAAATAATAATATCTTATTTGAAAATACACAAAAATATAAAATGCTGACATAATTCAGATGATGAAGAGAAAAGCAAATTCGGGTTAGTTAACATACAAAACAAACAGACTTCTTCTATTGGTATCAGGTGTAGCTGAAATTTGATAATTACAACTTGCTCTTTGTTTCAATATAAAACAATTCCAATAGTTGATATAATGGCATAATACAACAAAATAGGTATATTGATATAATAGTGATATTTACATGAAATATTTAAGACAATTATTATTGGTAAGATCGACAATGACATAACATAGGTCATTGATTTACAATAAGGCTGAAAGGAAAAAAATACAAAAGTTTCCTGTATAACCAGATAGTTCAGTAACCTTCAGTATTTCTATAATGCCATTTGTTTACAGTCTTATAAGACAACAGCTGATGCACTCATAACAGAGAATTATACAGCATGATCGTATATAAAATCCAATATTTGTTTTATTACAACTTTCAAAAACTAATCAGATACCAGAAGGTACCATAATTTGCTTGAACATTATAAAAAAAAAGTCTCTATTGAAAATGTTTACCTTATTAGTTGTGTTGTTGTATACCATTTTGTTCTAATTCCATTGTAAACACTCAGGAGGGGCATAAAATAAACAACGTGTAAAAGATACCTGTTTAAGTCCGTCTTGCTACGGTTGGATAGTTACAGGTAGAGAAAATCGATGTCAGAATTCTTGCTATTAATTGAACAAGATTATTTGCGTGCCATTTAATACCACGTGGGTTGATAGATTAATGTATATTTATATTTACTTTTTAAACTTCGTATATATATTATATTATTCAATTTAAATATTCAATAAAATCTATTTAAAAATTCATAAAAAAAAGCTGTGGGTGAAGAAATCAAGAAAATGTTTTAATGTAATATAAGTGAAATAGCTGGGACAGGTATTTTCCCAGTGTATTAATGCCTGATATTCATAATTTAACTGGTAGTCAGAAATATTATAGAATTTTAAATCAAAAATATATTTAATCCAGGCCACTTCCTCTAGAATAAATACTAAATTTACAAAAACGACACATGTTGCAATTGTACACATTTTGGAAATAATTTGCACGACTTGATCACAACTCATTTAATGCTGGATCTTGGCATAAGCATAATGATATACATGCGAGATATAAATTGTTCTTTTCCAATGCTTTTACCATTGGTATTAGTATTTAACTATTAAAAAAAACTACTATTTCTGAATATCAGATGCTCGTGCTAAATAAGTACAGTGTATATGACTCGATAGATAAACATTTTATTTATTGGTTTAAATAAAAATATATTGTGTTTGCTGGTTAATGTTTTGTTTTAAAGAATTTACTCAAATTGTTCTTTGGAAACACGTAAACACACCTTTCTAAATAACAGTAACCCTACCATTAACTCAGATACATATCCTTGGTACTACATGTATATAAAATACACATACACTATAAATAAAAGTGATTTCAGATTTTTTTAATGTGCTCCCCACAAACCGTCATACCAATTAAGGGTAATGACAAAATTACCGAAGTCCGAACAATATTCCAAAGAGAAAGTCAAAACTCATAAGTATATAAACAGACAAAATCAGTCAACAACCGGAAAACTGAGAAAACCGTAATGACCCTGACTTGGTATAGGAATTTCTAAAGAAATGGTGGGTTGAATCAGATTTTAAAGCGCCAAACCTCCCGCTTTCATTACGGCTCAAAGGTTCCGGCTGTCACTGTAACAGTATTTATAACAACACTGGAACAAAATAGGTAAAATAGTTGTCACCTGAAGTATTTTAACTACGAAAATAAGATTAAATAAAAATGTAGATTTCAAATTTAGTACGTACGACGAAATTTTGGAATAACATTCGTAGTCAAAAAAAGTCAAAGCCAAATAACTTGAGTCTTTGGGATGAAGAAAACCAATGAGATTAAACAGGATCGCCAAAATCTCCTAACGCTGCGAACGGCTGAGGAAGATTGACCTTTGTTTTTAATAAATTCCATGATTTGGCAGCTGTAGATTCAAATGAAAAATATATCTAATAAACCATGCCAAAGCCGAAGCACTTACTAGTGGGCGGATGATACATGAGGTTTCATGGCCTGCAAATCCTCTGAAACATTGCTTAAAAGTTGCAGATAGGTAAAGATGATGACAAAAAGGAATAGGAATATCAAAAAATATATTTATTATGCTTCAAAGGGGTACCAATACTATGGCGAATCAGGTCAAGACAATAATACAAAACTATTTTGAAAAAGTGCTGTATGAAAATTTGACATAGGAGATTCATCCTTTGTGGTTTTTAGTGTTGTCCGTCGACGGATAAAAATAATTCGTAACAAGTCCCTGTGGTTTCTGTAGCTGAGGAACCGTAGGTCTTTATATTCCATTTTGTGTGTTTTTGGTTTTGTTTTACCGAAGAGAGTTACGGATATCATCTGTTTGTAAACTTGAGGAAATCCTGACTTCGACTGAGGTATGACCTTTCAGTTAATATCAATTCATTTGCCAGGTTGGTCGATTGTGTATTATGCTATCGCTCGATTCGTTAAATACTAGTAGTTTTCTACAATCTACCTTTGTACATTTACTTATATATATACGTCCTTCAATGGGATTAATGTCTATTGTTCTCAACTCTTAAAGATTTTACAACTTTCTTTAGTCCTCTAAGGAATCTTAGTTTAAAACACTTGAACTAATTAATCAATATTACAACTTTGTTTATCCTTTTAAGTTACTATGTTACTTTAACCAAGACAATATTAGAGCAACGAAAGAAAGAACAGTCAAACCTGCCTTAAAAAGGACACCTCTATATTACAAACCACCGTATAAAGGACAGCCTCGTTTTCCCCATTAATGAATAGTGCATATAATTTAACCCCTATATAAAGGGCAATTGCTTATAAATGACATATTTTCAGGTTCCTGTGTGTGCAATTTTCAGGTTCCTGTGTGTGCAATTTTCAGGTTTCTGTGAGTACAATTCCTGTGAGTGCAATTTTCAGGTTCCTGTGAGTGCAATTTTCAGGTTCTTGTGAGTGCAATTTTCAGATTCATGTGAGTACAATTTTAAGGTTCCTGTGAGTGCAATTTTCAGGTTCCTGTGAGTGCAATTTTCAGGTTCCTGTGTGTGCAATTTTCAGGTTCCTGTGAGTGCAATTTTCAGGTTCCTGTGAGTACAATTTTCAGGTTCCTGTGAGTGTAATTTTCAGGTTCCCGTGAGTACAATTTTCAGGTTCCTGTGAGTACAATTTTCAGGTTCCTGTGAGTACAATTTTCAGGTTCCTGTGAGTGTAATTTTCAGGTTCCTGTGAGTACAATTTTCAGGTTCCTGTGAGTACAATTTTCAGTTTCTTGTGAGTACAATTTTCAGGTTCCTGTGAGTGTCCTTTATATACAGGATTGACTATATTTGCAAACATTGTTTTTACTACATCTTTTTTTTTACAATTTGTTCCAAAATCTTGTTCATAATTTGAGCATACCAACAAATATGTACATTTAAATATGTGTTCAGTCAACTGAAATATTTAATGAAGTAAAGTTGTTTCACGTTTATTATAAGGTACATTCCATTCTTATGTCATTATTCGATTTCGATCTTATTTACGTATTTAAATTAATGACCATGAAAGATTATTAACGGTCGACGAGTTTTCAACAGTTGTACTATTGCGACATTAAAAGTGACCTCGATTCCCTCAGATAAGGTTGTTGTGGTCAAAACCAAATTAGAAGAAAATTTGATACTTTAATATTAGGACGGCCATACAAGCTAAGAAAGGTTCTCACATTTCAGATTATATTTAGATTCACAACACGAAACACGATATTACTCGACATTGTTAAGAGCGAAAGAACAAATTAGACACACATGATAATGCTATATCTTGATTAAATCTAATATTCTACCATGGACATAAAATATAAACAGAAAGCAAACATTAGAACAGGTCAGAAAGAGCAATATTTTAATTCTAATTGTTTACAAACATAATGAACAGGTCAGAAGGAGCAAGCCTTAAATACTAATTGAGGGGCAGTCGTTGTCGTGATCATATGGCAGTTAGAGTTACAACTACTTGTGCAATCAGTGCCTATCACCAATCAGTTCATATCACACACATGGCGGGTCGTACTCGATGCAACTTTATGTGATAAAGTTTGTCAATGACTGGCGGCAGGTCGGTGGTTTCTCCGGTTTGTCAATGACTGGCGGCAGGTCGGTGGTTTCTCCGGTTTGTCAATGACTGGCGGCAGGTCGGTGGTTTCTCCGGTTTGTCAATGACTGGCGGCAGGTCGGTGGTTTCTCCGGTTTGTCAATGACTGGCGGCAGGTCGGTGGTTTCTCCGGTTTGTCAATGACTGGCGGCAGGTCGGTGGTTTCTCCGGTTTGTCAATGACTGGCGGCAGGTCGGTGGTTTCTCTGGTTTGTCAATGACTGGCGGCAGGTCGGTGGTTTCTCTGGTTTCCTCCACCAATAAACCTGACCGCCATGATACAACTGAAATATTATTGAAAGTGGCGTTTAAAAGCACAACCCTAACCATTAATACTAATTGTCGACACACCTTAGAACAGTCCAGATGGAACAAACTTATGCTACATGCTGTCTACAAACATTAGAACAGATCGGAAGGAGCAACCCTTTAATACTAATTGTCGACACACTTTAGACTTTAGAACAGGCCAGAAGAAACAATTATATGCTACACGTTGTCGACAAACATTGGAACAGTTGGTGGAGAAATAACAAATTGTACATGTTGTCGACAAAGATTTGAACAAGTCAGAAGAAGCAATCCTATACTACATGTTGTCTACAAACATTAAAACAGACCAGAAGGAGCAATCTTACATTACGAAAATGTCAGAAGACGAAAATGTTAGAAGCAATCTTACATTACATGTTATCGACAGACATTACGAAAAGACCAAAAGAAACAACTGAATTCATTTTGTCGACAAACATTGCGAAAATGTAAGAAGCAGCAATCCTACACCAAATGTTGTCTAAACATTGTTTACCAAAATTGGTTCGGTGAAATTTTGTTATCCATCTTCAACCAATAAAATTAAATCAAGCAAAAATATATGAATAGTTAATTCTGATGTGATAGTGTGTCATATTACAACGGTTGTTTATGACACTTATATACAAACACACGGTTGTTCTATAGTAACCTCAGATACCAAAGGTTGGAACTAAGTACGTTAAGATGATATACGTAAACATAATATTGTGTAAATCTTTTGTATAGAAGAAAAGAAGTGATAGCTTGACGGAGTTAAAAAAATATAAAATTAGATCACCAGGCACGAAAACTTCATTTTTCACCAGAGTAAAATAATAATTTATACAATTGTATTCTGTTCTTATAAATGTATTTTTTATTTTTTTAAATTATATTTCAGTTTATAATCCAATCTTTTCATTTAGAATAAAAACCGGTTTCAATTGTCAAAATAACAAAACAATTCTGAGTAGATCGTTTGTGGCGACGGATGAAGAGTCTAATTATATGCCCACTGATGCAAGAAGGGGCGATATATGAATAGCGACTGGGTGTTTATAGTGAGAGAAGTAGCGAAACTAATTTAACTGACCAACACATAAACTTGAGTATGTATTATACTCCACCTTGGGCGATGAATTATAGAGTACATTAAAGTTAAACGAGGTAAAAGTACACACGTAAACCACGTGTGTCATTGTGATCAATACTATCACATTTATTTTTGATGACTGTTGTAATATGCCTTGCCATACTATAACAGGCGACAGACGAAAACCCTTTGAACTTTGAAATAAAATAAAATGAAAAAAAACCCCACACACTATCGGAACAACTCCAAAATCAAATATAGAAATTGTTAGAAATAAATATATATATCATTACATGTATAGCCAGGACCTGCCTTAAGCCTATTGGACCAATTGCTCCCAATTGGGGCCCGCGCTGGGGTTATCTCCTCTTAGCTGTTCAAGTACACACAACAACACACTGCAGGTTTTACAGAGAACAGCATTGGGCCCCACACCTCCTAAGACCGACCCTGTGTATAGCTTCACTGACTTGGAGTCTGTTAGCACAAGTACCGAAACAGTATATTGTATTCACGATATTTGCATTTTTTAGACTTGTGTTATAAGGGTGTAAAATTGGCATTGTTTTCTCTATATGGAAAAAGAAAGTTCTCTAAATCGAATGCAATCAGCTATCACCATATTCTACTATCGTCAGTGTTCGTGAGGGTAGGAGTGCATTTGAAATGAAATGAAAGGGTTATGATCAGGGGCGGATCCAGGATTTGTGGTTAGGGGGGGCGTGAGTAGGCGAGGGGCCTGGGGACTGCTCAAGTCCCCAGCTGGTCCAGGGTAGAACCCTGGTAGGGGGCCCAGGGGGGCAAAGTCCCCCTGAAGCTCTGGGGATTTTAGGAATTACAGACATTTATTTGAACGACAATTTTGAACCAACCACACCATTTTTATCAGACCAAAAAAACTTGATTTTGAGTCTTAATTTTGTCGGATAATTGTTAACAGTATATTTTTGTCAGATTATAAGAACCTAAAGTAAAACTTTTTTTGAACAACCGTGATGCGAATTGTTCAACTCATGACTGATCGATCACGATATTTTAACCCTTCAAAGAACTATTGGTTTAGTTTTAACGCATTCCTCATTTCACTAATTGGTCTGTACTTTCGGTGTTTGTCCTTTCGGGTGGTTCTAGTTAATACTGCCCGTCCGGATGGAGCTTTTCTTTTCGTCGTTTGATTCATTCATTGAAAACATATGATTCGACCGTTCTTGTTTATAGACAAACAAAAGCGGAAATTCGAACACACCCAACGTGTATTTACAATGTGTAGGAATATTTTACTACAGGTCACGAGTTAACCATTCATGAAAAAGTTGTTTGTTGAACTGCTTAATTAACGTTGTATAACATATGCTTTGAGAATTTTAGGAGGGCGCACGCCCCGCACGCCCCCTCTAAATCCGCCCCTGATGATGTCCTCATAATTTCTACTAGATGCTTGTGATTTCAGTCATTTCACACACAATGTTAGAAAGATGTAGGAGATGCATAAATTAAACAATATATCTAACAAACGTCCGAAAATACATTTCTTCTTTCTTGAAGTTGTAGATTTAATAAATATTCCAAATTCACATTGCTCGTATTTATTTATCAAATGCACATAAATATTTTAAACACATTTCAAATATGATAGTTTTTTTTTCACGTTCAGTCTATTCAACGTACGTTTGATGTACAGCATGTGGACAAAAGTGATTCCGTTTCCGTCATCTTCACTATATATTTCATATAAAACCATTTATTTTCATAATATTCTCATGAAGTCATTCCTTTTCTGATTTTCATGAAATGTTTAGCATTAAATGCAGAAATAAATATAGTTTCTTCTTCGTATAATTTGCAAATAATTTTATTTCTACTTTCTCTTAAGAATTGATTTAAAAACAAAGTTTACTTTTTTCACCGAATCTTACTATATAAAATTGTGACGTCAAGGATTTACATTTGTGTTTAAATCATAAATGCTTGCAAATAAAAGTTCGAAAAAATTACATGAAGATATTAAGATAAACTCTAATTAATTCTGTTTTTAAAGGTGAAAATTTCATGAAAATCGGCTAAGGAATGACTTCATGAGAATGTTATGAAAATAAGTGGTTTTATATGAAATATATAGGGAAGATGGCGGAAATGGTAGAAACAGAGGTACAATTGATATCATTAGCACACAAATACATCACCGGTCACTTTCCCGGCTTGGTACAGGCGCTTCAATAAAAGATATGTCAGGTTAAAGTAGTTTTAAGAGCCCAACCACTCACTTTGACAAAACACTACACACTCTGTAAAATATCTTACTTACCAATAAATGGATTACAATATATATATACTTGCAATTTTAGCGTGTAAAAATATTCAAATTCATGCAAAATCTCTATCATAGATTCAAAATTTATAAAACGTATATTTTGCCGTATGCAATGGCAGATTACTGGTGATAATGAAAAATGTGTTCAATGTAAAAAATATATTTAGGATGCATTTTGTTTTAATCTCTCATGCATACCATGGTCTCTGCAGAAATTGTTTTTTTTATTATTATGAAATTATTGTTCAAGAAAACATCCCCCAATGTGCAAATATATTCAAATATATATTGTAAAGACGAAACAGTCTCGTAAAAAAACAAAGGATTATATGATCGTTTCATATTTTGTCAGCTGAATTTGGTATTGCTGTTTATGAATCGTTATTGCTTAATGTTGGTGCCGTCGACATTTCCGGAAGAAAACGAATTTAATCTTTGTTTTATATTCAAGTTAATCTGTAATTTTGTAATTTTGCTTAAATTCATATCATATCAGTAATTAATATATAATATCAAAAAGTAAATGATAAGTTTTCATTTGAGAATTGTTACTTCAGACAAAAGACGTGTAAACATTAACAGTTTGTCAAAGTTTGTGACAAGAAAATAATTGGCTTATCACGATAATTCTCAATGATCATTAAGAACAATTATCCTAAGTTACCATATTAAGACTTTGAATGAATTCTTTAACGATGTCTGGTTGTAACAAAGTGTTGTGAATACCAAGTTATTTTTAAATGAATTTAAACAAAGAGTCATTGATAACTATATAGCTCAAGGTTTAACCTTTTTTGAAAACTCGTCAAAATGTAATTTGTATCAATATATGCAATTTTATTTAAATCGTCCTGTAAATAGTATATATAAAACATGTATTACTAGATATAGAATACATTCTCATGTATTAAATATAGAATCTGGTAGATATTTTAATATTGTCAGAAATGAACGTATATGTACTATGTGTAATAACAAATCTGTCGAAGACGAATACCATTTTATTTTAGAATGTGATAGATATACAGATAGTAGATGTAAATATATAAAGAAATATTACTATAGAAACCCATCTACTTTTAAATTGATACAGTTACTATCTGTACGTAATGTTAAAGAATTAAATAATATAGGAAAATATTTATATATTGTAGAAAAATTTCGTAAGACCGGTAATTAATTGATTGTAAAACTTATATACATGTATTTCTGTTGAAAATTATTTTTTATTATGTATGCCATTCTCTGCTATATCATATTATATTGTAATGGTTATAATTGTATGATGTTGTATAATGTAAAATGTATTTGTGTTGTAAATCCTATAAGTTGTATTTGCTTATGGAATAAAGAATTATTATTATTTGCACTTTGATTTTAATACATTTTCCTGTTTGCAGTCTGAATTGATGACGTCATGTTCTGACAATGTTATAAAAATGCAGAGATCTATCTTAATTTGTAATTGTTACAATATCTACGACATGCATCATGTACAGACAGCAATCAAATCAATAGATCAATTTAATTAAAGAACAATATCAGATCTGACAAATAAAAGAAAATGTTTGATCATCTTGTCAGATAGGGAAAGTTCACCTGACTGCATGCAATTCTCTCTCAGGTAAATAGTAGATACATTGTATATATTTACACAAGCTTTTAAAAATCAATTCAGTGACGCATTTCAATTAAATGAAATAACTTTCAATTTTTACAGTTGATCAATTAAGCAAAAAAAAAATAGCAAAATGTTGATAACAGATATTTGTGTGTAAGCAAGACTATAAAACAATACTCACCTCAAACCTAGACCAGAGCACACATTAGCATCCTACATGTCTGAATTCTAATCTTCCAACAAGTATCCTTGCGATACACGGTCTGGTAATTTTCACCACACCCGAATAGAGATTTCCGCACCAGTGATTTAAGTGGAAAGAAAACCTACATAATATTATAAAACATCATATCTCGTTTACCGTGGGTAGATCTAGATTCTCATTCACACTTTCAATACCCACCGACAGCGTATTAACATATATTTATTTCCCACCTCCTTATTATTTTGCATGGACATATTTTGTCATTGTCAGATTATCATTACAATAATACAACACAATCCTTGTTATTTTGTGCTGCTGTTCATTTAAGGGTATATAAAGTGTGTAAAAAGATTTTCACAAATTAATCTTATTATTGTATTATTACACAAAAGGTTTATTTTCTTTTCTAGGCTATTTTCAAATACTTTTCTACCCGAGGCAAATTATCCGTATTCTTAAAACGGACACGGCTTCTGCCAACATATGTAATATTTATCCGCGTTCGATTGTTTAACTGTTTAACTCGGAAAACTGTGGTATAAATGATTTGTAACAGGATGCCATGCAATAGCACATCTAAGACGTTGATTATTGCACGACTCTCTGAGAGTAATAAATATACAGCCCAGATTTAAAGTGTGCAATATCTCGTATCTGTGTATATTATTTCTTAGTTCTTAACTGTTGCTTACATTCTTGAATATAAACCATAAAAAGATCAAAGGAAAAGAATGCATTCATGTTACAAATTTATGAAAAGACACGATGTTGTTATGTTTTTTGAACTTCTGCCTACAAAAAAAAAGAAAAGAAAAACCAATCACTGCGGACAAGGCTTCCAACAATATCGTGTCTGTATGTAAATCATATTACTTCGAATGCCTAATCAAGGAATTAGGCATAAATAACAACACCTCCAGTAATACCACATACAAACCTACTTCGTTCGACAAAGATGAAATCCTAGCTAACCACAGATCATTCATGACCTCTTTAAACATTCCCTCTGGTAAAGAGTCTGAGGATTTACCCTATTTATATTGGACACCTAAACTCCATAAGACACCATACAAAGAAAGGTACATAGCGGGATCATCAACTTGTTCGACGAAAGAATTGTCTTTCACCTGACAAAGATTCTGTCTGCAGTAAAAGAGAGACAACAGAAATATTGTGAAACTGTTTACTCGCGTAGTAGCATAAATCACATGTGGATTTTGAAAAACTCTAAAGATCTTTTGGATAACCTTAAATCAAGATATTTCTCTCAGGTATCCTCCATCAAAACTTTTGATTTTTCAACTCTATATACCACCCTACTGCATGACAAATTAAAAACCCGCTTAAAAGAAACAATTCACAAAGCTTTCAGTCATAGAAACTATGGCTCAAAATTTGTTGTGTTAGGCTACAATTCCACATATTTTTCAAACAAAATTCAAAAAGGTAAAATATGCTACTCCGAGGAACAAGTGATCAGTATGCTGGAGTTCCTCATCGATAACATATTTGTCTCCGTTGGAGGGACACTGTTTCAGCAGGTCGTCGGCATACCAATGGGTACGAATTGTGCCCCTCTTCTAGCCGATTTATTTTTATACTGATATGAGTCGGAGTTTCTTCAAAAGCTTGTAAAAGATAAGAAGATTCATGAGGCTAGAGCCTTTGATTTCACATACAGGTGTATTGATGACGTTTTATCTATCAATAATTCTAGATTTGCAGAATTTCTTCCATTGATATATCCTCCAGAGCTGGAAGTTAAAGAGACCACAGATACCGCTTCGTCCGCATCATTTTTGGACTTATACCTCGAATTTATGATAAACGGGACGACTTCAATATTAAAATCATAAATTTTCCAAATATGTGCAGCAATATACCAGCTTCTCCTGCATATGGTGTTTACATCTCGCAATTGATTCGCTATACAAGGGCCAGTAGCAATTATTCTGATTTCCTGAAACGTCATCTTTATCTGAGTAACAGGCTACTGGACCAGGGCTATGAAAAGATTCGCCTTATTCGATCTCTTAAAAAGTTTATATTCCGATACCAAGATCTTGTCGCAATATATTCCGTCTCTGCAGAAAAGATTATAAACAATGGATTTTCATATAGTGAAAATGTATAAAGATAAGGTGTCAACAAAAATGTCAAAAATATTTTTTTATCAATGTGTGACGTAAAAGTGTCTTTGACATTTACTTCACTGAGCTTGATGCTGCTTTGACAACTGTTTTACCTGTTTTGTTCAAGTATTGTTATAAATACTGTTATAGTGACAGGCGGAAACTTTGAGCCGTAATGAAAGCGGGAGGTTTGGCGCTTTAAAATCTGATTCAATCCACCATTTCTTTAGAAATGCCTGTACCAAGTCAGGGTCATTACGGTTTTCACAGTTTTCCGGTTGTTGACTGATTTTGCCTGTCTGTACATGTTGTAAATAGTCTTGTTATGTTATTATTATGTTGTTATTTTTCTCTATACCTATATATTGGCTGACGATATAATTGAAATATTGTTGAAAGTGGCATCAAACATTATAACTCTAACCCTAACTATTGGCTGTATGAGAATAAAAATATATGGAAAAAGACTAGAACTTTATAAATAATTTATGCCATAACTTTCTCAATGTTTTTTTTAGGAGTGATACGATTACCGTTCTTTCTGTAAGAACATTTCACACTTTTAGCCAGTGTTATTGGTCATTATATACCGGGATAACCCAATAAAAAGAAATGATACACGAAACTGATATTAATCTTGTCAACAAATAACTTTCAAGCCATATCATTTATCCGTCAACTTTATCACATCAGAAATTCACAAATAATACCTGAAAGTGATGAGTTACAGATTTCTTGTCATGGCCATAAATTGTATTCGGGGTTAAATACAAGGGATACATGTTGTGCCCATGATTTTCAAGCAAAAAGATATAATAATAAATAGATAATAAACATCTTAATGTACAGCTGTTTAAAAAAAGGAATGTGCACACTTATTCTTGCTACAACATAGTGCCATACTCTTCTGTCAAATATCAAATCACCAAACATTCCCTTTTGATAACTGGATTAACGGCAGCCAAACAGAAGTAAGACAACATATCTATGTATAAAACACATGCACAGATTCGCTTCAATTAAAAAAAGACGACATACTTCCACAGATGTTACGATAAAACCATTAGAGACAAAACCAAGACAGGTGAATACCCGTATTTATCTAATTAATAGCTAAGTAGATGGCATCTGGTGGTTCTAAATCATTACTTTAAGGGCTAGTAAGTGGCTCTTATATATTTAATATCAATTAGCCATTCACATTTTAAGAAATTAACGATCTTCGTGAGCAAAAAATGTTTTGGACACGGTAAGTGGTAGCCCGTTGCAAGACAAACGTGCTTATTTTGATATTTACGTTTTTATTTTTATTTCCGACACTCTTCACTGTCCCTTCTGTTATTTGTGGCAACAAATAAGGGTAATAACAAAATTACCGAACTCCGAACAATCTTACAAAGGGAAAGTCAAAACTCATAATTATATAAACAGACAAAATCTGTCAACAACCGACCGGAAAACTGTGAAAACCGTAATGACCCTGACTTGGTACAGGCATTTCTAAAGAAATGTCCATAGGCCAATCCCGGTACCACATGATCCCTTCATTATTGTTCATACACTTCTGATCCTCCTTGAATATAACAATACTAAACTCTAACTATAGCTACTGAAGAGCTCTACTTATAGTTACTGAAAAGCAGCAGTTATACCGAATAGCTTTTTTAGTTTTTAGTTACGAAAAAACACTAATTATGGTTACTGAAAAAAGAGCTTGAAGATACCAAAGGGAGGTAATCAGAATCCACAAATAGAAGACGAACAGATAACACAATAGACAAAAGAAAAAGCACAAAGGAAAAACAACGATCTACAAAACAACAAAACATTACACATAAAACTAAAGATCGAGTAATACGAACCCCAGTAAAAATCGGGGGCGAACTCAAGTACACCGGAAGGGGTGCAGTTCCTGCTCAACTAGTGCCACCCTTGGTGTTACAAACCCAGTGAAAAGGCATGAATGAGAAAAGGACCAGATTGTGTTTACGACAAGTGGAACATATCCGTGGTCATTTGTGAATTTTTCGAAGTGATGACTTCAACTTAACCAATAGGAACCCTTGGTTCAGTAGCTTCCTTGTTAGCAGCAACCCTCTATCAAGGAAATCCTGATAGGAACCACTAGCTCTGGAATATTGGATCAACTAAGAGATATATACTCCATATGCACTCGCTGCTGGAATGTTGAAAAACACTAATTATAGTTACCGAAGAGCACTAATACCTTTCCTGTAAAATAAGCTAGTCCGCGTGCAGTAAGTGTGATGCAGCATCTGCATATCAGATGATGCTGAGTTGTGCATTAATCTAGTCTAGACTAGAGCTTTAGCCGAATTGAAGCGTCTCAGATTTTGATTCATTATATCTAGAAACAGAAAATCGTTCCCATAATTACAGATAACAATACCGATCAAAACACAGTTATCATTAAGACAAGACACTGTGAAGAACCACGGGTATATACTAATTAGAGCATAGTTTATTAATCCTACTCTTACTGTGTCTGCCGTTTGAGCGTATCGAATAAAATATACAACCTGCCCTTGGCATAGACCGTAAATAAGTAACGCTTGTTTGGAGAATGACACGTGACCTCGCGCTTAAATGACACGTTCCTCGCGCTTAGATGACACATTGCAACAACTCCGAATGAGTATATCTTAGATAACCTTACATAAGGTAAAACCTAGAGCACTAATATCTATCCGAAGGAGTATATATAACCTTACTTAAGGTCAAACCTAAAGCACTAATATCTATCATTTTTCTTCATATGAAATAACGCATAAAAGTAAGAAGATGAAAACAACAATACAAAAAGCAAAAGAAAATAAAGCGGAATTAGATCAAGAGTTCTGGGTTGGCTCTCATCATCTGCTCAATACACTGCATTAGTTGCGAAATTTTAGTTCATGAAATCAGTCAAGGAATCATAGATTCAAAATGTTATGTGAAACATGCATCAAATGTTGAGAAATTTAGCATGGAACATCTAGTTCACGATGAAGACCACAGTAACTCTGACGATTTAACCTCACGTAAACAATATTCCAGACAAGGTTAGACCCCTTAATATATGTTCAATCTTGATTATGGGAAATACGTTAGAATATGCTGCTCACGTTTATAATACAACTAAAACAGGTACTAAATTTGGAGCTTAATGACCCATGGTAATGGATTTCCTAGGTAAAACTGGCAGGGTTCCAGCTTACCGTTAACGAGCGCAATTTCCACAGCAAATGAAGCTTAAAATAACACAGCTCAAATCATCACTATCACCATGACTTAAATTATATCATCAAGTTGAATTCTACAATTTACTGTAATTTTGTGGTTGTTTTCAAGAGATAACAGGTAATAAACATTTGGAATAATTAACACAGTTTTCAGAACATTATCAATCGGTTAAAACAGTCTCCATAAGGAATTCCTATCAAATATGATACAAAATCTGCATTATAAAAGAGATTGAATGTATTAACACATGGATAAAACATAGTAATTATCTTATTTGCTCATGAACACTATCAAAGCAAATACTATTTGAAAAAAGATAACAACGATTTTATTCACAGGATAATGTTGCACAGCATTGTAGCAAGAAATAACAATGAAGGTACATACTATCTAATCTAAATAAAATGAAAAACAAAAAATACCACACTGTCGGAACAATTCTAAAATACCACACTGTCGGAACAATTCTAAAATACCACACTGTCGGAACAATTCTAAAATACCACACTGTCGGAACAATTCCATAATCATCACATATCAAAATCATAGAAAGATGTAAAATATATAACCGCTTACATCTCTGCCCTTTACAGGCACTTCAATAAAGCAGCGTCGGGATTAATCTAGTTTTATCTCCCCCCCCTTTTTAGTGAAATGATGCAATCATGATATAAAATATTTTTGTCATTATTAATTAGTAGATTATTTCAGGACTCAACTGATATCAAGCAGGACAATGTTTCTACTTTTATCTCTATTTACACCATTTTAAATATTAATTTTTTTTTTTTTTTTTTTTTTTTCATCATAATATAGTTTATTCAAAATCTCCTGTTTACAATAACCTTAATGGCACAGGAGTGAACATTAAGGGTCCCTGTTTTACATAAATCTCACTTGTCCAGGGGTAGCAAGTGAAAATAAAAATAAAAAGTCCACTTAAACATATTTCATATTCATTTGTTTTTACATTTCATTATAATATACACAATTGGACGATACAATTATTACCATGCATTAGCTTTATGTTCATAAATAATAAATACTCATATGTTATTCCGAAAAAGTTCTAATTTGTTTTTATCATTTTCATTAATATGCGAAGTTTGTAATGTGCATTGTAAATGTTTTTTAAAATGATTTTTCCAAGTGTTGAAAATTGTTTGATCTCCAATTCGGGATTGGTTATATTTCACCTTATTACGTATTTTCCATATTTCCCACTTTGAGATAAATATTACGGTATTAAAAATGACGTCTAAATCCTCACCCCCACATAGCCCTAACATTATATTTAATTCCTTGATTTCTATATTAGCTGTTAATCCAGATCTGTTAAATATTGCTTCTATTTCTTTTATAATTTTGTTCACAGAAGGACATTTAAAAAATAGATGCTGCATCGTTTCATCGTTGTCTCTTATTTGGCAGAGATGGCATCTTCCGTTTGACAAATTCATTTTTTTCAATCTATGTTCTGTATAATTTATATTATGGAGACATTTCCACTGGAATTCTTTGACCTTATTAGTAACTTTGATTTTCTTTAATTTTGTCCAAATTTGTGTCCAATCAATATTACTCCCGTACTGTTCTTCCCACTTAATCTGACATTTTGGTTTTATATTTTGTTTAAAGATTCCCTGAATTACTTTTATTTTCAATTTATCAGGTGATATAATTGTATTTGACTCATTTAAACATTGTAGCTTATCGTTGATATTTAAGGTAACTCTACGTTCTGGTACTATTGTAGTTTCACCTTTTAAAACTTTTATGAACTTTTCGGGGATTTCTTTTTTTATCTTAGAAAACTCTGAAATACAGTTCCTCCTATCTATTAATAAATTGTATATATCATGACAACTTTTAAAATTTGTATTATTTGAATCCCAAATATCGTTTATAGTTCGTAAGTTACTTTGCAGAAACGAGGTAAACCCTAATGGTTTGTTTTTAAAAGTTATTGAAGAGTTACAAAATATTAATTTATTTTTCACGGGTATTGTTGTGTCTGACCTTATTGTGATATATATGTCGCCTCTCCAGTATTGTTGTGTCTGACCTTATTGTGATATATATGTCGCCTCTCCGGTATTGTTGTGTCTGACCCTATTGTGATATATATGTCGCCTCTCCAGTATTGTTGTGTCTGACCTTATTGTGATATATATGTCGCCTCTCCAGTATTGTTGTGTCTCACCTTATTGTGATATATATGTCGCCTCTCCAGTATTGTTGTGTCTGACCTTATTGTTATATATATGTCGCCTCTCCAGTATTGTTGTGTCTGACCTTATTGTGATATATATGTCACCTCTCCAGTATTGTTGTGTCTCACCTTATTGTGATATATATGTCGCCTCTCCAGTATTGTTGTGTCTGACCCTATTGTTATATATATGTCGCCTCTCCAGTATTGTTGTGTCTCACCTTATTGTGATATATATGTCGCCTCTCCAGTATTGTTGTGTCTGACCCTATTGTGATATATATGTCGCCTCTCCAGTATTGTTGTGTCTGACCTTATTGTGATATATATGTCGCCTCTCCAGTATTGTTGTGTCTGACCCTATTGTGATATATATGTCGCCTCTCCAGTATTGTTGTGTCTGACCTTATTGTGATATATATGTCACCTCTCCAGTATTGTTGTTTCTGACCTTATTGTTATATATATGTCACCTCTCCAGTATTGTTGTGTCTCACCTTATTGTGATATATATGTCGCCTCTCCAGTATTGTTGTGTCTGACCCTATTGTTATATATATGTCGCCTCTCCAGTATTGTTGTGTCTCACCTTATTGTTATATATATGTCGCCTCTCCAGTATTGTTTTGTCTGACCTTATTGTTATATATATGTCGCCTCTCCAGTATTGTTGTGTCTGACCTTATTGTGATATATATGTCGCCTCTCCAGTATTGTTGTGTCTCACCTTATTGTGATATATATGTCACCTCTCCAGCATTGTTGTGTCTCACCTTATTGTGATATATATGTCGCCTCTCCAGTATTGTTGTGTCTGACCTTATTGTGATATATATGTCGCCTCTCCAGTATTGTTGTGTCTGACCCTATTGTGATATATATGTCGCCTCTCCAGTATTGTTGTGTCTGACCTTATTGTGATATATATGTCGCCTCTCCAGTATTGTTGTGTCTCACCTTATTGTTATATATATGTCGCCTCTCCAGTATTGTTGTGTCTCACCTTATTGTGATATATATGTCACCTCTCCAGTATTGTTGTGTCTGACCTTATTGTGATATATATGTCACCTCTCCAGTATTGTTGTGTCTGACCTTATTGTGATATATATCTCGCCTCTCCAGTATTGTTGTGTCTGACCTTATTGTTATATATATGTCGCCTCTCCAGTATTGTTGTGTCTGACCTTATTGTGATATATATGTCGCCTCTCCAGTATTGTTGTGTCTGACCTTATTGTGATATATATGTCGCCTCTCCAGTATTGTTGTGTCTGACCTTATTGTGATATATATGTCGCCTCTCCAGTATTGTTGTGTCTCACCTTATTGTGATATATATGTCACCTCTCCAGTATTGTTGTGTCTGACCCTATTGTGATATATATGTCGCCTCTCCAGTATTGTTGTGTCTGACCTTATTGTGATATATATGTCGCCTCTCCAGTATTGTTGTGTCTCACCTTATTGTGATATATATCTCGCCTCTCCAGTATTGTTCTGTCTGACCTTATTGTGATATATATGTCGCCTCTCCAGTATTGTTGTGTCTGACCTTATTGTGATATATATGTCGCCTCTCCAGTATTGTTGTGTCTGACCTTATTGTGATATATATGTCGCCTCTCCAGTATTGTTGTGTCTGACCTTATTGTGATATATATGTCACCTCTCCAGTATTGTTGTTTCTGACCTTATTGTTATATATATGTCACCTCTCCAGTATTGTTGTGTCTCACCTTATTGTGATATATATGTCGCCTCTCCAGTATTGTTGTGTCTGACCCTATTGTTATATATATGTCGCCTCTCCAGTATTGTTGTGTCTCACCTTATTGTTATATATATGTCGCCTCTCCAGTATTGTTTGTCTGACCTTATTGTTATATATATGTCGCCTCTCCAGTATTGTTGTGTCTGACCTTATTGTGATATATATGTCGCCTCTCCAGTATTGTTGTGTCTCACCTTATTGTGATATATATGTCACCTCTCCAGTATTGTTGTGTCTCACCTTATTGTGATATATATGTCGCCTCTCCAGTATTGTTGTGTCTGACCTTATTGTGATATATATGTCGCCTCTCCAGTATTGTTGTGTCTGACCCTATTGTGATATATATGTCGCCTCTCCAGTATTGTTGTGTCTGACCTTATTGTGATATATATGTCGCCTCTCCAGTATTGTTGTGTCTCACCTTATTGTTATATATATGTCGCCTCTCCAGTATTGTTGTGTCTCACCTTATTGTGATATATATGTCACCTCTCCAGTAATGTTGTGTCTGACCTTATTGTGATATATATGCCACCTCTCCAGTATTGTTGTGTCTGACCTTATTGTGATATATATCTCGCCTCTCCAGTATTGTTGTGTCTGACCTTATTGTTATATATATGTCGCCTCTCCAGTATTGTTGTGTCTGACCTTATTGTGATATATATGTCGCCTCTCCAGTATTGTTGTGTCTGACCTTATTGTGATATATATTTCGCCTCTCCAGTATTGTTGTGTCTGACCTTATTGTGATATATATGTCGCCTCTCCAGTATTGTTGTGTCTGACCTTATTGTGATATATATGTCACCTCTCCAGTATTGTTGTGTCTGACCTTATTGTGATATATATGTCGCCTCTCCAGTATTGTTGTGTCTCACCTTATTGTGATATATATCTCGCCTCTCCAGTATTGTTCTGTCTGACCTTATTGTGATATATATGTCGCCTCTCCAGTATTGTTGTGTCTCACCTTATTGTGATATATATGTCGCCTCTCCAGTATTGTTGTGTCTGACCTTATTGTGATATATATGTCGCCTCTCCAGTATTGTTGTGTCTGACCTTATTGTGATATATATGTCGCCTCTCCAGTATTGTTGTGTCTCACCTTATTGTGATATATATGTCACCTCTCCAGTATTGTTGTGTCTGACCCTTTTGTGATATATATGTCGCCTCTCCAGTATTGTTGTGTCTGACCTTATTGTGATATATATGTCGCCTCTCCAGTATTGTTGTGTCTGACCTTATTGTTATATATATGCCACCTCTCCAGTATTGTTGTGTCTGACCTTATTGTGATATATATGTCGCCTCTCCAGTATTGTTGTGTCTGACCTTATTGTGATATATATGTCGCCTCTCCAGTATTGTTGTGTCTGACCTTATTGTGATATATATGTCGCCTCTCCAGTATTGTTGTGTCTGACCTTATTGTGATATATATGTCGCCTCTCCAGTATTGTTGTGTCTCACCTTATTGTGATATATATGTCGCCTCTCCAGTATTGTTGTGTCTGACCCTATTGTGATATATATGTCGCCTCTCCAGTATTGTTGTGTCTGACCTTATTGTGATATATATGTCGCCTCTCCAGTATTGTTGTGTCTGACCTTATTGTGATATATATGTCGCCTCTCCAGTATTGTTGTGTCTCACCTTATTGTGATATATATGTCGCCTCTCCAATATTGTTGTGTCTGACCCTATTGTGATATATATGTCGCCTCTCCAGTATTGTTGTGTCTGACCTTATTGTGATATATATCTCGCCTCTCCAGTATTGTTGTGTCTGACCTTATTGTGATATATATGTCACCTCTCCAGTATTGTTGTGTCTCACCTTATTGTGATATATATGTCGCCTCTCCAGTATTGTTGTGTCTGACCTTATTGTGATATATATGTCGCCTCTCCAGTATTGTTGTGTCTGACCTTATTGCGATATATATGTCGCCTCTCCAGTATTGTTGTGTCTCACCTTATTGTGATATATATGTCGCCTCTCCAGTATTGTTGTGTCTGACCCTATTGTGATATATATGTCACCTCTCCAGTATTGTTGTGTCTGACCTTATTGTGATATATATGTCACCTCTCCAGTATTGTTGTGTCTCACCTTATTGTGATATATATGTCACCTCTCCAGTATTGTTGTGTCTGACCCTATTGTGATATATATGTCGCCTCTCCAGTATTGTTGTGTCTGACCTTATTGTGATATATATGTCACCTCTCCAGTATTGTTGTGTCTGACCTTATTGTGATATATATGTCGCCTCTCCAGTATTGTTGTGTCTCACCTTATTGTGATATATATGTCGCCTCTCCAGTATTGTTGTGTCTCACCTTATTGTGATATGTCGCCTCTACAGTATTGTTGTGTCTGACCTTATTGTGATATATATGTCTCCTCTCCAGTATTGTTGTGTCTCACCTTATTGTGATATAATGTCGCCTCTCCAGTATTGTTGTGTCTGACCCTATTGTGATATATATGTCGCCTCTCCAGTATTGTTGTGTCTGACCTTATTGTGATATATATGTCGCCTCTCCAGTATTGTTGTGTCTGACCTTATTGTGATATATATGTCGCCTCTCCAGTATTGTTGTGTCTGACCCTATTGTGATATATATGTCGCCTCTCCAGTATTGTTGTGTCTGACCTTATTGTGATATATATGTCACCTCTCCAGTATTGTTGTGTCTCACCTTATTGTGATATATATGTCACCTCTCCAGTATTGTTGTGTCTGACCCTATTGTGATATATATGTCGCCTCTCCAGTATTGTTGTGTCTGACCTTATTGTGATATATATGTCACCTCTCCAGTATTGTTGTGTCTGACCTTATTGTGATATATATGTCTCCTCTCCAGTATTGTTGTGTCTCACCTTATTGTGATATATATGTCGCCTCTCCAGTATTGTTGTGTCTGACCCTATTGTGATATATATGTCGCCTCTCCAGTATTGTTGTGTCTGACCTTATTGTGATATATATGTCACCTCTCCAGTATTGTTGTGTCTGACCTTATTGTGATATATATGTCGCCTCTCCAGTATTGTTGTGTCTCACCTTATTGTGATATAATGTCGCCTCTCCAGTATTGTTGTGTCTGACCTTATTGTGATATATATGTCGCCTCTCCAGTATTGTTGTGTCTCACCTTATTGTGATATAATGTCGCCTCTCCAGTATTGTTGTGTCTCACCTTATTGTGATATATATGTCGCCTCTCCAGTATTGTTGTGTCTCACCTTATTGTGATATATATGTTGCCTCTCCAGTATTGTGGTGTCTGACCTTATTATGATATATATATGTCGCCTCTCTACTTTGGTATTTAACCTTTTCGACCTTATTGTATTTGGACTTCCTAGCAATTTCTGTTGTCGGAAACCCTTCACCAAAAGGTGACAATTCATTAACTACAAACTACAATTGTACATATATATAGATAGATAGATAAATACATAAATAAATGAATAGATAGTAGTACATTTTGTATAAATATATAGTTAGTTAGATTAACTGAAGACAACTAGCTTCGTACTTTCAAATGTTCAACGGTTGCCGAATTTTGTAAATGGCAACAACTAGATAGATAATATCAATATGGAAATTGTAGGAAAATCATAAGTCGCCCTGGGAAACAGAGGTAACTAATGTTATCCATTTGAAAACCAAGACGCCCTGGGAACAGAGACGCTTGTTATTGACTTGAAGTTTGATATAACGCAGCGAATTATGCCAATCCCATCATCAAAGTAATATAAATGCTGGAAATAATTCAATGTTCAACGAGATCTGTACATCCACCATTTCCCGTTTGGTAGTTAGTATAGTAGATTTTAAACGTCCTTCCATATTCGACATTAAACATCTATCACATCGATCCATGAATGAACCTGAAAAACATTATAAATCTTTCGGCAGTATTTAGCATATATGCGATAAACAAACTAAAAGATGGGTTGGGAGGGTGGGAAATTGTTTCTGTATCTGTAAGCAACCATGCAGTCTGCTCCGCACACAAATTGGAAAGAATTACCCAAGATGCAATTCGCATTACCCAATAATGGGTCATGTTAAAATAAAGAATAATATTCCGGTTTTGCCGTATAAAAGGATTTATGCATAGACATAAATCTTATTATCCTTTGAAAACCTTTAGAATAAAAACAAATAGTATACACGATTATTGGCAGTTATTGGCCACAGCTTTAATTCAATTGTACATATATAGATAGATAGATAAATACATAAATAAATAAATAGATAGTAGTACATTTTGTATAAATATATAGTTAGTTAGATTAACTGAAGACAACTAGCTTTGTACTTTCAAATGTTCAACGGTTGCGGAATTTTGTAAATGGCAACAACTAGATAGATAATATCAATATGGAAATTGTAGGAAAATCATAAGTCGCCCTGGGAAACAGAGGTAACTAATGTTATCCATTTGAAAACCAAGACGCCCTGGGAACAGAGACGCTTGTTATTGACTTGAAGTTTGATATAACGCAGCGAATTATGCCAAACTGGCTGAGCAACTGAAACTTTTCAGCTTGCCAGACGGCCGCCACAATGGGGTGGGGGTGGGGGGGGGGGGGGTGGGGGGAGCTGCGTTATGCTGTGCCAATACTGCAATTAATGTAAAATTATTAAGTAAAGATAATGTCAATTAAAACTGACAAACCAATTATTTACCATGTACATAGTAGTTGAGTGAAAAAGTTTCTGCACATCCAGACAAATTATATACGTTTGCATTAGTTTCAAGGGCCCTGTAAATTGTGCTCAGTAATACATCCCTACCTAAATAATTAAAATGCACCCTATCATATTTTATTTTTTATTTTTATAAATACTCCTCTCGATTCTATGTGATATTTGGGGGGAATTATTTAACTGACCCCTGCGACTTTCTCTGGGCGCACTTAAATTCATCATTTAGTTTCTTCCTCAGTTCTTTCAGAGATAATTTTCCAATATCACAATTCATTACCACTCAATTAATCATCTTTAATCTCATAAGCCATATAAATTCAACGGTACATATACAATAACAAATGCTAAATGGGGATATACAGTCATCGACTTTAGCAGTGGCCCTTTGGCCCACGGCCAGTGAAAATTGATTCGGACCAATGACTTTTGCCAAATTTTTTCAATAGAATCTATATAAATATTCTAATTTTGAAGTTTTCGGGCCAGTAAATTCGAAAGTCTAACTTCGAAGACTGGATATAAATATATTTACAACAGAGACAGGGGTGTAAGACATCCTAGAGAACAATAGATTTATTTATAGCTTGTATAAATTTACATAATTTCTAGTGTGTTTTTGAGAAGTACTTGTAATGTGTTTAATTTCAGAACATTGGTCTTCTCGCAAATTTGCAATAATGAAACTATTTCTAAAGTTTGAAAAATGTCGACACTGGTATGAATGAAAATAAATTAGGGTAGGTTCTCAAACCATACAGTTACATTCCAAGTCTTCCTTGCAGCCATAGCTATAGGCTCATCCCAAATGGATTCTCCCGTGCCAGTTTCTTAACTCAATATATGGCTTACCTCAATAACTACTCTTTAAATAATGAATGACCCAACTAACCACACCTTAAGACCTGTAATTCTTATATTTTCACTCCACTTATACTTATAGCCCCAAATCAATGCCACCTGGTGTGCGACGGGCTTCAATGAAGGCATCTTTCACAATACTGGATCCAACTATCCATACTTTAATTGATCTGGCTATAATTCTTAGATAGCATTTAAATGCCAATTCCCAAGTATTAAGGTTACACAAAACTTGGGGTTACTTATCAGACCATCAGCGAAAATGTTGAGCCTGGCTCAGCATTTATCAGTGTATGCTGTCAGCCGTACTCACTGTATAAGTACATATCAGCTAAACATCTGAAATTAATAGTAAGTACGTATCAGCTAAACATCTGAAAATAATATAAGTATGTATCAACTAAACATCTAATTCTAAAAATAATATAAGTATACATGTACCCATCGGCTAAACATCTGAAAATAATATAAGTAGGTATCAGCTAAACATCTGATAACAAGATAAGTACGTATCAGCTAAACATCTGAAATTAATATAATAAGTACATATCAGCTAAACATCTGAAAATAATATAAGTACGTACCAGCTAAACATCTGAACATAATATAAGTACGTACCAGCTAAACATCTGAACATAATATAAGTACGTACCAGCTAAACATCTGAAAATAATATAAGTACGCATCAGCTAAACATCTGATAACAAGGTAAGTACATTATCAGCTAAGCATCTGTAAATAAGATAAGTAAATATCAGCTAAACATCTGATAATAAGCTTAGTTCATATCAGATAAACATCTGAAAATAAGATAAGTACATATCAGATAAAACATTTGAAATTAAAATAAATTTATACATAACTATTATTAACAGCTAAACGTCTGATAATAAGGTTTAATAGTAATTATCAGCTAAACATCTGAAATAAAACTAATTATCAATCAGCTAAACATCTGAAATAAAACAAGTTCATATCAGCTAAAACATCTGATAAATAAGATAAGTTCTTGTCAGTTAAACATCTGAAAATAAGATAATACACAACAGCCAAACAACATCCGATAAGGTTAGTACTTATCAGCTAAACATCTGATAATAAGACAAGTTCATATCAGCTAAACATCTGATAATAATATAAGTACACATCAGCCAAACATCTGATAATAATATAAGTACACATCAGCCAAACATCCAACAACAAGTTAGATTAATATTAGCTAAGCATCTGATAATAAGATAAGTACATTTCAGCTAAACATCTGATAATAAGATAAGTACATTTCAGCTAAACATCTGATAATAAGGATAGTGATTATCAGCTAAACATCTGCTAATAATATAAGTACTGTACATATCAGCTAAACATCTGATAATAAGATAAGTACATTTCAGCTAAACATCTGATAATAAGATAAGTACATATCAGCTAAACATCTGATAATAAGGATAGTGATTATCAGCTAAACATCTGCTAATAATATTAGTACTGTACATATCAGCTAAACATCTGATAATAAGATAAGTACATATCAGCCAAACATCCGATAATAAGATAAATACATATCAGCTAAACATTTGATGATAATATAAGTACATATCGGCCAAACATCCGATAATAGGATAAATTCATATCAGCTAAGCATCCTATAATAATATAAGACATATCAGCTAAACATCTGATAATAAGCAGGGTTTAGCATTTCCTATCAGTCATGCCTTAATAATGTATTTTTTGTAACCCAAAATTATCCTAAAAATTTAGGCCATTTCTAAAATCTTTATGTCAATGACCTAAAAATTGCCCCAATCTGAAACCCTGAATAAGGTTCGTAATTATCAGCTAAACATCTGAAAATAAGATTAATACATCAACTGAGCTAAACATCCGAAACAAGGCAAATTCATATCAGCTAATCTGACAATAATATAAGTACATATCAGCTAAACATCTAATAATAAGGTAAGTACATCAGTTTAACATCTGATGATAAGGTAGGTTCATATCAGCTAAACATCTGATAATAAGGTTAGTAATTATCAACTAATATCTGATAATTAGTTAGTACATATAAGTTAAACATCTGAAATTAAGGTAAGTGACATCAGTTAAACATCTGATAATAAGATAAGTTCATATCAGTTAAACATCTGAAAATAAGATCAGTACACATCAGATAATAAGATCAGTACATATCAGCCAAACTTGATAAAAGATTAGTACATATCAATTAAACATCTGATAATCATGTTTTATGCACCATCTGTATAACACATTGTATACTGAAATTTATCTGATAATCAAGTTACATGCAACATCGGTATACTATGTTATATATCAACCATCTCCTCAATCCTAATTCATCCCAAGATTTAAATAACATTTGCTTATATTTAAAAGAATCTTACTCTCAGAGATTCAATCTTTAAGAATATTTAACTTTCCTCAAGTAACTGACAAAAACTTTCAAATGATTATAATAATTTTAATGTTATCTAATTATTATGCTTCCAAAATGATAATAAAATTATGATATTATTATCTAACTGATGTGGTCATCCTTACAGATTATAGTCTTATCTGAATACTTAATATTATGTTATATCTCTGTTTATATATGCTTGTGAATGTACTGGATTACCAACATTATGATTAGTATGTACATGTACTTAGCTATGCTTTTTCCAATAAATGCTTTGATTTGATTATATGCAACAACTGCATACCATGTTTACTGAAATGTATCTGATAATCGTGTTATATGCCACATCTGTATACCATATCATATACTAAAATTTTTCCGATTATCATGTTTCTCCACCATCCGTATATACCCTTTTATATACTCAAATTTATCTGATAATCATGTTATATGCATCGCCATCTTTTGCAGTAAATGTTTACCCCTATGGCTCGAGTCACAAACTGACCAAGCACATGTCCCGCAATTTTTTTTTTTTTTTTTTTTATACTGTGGCCGAACTTTGCAGGAAAGTGATGTTTTAACATTGGCTTAGATAAGTAAGTGCATCATTTAATCTTAATATTATTATTTTGTGTGTGCATCACGCCACGTGGCGACATTTGGCAAGCATAAATTGACCCCAAAAAGAGGAGGGAGAAAATTCAAACCTGAAAGTCCACTCCTAATCGAGCAAACTGACAGATTAAAATTCATTTATTGTGTCTAAATCAACATTCGATTAAACCAATTAAAACTCGGAGTACACGTCTCGTAATAAGCTGGACACGTGGTCGGTGGTGACCACGCCGCACGCTACCCGTACAAATCTAAAAATACGTGTGTAGCCAGACATTCATAAAACAAAATTGTGATTTTATTATTTATTTATTTTTATTTTTGTATTGTCCTATCCATTCCAATGAAAAAATTATTATGTGAATCAATTGTATACCATTATTCCATTAAGGCATTTTTGATTATAAAAATTTATATCGTCTGCTCATTGTGGGCGTCTCGATTGACAATAAAGCATTTGTTTGTTTGTTTGTAACATGACAATAGTTTTCCCGATCAATATACCGACTTAATATTATAATTAAAATACTCCCTGACATTAGGATTTTTCAGAATTTATAAAAATTGTTTCTGTATCTGTAAGCAACCATGCAGTCTGCTCCGCACACAAATTGGAAAGAATTACCCAAGATGCAATTCGCATTACCCAATAATGGGTCATGTTAAAATAAAGAATAATATTCCGGTTTTGCCGTATAAAAGGATTTATGCATAGACATAAATCTTAATAATGTGAACAGTATAATATTTGCTATGAATTTTAGAATCAAGTATATCACACCACCACTTACACTTCAATCAGAATGTCATTTACATTAAGTTTATAAGGTTGAAAATAGAAAAAAATAATTTTAAGCACAGAAATAACAGACACTGACATGGTTTATCAAATATATTTATTATTGAAATTTCCTAAATAATGTAAGTTTGATCAAAACTAAGGTTTTCCTCCATGAGGCATAGGTGATCTTACACGATTTTAGCTATCCTGTTTAGACGCTTTGGTTTTATTGCTCCCAAACACTTCAAAATTATTTGGCTTTCCAATCTTTCGATTTTGAGCGTATCTCATCAAGGTTATTCCACTAAATTTGATATCTACGTTTTTATTAGCAATCATTTTATAAATATATTTTACGCAGATATTCGGGACCACAAGTACCATTACATTGATAAACTTTATGGACACCTCTGTATTGCTTTTATTGTTACAAAAGTATTAAATAAACCTTATAGATAGACAAACTAATTAGAAAGAGGACGAAAAAGAGCATTCATTTCAGGAAGACATTGAGAAGGTACATGCCATCCGAAAAGAAATTCTTCTGTTTTAACGAGATGACAACTGTTGAGAGACGTCATACTGCATTGCACAAAAAACATAAGAGCTGGGCAACAAAGCTTTATAACCTGTGTACTGTCTTCTCTAACAATTATAAACTAATTGTAAAATACACCCAAAATCGAATACAATAATAAACATTAGTAATCTTGTGTATAACAATACAAATATTTTTGTGAAATGAAAATAAACATTTATTTGTGATCAATAACACAAGATTAAAAACCATTTTATTTGGATAACGAATATGAAGATATAAAAGTATGATATAGGACATTCGGGTACTTCCTTGTTTGGAAGTTAAAATGAATTGTCAGAATTATAAAGTTTGAACAAAGAGGTAAAAACTTTCAACCCGGATTTTGACTACACACCTTTTCACCAGACACGACTTCCTCATGTCCTGTAGTTTAAATACAAATCATATACCTATTTTGCTCATTTTTTATTTGCTGCTTTAGAAGATAGTACAGTTCACAAAAATCATGTTTTCTATTATACTGTACCTTTCTGGAATGATCCTTGTAGTGTTTGCACAAGAACGTAAGTTTCCCTTTTTATTTCCTTTCTGCTAATTCGAAAGAACGATTTATTCGTTACGATTGACATTTTCTGTTATTTCTATCGCTTCTTATAGTTGTCTATAATTCACATTTTACTTGCAACTTGAACTCAGCTTAATGACCCATGATAATGGATTTCCTAGGTAAAACTGGCAGGGTTCCAGCTTACCGTTAACGAGCGCAATTTCCACAGCAACTGAAGCTTAAAATAACACAGCTGAAATCATCACTATCACCATGACTTAAATTATATCATCAAGTTGAATTCTACAATTTACTGTAATTTTGTGGTTGTTTTCAAGAGGTAACAGGTAATAAACATTTGGAATAATTAACACAGTCTTCAGAACATTATCAATCGGTTAAAACAGTCTCCATAAGGAATTCCTATCAAATATGATACAAAATCTGCATTATAAAAGAGATTGAACGTATTAACACATGGATAAAACATAGTAATTATCTTATTTGCTCATGAACACTATCAAAGCAAATACTATTTGAAAAAAGATAACAACGATTTAATTCACAGGATAATGTTGCACAGCATTGTAGCAAGAAATAACAATGAAGGTATATACTATCTAATCTAAATAAAATGAAAAACAAAAAATACCACACTGTCGGAACAATTCTAAAATACCACACTGTCGGAACAATTCTAAAATACCACACTGTCGGAACAATTCTAAAATACCATACTGTCTGAACAATTCTAAAATACCACACTGTCGGAACAATTCTAAAATACCACACTGTCGGAACAATTCTAAAATATCACACTGTCGGAACAATTCTAAAATACCACACTGTCGGAACAATTCTAAAATACCACACTGTCGGAACAATTCTAAAATACCACACTGTCTGAACAATTCTAAAATACCACACTGTCAGAACAATTCTAAAATACCACACTGTCGGAACAATTCTAAAATACCACACTGTCGGAACAATTCTAAAATACCACACTGTCGGAACAATTCTAAAATACCACACTGTCGGAACAATTCTAAAATACCACACTGTCTGAACAATTCTAAAATAGCACACTGTCAGAACAATTCTAAAATACCACACTGTCGGAACAATTCTAAAATACCACACTGTCGGAACAATTCTAAAATACCACACTGTCGGAACAATTCTAAAATACCACACTGTCTGAACAATTCTAAAATAGCACACTGTCAGAACAATTCTAAAATACAACACTGTCGGAACAATTCTAAAATACCACACTGTCGGAACAATTCTAAAATACCACATTGTCGGAACAATTCTAAAATACCACACTGTCGGAACAATTCTAAAATACCACACTGTCGGAACAATTCTAAAATACCACGCTGTCGGAACAATTCTAAAATACCACACTGTCGGAACAGTTCTAAAATACCACACTGTCAGAACAATTCTAAAATACCACACTGTCGGAACAATTCTAAAATACCACGCTGTCGAAACAGTTCTAAAATACCATACTGTCGGAACAATTCTACAATACCACAGTGTCGGAACAATTCTAAAATACCACGCTGTCGGAACAATTCTAAAATACCACGCTGTCGGAACAATTCTAAAATACCACGCTGTCGAAACAGTTCTAAAATACCATACTGTCGGAACAATTCTACAATACCACACTGTCGGAATAATTCTAAAATACCACACTGTCGGAACAATTCTAAAATACCACACTGTCGGAACAATTCCATAATCATCACATATCAAAATGATAGAAAGATGTAAAATATATGACCGCTTACATCTCTGCCCTTTACAGACACTTCAATAAAGCAGCGTCGGATTAATCTAGTCTTACCCCCCCCCCCCCCTTTTTAGTGAAATGATGCAATCATGATATAAAATATTTTTGTCACTATTAATTAGTAGATTATTTCAGGACTCAACTGATATCAAGCAGGACAATGTTTCTACTTTTATCTCTATTTACACCATTTTAAATATTAATTTATTTTTCACGGGTATTGTTGTTTCTGACCTTATTGTGATATATATGTCGCCTCTCCAGTATTGTTGTGTCTGACCTTATTGTGATATATATGTCGCATCTCCAGTATTGTTGTGTCTGACCCTATTGTGATATATATGTCGCCTCTCCAGTATTGTTGTGTCTGACCTTATTGTGATATATATGTCACCTCTCCAGTATTGTTGTGTCTCACCTTATTGTGATATATATGTCGCCTCTCCAATATTGTTGTGTCTGACCCTATTGTGATATATATGTCGCCTCTCCAGTATTGTTGTGTCTGACCCTATTGTGATATATATGTCGCCTCTCCAGTATTGTTGTTTCTGACCTTATTGTGATATATATGTCGCCTCTCCAGTATTGTTGTGTCTGACCTTATTGTGATATATATGTCGCATCTCCAGTATTGTTGTGTCTGACCCTATTGTGATATATATGTCGCCTCTCCAGTATTGTTGTGTCTGACCTTATTGTGATATATATGTCACCTCTCCAGTATTGTTGTGTCTGACCTTATTGTGATATATATGTTGCCTCTCCAGTATTGTTGTGTCTGACCTTATTGTGATATATATGTCGCCTCTCCAGTATTGTTGTGTCTGACCTTATTGTGATATATATGTCGCCTCTCCAGTATTGTTGTGTCTGACCCTATTGTGATATATATGTCGCCTCTCCAGTATTGTTGTGTCTGACCTTATTGTGATATATATGTCACCTCTCCAGTATTGTTGTGTCTCACCTTATTGTGATATATATGTCACCTCTCCAGTATTGTTGTGTCTGACCCTATTGTGATATATATGTCGCCTCTCCAGTATTGTTGTGTCTGACCTTATTGTGATATATATGTCGCATCTCCAGTATTGTTGTGTTTGACCCTATTGTGATATATATGTCGCCTCTCCAGTATTGTTGTGTCTGACCTTATTGTGATATATATGTCACCTCTCCAGTATTGTTGTGTCTGACCTTATTGTGATATATATGTCGCCTCTCCAGTATTGTTGTGTCTCACCTTATTGTGATATATATGTCGCCTCTCCAGTATTGTTGTGTCTGACCCTATTGTGATATATATGTCGCCTCTCCAGTATTGTTGTGTCTGACCTTATTGTGATATATATGTCGCCTCTCCAGTATTGTTGTGTCTGACCTTATTGTGATATATATGTCGCCTCTCCAGTATTGTTGTGTCTGACCTTATTGTGATATATATGTCGCCTCTCCAGTATTGTTGTGTCTGACCTTATTGTGATATATATGTCGCCTCTCCAGTATTGTTGTGTCTGACCTTATTGTGATATATATGTCGCCTCTCCAGTATTGTTGTGTCTCACCTTATTGTGATATATATGTCGCCTCTCCAGTATTGTTGTGTCTCACCTTATTGTGATATAATGTCGCCTCTCCAGTATTGTTGTGTCTGACCTTATTGTGATATATATGTCGCCTCTCCAGTATTGTTGTGTCTGACCTTATTGTGATATATATGTCGCCTCTCCAGTATTGTTGTGTCTGATCATATTGTGATATATATGTCGCCTCTCCAGTATTGTTGTGTCTGACCTTATTGTGATATATATGTCGCCTCTCCAGTATTGTTGTGTCTGACCTTATTGTGATATATATGTCGCCTCTCCAGTATTGTTGTGTCTGACCTTATTGTGATATATATGTCGCCTCTCCAGTATTGTTGTGTCTGACCTTATTGTGATATATATGTCACCTCTCCAGTATTGTTGTGTCTCACCTTATTGTGATATATATGTTGCCTCTCCAGTATTGTTGTGTCTCACCTTATTGTGATATATATGTCGCCTCTCCAGTATTGTTGTTTCTGACCTTATTGTGATATATATGTCGCCTCTCCAGTATTGTGGTGTCTGACCTTATTGTGATATATATGTCGCCTCTCCAGTATTGTTGTGTCTCACCTTATTGTGATATAATGTCGCCTCTCCAGTATTGTTGTGTCTCACCTTATTGTGATATATATGTCGCCTCTCCAGTATTGTTGTGTCTCACCTTATTGTGATATATATGTTGCCTCTCCAGTATTGTTTTGTCTGACCTTATTGTGATATATATATGTCGCCTCTCTACTTTGGTATTTAACCTTTTCGACCTTATTGTATTTGGACTTCCTAGCAATTTCTGTTGTCGGAAACCCTACACCAAAAGGTGACAATTCATTAACTACAAACTTTGAAAGCTCCCCCCCCCCCCCCCCCCCCTGCCCACACGCACACAAACACATCATGGTAGTGAAATTGTTTATATAACTGACTTAACATGATGCAGAGAGTTGTAACAACACAATATGCATATAATGTGAACAGTATAATATTTGCTATGAATTTTAGAATCAAGTATATCACACCACCACTTACACTTCAATCAGAATGTCTTTTACATTAAGTTTATAAGGTTGAAAATAGAAAAAAATAATTTTAAGCACAGAAATAACAGACACTGACATGGTTTATCAAATATATTTATTATTGAAATTTCCTAAATAATGTAAGTTTGATCAAAACTAAGGTTTTCCTCCATGAGGCATAGGTGATCTTACACGATTTTAGCTATCCTGTTTAGACGCTTTGGTTTTATTGCTCCCAAACACTTCAAAATTATTTGGCTTTCCAATCTTTCGATTTTGAGCGTATCTCATCAAGGTTATTCCACTAAATTTGATATCTACGTTTTTATTAGCAATCATTTTATAAATATATTTTACGCAGATATTCGGGACCACAAGTACCATTACATTGATAAACTTTATGGACACCTCTGTATTGCTTTTATTGTTACAAAAGTATTAAATAAACCTTATAGATAGACAAACTAATTAGAAAGAGGACGAAAAAGAACATTCATTTCAGGAAGACATTGAGAAGGTACATGCCATCCGAAAAGAAATTCTTCTGTTTTAACGAGATGACAACTGTTGAGACGTCATACTGCATTGCACAAAAAACATAAGAGCTGGGCAACAAAGCTTTATAACCTGTGTACTGTCTTCTCTAACAATTATAAACTAATTGTAAAATACACCCAAAATCGAATACAATAATAAACATTAGTAATCTTGTGTATAACAATACAAATATTTTTGTGAAATGAAAATAAACATTTATTTGTGATCAATAACACAAGATTAAAAACCATTTTATTTGGATAACGAATATGAAGATATAAAAGTATGATATAGGACATTCGGGTACTTCCTTGTTTGGAAGTTAAAATGAATTGTCAGAATAATAAAGTTTGAACAAAGAGGTAAAAACTTTCAACCCGGATTTTGACTACACACCTTTTCACCAGACACGACATCCTCATGTCCTGTAGTTTAAATACAAATCATATACCTAATTTGCTCATTTTTTATTTGCTGCTTTAGAAGATAGTACAGTTCACAAAAATCATGTTTTCTTTTATACTGTACCTTTCTGGAATGATTCTTGTAGTGTTTGCACAAGAACGTAAGTTTCCCTTTTTATTTCCTTTCTGCTAATTCGAAAGAACGATTTATTCGTTACGATTGACATTTTCTGTTAATTCTATCGCTTCTTATAGTTGTCTATTATTCACATTTTACTTGCAACTTGAACTCAGCTTAATGACCCATGGTAATGGATTTCCTAGGTAAAACTGGCAGGGTTCCAGCTTACCGTTAACGAGCGCAATTTCCACAGCAACTGAAGCTTAAAATAACACAGCTGAAATCATCACTATCACCATGACTTAAATTATATCATCAAGTTGAATTCTACAATTTACTGTAATTTTGTGGTTGTTTTCAAGAGGTAACAGGTAATAAACATTTGGAATAATTAACACAGTTTTCAGAACATTATCAATCGGTTAAAACAGTCTCCATAAGGAATTCCTATCAAATATGATACAAAATCTGCATTATAAAAGAGATTGAACGTATTAACACATGGATAAAACATAGTAATTATCTTATTTGCTCATGAACACTATCAAAGCAAATACTATTTGAAAAAAGATAACAACGATTTAATTCACAGGATAATGTTGCACAGCATTGTAGCAAGAAATAACAATGAAGGTACATACTATCTAATCTAAATAAAATGAAAAACAAAAAATACCACACTGTCAGAACAATTCTAAAATACCACACTGTCGGAACAATTCTAAAATACCACACTGTCGGAACAATTCTAAAATACCACACTGTCGGAACAATTCTAAAATACCACACTGGCGGAACAATTCTAAAATACCACACTGTCGAAACAATTTTAAAATAACACACTGTCGGAACAATTCTAAAATACCACACTGTCGGAACAATTCTAAAATACCATACTGTCTGAACAATTCTAAAATACCACACTGTCAGAACAATTTTAAAATACCACACTGTCGGAACAATTCTAAAATACCACACTGTCGGAACAATTCTAAAATACCACACTGTCGGAACAATTCTAAAATACCACACTGGCGGAACAATTCTAAAATACCACACTGTCGAAACAATTTTAAAATAACACACTGTCGGAACAATTCTAAAATACCACACTGTCGGAACAATTCTAAAATACCATACTGTCTGAACAATTCTAAAATACCACACTGTCAGAACAATTTTAAAATACCACACTGTCGGAACAATTCTAAAATACCACACTGTCGGAACAATTCTAAAATACCACACTGTCGGAACAATTCTACAATACCACACTGTCGGAACAATTCTAAAATACCACACTGTCGGAACAATTCTAAAATACCACACTGTCGGAATAATTCTAAAATACCACACTGTCAGAACAATTCTAAAATACCACACTGTCGGAACAATTCTAAAATACCACACTGTCGGAACAATTCTAAAATACCACACTGTCGGAACAATTCTAAAATACCACACTGTCGGAACAATTCTAAAATACCACACTGTCGGAACAATTCTAAATTACCACACTGTCGGAACAATTCTAAAATACCACGCTGTCGGAACAATTCTAAAATACCACACTGTCAGAACAATTCTAAAATACCACACTGTCGGAACAATTCTAAAATACCACGCTGTCGAAACAGTTCTAAAATACCATACTGTTGGAACAATTCTACAATACCACACTGTCGGAACAATTCTAAAATACCACACTGTCGGAACAATTCTAAAATACCACGCTGTCGGAACAATTCTAAAATACCACGCTGTCGAAACAGTTCTAAAATACCATACTGTCGGAACAATTCTACAATACCACACTGTCGGAACAATTCTAAAATACCACGCTGTCGGAACAATTCTAAAATACCATACTGTCGGAACAGTTCTAGAATACCACACTGTCGGAACAATTCTACAATACCACACTGTCGGAACAATTCTAAAATACCACACTGTCGGAACAATTCTAAAATACCATACTGTCAGAACAATTCTAAAATACCACACTGTCAGAACAATTCTAAAATACCACACTGTCGGAACAGTTCTAAAATACCACACTGTCGGAACAATTCTAAAATACCACACTGTCAGAACAATTCTAAAATACCACACTGTCGGAACAATTCTAAAATACCACACTGTCGGAACAATTCTAAAATACCACACTGTCAGAACAATTCTAAAATACCACACTGTCAGAACAATTCTAAAATACCACACTGTCGGAACAATTCTAAAATACCACGCTGTCGGAACAATTCTAAAATACCACACTGTCGGAACAATTCTAAAATACCACGCTGTCGAAACAGTTCTAAAATACCATACTGTCGGAACAATTCTACAATACCACACTGTCGGAACAATTCTAAAATACCACGCTGTCGGAACAATTCTAAAATACCACACTGTCGGAATAATTCTAAAATACCACACTGTCAGAACAATTCTAAAATACCACACTGTCGGAACAATTCTAAAATACCACACTGTCGGAACAATTCTAAAATACCACACTGTCGGAACAATTCTAAAATACCACACTGTCGGAACAATTCTAAAATACCACACTGTCGGAACAATTCTAAATTACCACACTGTCGGAACAATTCTAAAATACCACGCTGTCGGAACAATTCTAAAATACCACACTGTCAGAACAATTCTAAAATACCACACTGTCGGAACAATTCTAAAATACCACGCTGTCGAAACAGTTCTAAAATACCATACTGTTGGAACAATTCTACAATACCACACTGTCGGAACAATTCTAAAATACCACACTGTCGGAACAATTCTAAAATACCACGCTGTCGGAACAATTCTAAAATACCACGCTGTCGAAACAGTTCTAAAATACCATACTGTCGGAACAATTCTACAATACCACACTGTCGGAACAATTCTAAAATACCACGCTGTCGGAACAATTCTAAAATACCATACTGTCGGAACAGTTCTAGAATACCACACTGTCGGAACAATTCTACAATACCACACTGTCGGAACAATTCTAAAATACCACACTGTCGGAACAATTCTAAAATACCATACTGTCAGAACAATTCTAAAATACCACACTGTCAGAACAATTCTAAAATACCACACTGTCGGAACAGTTCTAAAATACCACACTGTCGGAACAATTCTAAAATACCACACTGTCAGAACAATTCTAAAATACCACACTGTCGGAACAATTCTAAAATACCACACTGTCGGAACAATTCTAAAATACCACACTGTCAGAACAATTCTAAAATACCACACTGTCAGAACAATTCTAAAATACCACACTGTCGGAACAATTCTAAAATACCACGCTGTCGGAACAATTCTAAAATACCACACTGTCGGAACAATTCTAAAATACCACGCTGTCGAAACAGTTCTAAAATACCATACTGTCGGAACAATTCTACAATACCACACTGTCGGAACAATTCTAAAATACCACGCTGTCGGAACAATTCTAAAATACCATACTGTCGGAACAGTTCTAAAATACCACACTGTCGGAACAATTCTACAATACCACACTGTCGGAACAATTCTAAAATACCACACTGTCAGAACAATTCTAAAATACCATACTATCAGAACAATTCTAAATTACCACACTGTCGGAACAATTCTAAAATACCACACTGTCGGAACAATTCTAAAATACCATACTGTCAGAACAATTCTAAAATAACACACTGTCAGAACAATTCTAAAATACCACACTGTCGGAACAGTTCTAAAATACCACACTGTCGGAACAATTCCATAATCATCACATATCAAAATCATAGAAAGATGTAAAATATATGACCGCTTACATCTCTGCCCTTTACAGACACTTCATTAAAGCAGCGTCGGGATTAATCTAGTTTTATCTCCCCCCCCCCCTTTTTAGTGAAATGATGCAATCACGATATAAAATATTTTTGTCACTATTAATTAGTAGATTATTTCAGGACTCAACTGATATCAAGCAGGACAATGTTTCTACTTTTATCTCTATTTACACCATTTTAAATATTAATTTATTTTTCACGGGTATTGTTTTGTCTGACCTTATTGTGATATATATGTCGCCTCTCCAGTATTGTTTTGTCTGACCTTATTGTGATATATATGTCGCCTCTCCAGTATTGTTGTGTCTGACCTTATTGTGATATATATGTCACCTCTCCAGTATTGTTGTGTCTCACCTTATTGTGATATATATGTCGCCTCTCCAGTATTGTTGTGTCTGACCTTATTGTGATATATATGTCGCCTCTCCAGTATTGTTGTGTCTGACCTTATTGTGATATATATGTCGCCTCTCCAGTATTGTTGTGTCTGACCTTATTGTGATATATATGTCGCCTCTCCAGTATTGTTGTGTCTCACCTTATTGTGATATATATGTCGCCTCTCCAGTATTGTTGTGTCTGACCTTATTGTGATATATATGTCGCCTCTCCAGTATTGTTGTGTCTGACCTTATTGTGATATATATGTCGCCTCTCCAGTATTGTTGTGTCTCACCTTATTGTGATATATATGTCGCCTCTCCAGTATTGTTGTGTCTGACCTTATTGTGATATATATGTCACCTCTCCAGTATTGTTGTGTCTGACCCTATTGTGATATATATCTCGCCTCTCCAGTATTGTTGTGTCTCACCTTATTGTGATATATATGTCGCCTCTCCAGTATTGTTGTGTCTGACCTTATTGTGATATATATGTCGCCTCTCCAGTATTGTTGTGTCTGACCTTATTGTGATATATATGTCGCCTCTCCAGTATTGTTGTGTCTGACCTTATTGTGATATATATGTCGCCTCTCCAGTATTGTTGTGTCTGACCTTATTGTGATATATATGTCGCCTCTCCAGTATTGTTGTGTCTGACCTTATTGTGATATATATGTCGCCTCTCCAGTATTGTTGTGTCTCACCTTATTGTGATATATATGTCGCCTCTCCAGTATTGTTGTGTCTGACCTTATTGTGATATATATGTCGCCTCTCCAGTATTGTTGTGTCTGACCTTATTGTGATATATATGTCGCCTCTCCAGTATTGTTGTGTCTGACCTTATTGTGATATATATGTCGCCTCTCCAGTATTGTTGTGTCTCACCTTATTGTGATATAATGTCGCCTCTCCAGTATTGTTGTGTTTCACCTTATTGTGATATATATGTTGCCTCTCCAGTATTGTTTTGTCTGACCTTATTGTGATATATATATGTCGCCTCTCTACTTTGGTATTTAACCTTTTCGACCTTATTGTATTTGGACTTCCTAGCAATTTCTGTTGTCGGAAACCCTACACCAAAAGGTGACAATTCATTAACTACAAACTTTGAAAGCTCCCCCCCCCCCGTCCCCCCGCACACAAACACATCATGGTAGTGAAATTGTTTATATAACTGACTTAACATGATGCAGAGAGTTGTAACAACACAATATGCATATAATGTGAACAGTATAATATTTGCTATGAATTTTAGAATCAAGTATATCACACCACCACTTACACTTCAATCAGAATGTCTTTTACATTAAGTTTATAAGGTTGAAAGTAGAAAAAAATAATTTTAAGCACAGAAATAACAGACACTGACATGGTTTATCAAATATATTTATTATTGAAATTTCCTAAATAATGTAAGTTTGATCAAAACTAAGGTTTTCCTCCATGAGGCATAGGTGATCTTACACGATTTTAGCTATCCTGTTTAGACGCTTTGGTTTTATTGCTCCCAAACACTTCAAAATTATTTGGCTTTCCAATCTTTCGATTTTGAGCGTATCTCATCAAGGTTATTCCACTAAATTTGATATCTACGTTTTTATTAGCAATCATTTTATAAATATATTTTACTCAGATATTCGGGACCACAAGTACCATTACATTGATAAACTTTAGGGACACCTTTGTATTGCTTTTATTGTTACAAAAGTATTAAATAAACCTTATAGATAGACAAACTAATTGGAAAGAGGACGAAAAAGAGCATTCATTTCAGGAAGACATTGAGAAGGTACATGCCATCCGAAAAGAAATTCTTCTGTTTTAACGAGATGACAACTGTTGAGAGACGTCATACTGCATTGCACAAAAAACATAAGAGCTGGGCAACAAAGCTTTATAACCTGTGTACTGTCTTCTCTAACAATTATAAACTAATTGTAAAATACACCCAAAATCGAATACAATAATAAACATTAGTAATCTTGTGTATAACAATACAAATATTTTTGTGAAATGAAAATAAACATTTATTTGTGATCAATAACACAAGATTAAAAACCATTTTATTTGGATAACGAATATGAAGATAAAATATTTGTCCCCCATCTGAACTTATAACATGATAACACTTTTCTAAATAGATATAAAAGTATGATATAGGACATTCGGGTACTTCCTTGTTTGAAAGTTAAAATTAATTCTCAGAATTATAAAGTTTGAACAAAGAGGTATAAACTTTCACCCCGGATTTTTAATACACACCTTTTCACCAGACACGACTTCCTCATGTCCTGTAGTTTAAATACAAATCATATACCTATTTTGCTCATTTTTTATTTGCTGCTTTAGAAGATAGTACAGTTCACATAAATCATGTTTTCTTTTATACTGTACCTTTCTGGAATGATCCTTGTAGTGTTTGCACAAGAACGTAAGTTTCCCTTTTTATTTCCTTTCTGCTAATTCGAAAGAACGATTTATTCGTTACGATTGACATTTTCTGTTATTTCTATCGCTTCTTATAGTTATCTATAATTCACATTTTACTTGCAACTTGAACTCAACTTTACGTGTATCATTTGTTCAAATGGTTCCAAAATGAGTGCTAGATCATATGTGCAATATTGTCTTTAATATTTGTGTGTTACGATTTCAGTCGATTTCTAGATGAACAGGGTCATGTATTAAGTATACTATATACATATATTTGCTTATTACTTGAAATGCGTGTCTTCCATAGGGTTATTCCATGTAATATATTACAGTAATACAACGAGGAACAAATATACCACAATGGCGTAAAAGTTCTAAAGTGCAATCGATAAATCATAGATATAGGCAAATTCAATACCCTTGGTTTAGGCACTTTAATAAAAAGTGGCTGTGTTAAACTAGTTTCATGAGCCCAGACCTCACCTATTAGTGAAGTGATGCGATCATGCACGTGTTTTCTACGTGTGAGTAACATGCTAACCCTCGCATGCTAACCCTCATATGCTGACCGGGCGAACAGTGTTATTATAAAGCATGGCATAATTGTGAACATTATGCATAATATATTATCGAAATTTCCACAGGCAATGAAAAGAACCACTTTCGAATTTGTTAAAAGTACATTGTAATCTATCATATGAATGATAAAAAATATGATAAAAGGCTTAGTGGTATTAGTATGTTAATCCTCTCTCGTTTAGCAGTGTTTCAGTTATATCATGACGGCCCGTTTTACTGGTTTGGACAAACCGCAGTACTTATTGAAAACTAACGAACTGCTGTTATTTAATGACAAACTGAATAATATAGAATTGTATCAAATACTCCTCGACAATAATAGCATAGTCGTATTTATATCAAACTACGTGTAACTTTATATTTATACTTACTGTCAGATTTATTATTTATTTGTCATCGTATGTTCATTCTGTCATGTCTTGAATGTATATATTATTTAAAAAATGACCTCTTGTTACACTTGTATATGTGTCTGAGTGTTTTCAAATAAATCTTGAAATCTTGAAATCTTGTATCATTCGTTCGACGGTCAGACAGACTCAAGTGTAAGAGAAAAGGGCTAAAAGCAATTAGTTTCTTGTATAAAAGAGGGAATAAGAGGGATTTGCTTTATAATGATTAAAAGTAGGATAAATACATCAGAAAAGTTATAATGGAATAATGAAGGGAATGGTAATGTATTTACTATTTTAACTGTGATGAGAAATTACTGATATAATAATAATAATAATAATAATGATAATAAATTCTTTATTTATAGAGGGTTACACAGTTAGTTAACAACTAATCTTCCCTGAGGCCCTCATTGACATATTTAAACATGCATTGTAAAGTACACAATATAAAGTTACACAATACATTGTAATAAGTATACACAAAAGATTTAGTAAACATTTAATATAAAGTGCTTCTGGGCATTCTTTTGTTATTTCTTGTCTATTGCATGCAAATAAAGTTTAGTTGGTTATTTATTTTATAACTAATGAACATGGGTATTAGACTTGGCGGGAGATAATATACATACATTACTTTATTACTTGTAGCATGTACCCCAAGAGACCCCGGAGAATGGGCGCCTGTTAGACCAGTGTTATATCCACAAATATATGAGGCTACTGAACAAGGTAATAAAAGGAAGCAAATAAAAAAAAAAACAAATCAAAAAAAAAAAAAAAAAAACAAAAAAAAAAAAAAAAAAACAAAAACAAACAAAAACAAACAAATAACAAACAAATAACAAAAAACAAACAAAACCAAACCAAATCATCAGAACAATTCCAAAAGCAAATTGGAGATACGTAGAACCGGAAGCAAAATCGATACTCCGAATACATATACTAGATCGTTCACCCTCCTGTCTCGACACAGTGATGGTGTTAAGATACTTTAATTGGCTCAGACCTTCCCTCTTTGGGAATGATGCAGTCATGCATATAATTTTCATAAATATTTTCAGGTTAATTGCAGGTTAATATCTTTGTTTAGTGTATCTTGTTTCAAAATAAGATAAACATATGTTTTAGAACAGTTATCTATTTTATTTATTATTCATAGCAGTACATCTCCAATTAAGTTTTGCCACTAAATAGATAAGAGGATAACAATACCATTATTTTAGAAATGTTGATCTTTGTGATATTTCAATCCTTATACACAATGTAATATAATGTAATTATGTAATTATGTAATTATGTAAAGAAAGTTTAAATATGCTTTTCTTCAGATATAATGACCTTGAATAAGTTACATATACATATATGGCTTTTCTTCAGATATCTTGTTACCCATGTGTCTGTTATAGATATAAAATGACCTTGGATAGTTTAAATATACTGTGAATACATTTGTTGGATACCTTTGCAATTAGTGCCTATCACCACTAAAGTTGTGAGTTCGAACACCGTTCATGGCGAGGTGTACTCGATACAGCTTTATGTCATAAAGTTTGTCAGCGACTCGTGACAGGTCGGTGGTTTTCTCCGGGTACTCCGGTTTTCTCCACCAATAAAACTGAACGCCACGATATAACTGAAATATTGTTGACAGTGGCGTTAAACACCATAAACCAAATCGAATTCAAATGTCACCGAAGATCCCAGTTACTGCCAAACCACGGAAATTGACATCAATGAACATAAATGACACCACAGTACTAGTACTAATTCCCCAAAATAATTTGATCTACCCACGCTTCGTTGGATAGAGGACAAATAACAGGAGACCAATTACATATACATTGTATATCCGGAATACCACACCGTGATCACGTCCACTATATCCTCCTTGTATACTTACCAATATTTGCACGTTAGGAGAACAGGATGTTATAAACATGTTTATTTTGATTATTCATTAAACACTAATTTGATATATCAGACAAGAAAATGGCTATCAGATTAGGGACATTAATATTTCATGTACAAATAAAAACGTAGATATCAAAATTAGTGCGCAAGACGCGATTCCGAAATAACCTTCATCAGGTACACACAAAATCGAAAGTTATTTTGGAACTGTAAATTTCATGTACACAATTATTCAATTATTTTGTAGAATTACTTTCATATCCGGATGACTCAATGTTTCAGTCAGAACTACGTCTTCATGGTGTCATAGACGAAATCTCTCCCAATGGAATGATTTTAAAACCACAAGGAGATTTTCTGATCGTTAATCCTGCAGAAGTCTTCAAGTTTGAAACAGTGTCAGGACAAAATATTATCCGTCTCATTAAACCCTTAGATAGGGATGTAAGTTAATTAAAAGGTTATGAGTTTCTATAAAGCTTGAGTGAGTGAGTAATTGTTGTTTAATGCCAAGTGAACAATATTCAGCTATGTCATGCCCCCAAGAAGATACATTTCTATGATATAATGTTGATGTCCACTTTGTACTATACCAACATGCTTAGTTAGTGCTTATAATACAAGCCCACTTAAGTAACAGGTCACAAGTAAGTATGTCGCTCCATTCGGACACATTATCCTGAATCTCGACAATTTAGTCTTTTCTGTTATTTCACAATGTTGTGTGCTTAGCTGAAAAGGCAGCAAATAGTAGTTGCATAGTCTTTTGTTTAACCCGACCGATACTCGAATCCACGATCTACGTCATTCAAAGCGAACACGCTAACAATTACACCATTGAGGTGGGTTTATATCAATTAAATAACTGAAAAGGACAGAATTTGAAAGAAGTTGAATAACTCTTTCCATTGTCAAGATACACATATGAAACTAGTGACATAATCCATAATTAATTCCTTTCAAAATAATTAACAAATGTACGTCGGAGGTGCCGAAAAGAAAAGACAATTATCCACAGAGATTCATTTTCAAAATTTAAATTTCAAACTAGTTAATATGTGACTGTCTTTTTATTTGTTTTGATATGTTTTGCTATGCTTATTATTAAAAGGATGTACATAAAATGGGTTCCCAGATAATAAAAACATATATCATAAGCTTTGGTGGAATACAAATATAGCCTTTAAATAGATTGAATTAGCGGATTAAACTAAGACACGTGGTCCTATTGAACAACCACTTATGTCATGTAGTACGTTGTATTATTCTTGTGTAACCTCGACCTAATAAAAGTAAGAGTGCAAACAACAATAGAAAAACTCTTATAAATATGCAGTTCATGGAAGTTCTCAGGAGGCATGATTTGTTTTTTAAAATTCGGGTTTCTCTTATGTTTATTTAACCATGTTTTCCGACTACCGTTGTCCACGGCACTGTTCCTACTGTTATTGAAAGATAATGGCAGAGCTACGTTCTAATCGACCTTAGTGATAGTCGCAAAAGAGATCCCCAAAAGAAACATGAACTTGCATAGAAAGAAGGGTTTTAAAAACCGCCACAATAAATGCAGTTGATCATGAAGCAATACAAATGAATGCTATGAGCGGGAAATCGATTGATATGTTAGCTTAATTTATATTTTCATTTGCCAATGATTTAAATAGAATTGTATTTGTCTCGATTTAATTGTTTAGTGTTGTCATCGAATTCATTTCATTTGTTATTTTATTTTCGAATTATATTTATATGAATGTCAGGGACCAACCGAGAGCTATGATGATGATGTTGATGTCATAAGTTTTACTTTGAAATGTTCCCCTGCTTCCAACCTTTCCATAGAGGTAAGAATGCAAAGATCAGCATACCTGTAATACTAACTCTTGCTTTTACGCTTAACAGAAGTTAAACATCACATTGATTCATAAATACTCAAATAAAATTCAATCCGTATATGCGGCATGAAAGACAATGATGACGTGTTATTGAAATTCAATGTTCTTACATAATGTAATTGATTAAAACTAAAGTCAATCATCCCCCGACATAGGTAACCTGAGTAGATTTTGGCTATCCTGTTTAGGGTCATTGCTTTACGCCCTCCCAAAGACTTTAAAATCGTTCTGCTTTCTCATCTTTTGACAATGAACGTACTTGATAAAGGTTATTTCAGGCACGCGTCATGAACACTAACTTAGATATCTACGTTTTTATTTTAATATAGCTTGGCAGACTTTTACAAGAAGACAAATCTGAAAGAGTGAAGCAATTACAACCTTGGCTTTTTTGTAATCATGGAGATTTATCGATGGTTGCTATAAAATGTTAGATATTTAATATACAACCATATAATATGTGAGTGTGTCCATATTTTAGAAAACTCAGTGAAGCAATGCTGTCCATTTTTGTTGATGAAAGGTAGACACTACAAATAAAGTTTACCTCTCTATTCACTTTCTGGGTATAAGGCAATATCAATTATGTCTTATATGACATCAGATATACTTTTTAGATATCTATAATGTCAAATGTGTTATCTTATTATAATTTAAGGTTTATTATGATGTCAGTGTTCTCATCCTGGACAAGAACGACAACCCACCTATGTTCGTTAATGCACCATATGAGACAACAATCAATGAGGTAATGTTATAATAGTTTACAGGTAATAATTTAAGTTGTTAAACTGATTGAGGGGGGTGGGGGGAGGGTAGCTGTTAATTCTCTAAAGGATCACAGATTTTGAAAGAAATATGAAAAGCTGGAAGATACCAAAGGAGTAATTAGAAGATGGACAGACAATACAATAACAACAACAAAAGTAAGCAATGGTCCAAAAAACATAACACTACACTGAAAGCTACAGATTGAGCAACACAAACATTGGGTGCTCCGGAAGGGTGGACATTCTCTGCTCCACCAGTGACACCCGTCATGTTACTCATTTTTTTTTTAAAGCTGGTGATAATTCATAGTCATGAAAGCGGAAGAAAAGACATGATTGTGACTACGACAAGCGGAACAAATTCGCGATTATTTGTGACACAAACAATTCATAGCGGTAAATCAAGTCATGATGGCGATCGTAAAAGCTTAGAAATGATGACTCAACTTTTCCTGAAGAATATCTCAGTTATTTAGCTTCTTCAAGTTTTGTGCTTTTTTCATTTGTGTGCTGTCAGAGCAATTAATTTTATCCAAATTCTCGAATTTCGCACTTAAATGTTGTGTTGATTATTTGGTAATATAACATGCAAATTGTGTGCATAGTCAAGTACATAACATATTCATCATTGGACACCTTACATCGACGTTAGGGTACTATTCGTGTAATTATAATTTCATTGGGCTTTCAGATACATATTCATACATTAAAGAATCTTTCAGTTTAAAAAGTGCGTTGTCTCCCAACGTAATAATTCTTGAAGATGTTTGAAACTGAGTTTTATCATTTAGCAGAAAATTAGTTGCAAAGGGAGGTAGTCCGCTTGCAACCAATTTTCCGCGATTTAAATGACAAATGCTTATTGACGTCATCCAATGAATTGTTAGAAGAAGAGAAAGAAAGTCAAAGGAACAAAAATCGACTACATAGACTGGTACATTTCCCATGTAATTGCAATCGTTATGCTAGTAAAAAATACCATCAATAAAATCATACTATATATTGTATAATTACAGTTAACACCAATAGGAAGTCGTGTATTAACAGTAACTGCCGTAGACAAAGATTCTAACCTTGATGGTAACATTACGTATAGTATTGTAACGAATTCAGGATTACTAGTTAGTATGATGTTGATAATTAGTCTCAATGATATGTGTTTAGGTCTTCTCAATAATATGTGTCTCGGTCTTCTCAATAATATGTGTCTCGGTCTTCTCAATAATATGTGTCTCGGTCTTCTCAATAATATGTGTCTAGGTCTTCTCAATAACATAAGTCTAGGTCTTCTCAATAATATGTGTTTAGGTCTTCTCAATAATATGTGACTAGGTCTTCTCAATAATATGTGACTAGGTCTTCTCAATGATATGTGTCTAGGTCTTCTTAATTATATGTGTCTAGGTCTTCTTAATAATATATGTCTAGGTCTTCTCAATAATATGTGTCTAGGTCTTCTCAATAATATGTGACTAGGTCTTCTCAATGATATGTGTCTAGGTCTTCTTAATAATATGTGTCTAGGTCTTCTTAATAATATATGTCTAGGTCTTCTCAATAATATGTGTCTAGGTCTTCTCAATGATATGTGACTAGGTCTTCTCAATGATATGTGTCTAGGTCTTCTTAATAATATGTGTCTAGGTCTTCTTAATAATATATGTCTAGGTCTTCTCAGTAATATGTGTCTAGGTCTTCTCAATGATATGTGACTAGGTCTTCTCAATGATATGTGTCTAGGTCTTCTTAATAATATGGGTCTAGGTCTTCTTAATAATATATGTCTAGGTCTTCACAATAATATGTGTCTAGGTCTTCTCAATGATATGTGACTAGGTCTTCTCAATGATATATGTCTAGGTCTTCTTAATAATATATGTCTAGGTCTTCTCAATAATATGTGAATAGGTCTTCTCAATGATATATGTCTAGGTCTTCTTAATAATATATGTCTAGGTCTTCTCAATGATATGTGACTAGGTCTTCTCAATGATATGTGTCTAGGTCTTCTTAATAATATGTGTCTAGGTCTTCTTAATAATATATGTCTAGGTCTTCTCAATAATATGTGTCTAGGTCTTCTTAATGATATGTGACTAGGTCTTCTCAATGATATATGTCTAGGTCTTCTTAATAAGATATGTCTAGGTCTTCTCAATAATATGTGTCGAGGTCTTCTCAATGATATGTGTCTATGTCTTCTCAATAATATGTGTCTTGGTCTTCTCAATAATATGTGTCTAGATCTTCTCAATAATATGTGTCGAGGTCTTCTCAATAAGATGTGTCTAGATCTTTTCAATAATATGTGTCTAGGTCTTCTCAATAATATGTGTCTAGGTCTTCTCAATAATATGTGTCCAGGTCTTCTCAATAATATGTGTCTAGGTCTTCTCAATAATATGTGTCTAGGTCTTCTCAATAATATGTGTCTAGGTCTTCTCAATAATATGTGTCTAGGTCTTCTCAATGATATGTGTCTAGGTCTTCTCAATAATATGTGTTTAGGTCTTCTCCATAATATGTGTCTAGGTCTTCTCAATAATATGTGTCCAGGTCTTCTCAATAATATGTGTCTAGGTCTTCTCAATAATATGTGTCCAGGTCTTCTCAATAATATGTGTCTAGGTCTTCTCAATAATATGTGTCTAGGTCTTCTCAATAATATGTGTCTAGGTCTTCTCAATAATATGTGTCTAGGTCTTTGTTTTCACATTATTGCTTGCATGGTCAGAATATCTCGTCACAGTGTCAGATTTTTGCGGGAGTTTACTATTATTCTCACTGTCCTTTTAAAGATAGTATCATCTCAAATGCCATTCATTATAAATTTATCTTAAGTTTAGCTGCATAATTGTTTAAGACAATATCTTAATTACCAGTGATATTAATGCATTTTTTAGACAAATATAAAACAAATAGAAATGCTAAACCAACAAAATAGCAATCAGCCATAGAAAAAATACATTCCTATTAGTTTATTCACACCACTTTAAACATGTAAACTTTTCAGAATGACGGAAGTGACCTAATTGATATAGACAGCCTTAATGGCATCATGACTACCAAGGGAAATCTAGATTATGAAAAACTTGGTGATGGTCACAAGTATTATGTTGTACGTGTCGTAGTAATGGTACGTATAGTTGAAGCATCATCCTGAAATATCATGATCTTTGGCAATCGAAAAGAAAAGCATGTGAAAAACGTTTTTTTTTATTAAATTAATAAATTCCAACATATCTTAACATGCATCTTTAATTTAAGTCATTGATAATGCAATAATTCTTCATTATCTATATAATTCAAACCACGTTGGAGAGACTACATGTCTTTGAAACACCGACATTTTCATAGCAGAAGATGTGGTCATTCAAGACAGGTTTCACTCCATTCAATGTAAGCATTAATAATGTTATCATCTAACGTTTAAAAGATTGGTTTTGAATTAAGTTAATTTGCCTTAAGTTGCTACAACGAAATAAAATTCTTATGATTCAGGATGGCGGACCTAACACAAAACGTTCAGCGTATACTGATGTCAGGATACACGTGACAGATGGAAATGACCATGGACCTTCTTTCATCTACCCTGGCTGTTTCCAACATAAAATGGCTTGTTTATGGCCAAAGTATACAACACATATTAATGCAATAGTGATGGTGAGCTTAACGGAAATAGAAATAAATAAATAGTATCTACTACATTATAATCCTTCATTTCCAGATTCACTCTCCTGCTGGTACGAAATATAGCCTTGTCCATAGTTGAATTTCACGGTAGTATGGAGATTTACATATACAATTCTAAGTAAAATCATGGCTGAAGAATGTTTATATTAACTACAAAAGTTTAAATGAGTTTTTTTAGTTCATTAAATCTACAAAAAGATTATCATGCTAATTCATCTATACATTTGTATTAATTTTGTTTTCCCCCAAGAAATGTAAATGTTTATTGAACATATCAATATGACAATGGTGGTTTTGATTTAAATGTGTGCCTAAGTGTGTATAATCTGTGTATAAACGTTGTCTGGCCTTGTATATTATATTGTATTGTCAATTTTATATTTGTACTGATTTAATTGGTTATGTCTTTATGTACGGACTTTGAGAAGAATCGTGCGTAGTCCTCACATGTCAAAGTCCTCCTAGATAAATAAAGAAAAAAAAAGTTAAAATCAGTCAATAAAAATGGGATCGTCTTTAGCTTTGCATAGTAAAATCATTGTTATAAACTACACTAAACCATACTGCCACACTCACTAATAACATTATGCATTATATTTCAGAACGAAGAACTTCGCTTTCGAGGTGTGCCCGACTTGTCTGGTAATGATGTAGATATTCAGGCGATGGACATGGACGCTGTACCTTCTAATATTACATTTTCAATTGCATCAAGTAAGATTTACTGTTATCTACTATATGTTCTGTCATAAAATAAGTTTCTGTATAAATAACAATGAAATATTTCCTACTTTTGACTTCTTACAGAACAATTTCATTTTGTATGTATTTGATAATTTTGTTTATCAAAAGTGTAAAAATAAATGTAGAGTGAAACCTGTCTACATTGAACCCTGAATAAACTGGAAAACCAAATTTAAAATAAAGTCCCAATGTAGGAAATCTTTTTCTTAAATTTATCCTGTATAACCCGAACACCTGTCTCTCCGAACGCACAAATTTGTCCCACAGATGTTCGGTCAATGCTTGTTTCACAGTATTGTATTGTTATTATTTCAAATTTATATATTTCAGCTAATCCATCTGGTTTTGACAGTTATTTCACAGTAGAGACTGTTAAATCGGGAGAATATTTTAGAGCCATCGTGAAACAAGTAAAACAGATAAACATGAATCAGCATAATATATTTGAAATATTTTTAAAGGTAATCAAACTGTTTGTATATACTTAGTTAATAGTGAGTGAGTGATTGTCGTTTAACGCCTGGTGAGCAATCAATCAGCTTATATTATAGTGAGAGCAAATTACATTTATAACCAACAAATATATAGTTTTAATCAGATCAATGTAACTTGTAAAAGGAAAATATATTTTGATTAATGCTTCGCGACCTCTGTGTGGATCATTAAAGCTTCATTGAACGCTGCCACGAGTGAGTACATGTTTCTCTCTAATGTCTAAATGAACGCAATCGTGCTAAGACGAATGAAGCATATCATCTAAAGGACTAAATCACAACAGAAGGAACCATATCCCACACTCATGCAAAAGGGAAACATTTTAGTACGGCGTCATAGAATGTAATAAAAACGTAGATATCCGACTTAGTGTACACCGCTCGTTTCTGGAATGACCTTCACCAGGTACGGTCATAGTCAAAAAATTGTGAGTATCTCCTGATATCATAGTTAAAGTACCCATGAAGTTCAAAATATCGCAACATCTTAAACGTTAACATGAAACAAAGGCATACAAGATGTGCATGCGTTTTTTCATATATGTTTGTCATGCCTATATCATCGGATTTCAAATCTGAAGAAAATCGAATAATTATGATGTTCAGGTGCAAATCCTGTGATAGTTTCCCTAGGAATATCACGTGGTTTTAAATTTGTTTATTAGACATACTTAATGTGATTCATAAGATAATCGGTAGGTAATCTTTTAGTTCCAAACACGTGAGCATAGCGTGCATCAAAATCATGAACGCTATTTCTCATATGTATGCCACCGAATACATATCTACAATCAAGTAAAGAACCAAATAATCTGAAATCAAATTATTCCATAGATTTCTATCCATCAGCATCTTATATATTACTAGTAAAATACCATATTTTCATATTTTATATCAGGCAGAAGAATTGTCGCCAGAAAAGCGATATGAAGTAGCTAATGTTTTATTTCTTAGAAAAGTACAAAGTGAAGACAGTGATCCTTCCACCACACAGGCACCACATACGGTAGGTTAAGGAAAATTAGACTTTTTGTCAAAATAAAATTGTATTCAGATGAATTTCTTAAAAGGTTTTATACATCTAACTCACTGGTTAACATAGCAGTTCGGAACAGCATGACAGTAAGATAAATTATATTTATTTAGGTATTATCATATATACTCACCATTATTCATAAACATAAATTGTGTGATGATTTGTCTAATGGAACGTCACAGCAAAATATTTTTTTTCTTATTTCAAAAATGATGAGCTTTTTAAAAATATTCAAATATATCCTGACTTTATTGAAACATTCTTGATAGTCGTATTTATTTAAGCTTAAGTTGAAAATATTTTATATTATAAACTTGCGTAAAACATTAGAACAATCTTGACAGTATATGCTTACCCTGTGATTTTAATTCAATTATTTTGTAGAACACTGATGCACAGAATGGCGTGAAAACCGTAAACAGTGACAAAGCAGACGAATTTACTCAGACAACAGTTGCTTTGATAGTTGTTATTGCAGTGACCTTGACTTTGGTGCTGTGTCTTATTGTAGCAATGACGTGCCTGGCACTTAGAAGACGTAGATATCCATCAGACAAGACTCCTCTTACAACGGTATTTGTTAAAAGACATTGCTTGTAATGTAAAATAAGACATCCAACATCAATTGTTTTGGCTGATGTTTTAATTAAACAAAACCGAATTTGCTTCACACAGTGTGAACATCACAATATGCTGTCAAAAGTTTTTGTGCGGACACTTTTGAGAAACAGGAAAAAACATTTTTTGAGCAATTTTAATAACACTTCACTGGTATCATCATTTATCCCTGTTTACAGTTATGTCGGAATGAAACGTATTGTTGAAGTTCTCCTAAAATGTCATAAAAATGGAATGCAGAAAGTAGGAAAAAGGGGGTTCAATTATCATATCATTTGTTTTAAATGACGTGGACACAAATCAACAAAAGAATAACCCAAAGATAAACATGAAAATTATAACAGCGTAACCATTGAAGGCAAAAACACAATCAGTGATTTTAACATTCTATAGAAATGATGAGTCATGATGGATATTTGCCTGGTTTTCTTGATATCTACTATCAGATATCTTCGACCACGGATATGTTCCGCTTGTCGTAATAACAGTACGTTTCGTTCCTTTTTCATGACTTATTACCGGCTTTGTAGCACGAATACGGAATCTGATTACTCCTTTTGTATCTTCAAACTTTTCTTGTAGTCAAGCTGTATCTGCGACCAAAATTGTAAAAAACAATAATAGATTAATTAACATTTATCCACAATGAGCGTAATTAATTTAAAATAGATAAATAAACAATGTTCGGCAATATCACATACCACAATAAACGAACCATTATTTTGGTAAACCTCAAACTTGTAAACTAAGATCGTGAAATGTCATGTAATACTCCGGATTATGTTTTCATCGTTGATAAAGTCTGATTCATATATTACAAGTAAGATCGCATACCGGATGCCTACTATAGATGTCAAAGCACTATTAATGTCATTAAGATTGTCTACTATATTTGTGTTTTTTAAGTCTACCTGGCCATTTTGTCTGAAGTTTATTCTTTCCAACAACATATATTTTCTGAAGCGTACACTATTACTCTACGTTGTGTCAGAATAGCATGCGATGTTTAAAATCTTGCATTTAAATGTCATACTCCGGGAGACATCCCCTTCTATAGAAACAGGAACGTCATCCCAGAAATTCAGTATTTAGAGTCATAGACCAATCCCTCCATAAAGGCATTAAGACAACTAAATCCAATCAAATGTGGGCTAACAATAATCCTTATATATTGACCTTCAATTATCGATTTTATTGATGCCATTATTGTCAACATTGTTCAAAAGACAGCAAAGCGAAAGGACCTTTTTGTTCTTTTTATATGTTCTAAGTTCTGCTTGTTTTGTGTTATTTGAGGTATGCATAAATCGATTGGCAATAAACATGTTAAATCAATATATACGTTTTGCCAGTGTGGATAAAAACCTGTTTACTTATTGTTTCCAAAACTTTGTTTTTGTTGCAGGTAACCAGAAACCACGAAAACAACGCTTACTCAGCACAACTTTAAAATGACTTAATATGACAAATATTGTTTGGAGAAGATCTCAGGGTCACCCAGCTCTTTCATAAACTGTTTTTTTTATGTTTTATTTTTGTCACATGTAGTGAACTCGAAAAATATTCCCTCTTGGCATAAAATGAATTAGAACTTAATATGACAGATGTTGTGAGGAGAAGATCTCAGGGCCACCTAGCTCTTTGATATAGTGATTTATAAAACTATTATTGTATTGAACTAAGACATACTCCTTCTTCTTATGAAATGAATTACAACAAATGTTGTGAGGAGATCTCAGGGTCACCCATCTTTTTCATATACTGTTTTTTTTTTATTATTTTATTTTTGTCGGATGTAGTGATCTCGAAAAATATTCCCTCTTCATATGAAATAAATTAGAACTTGATATGACACATTTTGTGTAGTGAAGATCTCAGGGTCACCTAGCTCTTTCATATACTGTTTTTTTTAAAATTTTATTTTGTCGAATGTATTGAACTCGAAAAATGCTCCAAGTTCTCATGAAATGAATTAGAAGTAAAATGATATATTTACACTAAATAAATAGACAATTTGTTTAAACAGATGAATTGCCTGTGGTGTGTTAACATTGGATAAACGAATCCATCATATTATATTAAAACACAGCTTATTGTAATATTGTATCATTATACTGGACAATAAACTCCTACTATTTTGTATTTCTTTATCATTTATTTTATGACCAGCTAAGTTGACATAACATACAAAACCATCCTAAATAATTTGTAGATGGATATCTACATGTGATACTCCAGCATACACTTGATACAATAGTAGTAGATAATGTAGATGTAACAGATAATCCCTGTATACTACCTTAGTATGTATATCCCTTGTAAGTACCTGAATTAAAAAGACTAAATGGTTAGTCCAGATACCATCGTATACATAACGAAACACCATATTAAAACACATATATTTTGATTTGATTTTAAGATTGGTTTACCTGTGAATATATCTATGTACAACCTTCACAGTTTCAATAAATAAACATGATATTATTCATATTCACCACATGTCAGTGTGAAAAATAAACAACACAGTTGATAGGTGTTGACGCTGTGTTTGAAGGATACTATATAGAGCAATGGTTATCAACACTATTTTAAACACGTTTCATACACAATACTTTTTTTTTCCTTCTGAAAATTGTTTTCATGACAACATGAATATAGTATATCAGTTTCCTTAATGTAGACATACAATTATGAAAATATGCCAGCGATTCATTTACTTCAAACATGTGTCACATGAATGGGAATACTCGTTTTATGGCTTTCTGTTTTAGTCTCACTTTGGCTTTGTATGGAATAATGTATCTTCCAGGCACTATTATGTGTTTTCTATAGTGGTAATGATTACTCGAAGCTTATTTTTGACATTAGTATTATTTTAACATTTTCCTTGTATTGTTTCAAATTCAAAAATATTTCCCGTTCTATATTACGATACAGGTTTAGAAGGAATGAAATCGGATGTTTGTTTCGTTTTTTTCTACAATGTCAACAGATTGATAGTCAGTTAATTAAATATTACAAATGTTAGAAACAATAGCATAAAATTTAGTATGCATTGCGTAGTTCTATTTGCATGCATTTAAATCCCCCAAACCGTCATCATCAGTCTTGAGGAAGTGTTTCAATTAAGTAGATCGGAATTTTAATGTCATTTATCATGTTCAAATAAACATAAAAATATATCTTATGTTCCTATTATTGACAGGTTGTATTAAAGTATAGATGTATTGTCTTGTGATATACATTTCAAATTTGTATTCTATTTTATGGGATTTTGTATAAGACTATAAATGTTAGACAAACCTACCTTTACGCCTTTGCTATGGAACCAAAAGATTTGAGGATACCAAATGGGCAACTAGAAGCAGTAAATCGAAGAAGGACAGACAATACAATGATCACAATAAGAAAGATAAATAGACACACAATTGTTGAAAAACACGACACAGACAACCAAAGAATGAGCAACAGAAATCCATTTAAAAACCGGGTGTGAACTCAGGGGTTTCGGAAGGGTAATGGTGTGATATGTCATGAAGGGAGAAAAGGAGCTTAGGATTGTGACTACGATTAACGGAACATATCGATGGTCATCTGTGAAATAGATATTCCATAGCGATTAACCAAACCGTGATGTACAAGGATATTGGAACACTTAACAAGAACACAATGGTGAACGTAGAGCCAAAATCGCATTGTTAATACCATCACTCGTCATCTGAACGCAAGTGACAGAATAAGTTTTCAACAAGGTGTTGAAGATAATTATGAGGAAGACATTTGTTACATAACTTAATGACAAATGCTTATTAGTTAGTCATGTGTATGTCTAAAATACTTTCATTTAAAAATGTGTAAATTGCAATCAATTTTGACAATGATCTACTATCATGTATACATCACAAATGATTTAACTCAAAGATAAGTTTGATGCCATGATGTAACAATTCAATCGTATATTCAATAGTTGTTTATTTCAAAGTTTATTCACTTCACATCAATTTTCATGAAATCTTATAACTTAGAGTTGTAATGCAATATCTTTTTTTAAATAAACTTCAGATAAAACCGAAGAGACAATGAAGAATGGAGAATCCAGAGTCACAGGCAACACTATACCAGAGAAAGAAAATAAAACAAATATCAAGAATGGAGAATCCCGAGTCACAGGCAACACAATACCGGAGAAAGAAGATAAAACAAATATCAAGAATGGAGAATCCCGAGTCACAGGCAACACTATACCAGAGAAAGAGATAAAACAAATATCAAGAATGGAGAATCCAGAGTAACAGGCAACACTATGCCAGAGAAAGAAGATAAAACAAATATCAAGAATGGAGAATCCCGAGTCACAGGCAACACTATGCCAGAGAAAGAAGATAAAACAAATATCAAGAATGGAGAATTCCGAGTCACAGGCAACACAATACCAGAGAAAGAAGATAAAACAAATATCAAGAATGGAGAATCCAGAGTCACAGGCAACACTATACCAGAGAAAGAAGATAAAACAAATATCAAGAATGGAGAATTCCGAGTCACAGGCAACACAATACCAGAGAAAGAAGATAAAACAAATATCAAGAATGGAGAATCCAGAGTCACAGGCAACACTATACCAGAGAAAGAAGATAAAACAAATATCAAGAATGGAGAATCCAGAGTCACAGGCAACACAATACCAGAGAAAGAAGATAAAACAAATATCAAGAATGGAGAATCCAGAGTAACAGGCAACACAATACTAGAGAAAGAAGATAAAACAAATATTCTAGCACATAAAACCTAAAAGACAAGCCCCTCGCACCTCCCAAATAAAACCGTCGTGAATCCAGGTTCTGGCGAAGAGTAAGCAGATTCTCTTTCTTATACAATTCTGCTTATAGATGCACTGCACCCCAATAAAATAGTTGAACCATTGCTTGTCAGGAGCCAAGCAATAATAAATCCATCACTATTTGTATCTATGTTTTTCCCGGTCCACTTGATTGAAGTTCCAAATGCACAAATACAAGAAAGAGAGTAATAAAAAAAACTAAGAAAAAACGTAGATATCAAATTTAGTGTGCACGATATGTTTCTGGAATAACCTTCATCAGGTGACGCTCAAAATAACCTTCATCAGGTGACGCTCAAAATAACCTTCATCAGGTGACGCTCAAACTAACCTTCATCAGGTGACGCTCAAAATAACCTTCATCAGGTGACGCTCAAAATAACCTTCATCAGGTGACGCTCAAAATAACCTTCATCGGGTGACGCTCAAAATAACCTTCATCAGGTGACGCTCAAAATAACCTTCATCAGGTGACGCTCAAAATAACCTTCATCAGGTGACGCTCAAAATCGAAAGATCGGAAAGACAAATAATTTAAAGTTTTGGGAGCAATAAAACCAAAGAGCCTAAGCAAGATAGCCAAAATCGACTTTTATTAATTTCATTAATAATTATATAAGCAAAAGAACATACGGGCTCATTGTAGTATAATATGACCCCCACATAGAGAGCAGGTCCCTCGGAATGAATGACTGCCGTAAGCGTCATTAAACCACGTTCCAGTTACTCTTTATATTGAATTGTAAATTTAACTAGTGTGATTTTGAAATAATTTCCGGTTTTAAACGTCATAGACTATGAAAATATTAGTCACCATATCACCTTATTGTACGCAATCTCACAGCAGTGGAATGTAATTTAGATGAAATACGTAAATGTTATTTATCATGCACGACTCCAAATATAAATATAGGACATTTAATGTACTAATTTCCATATTTAATACATACATGTAATTAAGTTACATCATACTTATGTAAAACACCTACAAAATCTGATAAATGAAAGATACAGAAATTAAACGGGGGAGTGGATCTATTAATTACAAGAAGAATTGAACTATTCCTCGTACCACATTTTTCCAATAGTCAACTTCCCTTTCATAAGTTGCAATATTCCAGCATCACCAGCGTACGGAATTATACATTTCACAACTCATACGCTATTTTATATATAAAGGCTACGTTGCTCCTAGGTTGAAGTCATCCCTACAAAAATCATAAGATCATCATCACGTACTGGTTTATCGTTACAAAATATCCAATATCTCAAAAGACAATGGATCTTTTGGCATTTACGTGGATCTCTTCTTTTCTCTATCACTGATAAGACATCTATCGGACTGGACTATATGATAAGACATCTATCGGACTGGACTATATGATAAGACATCTATCGGACTGGACTATATGATAAGACATCTATCGGACTGGACTATATGATAAGACATCTATCGGACTGGACTATATGATTAAACTGTATAAGAAGCAGGAACTGCGTACCCTTCGCGATCAACTGAGTTCACCCCGTTTTCTTGTGGGGCCTGTTGCTCATCTATTTAATTTTCTTTCACACTATAGTGATGTTAACCAGTGATTGTATTGTATATATAGATATATCATATAAGAAGAGTTTGAAGATACCAAAGGGAGGTAATCAGAATCCATATATCGAAGAAGAACAGACAACGCAATGCCCAAAAAGAAAAAGTACAAAAGGACAAACAACGATCTACAAAACATAGACATAAAACTAAAGATCGAGTAACACGAACCCCACTAAAAACCGGGGATGAACTCTGGTGCTCCGGAAGGGTTTTTATATGATCACGACCACACCACCCTCTACTGGCCTTGAATGTGTAACGTCAACTTAAATATTTCTCAAGGTTTGTGTTCTGTATACTATCTAAGTCATTTGGTATGAGTGATCGTAGATCAAGGGTTACAATAATTATTGACGTGATGTATAGATCAATGCTTCAATATATAGAGACGTTTTCTTCCCCTGAATATTAATGAACAATTATTTGCATTTTTATAACTTATTAAATTATACGGAAATACTTTAACATGAATTTTCTGCTGTTGATATCTTTTAATGTTCTGTACATATATTATCTTACTTTAACAGATACAAACAGGTTTACCTTATTCGTTTTTGCATGGATGTATCATAGACTTTTATATATCGTTTATTTCTAAACGAACAAAGGGCTCTCTGTGCACAAATTTTCCTTTTTGAGTTTCAGAGGAGGTGAAAAGAATTGAACATAATTTTCGAAGATTTCGACTTTAACAAATTATATAGTATGTTATATATTTTTGTACGGACGAATAAGGAAGAGTAACTGAAGGACAATTCTAACAATATAACATCAAGACAACGGAAATTATTTCCTTAGATATAAAGTAACACCATGCAATGCCACATAATGGTTACATGTATCAATTTGAGAAAATTTGGACTCTCTTTTGATCATCTACCTCATGCTTACGTAATGAGTTTACAAATTATTTGGCTTTCCAATCTTTTGAAGATGAGTGTACCTGAAGGCGATTATTCCAGAAACATATCGTACACACTGAAATTAGATATCTACGTTATAATTACAGGAATTTTTAATGTGATTTCTTGTAATTACATGATTAGAGTAGATACTTGTTTAAAATACCATATTAGTTGGAATATTGCTGACGATTCTTATTTAAAATGAAATAATTTATGCAGTAATTGTCTTTTACATACAAGGAGCATGTCATTCTCTACACACAAGGCACTCAGTCACGTCATTTCTTGAGGGCAAGTTGATTATTTCATCACGACTTCGGAGGGGTTGTACTAGCTGTCGAAAACCTACTTATATCTCCGGATCATCTCGAAGTGGTTCTTGAGATAAATACATTAATTTATGAGAGTAACATCTTTTGTAGATGACAAAATCACCATTTTGGTATTAAATCTTTATCAAGCACACAACAGGCATTCTCAGAAATTCTTATAATTCTTAAAACATCCATACTATTTTCCTTCCTTTGCGCAAGTACGGAAGTCATTTCTGAACATTTTATGTTGTGGCAGTAAGATATATACCACAGTTTTAATATTTTATCTTGATTGAATTGTCGAACAATTAACTAATTATCAGATTTTAATTATATTCAAGAAACATTAATATAAATCATCACATATTGGTTAAATTATCAAATTAATTACTCATGAATTGTAATAAAAGTCAAAATTACACAACCGATGCGTGTTTTTACTTAATTAACATAATCAAAATGATTGCCCCTGTCAATCGTAATAAATTGTGTTAAAAATTATGACAAATTTCAGTACTTAAATTAGTGTTGGATATAACACCAATGGTAAGAAATCGTAAGTATTTTTATTTGAACTTATTTGTAATAACGTTTTAGACATATTGTATTGCTGAGATAAAAATTAAGAAATTATAATTACGTCTGTGATGTAATTTTACATATACACAATTTCTGTGTTGCAATTTACAAAAACTATGCCAGTAATTTCACACATTTTTCAGGAAAAATAGGACTTATAGATACTGTGTCAATCATTCGGAGAAATATGAACTAACTGTTGTTTTTCTCTGCTATGATAATTTCCTTGATTTAATGAGATACAAATCCGACTAAATATTTTACTTCCCCTCGCATGGTAAAAAAAAATGTCATAACATAGTGGTTTATATAAAACATATACTGATTAAATATTTTGTTTAATAGTTGTTTAATGCCATAAAAAAGACACACTCCTCCTTTAACCTTGCCAAAGTCAAAGTTAAAATATTATTGTTCTCTTGTTGTTTGTTTTTTGAATCGTAGAATTTTTTTTTTAATTGTAACTTGATTCTTGATTAATGTCTATTATCACGACTAAGCTCAAAGTATTGATCTCTTCTAAACTATGATAAAGAAAAATAATAAAAACATAGAAATATGATGTAGTATGCACGAGGAGTTTCTACAATAACCTTCATCAGGCAAGCTCAAAGTCAAAAAGATTGGAAAGACAAGTAATTTAAAAGTCGTTGGAAGCAAAAATGATAAAAGGCCTAAACAAGAAAGATACTATATGTTTATGAAGAAGATGAACCTTAATATTGATCAAAATTTCAGTCTTATGAATAATTCAATATATATATACATCTTATAAATCATGTCAATCTGACTACTAGGCGGATGATAAACTCGGGGACTAATAGTCCACCAGCAGAGGTATCGACCCGTAATAGTTATAGAAACAGAGATATATAATTTAGTGCGAGCGAGCGAGGCGGTTATTAGAACAACCATCATCAGATATGCTCAAAATCAACAGCTTTGTGTAATCGGCAGTTTCGTGGATTTTCTGTTGCTCAGCCTTAACTTTCTGCGTAGTGTTTGTAGATAATTGTGTTTCTGTTTATCTCTTTTTCTTTATGCCATTGTATCATGTGCCCCTTTTCGATTGATGGCTTCTTTGGTATCTTCAAACTGTTCTTGAATATGTGAGAATATTTAGTCCATCGGACTATGTCTACAATGATATGTTCGCTTCAATGCGGAGTGACATACTCTCCCTGTATGGATATATATACATACGTCTGAAAATTAAGCCAAACAGTGTTAGAATTAGATTTTAGAGCTGTCAATTTTTTTTTCTTCCCTCGACGGGATTTGAACCCACACCATTGATACACTGCAGCACCATTCGCTTAGCCTTACGTCCAGCGCCCTAGACCACTCGACCACATCCACTCCCTAAAAATGGAGCTTCAATAATCGTAGTGTTACCTTTTCTCGTAAGGAAAATCTAGGGATAGACGTAAGACATGTGTATAAGCGTGTGTAGATGGTACATATATACTTAATATTATAATTTGACAGCAGTCTAACTCAGCAATTTTTAATATAGTGTATAGGATAATGAAGATTTCATTATACAGTCACAGGAAATAAAGTATATTATACAAACGTCTAGAAGCAAGTGACAACCATACAATATATCTGTCCCACTAGATATCAAAGTTATTTGTGATATTAGGTTAATACTAAATATTAAATATACGTCTGAAAATTAAACCAAACAGTGTTAGAATTAGATTTTAGAGCTATCAAATTTTTGTTCTTCCCGCGACGGGATTTGAACTCACACCATTGATACACTGCAGCACCATTCGCTTAGCCTTACGTCCAGCGCCCTAGACCACTCGACCACATCCGCTCCATATATACATAAGCATAATTGATTTGCCTCAATTTTCAGATGAGCCCTGTTAGTCAATTATTGGTACTCCTTCAAGTGTTCCTTGTTTCATATATCCAAGGTAAGTAACAAAATACACTCAGGACAACATGAGTTAGTGATTGTTGCTTAACGGCAACTCAGCAAATTTTCAGCTATATCATGGATAGAACAAGTTAATTTTCAATGAAATGATGATGAGGTCCGCTTTGTACTAGACCAATACGCTTAGTTGGATTTTATTTATAATGCTAGCTCACTGAAACAACAGTCCGCGGATAGACATGTCGCCCCACTCGACACATTATCCTGATTCGGAGTCAACCTGTCTTTGCTCTTTTTGCTTAATGCAGCGTGCCTAGCGATGAACCAACAAACAACACTAATTTTATAATCTTTGGTTTGACCCGATTGGAGCTCGAATCACGATCTACCACACTCGAGGCGAGCACGCTAACCATTACATCACCGATGCGGTAATACAGCATAGCATATCAAAGAATGAAAAAAGGTCAATAGAAAATTTGACAAAATAAAACAACACAATATATTTTTTTGAATATACACACAATAACAAAATAGCTCAAATGTTGGACATTGACGGTATATCGTATGAATACGTAGAGTAGAAATTCCTTCAAAGTTCTGGTCATTTTCTGGAACAACGTAACTCGTCTTCTACAACCTATACGCTAAACATAATTCAGTCGTCCTACATTCCAAAAATCTCGGTGGACGCCATTGATAGAAAAACGAATTGTGTTACTACATACTTGTATCATGAATTACGACTTTAAAATGAGACTTATGTGGTGACCATTACTTACTGAATAAACTTACTGAATATCATTTTTATTTTTTGCCTATTGAATGTCTGTATATTGAAAATATGTTCCAATAAGACATATTATATTTCAATAAATTTGGGTCGTCGTAATATCAATCAAATCTTGATGGGTTGTTTACCTAATGTTAATCAATCATTCAATCTCTATATTTAACCATACATATACAACCACAAGCATACCAATACTACACACAAAGTTGTGTCAAGGTTCGGGGTCGTTGTGGCCACGATGTCATTGTAGTTTAAAAAAAATCTAAAACCCATGAGGTACTTGAAATATTGTTGAAAGTGACGTTAAACTCTCCCGTAATCCAACCAACAATCGTATAGGTATAGGAAAAGGGATAATTTTACGTACAAATCACAAAACATTGCAACAAAGTAAGGAAGCATTATCGGTGTGAATCATTTTCCCGTTAGAACGCCAAATAATCATGTTTGTAAATAAATTTTCTCTCAATGTTTTAGGTGCAGATATTCTAAGAGTATGTTATTTCAGTGGCGGTTCAATTTACAGAGACGGCCATGAACATGCAATGAAAATCAAAGACATAGATCCATTTCTGTGTACCCACATGATCTATGCATCTGCTGCTTTGAATGATGATGGTAGTGGCGTAAAGTTACCTGATGGTTATGAAGATTTCCAGCAGTATGTATTGTATATGTTTTTGGCTTTGTACAATTGTATACACACGTATTTAATAAATTTCGTTTACTAAGACTGAGTTTTCATAAGAAGAGGTTAAAGATACAAAAAGGAATAATAAGAAGCCGTGATTCGAAGACGTAATAAAATGAAAAACGAAAAATACCACACTGTCGGAACAACCGAAAAATCGTATTAGATACAAAATCGATATGCTTAGCACACATATACAGAAGGACAGACGATACAATGACCAAGAAGAAATTTACAGTACTATTTGCAATTTTAGGAATTGTATTATGGTCAAATATTTGAAAAGTTCCCATAGATCTAAAATGAAAAGTACTATGTATAAACTTGTTCAAATTATAGATACGCACTCATGTTCTTTGGAAATGTTAACGAATCTTTGGGTCATTACACTGTTCATATATCATAACCAGGCCCGGATTTAGACCTAGTGGGGCCCCTGGGCTAATCTATGTTTGGGCCCCTATGACTTTGCGTATGTAATTGTCAACTGTTTAGATGTCTAATATCAATCATATCATTGTGCATGTCAAAACTAATAAGCATATTTGGCTGCCTCAGCCAAAATAACAAGACTGTATCACCCTATTAAATTGCAACATGGCATATATTGGGGTCCCCAAAATATTGGACCATGTATATATGTCCGGTCCTGATTAAAAGGAATGGAACGTATCAAATAATAACAACTGTAACATGACATTACTATTATGCTTAAAGATATAGAGACTTGACAGATCTGATGTGGATAAACGAGGACCTAAAATGTATGCTGTCCATTGGTGGATGGGAACTTGGAAGTCGAAGTTGGACTACGTTGGTCTCGTCTCGCAAAAATATGGAAGCCTTCGCATTAGAAGTTATTCGCTATTTGAGAATGCACAACTTTGATGGTTTAGATGTCAATTGGGAATACCCTGCTACAAGAGGAAGTCCACCTGAAGATAAACATAACTTTGCTGAGTTGTTAGAGGTAAGGAGGTAATCAAATATATAATGTATTGATTGGCTGTTATTTCAGAATGTGATGATAAATGGTCGGAACAAGGTTCGGAGTGACGAAACAATCAAAATGTTATACATTGTATATCATACCAAGCTTTGTCATGTAATAGGAAAATAAAAAGACATTCTACAATCAACACTCAAATAAACTACCATCATACTAAATCATTTAATTATACCATCGTCTCATCTCTCACGCAAACACTCAAATAAACTACCATCATACTAAATCATTTAATTATACCATCGTCTCATCTCTCAAAAAGCAATATGGTTTACTTTGTCTCTAAGTCATAATGGCCTAACACTAGTCTAACTTTTGCTTCAATAAAATTTGGACGATCGTTATAAGATAATTAATTATTCAAGTTATTACAGAAATACTCAGTTCACATGATTCTACATTGGTGCAGCAAGCTGTAAGGATCTAATGAATGTTCGGCTAAAATACAGGGATAACAAAGCGAATATAGAGGAATCAAATACAGTTCGGGATACACACGGGGGAGGGGGGTTATGGTGTTTAATGCCACTATCAACATTATTTCAGTTATATCGTGGTAGTTCGTTTTATTGGTGGAGGAAAACGGAATAACCGGAGAAAACCACTTACCTGCCACAACATACTAACAAACTTTATATCATAATGAGCGGGGTTCGAATTAACAATGTTAGTGGTGATAGCCAATGAGTGTATAGGTTGTTGTAAATCCAACAGCCATACGATCATAACCATAACGGGATCAAAGTTTTTGAAGTGAATTTCAGAACAAATAAAAGTACATAAAAATGTATCATCATCTGTATTTTGTCTGGAGAAAAAAATGATTTAAAAGGTAAGGTAATGAGTAAGGAAATATTCAGCTGATGCCTGAAATAAATTATGATTGACGTTTTTAGGTTTTACAACACTATTTTGAGATAGAAGAGGAGCCAGACAACAAGGCAACATTAATTTTGTCAGTCTGTGTTGATCCAACTCAGGAGATGATTGACAGGTCATATGATATCCAGAGAATGTCAACGTGAGCAACTTATTTATAACATATACTTGTTCAATAAACTAATAAACGTTGGAGAATACCGAAACGGCAAATAAAAAGGGAAATCCAGTAAAACTGACAACACAGGGCACATGACGAAGAAAAACAAAACAAAAACAAAACACAACATGTGTTGAAAACCTCTATACGTAAACAAACACAAATAACGTAAATAATGCATGAACCATCCTACAAACAACATTAAGCAATGATGGTCAACAACTTCTAATAGCATAACAACCAAAACAAACAACCAGCTCTTGCCTGAAACCATCGAACACAAACCTCCCCCCCCCAAAAAAAACCCCCAACCCCAACACGAAATATGGCGTTGGAAATGCAGGTCCTGGCTTGGGACAAGCACATCATTTAATTTAAAGATTTATTCTAATGTTTGTTCTTGTTATATATGTATTTGTCTATCAAGTCCTGGACAATTGTAATTGGTAATTAATATCGGGATATACAATCTTTGTATTTCTGATGCGCATGTCTGTATATACTTTCCTAAGTGGTGTTAAACCCTAAAAGATTTGGAAAACCAGACATAGCTATCTCACATTGAAGAACGACAACAAAACTGAAATACTCATCTATATCTGAAAGAGATAAACTTAAGATGTCAGGCCGGTATCCACAATTATTCAAAAGGGAAGGGGATCGATAAACTCTTGATGTGACATGATGTCAAATTCTGGACATTTATAGCCGTAGTTCAACAGAAATCAATATTTTGATTCATAATTCAATAAAATTTCTACATTAATTGTCACAATTCAACAAAAATCTGGAACCCCATGACCATCTACCTACGGGTGTGGATATAGGTATATTGGTATCAAGTATTTACTTGATAGCCTTCAGTGATTTCACAAATTTACATTTTTATATTTTTTATCATTTAATACATTGCAATAATTATAATAATATTCTTTTGTAAAATTAACACCAGCCTATAATACACATGTTTCTTAAACACAAGCTCTATATTTGCATGAAAATCTATTGATCACTGTTAATTTTTACACAAATGTAGCATTCGTTTTACATTTCTTAATTAACATCAACTGGCTATCATATTCAAGTTTCCTTTAATGATATGTGTACTAGTGTATACAGTAGAATCCTTTTTTTTAACCTCGAGTTGATTTATAAACTATTTCAGGGCTGTGGACTTCATCAATCTAAAATTATATGACTTCTATGGTCATTGGGACGATCCAATACGAGCATATCCACACAGTGCTTTAACTGGTGAAAATGGTCTGAAAAATGTGGTAAGTAATATATAAATTGATCATACAGACACATGCACGGGACAATCGGCAAACCTCGGGTGAGTCCGCTTCGCTTCCTCAATACCTCGGCTGTAATACGGTATTTGATATGCGTCTACGCGTCACATTTCTTCGCCGGAAGACCGTATCACTTCAATCAAACATTGCGCACCGCGAATAAGTTTTAAAATGGCGACAATAGATGAGTTTGTTTTGAAAAATATTGGTCTTTGATGAAGGTATGGAATCAGCCGACATTGCGACGAATGAAAATATATTATTATTGGACGAATATTCGAAAGTGAAATTATGTTAATACCTCCTTCATTGAAGATTTCCGAAGGTAGTTATAATGGGAGCTATCGTAATACGGACGAGGTATGATGAAGGTACGGAATCAGCCGAAGTTGCGACGAGTGATGCACGGGATACGTTAGGCAATCCACGGTAGTTATCTGCACGGGATACGTTAGGCAATGCATTGTAGTTAACATTGTTACTATGTCTCATGTAAGAAAAATTTCAAGATATCAAAAAGGGTTCATCAGAAGCTGTAAATCGAAGGACAGACAAGGTAACAACCAAAAGAAAAATACAAAAGACAAACAATAATCTACAGAACGCTACACTGAAAAATAAAGATTGAGCAATGCAAACGCCACAAAAATCCGGGATGATCCCGGGTGCTCGGGAAGTCTAAGTAATTCCCGTTCCTTTAGTGTGACACCCTTCGTGTTTCTCTTCTGAAAGTCACGAAAGGGGAAACGAGGACGGGTAGCTGAGTACGACAAACAGAACATTTCATTTCACGGATAAAAATGATTATATTTATATTGAGCAATAAACAAGAAATATGTCTCTTCAGTATATCATTCCAATTACATAAGGCCACTTTGAACAATAGGATCAGTCCCAGATCAGTTTACTATACAGCTACTTCGGTTCTGTTGTCCATTTGTTGTTTATTTCTGTATGGTCTTCATATTATTTACAAATGTCACTGTAGAATATGTCTAATGGTGATACTCTGCTTTTAAGACAGATATTTATTTTGTTGTTTATACAGACAGTAAGTCGCTTGATTTATAAAGAATAATATACAGTCGTTATTTTTTTAGCCGTGTCAAAGTTTTAATATTTAATAAAAATAATTTAATAGTTCATTATTTTATGCTGATGAATCAACTGAATATTATTGTCATTTATATCTGTTGTCAATACAATTCAATATGGATGGGTGTGTCCTAATAGGTTAACTAATGACACACCATGTTGTTTTCTTTATGTAAAGTAAGATTCAACAGATTTTACAAGGTCATTGGTTTATGTTGACAAAATAATGAGTTAAAATGATAAATAAGAAAATACAGGTTTTTTAGGTTTAGGTTTATGGTGTTTAACGCCACTTTCAACAATATTTCAGCTATATTGTGGCGGTCAGTTTTATTTGTGGAGGATAGCGGAGTACCCGGAGAAAACCAACGACTTGGCGCAAGTCACTGACAAACTGTATCATAAAATGTTGTATCGAATACACCCCGCTATGAAAGAGGTTCGAACTCACAACTTTAGTGGTGATAGGCACTGATCGCACAGATAGTTGTAAATCTAACTACCATACGAGATCATGACCACGCCCACCCCGAAGAAAATACAAGATGAAAAGTAACTGAACACTGAACACTCACTTTGGCTCACTTTTCTCCATTCATGATTGACATGGGTCAATGTGATTTTGCATTGTGTCGCATTTGTAGTTTAATAACATAATCTTCAACTTGTTAAAGGGTGTCAGTATTTGGTAGGTGTGTTATTAGCTTTCTTGCATCTGTAAATGACGTTCGAGGGTTCGATCTCGAGGTTGGTGAAACAAAGCACAATAACATTGGAAAATACTGCTTCCCTGTCAATTAAGAGAAAGACTGAATGGCTCGGAGTCAGGGTAATGTGTCCGGGTGATGCGAAATGTCTACCTGAAGACTGTTGGTTTAATGGGCTCGTAATATAAGCATCGACTTGAGCGCAATGCAGTCAGCATCATAATATCATCATGAAAGTATTTTTTCTTAGCTGACAAGTGTTTCGTGACATTTACACAACTATCACTCACATATTATGGAAAGAAAACTTAATGTATTGCCTATCCTTCGGAGCACATGGGTTCACCCCTGTTTTCTTTTTGGCGTGGTCCGTCTTGCTCATCTTTTTAGTTTCTGTGTTGTGTTATGTTTTAATGTTTCGTTTGTTTTCGCCCTGTGTCTTCTTTGCCCAATGTTGCCAGTGTGTCTGGATTGTCCTTTCTTGATTGCTCTTTTGGTTTTTTCTAACACTTATTTTTTCATAGTAAATTTACATCCTGAATAATTTAATTTGTATGCTTAATAAAGAGAAAACCAAAAACTACCACACTTTCAGAATAGTTCCAAAATTCAATTAGAAAAATCGTAGCAAGTGATACCCTTAACAGACATACACATGACGCTCACATTCCAGGCTTGATACAGGCTCGTCAATAATAGTGGCGGGGTTAAACCAGTTTTGTACCCAAACCTCTCATTTTGAAATGAACCAAATCCTCAAAGCTACATGACTTTGTATCGACAACACATACATTTATTCTTTCAGAATTCTTTAGTAAAGAACTGGGTTAAGCAAGGTGCTCCTAAGTATAAATTAGTACTCGGAGTACCATTATACGGGAGATCTTACAGATTACAAGACAAGAATTTCACTGCTCCAGGATCTCTGGCTGTTGGTCCAGGTTCTGATAATGGTGATGGTTATCCAATCAGAAATGTATGTATTAAGGTGAAAACGAGGTCAAGATAAATAAAATAGACGAATTGAGATAGAAACGAGGTCAAAATAAAAAGATATAAGAATTGAGATGAAAACGAGGTCAAAGTAAATGAAATAGACAAATTGAGATGAAAACGAGGTCAAAATAAAAGAGCATTTTTATTGAGTTGAAACGAGGTCAACATAAAAAAACCATATAAATTATGTCAGAACTAATTATATTTTTAAGCAAAATATATGGTACTTATTAAGTGCATATACATTTATTGAGTGACAAAACTGACAAGTGCAATTGATGAATAATTTCTGTCATTTGTATAATTAAAAAAGCTATTAGAAAAACCTGACAATTTTTATTATTTTGATTTCTACCATATTATATAGCAAATGGGATAAGATGTCAAAAGACATCCAATCAGGGGGTTTTCTATTTGATATTCAAATATTTTGTTAGCACATTTATACAGAATGACAAGAAATACGACTAATTTGAATTGCAAAATGTAACAGTTTCAAAGGTAAATAGTGCATCAAAACTATGACGTTATATGGCAGCCATTATTTTATTATAGGACTCCATCGAGAAAGGTCAATGGCCGTATGACATTAAATGCATTATGAATATACGAAAGGAACAAATACGAACTCATACGAAATTGAAAATAAAAGGCACAAAACCAAAAGAACTAGTTATCAAATAATGAAACGGATTAATATAAGAGTTACGCTTGTTTCTGAATCCTATGTTATATTGTATTGTGAAAAAAAATGTAATATGTAATTCATCAATAAAAATATGTTTAAATCAAATAATGTGTTTACAAAAAGAAATATAGGTCAGTTAAAAAAAACCCCTATATTAATTGCATAGAACAAAATCTTACATAAACGAATGTCAAATTAAAACATCTATCTGGCAAATAGAACAATAATTAAATTCCCTTTTTTGCTTTAGCTTTGTCACCTGATAAAAAATGGCGGTTTGGTCGAACAAATGTACGGACGTGTTCCATATATAGTAGATGACGATGAATGGATTAGTCACGATAATCCAGCTAGTATTTTAGAAAAGGTGAGTCGTAACTGTTCAAGAAAATTAAGGAGATACCAAAGGGGGATTCAGAATCCGCAAATCTAAGAAAGACAGACAACCCAATGACCAAAAGAAAAAGGGAAAAAAGAAGGAACAATGATCTACAAAACACTACACAGAAAACTAAGGATTGAACATCACGAATCCCACTAAAAAGTTGAAGGTGAACTCAGGTGCTCTGGAAGTTTCTGTAGTTCCTGTTCCACTAGGAGCCACATTCGTGGTATTATTGTTACAAACCTGGCGATAAGTCATATGAATGAAGAAAGGACCGGATTGTGATTACGACAAACGGAACATATCCGTGGTAATTTTTGACACCGATATTCCGTAATGCTTAACCAACCTTGGAGGAAATATTCAATTTGAGAGAACAATGTTTTACGGCAATTGTGAGGTAATGCATATTCTAAACATGAGAAAAAAACCTTGATGACATAAATAATATATGGAAAAAAAAGGTCTGTAAATTTAGTACATTTTATATATGTAAAGTTGAGCCTTTGTCACAGAACGTAAAATATTTCATATGCATACTGAGCGAAAAGCTCCACAAATAGTAATATTCTAATATAGTAAGAACCTCGTTTTGATATATTTGGTCTCCATTATTGTAGATACTTTATACTTTCAGGCTGACTTAGTTTGGAATAATAACTTAGGTGGTATATTTGTATGGACCATCGATATGGATGATTTCTCTGGTTCTTGTGGTATGAAATATCCCATGATGAATGCCGTACTCCATGGCTTACACGCATATCATGATTATTTAATAGAGAAAAATGAAGTTATGTTGTTCTTAGCAGAGCAAAGAAGGCTTGAAAAAGAAAGACTTGCAAAAGTAGCAATCGAAAAACGGAAAGCCGGGCATACGTTAAATCAATTGCGTCCACCAAAAACATCCGTTGCAGCAACGACACCATCATTTCATTGGTGATAAAATCTTCAATACACAGGTTTGATATATTCAAACTAAGAATTTCGTTAATACTACATAATTATGTTCATCTAAAAAATACAAATCTAAGAGAGCAATTATACTTGTTTATATTTCAAAACTTTTTGATTGAAATGCCTGTACCTGTATCGAATTTGCTTCTTTCTAGGATTATTGCTAATGAATTTTGGAACAGTTCCGACAATAGCATTTTTTGTTTTTCATTTTATTAGAGATTGTGTAATGTTATTTGGTATATTCAATCAAGGTTCATTGAAAAAAAACCAAGGGTTGGAGGGAGGATGGGGTGAGGCCTCGAGTTTGTGATATTTGTAGTTGCTACAATAAACTTTTATACATAGGCAAAACGCCCCTCATAGAGCTTTGTCCTTTTACCCTGAACATGTTTACAGTCCATTTAGTTTAGCAGTTTGGTAGAAGAAGATTAAAATGTGAGAAAGTTAACCATGGATGCTAATTGATTGTAAACAAAGATTCACTTGGCCCTTGATTAACTTGAATTAACGAATTACTCTTATGTAAACGAATATCACTGCTTGCGAGGCTTACATATATCTAATTGTTATTATGCTATAGAAACGAGTAGCACATACTCCTAATCAACGTATGGGTAAGAAGAATTCCATCGGCGATATAATGATTAGCGTGCTAGCCTCGTGTGCAGTAGATCGTGGAATCAGGTTAAATCAAAGACTATGTAATTGGTATTAAGAAGTAAAATAAAACCAGGGTTTTCAACATTTGACACTATACATCTGTTGATTACAGCACTTTCCTCCACCTGTTGACAATATTATACAGTCTCTGAGTCTGTAGCAATGTTTCAAAAGAGATGATTTCAATTTTCTCATTGTGAACTTTCCATTTATATGTAGCAACATTCCAGCAGTACCTGCATATGGAGTATATATCTCTCAGATGATACGATATTGTAGAGCTTGTGGTTCCTATCAGGATTTCCTTGATAGAGGGTTGCTGCTAACAAAGAAGCTACTGAACCAAGGTTCCTTTTGGTAAAGTTGAAGTCATCACTTCGGAAATTTGATTGTCACCACCATGACTTGGTTGACCATTATGGAATATCTGTGTCACGGATATGTTCCACTTGTCGTAAATACTTCCCGGTCCTTTCCTCATTCACGACTTATCACCGGATTTGTAACTAGATTAACACGACGGGTGCCACCAGTGGAGCAGGAACTGCCTACCCTTCCAGAGCACCTGAGTTCACCCCCGGTTGTTAGTGGGGTTCGTGTTACTCGATCTTTAGTGTTATATATATGTTTTGTAGATCGTTGTTTGTCCTTTTGTACTTTTTCTTTGACCATTGTGTTGTCTTCTTCTTCGATATACGGATTCTAATTGCCCCTTTGGTATCTTCAAACTCTTCTTTCACATGACAACAAAATGACTCGTGCTGTACTAGCTATACACAGCTCAAAGGAACCACCGTCATCGTGATCGTATGGTAGTTGGATTTACAACTACTATGAAGTCAGTGTCTATCATCACTAACGTTGTGAGTTCGAATTCTGCTCATGGCGAGGTGTATTCGATGCAACGCTATGTGTTATTATCTGTTAGCGACTGGTGGCAGGTCGATGGTTTTCACCGGATATTCTGGTTTGCTTCCACCATTAAAACTGACCACCACGATATAGCTAAAATATTGTTTAAAGTGTCGCTATACATCATAACTATAACCCCCACAATTCAAGGAAAGGGAGATAAATCTTTCATTTTAATGATAAAATTAATCTATAAAATAATAAAAACAAACCACACACATATTGAGGGTTTAGGGATATGGTGTTTAACTAATTCGTGTTTCATAATTGCAATACATATTTTTACTCTTGTTTTTGGTTATATTGCTAAACCATTACTATTGGATTATAGTTTTTGCTTTGTCACATATTGTTGTTAGCACATTTTATGAGGCTTTATTAGTGAAAAATAATATCAAACACATCGTGAGAAACTGATAAGCATGTATATGAATTATAGCTTTTAATAAAAAATAATCCATTTGTACTCAAAATGTTTACCTAAATTAATGAATTCAGACGCATGTATTTACATATTAATTCCACATGTACAAGAACACAGAGCTGAATATGGTTTGGTCTAACCCATCTCTGAAAGCTACAATAAAGAAATAAATGACCTAGATTCAACGCTATCATCGTTTTACATAATCAAGGTGTCCTATAGATTATTCGCCATGAACCCAACAAATGGCATACATACTACTGATCACGACATCAATGCACTCTGTACTGTATATAGAACAAACCCAGAAGTGTAGTACATGTCTTATCTGTATTTACTACATGTTACACTCAATATATATAATTACATTATATGTTCATTATATTAAGAGAGTCCCATGTGATTGGTCATAAGTTTCACACGTGTTTTCAGAATTGAAACATCGCCAAGTCAATGAGGAGCATCCAACAACGCACACTTCCGGAATATTTAAACAATTAATAATAATTCCAATTGTTTGAATTAATGTAAAAATATGATTATCAGAATTGAATGCACACATTACAGTTTTATAGGGTTGTAAAAGCGTTATCAGTAGTACATTGTTTATATGAAGGACTACCACGCTTGATACAAAATGTACTTAAGTCAACGCTTTTATAATTATAAAATGTTACATTCAATTCTTATATTAACTTTGAATATACCCTGTTTTAAGTTCAATATTTTACAAAATATCAAGATCATGGCTGTTAGTTTTACATTATTATATAATTGAATGGTAAGAATAAAGAGAAAGTTATTAAGTTATGGTCGACATTATCAACACGAAATATCAATATAGTCCGACACAAGACAGGCGAATGTAAATTGATGATGGAAATATTGGTCATTGCCTGCGATTAATGGAATTACAACCCTTCATACTAAACGGTCACCCTTCATACAAACATTATGAAATTAATCGAATGCTAGGGGAGATGATAGACCCAGATCTGAAGACATTTCTGCTCACTAAGTAAAGAGATGACACAAGTACAATATTACAACATGAACGCCAATAGTGAAATCAAGTACTTAGAAAGGCTAACGCCACAGGTCGTAGACCTTTTATGTTCAATGATTTGAGGTGAGAGGTGATTGCTCGCTTTGTGGATATTGGTGGAATTGTTGATCATCACTGTTTAAGCTATCCTTGGATAACTGTCCTATAAATGACACGAATCGGTGATTCTTAAAGAGCAAACGAAACAAAGAGTATACCAATTCAGAAGTTTATAGACAAGCTAGTCCTTTCTAAAACAATATCGAACAGATCAGGGTTTAAAGAACGTATCAATTTTCGTGGAAGGTGGAACTGTTGTTATTGAAGTTTCAAGAAGGTAGAATACAATACATGTCTTACTGCATAGAACAACAGAAATCACATGCCCCGGTACTGTAAATTTCATTTTTTTAATATGTTATTTAGTTGTAGGATAGACCTGTTGGTTTTGCCATCAAATGATCTATATTCGCTATGAACAAAAACTATTGATAGAAAATAATTTTGTGAAATCGAATTTCCATAGGCACAACAAGGTTAGACGTGTCATTCTTCAATTTCATACCTGTAGCTTGTGTAGAAATGTCAGACCTCCTATTCTTGTCTGTTAAGTTTTCGTAATATTCTTAATTACCATCATGATTAAATGTCTGCATGACAATTTCCGTCAACTTCCTTTCGACTTTCATTAAAGACGGAAATTAGCAATATTTTTGATGTTTTGGTCATAGAAGATATTCTCTTTCTGCTACCACTGGATAACCATATTTCTTCACACTCGATAGTTAAATTGTCTTGAATTTTGAAACTTTAACTATTTCGAGTGGAGAAATATCCACTGGTAGCAGCAAAATAATCTATAGATGAACAATATCCCAGCATAAACAAGGATAATGATTATATTAACATTCTATCAGATTGCTGCAAGTTCAATTATATTTGAATAGAGGGGAAAAGGGGGCATGGTGTGTTTTTTGGTGGAGGAAACCGGAGTACCCGAAGAAAACCACCGACCAGCTGCAAGTCACTCACAAACTTTATCACATAAAGTTGTATCGGGTACATCTCGCAGAAGGACTTCATAATGAATCTTACAGCCAGTAAATGTTATCAGTGTTTATGAACACCACAGTCTTCGAGTGTTTGTTTACCTTAATAACGAAATTTAGATTCGATAAGTCTGGTTATTGGTGTTTATGATCACTTTCAGTAATTTGTCAACTATTTCCTGATTATCAGATTTTATATAGAGAGAATGTCCTTACAATAGTTAAATCGTCATCGATAGGTCTCTGGAAACTTTAAGGTATTAGATGAACAGGGGAGAAATCACGATCATTAAGATCCAAACCATTATCACAAATATGAACAAACCTGAGCAAGTATGAAATATAAACGGTTTTAATTAATTTGGCCTTTCAATCTTTCGATTTTCAGCCTATCCGATGAAGGTTATTCCAGAAACACGTCGTGCGCATTAAATTTGATATTTATGTTATTATTAGAATAACGCCTTTCAGAAAAAAAAAACAAAAAAACAAAACAAAGCAAAAACAAAAACAAAACAAAGCAAACAAACAACGAAAAACAAAACAAAAACTTTTTATTACATGAAATACATATTGAGAGAGGAAATACCTCTAAACTTGCACGATTCACTGGTATTGTTACTTTTCTGTAGAATAAGAACTGAAGGGTGTTAGAGAGAAAACTATTATTGTCAGATAATACATAGTAGAGGTATATCCAGTTATTGTTGCTGATGACAACGATGTTTTTTTAAATGTTATTTTGAAGATTTGATTAAATTGGGATTCGTAGAAACAGGGCAAACACAACCACAACATAAGTATATATATATATATATATATATATATATTATCCTAATTCCTATATTTGGTTGACAAAAAATGTATGCGAAAGCATAAATTTGTAAATAGACTGTCAGCATAGATCTGTAGAGTGATCATTTAATTCAAAACGAAGAAAGGAATGTTTGGTGAATCAGACGGACAATCATGAGTTCTAGTACTCCTAGTCATGTAATTTTAAATCCGAGGGCAAGGCCAAGTCTGAATTATTAACCCTAGCACGGGTTTATGTATGCTTAAAGAAATGTCATTTACATGGTTAATAACTATGATACACCATATCGAATATGAAAGTGACCAGTGAGGAATTGACCATTAAGAAATTGAAAGTGATAAATCCTTGACTTAATGGGACCAGATAAAGTATTACAGTGGACATATAGATAAGTGTAGGTGTCAAACGTGTAGTCGTACATTTCCACTACGGTAAGAACAAACATCGCATGGAATAGCAAACAAGGTACACTTTATTTCAGAAATTCTTTGTAAGATAACTACATTTCCATCAAATGATGCTTAATGACGACATTTATGTTAATGTTTGGTTTAGGTTTATGGTGCTTAACGCCACTTTCAACAATATTTCAGTTATATCGTGGCGGTCAGTTTCATTGGTGGAAGAAACCGGAGTAACCGGAGAAAACCACCGACCTGTCGCAAGTCACTGACAAATTATCATATAACGTTGCATCAAGTACAACTCGCAATGAACGGGGTTCGAACTCATAGCTTCAGTGGTGATAGACACTGATTGCACAGGTAGTTGCATAGCAAACTACAATGCGATCACGACCACGAAGTCCCCTGCAAAATAACTGAATTTGCATCAAATTTTGGTTCTGGTTAAAGTTGACATCAATGTTAGAATACACCCTGTCCTGGATATATACTATTCAATTTTTAGTGTTATTTATTTACACTCTTTACCTAAAGGTGTTTTAAAATCAAATAAAAGCATTAAAATCTGATGATATTTTTAATGTTGTAAAACAACTCCCTTCTCATGCAGTTTTATGTAGATTGATAAAGGATTTTCTACATAATTCAAATCATTTGTGCTAAATTTGTAAGTTGATAAAACTGAGATGAAGGTTGTTTTCTCAGTAAAGGTCAGCCATATTCGGAAATCAAAGTAAACATAACAGTTAACTTTAGCATCAATTTGGCATGTTCATTAAGACTGTATCCACATAACTCTTGTATTACAACTGTTCAATTAATACAGAATATTGCAGTGCAAAAGCGGTAGAAATGGGGTTTAATATAAAGATGACAAGAACAAAATAAATTGCACATACTGCACATTTACAAAAAATTCAATTACGGCATACAATCTAATGAAATAAACCAAGTATTTTTCACCAAAGTTATGTTCTATTCTTTGCTATGATCAAGTAAAAAGAATAAACACAAAATACAGCACCATAAGAACACAAAATACAGCACCATTAGAACACAAAATACAGTACCATTAGAACACAACATACAGCACCATAAGAACACAAAATACAGTACCATAAGAACACAAAATACAGCACCATAAGAACACAAAATACAGTACCATAAGAACACAAAATACAGCACCATAAGAACACAAAATACAGCACCATCAGAACACAAAATACAGCACCATAAGAACACAAAATACAGTACCATAAGAACACAAAATACAGCACCATAAGAACACAAAATACAGCACCATAAGAACACAAAATACAGTACCATAAGAACACAAAATACAGTACCATAAGAACACAAATTACAGTACCATAAGAGCACAAAATACAGTACCATAAGAACACTTACAAGAACCAATAGAACAATTGTAAAAAGAGAGAAGATACCACCACACACATAACAGACCGCTAACTTTCACGACCTGGTACAGTGATTAAAGAGAGAAGATACCAGCACACATACAACATACCGCTAACTTTCGCGACCTGGTAGAGCGATTAAAGAGTGATTGGGGTTAAATAATTTTATATGCCCTTACATCCCCTATTAGATAAATGATGCGGTCATGATACAAAAAGCTAATTTAGGATCATAACACGTTCCCTCTAAGATAGTCAATTATTTTAGAATTTTACAACATTAAGCATACAGTTCCAAATATATAATTTAGTAATGAAAAATACACTGGCATTAAGCTATCAAAGTTATGAAAAGAAAGTTAAAATAGTGATGGCCAACAATTCATCAATATTAGGAAACGAACAATTACCTCTCGCCCTAACTCACTAAGCAAACAAGAAATTATTGGTCTTCGTGTGAGACCAGAATGAACTTGCTAAAATCAAATACTCAACATAGTATAGTAATATAATAAGGAATGACATATAAATGTTCTGACTTAATTGCTAGTTGTACCGGCAGATTGTCTATGTTTGATAAAGGAAATCTGCTAAATCATAGCCTTTACGAATAAGATTTTTCAAATATTTTACAAGTTTAGTTATCTCAGGTTTGAACTTTTTAGCTTAGACTGATTAACCAGGGAAAGTCATCATAATATTTAAAAATACATAATATTTTATATCATAAAATAGTTCAGGTTTCAAACGTTGATAATTTTGTGCATACATTAAAATAAAGGACAGTTCTTTTGCGAATCATATTCACCGATTCGGGTGTTTAACTCTTGTAAGAAGAGACTATATACAGTGCATGGCCAAAAGTGAGTCATCAAAATGGCCGACGAAAATAAAAAATAAAATGATGATACCCATTTCCTTTATTTTTCCTAAAATTTGAAATTAGCAAGGCGATGAATTTTATATATTAATACAGTAACATTTAATGACGTCACGGTGGACATTGACCTCTCTGTTTATGAAAAATCGTCTGCTGAAACAATGGCCTGAAAACTTAAACAAATGTCAACACCGCAGAAAGAAGTTGCTATATCTTTGTTTGAGGATGAAGTAAGCCAGCGCCGAATTGCAGATATATCAGGAGTAAGTCAAATCAGGTGTGTCAAAATTTTTTGAAGCGATTCAATCAGCGAGAAAGTTGTGAAAATGAACGACAAAGTGGTCGACCAAGAAAAACTGATGACCGCAGTGACAGAAAGATTTTGCGTTGTGTGAAAACGGACAGACGACAAAGTTTGACGGAAATTACGAACAAAGTGAATAATGTTTTGCCAAACACGATTTCTACAAGGACTGTTCGTAGACGATTACGATTCCATGGGTTCACAAGGAGAAAAATTCGTAAGACCCTCACCATTCGGACTGAGAACAGACCTCGTCGCGTACATTGGTGTAAGTCAAAGCATAAATGGACTTTAAATAGGGACTGGAAAAGAGTTATATTTAGCAATGAAACACAGGTGGTGGTTGATTCAAACAAGCGTGTTTATGTGTGGAGACGACCTGATGAAGTTTGGCGACCTGAATGTCTCGGACTTCGTGGCCACTGTAAATTTTCTGCTATGTTCTGGGGTTGTATAACTTATCAAGTTGAGGGCAATATTAACTCAAGGAAGTATATTAATATTTTACACACATATGTATGGCCTGTAATTGCTCGCGATTTCCCAACTGATGAGTATCTGTTCCAAGATGACAATGCCCCCGTACATGCTTCTAGGAAGACAACGCGGTGGAAACAGGAAAACAATATTAAATGTATGACATGGCCCTCTCAATCACCGGACCTTAACATAATAGAAGATGTGTGGCGTACCATTAAGATCCGTTTACAAAGCCAGATAATTGACGTCAAAAACAGGACTCCGCTTGTTGCAAAAATGAAAGAAATATGGACCTCACTTCCTCAGCATTACATACGGAGTTTATATGCATCAATTCCGAAAAGACTTTGTCAGGTTATCAGATCAAAAAGGTCACGCAACAAAATATTAGGATATAGTATGTAATGTTTTTTTTATTTATGAAATAGTCCATTGAATCCGTTGACATCACTGGTTAATACATCTGATGTCGGTTATTTTGATGACTCACATTTGGCCATACACTGTACATCTATAATTTCAGGAATATATTACAAATTTAAGCAAACATTTGAAAGTAAATTGATGTCTTGTTAAATTGCATTTAAACTGGTGTACATATTGACTTCACCGTCGTGGTCATGCATGGTAGTATGGTAGTTGGATTTACAACTACCAGTGCAATAAGTGCCTATCATCACTCAAGTTGTGAGTTCGAGCCCCGTTCATGACGACGTGTACTCGATACAACATTATGTGATAAAGTATGTCAGTGATTTGCGACAGGTTGGTGGTTCTCTCCGGGTATTCCGGTTTCCTCCACCAATAAAACTGACCTCCGCGATAAAACTTAAATATGGTTGGAAGTGGCTTTGTTTAAGTTTCAATGCGATTGGTAAAAATTGTTACAAAAGCACTAGGCTGCATCTTGGTTATTTAGCTTACTCAATTTATCTTTCAATAAGGAACTGTACTACATTTGTCGACGTGACCCAGTTTTAAACATATATTGCCTTATCTTTGAATACATCTAGAGTAGTTACATATATACGTTAAAGTGCGCTTAATATGCCCCAGTTACGCATTACATACGAAACGTTGATAGAAGTTTCCTTATAAATACAGTGGAACGTGTACAATCCGCAACCTGAGGGTTTCGACATCCTGTATACTCCGACACATTTCCCTGGTTCCTTGGTGTATCGGATTAGACAGGTTCCAATGTCTTTGTGATCTCAATATCTTAATTAAATAAATATTAAATCCATATGTCATATTTGCATGCACTAGATGTGTCTTAGAATATCATTTACAGGGTTTCTTGGGCCCTATGAATAGGGTGGGGGAGTGGTTGTTTTCGGACCTGTTTAAGTTCATTAAAACAGCAATGTCTTTAGTTTTAGTTGGAATGTATCATGCTTAGGATATGTAGAGTTAGTCTTAGCATTGGGATGTAATTTGGGGGAATTTTCTTTCTCAAGTTCAAGGAATGGGAATTCAATTGTAGTTGGCATTTAGCAGCATTTGATAGGAAGTTTTATTTTGTACCAGTACTCTTTTGGTGCTAAGTTCTGGGACATTAACAGTTAGCAATTATAATACGATATGCAATAGGTCAACAACTCTCCTTTACCTTATCAATGATTCAAGCTGTATGGTTTCCTGTTGCTAGCCCGTCCATCTGTCCGTTAGGCGTAAGCATTTCGCGCTCTAAATATGCTTTGCTTTGACCTGCGAACTTTGCAAGAGTATTAGGATGATGGTTTGAGGGCCTCTATGCGCTTTGCAAATTTTCACTTTTGTCGTTATAGAGCAATGCATTGCTATGAAAAATAGTGGTCGGGGGTCTGTATTCTTTTTGACAATTTGTTTTTTGTCGTTTGAGAGTTATTGTTTATAACTTTATCCCAGGAAAAATAATAATGTTGAAAATATTGATTGATTGACTATTGCTGAACGTCCAGCTAGTAGTATTATAGTTATAGTCAGGACGAGAACAAGTTCAGTTATATATATCATGATTAGGTACGTGCACGTTTTGCAAAATTGGCAGGGTTAAAGTAATCTACAGGCACAAACCTCCCCGGTTAGTGAAATAATGAATATATCAAGAAATGAGGAGATGAAACATTTTCATCAGCAACAATGTTCTTAAAGATCAAATAATGAATTGTTTAATGCATTCAATGTTACTTCAGAAATTTCAATAAGTATACCACATATTGCTTTCTTTTTAAAAGTCAACATGTACTATGGAATATGGAGGGTGGATGTATCGTTAACGATTAACATATCACGCTTTCTGCTTCATATTTATCCACAGTTATATCAAAAAGCTATTAAAGATGTTCATCATTTTTAATGTTAATAACACTACTTATAAAATTAATACTATATATTTTTGCATTATTTCAGTTGCACTTTAACACTTATATTTATTGGTATTTTAAGAACTGACAAGATAGTGGTGCAGAGACTGTTTACCCTTTCGATACACCCACGTTGTTTTGGGGCTCGTGTTTTAATTTTCTGTGTAGTGTTTTGTAGATACTTATTTTTGCCCTTGTTTCTTTTCTGCACTATATTTTATGTCTCTTCAATTTTGGACTTCTGATTATACCTTTGGTGCCTTCAAACTTGTCTTCCCACAGTGAGGATTCTCAATATTTACATTGTATCTACCTTTCAATTCTATTTATAGATTAAGAGCTGATAGAAAGACACGCATTCATTATTTGTACGATAAATAACAGGCTAGAGGAAATGTCTAAGAACATTGATAGGTCGCCTTATATGTATGAAATCATTTCAAATGCCATAAATAAAAGTTTGAAGATACCAAAGGGGCAAACCGAAATCGTATATCGAAGAGGAATATACATTACAATGGCCAAAAGAAAAAAAGTACAAAAGGACAAGCAACGATCGACAAAACATACAAATATAACTAAAGATCGAGTAACACGAACCCCACTAAAAACCGGGGGTGAACTCAGCTGATCCGGAAGGGTAACCAGTTCCTGCTCCACTAGTGGCACCCGTCATGTTAATCTAGTTACAAACCCGGTAATAAGTCGTGAATGAGGAAAGGACCGGGAAGTGTTTACGACAAGTGGAATATATCCGTGGTCATTTGTGACACAGATATTTCATAACGGTCAACCAAGTCATGGTGGCGACCGTAAAATTTTCGAAGTAATTACTTCAACTTTATCAAAAGGAACCCTTGGTTCAGTATCTTCCTTGTTACCCTTTGTTATCATTAGAACCTACATTGTATACATATGTTAACGTATATCTGCGTATATTATTGATTTCAGATGTTTTTCTTTCGGGTAGCTCTAGTGGTACTAGCAACAGTCAGTGTAACAGTAGGTAAGATGTCGTTAGTATAAGTTGAATCATTTAATTTGAGAAATACAATACTTATAGGAATCGTAGCCATGTAAATACTGTGAAACATTCATAATGTGTAAACATAGGGCTAAAATAAACGTAAGAGAAAACCGAAGGGGCAATCATAAACTGGACAATACAAAAAGAACTGGCAACATTGGATACACAGGACGAAGACAAACAAAACAAAAACACAACACAGTAAACGCAATAGATGAGCAACACCAAAAAAATGTGGGTGAACCCAGGTGCTCACGGAGGGTAAGCAGCTATGAAGTTGTTATATAGCAATTGTATACATTTAGTATATTATATATCTAGTGCAAACAAGGAAACAATCGTTAATGCTGTCATATTTTAATATGGAGCTAAAACTGAGTTTATACTCACGATGGTTGTCATTTCACATAGAAATTATAAAAGTGTATTGCAACGGTATTTTCAGCTATCCATTCGTAAATTTGAAATTGTTATTTTCATTTTTTCCAGACAACAGAAAAATTCCAAGATATATGCACACCATCTTGGAAGTCATTTAAGCGGCCCCCTTGGCATTTCAAGATTGGGAAGTAGAATTCCATCTACGCGTACACACACTGAAAAAAAACCAAAATAAAAAAAAACAAGACAAAAACAAAGCAGATAACAAATAATAAACAAACAAACAAACAAACAAACAAAAAGCAAACAGACAAACGAAAGCATAAACAAAATAGACAAAAAAGCTAAAACTAAACAAAACTAAACAAAATAAAACAAAGCAGAACAAAACAGAAAACTACACTTGTTACGTTTCATATTTTCTCGTTTATCCTCTGTAGCTTATCGTCGAGTATGTTACTATACTAACTGGGCACAGTACAGACATGGTACAGGCAAATTCTTTCCTGAAAATGTGGACCCAAACCTATGTACCCATATTATTTACTCATTTGCCAAACTGGATGGTAACAAGTTGAAGGCTTTTGAATGGAATGATGAAAGTACGGGAGGGATAAAGGGAATGTAAGTAATTTCTGTAGCATTTGACTAATATTTCATCGTATGCGTTCTTTATCACACACGGATTAAAAATAGACTTAAGCACACACACACATATTCCATGTTGTTTTCACATGCATGTATCCTTTAGTTATGAGAAAGCAAACTCACTTATAACATGCTTGAATCACATTTAGGTATGAAAGACTCAATGATTTGAAGAAGGCTAACCCCAGCTTGAAAACTAGCTTGGCAGTAGGTGGTTGGAATATGGGCTCCGCACCATTTACACGCATGGTGGCTACTGCTGCTAGTAGACAAGAGTTTGCTACGTCTACCGTGAAGTTCTTACGTGATCGCAACTTTGATGGCCTTGACCTTGATTGGGAATATCCAGCAAATGGAGGAAGTCCTCCAGGAGACAAACAGAAATTCGCTCTATTATTAGAGGTAGTATCAGTAACAACATTAATACATTTTCTCTTTGCTGGTATAAAGTACATATTGCTTATGGTTTTTGGGCACTGTTAAAGTAGTTCGATTTTATCATGGACGAATTATAGGACACATGTTGTCTGATCTTCAAAATATTATCAATTACAGGTATAACAGTATTTGATAGAAGAGGAAATAACTTCAACGATAATGTTTGTTAATGTTTCAGTTCTTTTCAGCAGGAACTTAAGACCAAAAGAAATAATAAAATAAGACAATTATTCTTTAATCACAAAAGCAATGATTCAACTTTATTTTGAAAATGTGCTTCCTATGTGACCAATACCGATCATCACTAAAGTTGTGAGTTCGAATTCGTTCATGGCAAGGTGCAGTCGATAAAAAAAATGATGTGCTAAAGTTTGTGACTTGCTGCAGGTCGGTTGTTTTCTCCTGGTACTCTGGTTTCCTCCACCAATAAAACTGACCGTCATGATATAGCTGAAATATTGTTGAAATGGCGTTAAACACCATAACTCTTAAATATTATTGATGCAATAATGCATTCTATTTTTCGTTACTGAATTTTTGGGATAGATTAGGATAGTCAGGCTACTTATGTTAGTTATTTATTATTATATAAAATGAAAATTGTGTACGGTTTTGATTTATTAAATGCATTCCTCCATTTCAAGAAACTCCGAAGTGAATTCGATGCTGAGGCCAAAACATCAGGGAAACCTAGGCTGCTACTTTCGGCTGCTACCGCCGCAGGCAAGTCGAAGATAGATTCTGCTTATGACATTCCAGCAATGGTTAAGTAAGTATTTTGTCGTTGACGTTCAATGAAAGTTTGAAGACAGCAAAGGGGTAACAAGAAGTCGTAAATGGAAGAAGTACAGAACAAACAATGACCAAAAGAAAAAGTACAAAAGGACAGAAAAACAACGGTCTACAAAACAGTACACATAAAACTAAAGATCGAGCAACACGAACCGGACTATCAACCACTCCATATGTGACGGCCGTCTTGTTACTGGTAAGAAGAGTTTCAGGATACCAAAGGGTAATCGGTAAATTCGAAAAAGGACAGAAAACACAATGGTCATAAAAAACGGAGCAAAAGGACAAACAACGATCTACAAAACAACACAGAAAACTAAATATTGAGTAACACGAACCCCACTAAAAACGAGGGTTAACGCAGATGCTCCGGAAGGGTAGCAACTCCTGTTCCACTAGTGTCACCCGTTGTATTACTCTAGTTAAAACCCCGACTGAAACATCACCTGATATGGAAATTGTATTGGACATCAGTATACATACATAAATACACACAACATAAATAAAACATGAATCCCCTGCAAAAGAAATGGGAGTCCAGACGAATCAAATATCGTTTTTACGCGGAAATCACATCACGGAACTAAAAACATTATAATCACGCAAATTATCAAAGCAGTACTTAACGTTTGACCAATATTCTTCTTTTATTCTACATGAACACATTTCAGGAATTTGGATATGATAAACTTGATGGCGTATGATTTACATGGAAGCTGGGAATCTAAAACCGGTCATAATGCTCCTCTGTATAAACATGCTGGTGAAACAGGAGATGACGCTACCCTCAATGTTGTAAGTATATGATAATGTTTGTTTGTTATTGTCAAATAAGAAAATGGCAGCAGAGATGAATTAAATGTGCTATGATAATTAAGTTTTAAAGGATTTTATCCTTTTCTTGCAAACTTCTAAGGCTGAAGAAATAACACCATCAATTTGGAGTACTGTAATTGAAGGTAGAAAAAAAGATTTCTATGAGTTATTTCATATAAGATCTAACATACTTGTCACACATATTTGTCCTAAGAAACCTCAAATATGTTCTTTTTATTAAAGACCTTTCTTTAGCATTCATATATTAATTGTACAATATCTTAATAATATCTAACGAAGGAGGGGCAATTAAGGATCGATAGAATGACAATGACGATAAGACACAATTTTATTATCAAAGTATATAAGAGAAGTTTGAAGATACCAAAGGGGCAATCAGAATCCGTAGATCGAAGAAGAACAGACAACACAATGGCCAAAAGAAAAAGTACAAAAGGACAAACAAAGATCACTAAAACATATATGTAAAACTAAAGATCAAGTAATACGAGCCCCACTAATACTGGGGGGTGAACTCATGTGCTCCGGAAGGTAAGCAGTTTCTGATCGACTAGTGACACTCGTCGTATTAATCTAGTTACAAACTCGGTGATAAGTCATGCACGAGGAAAGAACCAGGAAGTGTTTACAACAAATGGAACATATTCGTGGTTATTTATGACACATATATTCCATAACGGGTCAACTAAGTTAAACAATACTATTCTTACTATAGTCTGTTTGTATTTTCAATCAACGACTTTGGACTGTGTATTCTGGGATTGGTAAATATGCTTCTAAGGTTACAATTTTCAGATATATTCTTGTCATCTTTAATACTATGGCCCACTGGACTATATCTGCAAGATGATGGTGAAATATGCACAAAATGAACAATTAAAATCAAATTTGTCATGTCTGAGTTATCATTTCATAATTCGTGAAGTCATGAGTTCGAATCCCGTCCAAGCGAGGTGTACTCGATACAACATATGTAATAAAGTTTGTCAGGGACCTGCGAAAGGTCGGTGGTTTTCGCCGGGTACTCCGGTTTCCTCCAACAATAAAACCGACCACCACGAGATAGTTGAAATATTGTTAAAAGTGGCATCAAACACAATAACCCCTCTCTAATTTTGATGGTTTGTCTACTTGTACCAAGTCTGAGTTATCATTTCAGGATTTTGCTGCATCTTATTACGTTAAAAAGGGTGTACCACCAGAAATGTTGAATATAGGAATGGGATTGTACGGGCGTAGTTTTACATTATCAAATCCAAGCAATCATGGTGTTGGTGCACCTACTAGAGGAGCTGGTGATAGTGGACAATTCACTGGTGAAAAGGGGTCTCTCTCTTATTATGAGGTAATTACAGTAGTACAATACAATGATACATAATTTCAAAGAGTTGTTTATAAAATAATTCAAACATTAATTTTGTTTTATTTTATTTCTTATTTTTCAAATTCAAAATATTGTTAATTGGCTTAATTGATTTGAATTGATATGTAAATTTAAAGTTATGCCTGTTGAATGTCACGTTGGATCTATTGAACCAATGATTCTATTCTCCTAGGCTATATATAAGGGTAATAACAAAATTACCGAACTCCGAACAATCTTACAAAGGGTATCACACAGTTAAAGTAAGAAATACATAAATAAACGTATAATAATAAAGTAAGTATGTATGCTAGACATGTTAACAACTATCATATCAAATTTAATATGCACTACTCGTTTCTGGATTCAGGTATGCTCATAGTCAAAAGATTGCAAAGCTAAATAATTCAGATACGCTCAGAGTCAAGAGATTGGAAAGCCAAATAATTCAGATACGTTCATAGTCAAAAGATTGGAAAGCCAAATAATTCAGAAAAATAATTCAGATACGCTCAATCAAGAGATTGGAAAGCTAATTAATTCAGATACGCTCATAGTCAAAAGATTGGAAAGCTGATTAATTCAGATACGCTCATAGTCAAAAGATTGGAAAGCTAAATAATTCAGATACGCTCATAGTCAAAAGATTGGAAAGCTAAATAATTCAGATACGCTCATAGTCAAAAGATTGGGAAGCTAAATAATTCAGATACGCTCATAGTCAAAAGATTGGTAAGCTAAGTAATTCAGATACGCTCATAGTCAAAAGATTGGAAAGCTAAGTAATTCAGATACGCTCAGCCAAGAGATTGGGAAGCTAAATAATTCAGATACGCTCATAGTCAAAAGATTAGAAAGCTAAATAATTCAGATACGCTCATAGTCAAAAGATTGGAAAGCTAAGTAATTCAGATACGCTCAGCCAAGAGATTGGGAAGCTAAATAATTCAGATACGCTCATAGTCAAAAGATTGGAAAGCTAAATAATTCAGATACGCTCATAGTCAAAAGATTGGAAACCTAAATAATTCAGATACGCTCATAGTCAAGAGATTGGAAATCTAAATAATTCAGATACGCTCATAGTCAAAAGATTGGAAAGCCAAATAATTCAGATACGCTCATTGACAAGAGATTGGAAAGCTAAATAATTCAGATACGTTCATAGTCAAAAGATTGGTAAGCTAAATAATTCAGATACGTTCATAGTCAAAAGATTGGAAAGCTAAGTAATTCAGATAAGCTCATAGTCAAGAGATTGGTAAGCTAGATAATTCAGATGCGCTCAGAGTCAAAAGATTGGAAAACGAAATAATTCAGATGTAATTGAGAGCAAGTAAAACAAAGGGGTTAAAAAAGATAGACAAAAACCAACCAATGTAACCTATGCCTGAGGGAAGTGATCATTAGTTTTAATAAATATTACATCATTTCGAAACTGTAAATTTCAATATTAAATATATCTAACAAACCATGTGAGTGTTGAAGCACCCTCTGGGACCAACAGTCTACCAGCAGAGGTATCGATCTATTGATAGCAATGTTATTGATACGAAAAAAACTGATGATGTCAATGAAAAGTATATATGTAGTCGATCATTCTAATCGTAATATGTGTTTCTGTATGTTAATAAACGGGAGCTTTTCATATCGACCATGGTCAGATCATCTATCTGGAAAAAGTATGTCCGGTCCAAAAAGGACATCGACAAGTAACACTTGGAAATAGCAAAAAATTTATCTGAAAAATTTATCTACAATGGATTTCACAAAGTACATAAAGAAATGGAAAAGACCTGGTCATTGTTAAGTAGTGTATTCATGTAGGGGGTATTCGAAAACATCAGGAGAATACGTTTTCGCTGGAAAAATGACATTAAATATTGCTATGCGATGTATCAAAATGTCATGATGATGTAACAATGTCCTATACCGCTTAGGGAAATATGACCAGATTCTATTCAGACACGATAAGATGTTACAAAACAAGCTATATTTCGTCAATACAAGCGAGGAAAAACAATAATCTACTTTGTTACATTAGTATGGTAGTAGCCAAATATGACCGTAAGATGACGACAACGATACTGGCATGAACGTACAACGTCAAATAATAATTTCTCCCATTATTACGACGTTTTAGCCCCGCTGAACCAGTGGTGGAAAAATCTGCAATCTCTAGAGTATTAAAATGTCTCGTGCCTTTCCCCGCATTTGACTCGTTCGATTGTTTTTGAAATAAAGTTCCTGTTAAATAATGGGAGAAGCAAATTCTCCTTCAGTTTCGAATGTGGGTTACGATATTTCTCCACTCTCGAGAGTTAAATCAAAACGCAATATAATAAAACAGCTGTCATCAAGTTGTTTGTAGAACACCATACATTTTGACGTCGACATATAATTGACTGAATCTTCTGCTTCAAGAGAGTAAGACTTTCATTTCGGTAACAACTGTATACAATTTATATTAGAGTTGAAGAACATTTATTTTTTATATCTTGCAGTTGAATTTGAGATTCCTTAACAGACATTAATGTGACATGTTTTATATTCCTCTAGGTTTGTCAAATGTTGAAGAGTGGAGGAAAAAAATATAACATCGCCGACCAGAAGGTTCCATATGTTGTCAAAGGATCGCAATGGGTCGGGTATGATGACAAAGATAGCCTAAAAACAAAGGTGAAATCATCTTTTGAAAGGGTGTGCTGCTGGAGTAGTGCCATTTCGTTGGTCTTCTTTACCACGACTAACAATTCTCATGCCTTTGAAAAAGAAACTGTCACTGAATTCCATCTTATATGTTTGAACTCAACAGCATTCCTTGTACCGCTTAAGGTCTACATTCAGTACATGTTCTAACATAGAATAATTTTGTCTCTCTGGGGTGGGGGTTATTGATACTTATTCCCCTTAATTATTGTATTTGTACCTCTATCATATTTTCTTAATTGGGGGTGGTGGTGGGAGGGGAGGTCGTCGCGGTCGTAATCGTATGATAGTTGAATTTTCAAACACCTATGAAATCAGTACCAATAACCACTAAAATTGTGAGTTCGAATCACGCCCATGGCGAGGTGTACACGAAACAACATTGTATGATACAGTTTGTGCGTGATTTGCGGCAGGTAAGCAGTTTTCGCTTTGGTAATCCGGTTTTCTCCACCAATAAAACTGACTGCTACGATTTAGCTGCAATATTGTTGCAAATGGTATTAAAACACCATACCCCTAACCCATATTGAACTGGTAGTCAAATAACATCTTCAATTTTGCTTTTATAATAAAAAGATGTAATGTGTTTTATATGCGAGCGAAGCGAACTCTTTATGGTAACAAATATGTATCTATGTAATATTGGTATTTTCAAATTTCATTAAATCTCTTATGAGAAGAAATGTTTTTTCTGCACGGAAGTTAACTTTTGAGATCTCATAAGGAACGAGCGATCGATTGAATGAGGCTAGATTCGAACCTAAGAAAAAGTCGTCCCTGATATATCTCGGCCCCCCAAATTTCGACACTATTTTAATGCATTGGATGAGCGTGAAATTGGCAGATAAATTTCAGATTCACGAGCATTCATGGCCTTGCCTGTTTCATATTATATGAGAATCAGAAAAGCATATATATGTCATATTGAACTGGATTGTGTTAATATAGCTTAATGAGGTAGCCCAATTATCCCTTTAACGGAGACTATTTCTGGAAAAGGGGAGAGAAAATCATGTTTCGTTAACTCCATAATTAACATAAAATACACTAAGCTTACTTAATGTAATTGTTTCCCTCTGTCTTAGGTACAATATGTAAAACAACATCATTTTGGAGGATCCATGGTATGGGCGTTAGATCTTGATGATTTCAGTGGATCATGTGGAGAAGGAAAATATCCACTTCTAAATGCAATTAAAGATGAACTCGATACTAACAGCGGAACCAATGTACAACCGTAAGTAATTTAACGATACTTGTAACAGTGTGTACATAACAATAAATATACATTATAGCATGGCCTTTTCGATATCGGCCATTGTATCATCACGAGATTCCCATATCAGCCCATGGCGATAGTCGCCGGCTAATATGGGTTGAGGTACGATACCAGGTCCAATATGAAAAATGCAATGTTATAATCTGTTAGTCACATATTTATCTATGACTGAAATAAATTAATAATAAATGAAGAATTCATCAAAATATCAACAAAATAAATTACGTCAACAAAAGTCAACAATATAATTCACAATTTTTATCACAGCTATTAAAAATTCGTATCATTTGTGCCATAAAAAATGATTGTCAAATTTTCCTGGTTATTTGAGTATGGGAATAGTGCTATTCTGGGGATGGGCATCATGGGAACCAAAATCGATAATGGTTTGCTGAACAGAGTTATCATTGCGGGAAATTGCAGCAACTGTTCTGTTTTCATAGTTCTCAATACTCAACGCGATGTCGTGATATATCAACATTTGCCATCAATAAGATATATACTGATGGATGCTTGGATACATTTCAATGGATCAGATTAGTAAACCTCCTTGGATGTTTTTCCGCGCTGAAAAATAATCTTGGCAGGAGCATGTCGTTCTCCTCAATTCCTCGAATCCAAATCCTTGAATATTCTTATGTCATTCTCAGTTTTGCGCTTTGCATTGACGTACTTCATCTCTGCCGATGCTGCCTCGTCTGTCACGTTTGCTTACGTGTCACAATGACGTCATTGACGCAGGGAAAAATAACGGGTTATTTGCAGAGGGCACTGATATGGATCGGGCACTTTTTTTTATTGATCACATATGCAAAAAAGGTACGCTTTACGTACAAATATGTGATGAACTATATTATATGACGCATTGGTTGCACATTGTTTTAGTCTGTAATAACATGAAGAAGGATGAAATATTAATGCATATGACAGTATTTTTCAAAGGGGTTCAACATGAGCTTTTGGTCGAGTCAATAATTGATACAGGTTTAATTTCCAATAAATAACATGCATGAGTTAAGCACAATACGTGGTTCCAAAAAATTCGCTTTCAATTCATTTGGACATACTTGATGAAGACAAGTGTGAATGCTATTCCATGCGCACTAAATTAGATAATTGCATATTTTGTTGTTACATTAATTATCCATTAGATCATATATATAATATAACTACTATGCTGTGACCTATTTCATCAGTGTCACAACACAAGCTCCACAAGCAACCACACAGAGTCAACAGCAAACAACTATGAAGAATCAACAGATAACAATGGCTCCAGTACAAACAAATCCCACACAGGGACCACAAAACCCAGGGACTACCAATGGTATAATATATATATATTTATATATATAAGAAGTATAGTCGATGTATCTAGCTATAACTTTGTAACAGAAATTATTAGAATAGATGTCATACTGTTATAGTGACAGCCGGAACCTTTGAGCCGTAATGAAAGCGGGAGGTTTGGGGCTTTAAAATCTGATTCAACCCACCGTTTCTTTAGAAATGCCTGTACCAAGTCAGGGTCATTACGGTTTTCAGTTTTCCGGTTGTTGACTGATTTTGTCTGTATATATACTTATGAGTTTTGACTTTCCCGTTGGAAGATTGTTCGGAGTTTGGTAATTTTGTTATTACCCTTATATTACTCTAGATGTCCAAGTGCTAAAATGTAAGATTCAATATATCTGAACAGGAAAGAATTTGATATCAAAACTAAAAACCATTATAATGTCTCCAAATCTCTAGCCACTAAATATCTTGTATGGTGATGCTATATAGTTATTACTAAGGGAACGACCAATGTACTTTTGTAAATTTGGAAAAAAAAATAAAATAACAAAAAAATAAAAACAAACAAACATACAAAGAACAAACAGACAAACGAAAACATAAACAAAATAAACAAAAACAAAGCAAAAAAAAAATCTACAATTGTGACGTTACATATTTTCTCGTTTATCCTCTGTAGGTTATCGTCGAGTATGTTACTATACTAACTGGGCACAGTACAGACAAAGTACAGGCAAATTCCTTCCTGAAAATGTGGACCCAAGTCTATGTACCCATATTATTTACTCATTTGCCAAACTGGTTGGGAACAAATTGAAAGCTTTTGAATGGAATGATGAAAGTACGCCATGGATGAAGGGAATGTAAGTAATTTCTGTAGAATTTGACTAATATTTCATCATATGCGTTCTTTATCACACATGCATTAAAAAAATAGACTTAAACACCCCCCCCACACATATATATTGTTCAAAAAAAGAAACGCATAACCCACTTTTATTTTTCAAAATGCAAATTCTGCGATTTACCTGGTAAAATTAAATAGCCAATTTAAACATTGATTTTTTTAAAGGTAAGTTTTAAATTTTAAATGCCTTTTCATTAGATTTGGCTCTCTGCCGATGAAAAATGAACATCTCATGTATCGCACCGAAAATTCGGTAACGTTTTACACGGCCATTTCATGGTTAATTCAACTGTTAAATTAAAGCGTATACAAGGACCACGTTTGAAGCTTAACTTTTATTACTAAGTCGATATGCTGCCATGTCAAGGTTAGACCCTGCCACTCAACATATCGCTATCGGTCGTCTCCAAGCCGGAGATTCCCAAAATGAGGTAGCACGAACTCTGAATGTTAACCAGAGCACCATTTCCAGGTATTAGGAACATATTCGAACAAACTGGTTCAACGAATGACCGCCAAAGGAGTGGAAAACATCGCATAACTACTCCTGGGCAATATCAATACATCCGGGTCTTTCATCTACGGAATCGAACCGTTTCCGCATCAACCGCTGCAGCCGGAAAACCCGGATTGCGAGGAATCAGCTAACAAACAGTCCGCAACCGGCTTCGACAGCATGGCATCAGACCCAGAAGACCGTATTTCGGAGCGGTATTAACGCCGTTACACAGACGTGAAAGAATCTATTAGTGCAACAGATTAAGGGACAGGACATTCCGAAACTGGGGAAGAATTTGTTTCAGCGACGAGTCTCGTTTTCTGCTGCAGAAATATGATGGCAGAATACGTGTATATAGTCGCCGGAATGAACGTTTCTCTTCCTCCTGTGTTCAGGAAGTGGATAGCTTCGGTGGAGGTAGTGTCATGATGTGTCAAATGACCGCAAAACAAACCTAGTGCATGTCCTGGGCAATTTAACGACTGTAAGGTACAGAGACGAAATTCTCCAACCTCATCTCATACACGAAATTGACCGAATAAGTGAGTTATTTAAACAAGACAACACTAGGTCAACCACAGCGCGTGTAACAATGGAATACCTTGAGCAGAACAATATCAATGTGCTTCCATGACCTTCCAAATCGCCGGACTTGAATGCCATTTAACACCTATGGGATCAGCTGGATAAACGTGTGCGCCAGCGACAAGCTCCACCTCAGACCCTCGATCAACCCCGCCAAATGTTGCAACAGAAATGGCGAATAATACCAAGAAACAATGTGAGAAATTTGATTGAGTCTATGCCGAGGAGGTGCAGAGCAGTGTTGGCCGCGTGTGGTGGTCATGCACGGTACTGACTTTAATGTGATCAGAAGTGTGCTAAACTGTGATAAACTGACTTTTTCTTACTTATCCTCTGAAGTATGGACTGTTAATTGTTCAATAATATCAGAGTCGATATCTAAAAGATTAACTGAACAATTTTGATTTAAAATGAATGTATTAAAATACATAAAATCCGCTTATGCGTTTCTTTTTTTGCAGAGTGTATATATAATATATATATATACGTCTGAAAATTAAACCAAACAGTGTTAGAATTAGACTTTAGAGCTGTCAGATTGTTGTTCTTCCCTCGACGGGATTTTAACCCACACCATTGATACACTGCAGCACCATTCGCTTAGTCTTATGTCCAGCCCACTCTACCACATCTGCTTCTTAAAAGAAGGAGCCTTAATAATATATATATATATAGCTTTCGAAATGTATATACAGTTATTATTGTTAAACAGGTATATAAAGAAAACATCACAATTCATGTTACTTTTCAATTAAAGTATTCCATGTTTATCACAAAAAATGTGCCTTATAAGTTTTCACATTCATGTTTCCTTTAGCAATGAAAACAAACTCATTTATAACATGCTTGAATCATATTTAGGTATGAAAGATTCAATAATTTGAAGAAGGCTAACCCCAGCGTGAAAACTAGCATTGCAGTAGGTGGTTGGAATTTGGGCTCCGCGCCATTTACACGCATGGTGGCTACTGCTGCTAGTAGACAAGAGTTTGCCACATCCACCGTGAAGTTCTTACGTGATCACAACTTTGATGGCCTTGACCTTGATTGGGAATATCCAGCCAATCGTGGAAGTCCTCCAGGAGACAAACAGAAATTCGCTCTATTATTAGAGGTAGTATCAGTAACAACATTAATACATTTTCTCTTTGCTGGTATAAAGTACATATTGCTTACCGATTTTGGGCACTGTTAAAGTATTTCGATTTTATCATGGACGAATAATAGGACACCTGTTGTCTGATCTTCAAAATATTATCAATTACATGTATAACAGTGTTTGATAGAAGAGGAAATAACTTCAACGATAATGTTTGTTAATGTTTCAGCTCTTTTAAGGAGGAACTTAAGACCAAAGAAATAATAAAATAAGATAATTATTGCTTTAATCACAAACGCAATGATTCAACTTTATTTTGAAAATGTGCTTCAACTACCTATGCGACCAATACCGATCACCACTAAAGTTGTGAGTTCGAATTCGTTCATGGCAAGGTGCACTTGATAAAAAAAATATGTGCTAAAGTTTGTGACTTGCTACAGGTCGGTTGTTTTCTCTGGGTACTCTGGTTTCCTCCACCAATTAAACTGACCGTCATGATATTACTGAAATATTGTTGAAAGTGGCGTTAAACACCATAACTCTTAAATATTATTGTTACTAAGAAACATTGTATATTACGTTTCTGACTTTGCTTTATATATTAGAATAGTCAAGGTATTTATTTTAGGTATTTATCATTAGATATAATAAATAAATATTGTACGGTTTTGATTTTTAAAATGCATTTTCCCTCCAATTTCAAGACACTTCGAAGAGAATTCGAAGCTGAGGCCCAAAGATCAGGGAAACCTAGGCTGCTACTTTCGGCTGCTACCGCAGCGGGTAAGGAGAAGATAGATTCTGCTTATGACATTGCAGCAATGGTTAAGTAAGTATTTTGAAAATGTCGTTGACGTTCAAGGAAAGTTTGAAGACACCAAAGGGGTAACAAAAAGTCGTAAATGGAAGAAGTACAGAACAAACAATGACCAAAAGAAAAAGTAAAAAAGGACAGACAAACAATCATCTACAAAACAGTACATATAAAGCAAAAGATCGAGCAGCCTGAACTGCACTATCAACCACTCCACATGTGACGGCCGTCTAGTTACTGGTAAGAAGAGTTTGAAGATACCAAAGGGTAATCCGTAAATTTGAAAAGGACAGAAAACACAATGGCCATACGAAACGGAACAAAAGGACAAATAACGATCTGCGAAACACAACACAGAAAACTAAATATTGAGTAACAAGCGAGGGTTAACTCAGGTGCTCCGGAAGGGTAGCAACTCCTGCTCCACTAGTGTCACCCGTTGTATTACTCTAGTTAAAACCCCGACACCAACACCACTTGATACGGAAATCGAATATCGTTTTTATGCGAAAATCACATCACGGAACTAAAAACAATGATTCTAAGATTATTATCACGCAAATTATCAAAGCAGTACTTAACGTTTGACCAATTTTCTTCTTTTATTCTTTAAGAGAATACTGAACATACGTACATGAACACATTTCAGGAATTTAGACATGATAAACTTGATGACGTATGATTTACATGGAAGCTGGGAATCTAAAACCGGTCATAATGCTCCTCTGTATAAACATGCTGGTGAAACAGGAGATGACGCTACCCTCAATGTTGTAAGTATATAATAATGTTTGTTTATTATTGTCAAATAAGAAAATGGCAGCAGAGATGAATTAAATTTGCTATGGTAATTAAATTTCAAAGGATTGTATCCTTTTCTTGCAAACTTCTAAGGCTGAAGAAATAACACCATCAATTTGGAGTACTGTAATTGAACGTAAAAAGGCGATTTCGATGTGTTATTTCATATAAGATCTAACAGACTTTGTCAAACATATTTTCGTAAAGAAAACCTCAAATATGTTCTTTTTTATTAAAGATCTTTCTTTAGCATTCATGTATTAATTGTACAATATCTTAATAATATCTAACGAAGGAGGGGCAATTAAGGGTCGATAGAATGACAATGACGTTAGGACACAATTTGATTATCAAAGTATATAAGAAGAGTTTGAAGATACCAAAGGGGTAATCAGAATCCGTAGATCGAAGAAGAACAGACAGCACAATGGCCAAAAGAAAAAGTACAAAAGAACAAACACGATCACCAAAACATATATATAAAAGTAAAGATCAAGTAACACGAACACCACTAAAAATCGGGGGTGAACTCATGTGCTCCGGAAGGGTTATCAGTTCATGCTCCACTAGTGACACCCGTCGTGTTAATCTAGTTACAAATCCGGTTATAAGTCATGAACGAGGAAAGAACCAGGAAGTGTTTACAACAAATGGAACATATCCGTGGTTATTTGTGACACAGATATTCCATAACGGGTCAACTAAGTTAAACAATACTATTCTTACTATAGTCTGTTTGTATTTTCAATCAACGACTTTGGACTGATTGTATTCTGGAATTTGGTAAATATGCTTCTAAGGTTACAATTTTTAGATATATTCTTGTCACCTTTAATACTATGGTCCACTGGACTATATCTGCAAGATGATGGTAAAATATGCACAAAATGTACAATTATAACCAATTTTGTCATGTCTGAGTGATCATTTCATGATTCGTGAAGCTATGAGTTCGAATCCCGTCCAAGCGAGGTGTACTCGATACAACATTATGTGATCAAGTTTGTCAGCAACCTGCGAAATGTCGGTGGTTTTCTATGGGTACTCCGGTTTCCTCCAACAATAAAACCGACCACCACGATATAACTGAAATATAGTTGAAAGTGGCATTAAACACAATAACCCCTCTCTAATTTTGATGGTTTGTCTACTTGTACCAAGTCTGAGTTATCATTTCAGGATTGGGCTGCATCTTATTACGTTAAAAAGGGTGTACCACCAGAAATGATGAATATAGGAATGGGAGTGTACGGGCGTAGTTTTACCTTATCAAATCCAAGCAATCACGATGTTGGTGCACCTACTAGAGGAGCTGGTGACAGTGGACAATTCACTAGAGAAAAGGGCTTTGTCTCTTATTATGAGGTAATTACAGTAGTACAATACAATGATAGATAATTTCTAGGAGTTGTTTGTAAAATAATTAAAACATTAATTTTGTTCTTCTAGTCAATTTATTTTATTTCTTGTTTTCCAAATTCAAAATATTGTTAATTGGCTTAATTGATCTTAATTGATATGTAAATTTAAAGTTATACATGTTGAATGTCACCGTTGGATCTATTGAATCAATGATTTTATTCCCCTAAACTATACATATCACACAGTTAAAGTAAGAAATACATAAATAAACATATAATAAAGTAAGTGTGTTAGAGCAAGTAAAACAAAGGGGTTAAAAAGATAGACAAGGTAACCTGAGGGAAGTGATCATTAGTGATCATTAGTTTTAATAAAAATTACATCATTTCGAAACTGTAAATTTCAATACTAAATATATCTAGCAAACCATGTCAGTGTTGAAACACCCTCTGGGATCAATAGTCTACCAGCAGAGGTATCGATCTAATGATAGCAATATTATTGATGCGAAAAAAACTGATGATGTCAATGAAAAGTGTATATGTGGTCGATCATTCTAATCGTAATATTTGTTTCTGCATGTTAATAAATGGGAGCTTTCATATCGACCATGGTCAGATCATCTATCTGGAAAAAGTATGTCCGGTCCAAAAAGGACATCGACAAGTAACACTTGGAAATAGCAAAGAATTTATCTGAAAATGTAAGACGTTCCTGCTTCACTAGAAATACCGGTTTTCATGTGTGGCACAGATTTTCAAAAATGGCCAAACAAGTCAAAATGGCGGCCGTAAAAATTTCAAAGTGATAATGTCAATGTCAAAATTAGCATTAGAAACCATTAGCTCAGTAGCATACATTTTAGCAGCAACTATCAATCATGAAAAAGAGGTACAAGCTCTGAAATATCGTATGAACTGAGAGGAAATGCTATGTTAGTTGCATAATATTATCTACATAATTACACCTTATATAAGAATCCTGGATTTTGATTGGTTAATAGCCAGTGTATTTTCCGTATATTTTCATATTTAGGATTAATTTCGTTCATTTTTACTGCTTTTATTTGCATGATGATTTAACTTTTTTCCCTTTATGCCGTGGTATTTGCGAAAACGTATTTCACTTTTATACCCTCGCGTGCATCAAACAGCTAGATTCATTCGGAATATTTCTTCTTGACCTTTATACGTAAGGTAACGTGAGCAATCAAATTTGAAATCCGGAAGTGTTCCGATATAAACATATTTCACTTTTTTACCCTCGTTTGCTTACAACCGCCAAATCTTTCGGAATACCCATAAATAATAACAAAAATAAAAGTTTTTCAAACGGTTTAAAACAAATTAAAACGTTCCTGAAACAAACAATAAAAACAGAATATTCCTGAAAACGACAAGTAAAAGGTATTATGATATTTATTTAGCCAGTGTTCTAAATAATATTCGGTGTAATTAAACAATTAAACAGATATATCATATTGGGAGGGGTATTTGCGAAAAATACTAGTCTTGAAGAAATGGAGAAGACCTGGTCATTGCCAAATACTGTTTTCATTTAGGGAGTATTCGAAAACATTAAGAGGATACGTTTTCGCTGCAAATATTGCATTAAATATTGTTATGGGATGTAACAAAATGTCATGATGATGTAACAATGACCTATACCGTTTAGGGAAATATGATCAGGTTCTATTCAGACACGATAAGATGTTACTAAGCAAGCTATGTTTCGTCAATACAAGCGAAGACAAACAATAATCTACTCTGTCACCTTAGTAACCCACTAGAAAAACAATAATCTACACTGTCACATTAGTAACCCAGTAGACAAACAATAGTATACTCTGTCACCTTAGTAACCCAGTAGACAAACAGTAATCTACTCTGTCACCTTAGTAACCCAGTAAACAAATATAACCGTAAAATGACGACAACGATACTGGCATGAACGTACAACGTCAAATAATAATATAGCTGTCATCAAGTTGTTTGTAGAACACCATACATTACATATTGACGTCGACATATAATTTGCTGAATCTTCTGCTTCAAGAGAGTAAAACATACATTTCGGTAACAACTGTATGCAATTTATATTAGAGTTGAAGAACATTTATTTTTTATATCTTGCAGTTGAATTTGAGATTCCTTAACAAACATTAATATCACTTGTTATATATTCCACTAGATTTGTAAAATGTTGAAGACTGGAGGAAAAAAATATTACATCGACGACCAGAAGGTTCCATATGTTGTCAAAGGATCGCAATGGGTCGGCTACGATGACAAAGATAGTTTAAAAACAAAGGTGAAATCATCTTTTGAATGAGGGAATAATGCATTTACTTTGGTCTGCTTACCAAGTCTAAAAGTCCTCACGCATTTAAAACAGAAACTATCACTGAATTCAATCTTATATATTTGAACTCAACAGCATTCTTTTTACCGTTTAGGGTGGGGGTTATTGATACCTATACCCCATAATCATTGTATGTGTACCGCTATCTTATTGTTATAATGAGGGTGCGGTGAGAGAGACGGGAGGTAGTCGTGGTCGTAATCGTATGATAGGTGGATTTTCAAATACCTATGACATCAGTACATATAACCATTAAAGTTGTGAGGTCAAATCCCGCCCATGGTGAGGTGTACACGAAACAACAATGCATGATAAAGTTTGTGGGTGATTTGTGGCAGGTGAGCGGTTTTTCCCTGGGTAATCCGGTTTTCTCCACCAATGAAACTTACCATTACGATATAGCAAAAATATTGTTGCAAATGGTGCTAAAACACCATACCCCTAACCCATATTGAACTGGTAGACCAATAACATCATTTTCAATTTTGCTTTTATATTAAGATGTAATGTTTTTATATGCGAGCGAAGCGAACTCTTTATGGTAACAAACATGTATCAATGTAATATTGCTATTTTCAAATTTCATTAAATCTCTTCTGAGAAGAATTTTTTTTTCTGCGCGGAAGTTAGCATTAGAGACTAGATTCGACCATAAGAAAGTCGTCCCCAATATATCTCGGCGCAAACAATCTCGACACTATTTTGATGCACTGGATGAGGTGAAATGGGCAGATAATTTTCAGATTCGCTAGCATTCATGGCCGTGCCTGTTTCATATTATATGAGAATCGGAATAGCATATAAATGTCATATTGAACTGGATTTTGTCGATATATCTTAATGAGGTAGTCCAATTATATATGAGAAAAACATGATATTCGATGTATATTCGCCATAAAGAAAATCATATTTCGTTAGCTCCATAATTAACATAAAGTACACTACGCTTACTTAATTTAATTTTTTCCCTCTGTCTTAGGTACAATATGTAAAACAACATCATTTTGGAGGAACCATGGTATGGGCGTTAGATCTTGATGATTTCAGTGGATCATGTGGAGAAGGAAAATATCCACTTCTAAATGCAATTAAAGATGAACTTGATAATAACAGCGGAACCAATGTACAACCGTAAGTAATTTAACGATATGTGTAACGGTGTGTACATAGCAATAAATATACATTATAACATGTCCTTTTCGATATCATCCCGAGATTCCCATATCAGCTCAAGGCGATAACCGCGGGTTAATATGGGTCGAGGGATGATACCAGGGCCGATATGGAGAATGCCATGTTTAAATCTGTTTATCACATATCCATCCATGACAAAATTAAATAAAATATAAATGAAGAATTCATCAAAATAACAACAAAATAAATTACGTCAACAAAAGTCAACAATATAATTCACCATATTTATCACAGCTATTAAACATTACTAGAGTTCCAATTCTTATCATTTGTGCCATAATAATTTATTGTCAAATTTTCCTGGATATTTGAGTATGGGAATAGTGTTATTCTAGGGCTGGGCATCATGGGAACCAAAATCAATAACAGTGTGCTGAACATAGTTCTCAATACTCAACACGATGGCGTCAATTATCAACATTTGCCATCAATAAGATATATACTGATGGATGCTTGGATACATTTTAATGAACTAGATTCGTAAACCTGCTTGGATTTTTTCCCCGCGCTGAAAAATAATCTTGCCAGGAGCATGTCGTTCTCCTCGATTCCTCGAATCCCAATCATTGAATATGTTTATGTCATTCTCGGTTTTATGCTTTGTATTGACATTCTTCATCTCTGATGGATGCTTCCATATTTGTCACGTTTGCTTACGTGTCACAATGACGTCATTGATACAGGGCAAAATAACCGGTTATTTGCTCCAGGCACATATGGATCGGGCACTTCTTAATTTATCACACAAGCAAAAAGGGTACACTTTACGTACAAATATGTGATAAGCTATATTATATGAAGCATTGGTTGCATATTATGTTAGTCTGTAATAACATGAATAAGGTTGAAATATCAATGCATATGACAGTATTTTCAAAAGGATTCGACATGAGCTTTTGATCGAGAATCAATAATTGAACCGAAATATCGATTTATATTGTCATAGTTCTTTGATACAGGTTTAATTTCCAATAAACAACATGCATGAGTTAAGCATAATACGTGGTTCCAAAAAAATCGGTTTCAATTCATTTGGACATACCTGATGAAGTGTGAATGTTATTATATGCGCACTAAATTAGATATTTGCATATTTTGTTGTTACATTAATTATCCATTAGATCATATATATAATATAACTACTATGCTGTGATCTATTTCATCAGTGTCATAACACAAGCTCCACAACCAACCACACAGAGTCAACAACAAACAACTATGAAGAATCAACAGATAACAATGGCTCCAGTACAAACAAATCCCACACAGGGACCACAAAACCCAGGGAATACCAATGGTATAATATATATATATATATTAAGAAGTATGATCGATGTATCTAACTTTAACTTTGATCGCTATAAATCCAAGTGTCCAAGTGTTAAAATGTAACATTCAATATATCTGAACAGGAAAGAATTTGATATCAAAACTAAAAACCAATATAATGTCTCCAAATATCTAGCCATTAAATATCCTGTATTTTGATGCTATAGAGCTATTACTAAGTGAACGACCAATGTACTTTTATGGGTGGGGTGGGGATTGGATAATGTTTTTAATATTTAGAAAATTACTGGCACGATGCCAATTGTTATAGAACAAATAAAAAGATGCAAACAAAGTTAAATAGTCTGACCCTCCATTATTCAACAATGAAAAAAGAACAATCTAATTTTTGCTTCGTGTGAAAAAAACATTGCCCCCTCTACCTAAATGTTGCTATCGGGTGGCAATTTGCATATTTATTTATTTCGAATGACTTAAAACAATATCAGTGGGTGATATTTCACCACTATAGTTTGATACCATTCTTAAGTGTGCAAGGATTTGAACCGTCTAGTTTTTGTCTTGATATTTTATTAAATCCATTGAAGTTTGTTGCTTTAATGGACGATTTGTGATTTGGTATTCTATTTGAAATTGAATTATATATTAATATTATTGGTTAAAATTTCAGTTAGTAAGAACTTATATAGACTTACATGGACATTAGAGACTATCCAACATTACACTTAGACACAAATTAATGTAAAGGATCACCGCTATGTATGTCATTGTATTTACTTCTGACACACTAATTAATAAAATGATCATATTTACAACTCAGATTTGTAGAAATATTGCAAATCGTTAGACATTATTATATTATGTTTTAGCACCATCTCCTACTCATAAGCCAGAACATATTGGACTCACTACAAAGTACAATTGCCAAGGAAAGACAAGTGGGTTTTATCCAAATGCCAATGCATGTAACGAATACTACATTTGTGCCGGAAGTCTGGCTTTTGAAGTTAGGTGTGCTACCGGATTAGTGTTCAACCAGAAATCTCAGTATTGTGATTGGCCATACAATGTTCAATGTACAGCACAGACTACCCAGGCACCAGCTGTAACTCAGGCACCAGTCGTTACACAGGCACCAGTCGTTACACAGGCACCAGTAGTTACCCAGGCACCAGTCGTTACACAGGCACCTGTTCAAACTAATGCTCCAAACCAACAAACAACTAAATCACCTTCATCTGGTAAGAATTTCTATAAATAATCCATTTTAATTGCTTTTGTCTTTTGATGGATTACAACACACACAAAATATAAAAAAGATTTTCTCCTCCCTTATTGTGCTAAGTGATTTAGAATGAGAGGTGATTGTCTGTTTTGTTGATATTGGTGGAATTGTTGACCATCACTGCTTAAACATTCTTGATTATATAAAATTTGACTGGAAAATATAATATTTCTCTTCCTATGTAAGCGTATTGTTAATACGGTATAATAATTTAAACTAGATCCCATTATGACAAACAAATTAAATAAACTTCTTACTTTAAAAAAAAGAGTATTGAAAAATAATTAATTTCTTTTTTAGGCCAAAATAACAAGGATTTCTGTCAAGGAAAATCAAACGGCCATTTCATAGACCCTTCTGACTGTAGTAAGTTCTTCCAATGTTATCATGGTGTAACATTCCACGAGTTCTGTTCACCAGGTACAGCCTTTAATATAAAGATTATGGGATGTGATTACGTAGCCAATGTCCCTGGATGTAACCTTGGATAATAATGTATGGCATATATATTTAATAAATAAATGAAAATGAGAGCTTCTAACGACTTGCTAATTGTAATGAATAAACTTTGTTTGTATTGATTTCGACTCTTACATATTTTTCAAGACCGCAGTGATATATCCTAATATTAAATAGCATTACAATAAACCTTAGAGACAACTGAAGGGGCAATCAATAATGAACAATCTAGAGAAAACAGAAGGGGCAATACATAATGAACAGTCTAGAGACACATGCAATCACTAATGAACAGTCTAGAGACACATGCAATCAATAATGAACAGTCTAGATACACATACAATCAATAATGAAAAGTCTAGAGACACATGCAACATTGGGCCTAAGGTACAGAAGTAAGACAAGCAAAACAAAAACTTAAAAGATGTACAACACTTCACGTGTTTATGTTCAACACCTCACGTGTTTATGTTCAACGCTTCACGTGTTTATGTACAACACTTCACGTGTTTATGTTCAACACTTCACGTGTATTTGGCTAAAGTACAATGTTAACATTACTGCATTCATTTGTGTATTCAAAGTATGTCTGATTGAAACTGATGTTTTAACTGGTTAGTTAAGCAACAACTGTTTAATTGGAGGTTTCTCCAGAAAAGACGTTCTCATAAAACATTAAAAAAGGCAGGAAGACAATCAAATTTAATCATACTGTCTTTGTATATGTCTTTAATGTTTAAATGTCATGCATGCACACACACATTCAAAACATTTGCTTAATATTTTTCACTTAAGATATTCCTTACTAAATACGCACCTGTTTCATGATGTGTTGAAGAACGTGGTTTTACCAAACAACATGAAGTGTTGAACATAAAACACATTCCGTGTTTTATTATTAAACACATAATATGTTCTATGTTCAGAACAAAATTGCTTTGGTCAAAATGCAGCTTTATCATTAAAACACTTATCTGCGTTTTCAAAGTGCGTCTGATTTGTGTTTTCAAAGTGCGTCTGATTTGTGTTTTCAAAATGTGTCTGATTTGTGTTTTCAAAGTGCGTCTGATTTGTGTTTTCAAAATGTGTCTGATTTGTGTTTTCAAAGTGTGTCTGATTTGTGTTTTCAAAGTGTGTCTGATTTGTGTTTTCAAAGTGTGTCTGATTTGTGTTTTCAAAGTGTGTCTGATTTGTGTTTTCAAAGTGCGTCTGATTTGTGTTTTCAAAGTGTGTCTGATTTGTGTTTTCAAAGTGCGTCTGATTTGTGTTTTCAAAATGTGTCTGATTTGTGTTTTCAAAGTGTGTCTGATTTGTGTTTTCAAAGTGTGTCTGATTTGTGTTTTCAAAGTGTGTCTGATTTGTGTTTCCAAAGTGTGTCTGATTTGTGTTTTCAAAGTGTGTCTGATTTTTGCTTTCAAAGTGTGTTTGATTTGTGTTTTCAAAGTGTGTCTGATGTCTGTTTTAAATGTGTTGCATTACAAAACATACGTTTTTATGGTGTATGGAAAGAATTTTAATTAACAATTAACGGGAGATTGTACCAATATCAATCAGAGTCTCTGGATTCTCATTTCGTTGTGTGACCCCAAACAGTTAGAAAACCAAGATTAAATACCAAACACATACATACAGAACAAACACAGAATGTCTAAAAATACATCCAAATCCAGCTATGGCCATCCACACTTGAGGGAGATAAACCTTTATTTTTCAAATATTTTGTTTAAACATTAGCGCTGTTTTCATGAGATAAAAAAACTCCTACGATATGTAATATGTCTGGTAGTACATACGTGGGAAAACTATTTAGATATTTAACTTACTTAATCATTCCGTATTATTATTATAGAGGACTGTAATTTGTAAGGGTATCACATTCTTTAATGATATCATAATACTTAAATATTAATAATTCTCTAATGTGTTAAACTCTCAGAAACCCGTCACTTTAGATGACAACAGAAACATTGAAAATTAAAAGACGCAGAAGTTATAAATCCCTGACTTAGCCAAGTAGATAAACTTTCTTGAAGTGATTATACTGATAAATTGTGAGGTCTCCATCTGATACTAATTGTACATGTGATCGGAATAGACAGCGCATGGAATAAAAAGGTACCTTTTATTAAGATATTACGCTTAAGAATTATTTGGATTCTCTCTACTTATGAAGTATGTTTTGCATTTGTTGTTCATGATTTGCTAAATCTGTGTTATGTGGATGTTTGAAGCAATATAGTTTTTATTTCATCTTACATGTATTTATGATATCAAAAGTAAAGCAGAAACACGAACATTTAATGTCTAAAGATCAAATATTTTATTGGTGGCAAACATGTTTAATGATTTCTTTCTTATTACTTCCATTCTTGGTCTTACTAACATCTTAAACCATTTATGTACTTTGCTTTTGTGTACACTAATGTTCACTTTCCCTTTTGTATGGACAGGCTTAATATGGATAATAGACTTTAATTCCACATCTAACAATAGTTCAATTTACATTGTGACGTCAATAAGGGTAATAACAAAATTACCGAACTCCGAACAATCTTCCAAATGGAAAGTCAAAACTCATAAGTACACAAACAGACAAAATCAGCCAACAACCGGAAAACTGGGAAAACCGTAATGACCCTGACTTGGTACAGGCATTTCCAAAGAAATGGTGGGTTGAATCAGATTTTATTGACGGTGAAAACCTACGCATCTATCACAAATAACTGACCAATTCTATCACATAAGGTTGTATAGAGTACACCTCGTATCGACAGAGAATGAAAGTCGCAAACATTAGTAGTGATATTCACTAGCTGTATTTGTGGATGTAAATGCAACCATTCATCAAATATGTGTTGTAGAAAATCCTTGAATATTCAAGTTTCTGTTGGCATTCAGTATTTTGTGTATCTAATAGGGTTTATTTTGTATCTAGCAATGTAAGGAGTCATTTCACATATCGTCCGAAAATATATAATTTAGTTGTACTACAAATGTACCTTCAGAAACAGGTAGAAAAACGAGCTTTTAGCGAACTTCTCTGGTCGGTTTCCTATCGAGTGCAACCAAAATGTATTTTTGCCAAAAATGTCATTCCAATCGTTTCTAATGGTGCCAACTTTCATCGTCCACGCTATGTTGTTGCTGTTTATTACATGAATCAGGTACCAGGAAACTGTTAGTTATTTGTCCTCTAAACGAATAGAATAGTGTTTATTCGTGTACCTTTATTGTACAGAACATATAATGTTATATTTCTACTGTTTTAGTTTCTAATATTGGTTTATCTGTTTAGTTTAACCTTTGTATTTGTGGAAATCACCTTTCAGTTTTATAGGGTGTACATGACATATCCCATAATTCCTCGTAAAATTTCACCGTATTTAAATTTTAAAATTTCACGCCACGATATGGCTTAAAATAAACGTAAGAAAAACAGAAGAGGCAAGCAAGACTGGACATTCCAGAGACGCAGGCTACATTGGGCACAAGACACAACTGTGTAACCTAGTTACGTTAACAAACCAACAAATAATAATAATAGTAAATATCCTAACGTGACCTTTTCTCCACAATATGTATTGTTCTTATCACAAACTGTAATACTGCTCACATGACAACAACAAATCAATTAATCACATAATAAGATACAAGACATCACATGAACCATCAGACATCTTAGTATTAAAGAATTTTAAAATACTACAATCTTTCTGGATATAGAAATAATTTACGACATCAAACAGGGAACAGAAGAAGCATAAAATAAGAAATCGGGCTGCCGGATCACTTGTTTGCATTGTATCATACTATGTTGTTCTGTTTTTCATTTCATCAGGCTTTAGTTTTATTGGTAATATTCCCTAACATTGGGTATACCCATCGGTGGTTTTCTCTGGTATTCCGGTTATCTCCGCCAATAAGACTGGCCGCGACGATATAATTAAAATATTATTGAAAGTGGCGTGACACACCATAAATCAAACCCTAACATTGGTATTTTACATTTAGTGTCTTAATATCTTATTGATGGGTCACAATGATATATCTATAGTGTCGCATACAAACCTATATTATAATTTGACTTTGATTTTTGGTGTTTAATGCCACTTACAGTAGTATTTCAGCTATATCATGGCGACCAGTTTTAGTGGTGGAGGAAGCGGAGTACCCGGAGAGAACCACCGACCATGGGCAAGCAACTGGTAAACTTTATCACTTGCGGCTGCGAGTCGAGTGCACCCTTTTTTGTAATTTACAAAGCGGGGCACGCCGTATTGCTGATAGGCTTGTATGAGTTGTTAGATCCAACGACCTAACTCATTGACCCACCCGGGCCCACTATATTATATATTAGATAAACACTCGGACAAATGGGCACAACAAGGATTAATACAAGAAGATAAATAAATTATTGATCTGAATGTGGATGAGCACGATACAAAGTATGCACATTAACAGGTGTCAACGATGTCAATTAACTACTTATTATACTGTTACTATATATTTAGGGTTACATAACTTAACTAAACAGTACCGAAAAAAAAATAGAATGTATCCTAATATGACTTTGGTTCGGATTAGTGTTCTGGGTTTTAACTTCCTAGAAATTCATTGGTTGTGATGTATGGAATCATTTAATTAAGCTCCGTTCGATCGACCAACTCCCGACAGACAACTGGTTCGTGATCGTCAGGAACTCGATAATGTCGGTAATAGATTTCTAGAATCATACCGTATCCCACTAGCTTAGGTTTAAATGTTGCTTTGAGAATATCACTAACCCAACCACATGGGGTATCACATCACACTAGCCAGGGATTTGATGTTGGTCGGAGATAGATCACTAGTCCCCAATGGTATCACGTCCCAGTAGACAGTGATTCGATGTTGGTCTGGGATAGAGAACATCACTTCCCAGTTGACAGGTATTCGAAGTTGGTCTGAAATAAATCATTAATCACCGAGGAAATCACAAGATATTTGATGTTTGTCTGAGATAGATTACATATCATTAACCAAGGCTTCGATGTCCAAACAACACCCTTTCCGACCATTCTAGACTAATCACATGTGTTTACAACTATGGTTTTTATTATCTATTGCATAAGTAAGCGCGTTGCACATGCTGTGCATCTGGTGTATTATATTAAACAAACGTCAGAGAAAACCGACGGGGCACATAATGCACAACACAGAGACACTGGCAACATTGGGTACACAAGACCGACGGGGCAATACAGAATGTACAACCCAGAGATACTGGCAACATTGGGTACAGAAGACCGACGGGGCAATACAGAATGTACAACCCAGAGACACTGGCAACATTGAGTACACAAGACCGACGGGGCAATACAGAATGTACAACCCAGAGACACTGGCAACATTGGGTACACAAGACCGACGGGGCAATACAGAATGTACAACCCAAAGACACTGGCAACATTGGGTACACAAGACCGACGGGCAATGCAGAATGTACAACCCAGAGACACTGGCAACATTGGGTACACAAGACCGACGGGGCAATACAGAATGTACAACCCAGAGACACTGGCAACATTGGGTGCACAAGACCGACGGGGCAATACAGAATGTACAACCCAGAGACACTGGCAACATTGGGTACACAAGACCGACGGGGCAATACAGAATGTACAACCCAGAGACACTGGCAACATTGGGTACACAAGACCGACTGGGCAATGCAGAATGTACAACCCAGAGACACAGGCAACATTGGGTACACAAGACCGACGGGGAAATACAGAATGTACAACCCAGAGACACTGGCAACATTGGGTACACAAGACCGACGGGGCAATACATAATGTACAACCCAGAGACACTGGCAACATTGGGTACACAATACCAACGGGGAAATACAGAATGCACAACCCAGAGACACTGGCAACATTGGGTACGCAGGACACAGGACGAAGATAAATAAAAAAAAACACAACACAGAAAACCACAAAGATGATCAACATGAACCTCACCAAAAATCGGGGGCCAAACCAGGTGCTCGCGAGGTAAGCTGTTCCTGCATCTTACAAGACACATCGTCGTTTTACTATTGGTATCTTCGATTTCGGAAAGGGAGCTAAACAGCAATGTCTAACCATTTACACGTAGCCAATAATAACAATACAAAGCCATCCATCTGTCAAGCCTCTAAAGACAAATACACTTTGATATTTACTGAACGTATCTGTGTTCACATTTTGAAAGAGATGATACTGACATAATGATCGTATATGATTTCTTATCTTGATGAAAAGCTTATGAAAACCATGTACTGAGAAGACATGATCATGATTTATTGTCAGTTCTTCTGACTGTGTCATCAAACACCAGTGAACTGCAGCGATGGTGTAATGGTTAGCGTGCTTGCCTCGAGTACGGTAGATCGCGGCTTCGAGCCCCGGTCGGGTCAAGCCAAAGACTATACAATTGGTTTTGTTGTTTCTCCGTTTAGCACACAGCATTAAATAGAAAGAACAAAGACTGGTTGGCTCGGAATCAGAATAATGTGTCCGAGTGGAGCGACATATCTACCCAATGACTTCTGTTTCAGTGAGCTAGCACTATTAAGACAACTCAGCGTGTTGGTCTAGAACAAAGCGGATCTCATCATCATTTCATTGAAAATTAACTTGTTCTCGCCATGACATAGCTGAAAAATTGCTGAATTGGCACTAAGCAACACACTCACTGAAACACCAGTCTGAAGCTGGCCTCCTGTCAAATATCGTAAAATTGTATTATTTGTCAGCTTCCTCTATGAATCCGGAAGATGTGTTGTATCATTTAGACCGAGTCGTTATCCCTGGTTTTCTAGTCTCAATAAAGGAGTCTGGAATAAGTATTAGAACTCGCGATTCAATCTAACCTCAAGTTGCTCGTCATGATTCCTATTTGAACGAGAAACTTTCAACTTTCAACTGGGAAATACGTTAAAAGCAACAGTAACAATTACCCAAAATTGTATAAAAGTACCATTTTATTTCCTTTATTCTGTATTCTTTTTCACGATTTTGACTTTTGTCGTTTGAGAGTTATTGTATACCAATTCAGAAATTTATAGACAAGGCTGGTCCTTTCTAAAACAATATCGAACATATCAGGTTCTAGAAGAACTAACAATTTTATGAACAACAGAGATCACATACTGTAAATTTCATTTTCTAATATTGTTATTTAGTTGTAAATAAGGGTAATAACAAAATTACCGAACTCCGAACAATCTTACAAAGGGAAAGTCAAAACTCATATGCATATAAACAGACAAAATCAGTCAACAACCGGAAAACTGTGACAGCCGTAATGACCCTGACTTGGTACAGGCATTTCTAAAGAAATGATGGGTTGAATCAGATTTTAAAGCGCCAAACCTCCCGCTTTCATTACGGTTCAAAGATTACGGCTGTCACTATGGCAGTATTTATAACAATTCTGGAACAAAATAGGTAAAATAGTTGTCAAAGCAGTACCAAACCCAGTGAAGCAAATGTCAAAAACAATTTAACGTCACACATTGATAGAAAAATAATTTTGACATTTTTGTTGACTTCCTTATCTTTAAACATTTTCACTATATGAAAATGCATCGTTTATCATCGTCTCTGCAGAGACGGAATATATTTCGACAAGATATTGGTATCGGAATATAAACTTTTTACGAGATCGAATAAGGCGAATCTTTTAATAGCGCTGGTCCAGTTAGCCTGTTTCTCAGATGAAGATGACGTTTCAGGAAATCAGAATAATTGCTACTGTCCCTTGCATATCGAATCAATTGTAAGGTAGACCTATTGGTTCGGCCTTCAAATGATCTGTATTTGCTATGAACAAAAACTATTGATAGAAAATAATAGATTTTGTGGAATCGAATTTCCAACCTCCTATTCTTGTCTGTCGTAATATTCTTAATTACCATTATGATTAAATGTCTGCATGACAATTTCCGTCAACTTCCTTTCGACTTTCATTAACGACGGAAATTAGCAATATTTTTGATGTTTTGGTCATAGAAGAAAGATATTATCTTTCTGCTACCACTGGATAACCATATTTCTTCACACTCGATAGTTAAATTGTCAAATTTGATAGCTCTCACTAATGCTATTGTCTTGAAATTTGAAACTTTAACTATTTCGAGTGGAGAAATATCCACTGGTAGCAGCAAGATAATCTATTGATAAACAACATTCCAGCATAAACAAGGATAATGATTATATTAACATTCTATCAGATTGCTGCAAGTTCAATTATATTTGATTCTAACATGGCGTGCTACTTTCGCTTTGAAAACAATAGAGGGCTCTAAATAGCACATAACACCATAGGCACATGCGCAGAAGGCATATCTAATCGACAGCGTATTTTACATATTTGTACTTTATGTATGTTAAATTAAAAGAATAAAAATAATAAATATACAAATTGAGCATAAAACATGATATGGGAGAATTATTTCGATTCTAATAGGGCATTTACAATAATTTTGTAAATCAATGCGGCCTTATGGATACCGAATGATTTGGCTGTTCCGATTACCTCCCCGAATGACAATTTCGCATTCTACGATGACTTACAGAAAAGTAATGACTAAATTAAAGGAAAATAATGTTACCTTTGTTATACAAACTATCTCTTCCATGAATTATTTCGATTCTAGTAGGAAAAATGCATAACATAGCAAAATCCACTAACCTTCATATCATACTTTTCCTACATTGATAACTAGACGGTGATGTAATTAAGTTACTGATATTTTCCAATTTGATGGCATTTTGCATTTAGCTACTTAAACAAGTAAAATACCCACACAATCGTAAAATAAATCAGTAACCAGCTTGTGTCAATGTCACCAGCGTTCCTTGTAAACTACATTGTACGTCACCGGATGACGACAAATTACAAGTCAAAGTCGATAGATGGTAGTCTTAAGTATTTTTTCCGGAAAAAGTCATATGTCAAGAAACAATTCTAGAATGTTTATGTTTGTATTCACCATGGTCATAAAATGAGCATAAAGCATGACATGAGATAATTATTTCTTAAATCAGATGAAACTAATTTTTCATCGTTATCAATTTCTATAACGTTTCTGTAGCGTTATATATTCTTGTAAATAATAGCGGGAGGTAATTGGAACAACGTCCAAAATAACTTCTGTCTAGGTACGCTTGAAGGTATAACATTACCGTAAATACCCTGTTAGAATCGAAATAATTCTCGGATGCCGGGCTCTATGCTTATATTAACACGGGTAGACTTTATATTTGTCATTATTTTACACCGAGCGATAGAGGGGAAAAGGGGGCATGACATTTTTTTGGTGGAGGAAACCGTAGTACCCGAAGAAAACCACCGACCAGCTGCAAGTCACTCACAAACTTTATCACATAAAGTTGTATCGCGTACATCTCGCAGAAGGACTTCATAATGAATCTTACAGCCAGTAAATGTTATCAATAATTTATCAGTGTTTATGAACACCGCAGTCTTTGAGTGTTTGTTTACCTTAATAACGAAATTATGATTCGATAAGTCTGGTTATTGGTGTTTTTGATCACTTTTAGTAATTTGTCAACTATATCGTGATTATCAGATTTTATATAGAGAGAATGTCCTTACAATAGTTAAATCGTCATCGATAGGTCTCTGGGAACCTTGAAGTATTAGGTGAACAGGGGAGAAATCAAGATCATTAAGATCCAAACCATTATCACAAATATGAACAAACCTGAGCAAGTATGAAATATAAACGGTTTTAATTAATTTGGCCTTTCAATCTTTCGATTTTCAGCCTATCCGATGATGGTTATTCCAGAAACACGTCGTGCGCATTAAATTTGATATTTATGTTATTATTAGAATAACGCCTTTCAGAAAAAAACAAAAACAAAGCAAACGAAACACTAACTTTTTATTACATGAAATGCATATTGAGAGAGAAAATACCTCTAAACTGGCACGATTCACTGGTATTGTTACTTTACCTCTAAACTGGCACGATTCACTGGTATTGTTACTTTACCTCTAAACTGGCACGATTCACTGGTGTTGTTACTTTACCTCTAAACTGGCACGATTCACTGGTATTGCTACTTTACCTCTAAACTGGTATGATTCACTGGTTTTGTTACTTTACCTCTAAACTGGCACGATTCACTGGTATTGTTACTTTACCTCTAAACTGGCACGATTCACTGGTGTTGTTACTTTACCTCTAAACTGGCACGATTCACTGGTATTGTTACGTTACCTCTAAACTGGCACGATTCACTGGTATTGTTACTTTACCTCTAAACTGGCACGATTCACTGGTGTTGTTACTTTACCTCTAAACTGGCACGATTCACTGGTATTGTTACTTTACCTCTAAACTGGCACGATACACTGGTATTGTTACTTTACCTCTAAACTGGCACGATTCACTGGTATTGTTACTTTACCTCTAAACTGGCACGATTCACTGGTATTGTTACTTTACCTCTAAACTGGCACGATTCACTGGTATTGTTACTTTACCTCTAAACTGGCACGATTCACTGGTATTGTTACTTTACCTCTAAACTGGCACGATTCACTGGTATTGTTACTTTACCTCTAAACTGGCACGATTCACTGATATTGTTGCTTTACCTCTAAACTGGCACGATTCACTGATATTGTTACTTTACCTCTAAACTGGCACGATACACTGGTATTGTTACTTTACCTCTAAACTGGCACGATTCACTGATATTGTTACGTTACCTCTAAACTGGCACGATTCACTGGTACTGTTACTTTACCTCTAAACTGGCACGGTTCACTGGTATTGTTACTTTATCTCTAAACTGGCACGATTCACTGGTATTGTTACTTTACCTCTAAACTGGCACGGTTCACTGGTATTGTTACTTTACCTCTAAACTGGCACGATTCACTGGTATTGTTACTTTACCTCTAAACTGCCACGATTCACTGGTATTGTTGCTTTACCTCTAAACTGGCACGATTCACTGGTATTGTTACTTTACCTCTAAACTTGCACGATTCACTGGTATTGTTACTTTACCTCTAAACTGGCACGATTCACTGGTATTGTTACTTTACCTCTAAACTGGCACGATTCCTTGGTATTATTACTTTACCTCTAAACTGGCACGATTCACTGGTATTGTTACTTTACCTCTAAACTGGCACGATTCACTGGTATTGTTACTTTACCTCTAAACTGGCACGATTCACTGATATTGTTACTTTACCTCTAAACTGGCACGATTCACTGGTATTGTCACTTTACCTCTAAACTGGCACGATTCACTGGTATTGTTACTTTACCTCTAAACTGGCACGATTCACTGGTATTGTTACTTTACCTCTAAACTGGTACGATTCACTGGTATTTTTAATTTACCTCTAAACTGGCACGATTCACTGATATTGTTACTTTACCTCTAGACTGGTACGATTCACTGGTTTTGTTGCTTTACCTCTAAACTGGCACGATTCACTGGTATTGTTGCTTTACCTCTAAACTGGCACGATTCACTGGTATTGTTACTTTACCTCTAAACTGGCACGATTCACTGGTATTGTTACTTTACCTATAAACTGGCACGATTCACTGGTATTGTTAATTTACCTCTAAACTGGCACGATTCACTGGTATTTTTACTTTACCTCTAAACTGGCACGATTCACTGGTATTGTTACTTTACCTCTAAACTGGCACGATTTACTGGTATTGTTACTTTACCTCTAAACTGGCACGATTCACTGGTTTTGTTACTTTACCTCTAAACTGGCACGATTCACTGGTATTGTTACTTTACCTCTAAACTGGCACGATTCACTGGTATTATTACTTTACCTCTAAACTGGCACGATTCACTGGTATTGTTGCTTTACCTCTAAACTGGCACGATTCACTGGTATTATTACTTTACCTCTAAACTGGCACGATTCACTGGTATTATTACTTTACCTCTAAACTGGCACGATTCACTGGTATTGTTACTTTACCTCAAAACTGGCACGATTCACTGGTATTGTTACTTTACCTCTAAACTGGTACGATTCAATGGTATTTTTAATTTACCTCTAAACTGGCACGATTCACTGATATTGTTACTTTACCTCTAAACTGGCACGATTCACTGGTATTGTTACTTTACCTCTAAATTGGCACGATTCACTGGTATTGTTACTTTACCTCTAAACTGGCACGATTCACTGGTATTGTTACTTTACCTCTAAACTGGCACGATTCACTGGTATTGTTACTTTACCTCTAAACTGGCACGATTCACTGGTATTGTTACTTTACCTCTAAACTGGCACGATTCACTGGTATTGTTACTTTACCTCTAAACTGGCACAATTCACTGGTATTGTTACTTTACCTCTAAACTGGCACGATTCACTGATATTGTTGCTTTACCTCTAAACTGGCACGATTCACTGATATTGGTACTTTACCTCTAAACTGGCACGATTCACTGGTATTGTTACTTTACCTCTAAACTGGCACGATTCACTGATATTGTTACTTTACCTCTAAACTGGCACGATTCACTGGTACTGTTACTTTACCTCTAAACTGGCACGATTCACTGGTATTGTTACTTTATCTCTAAACTGGCACGATTCACTGGTATTGTTACTTTACCTCTAAACTGGCACGGTTCACTGGTATTGTTACTTTACCTCTAAACTGGCACGATTCACTGGTATTGTTACTTTACCTCTAAACTGCCACGATTCACTTGTATTGTTGCTTTACCTCTAAACTGGCACGATTCACTGGTATTGTTGCTTTACCTCTAAACTTGCACGATTCACTGGTATTGTTACTTTACCTCTAAACTGGCACGATTCACTGGTATTGTTACTTTACCTCTAAACTGGCACGATTCCTTGGTATTATTACTTTACCTCTAAACTGGCACGATTCACTGGTATTGTTACTTTACCTCTAAACTGGCACGATTCACTGGTATTGTTACTTTACCTCTAAACTGGCACGATTCACTGATATTGTTACTTTACCTCTAAACTGGCACGATTCACTGGTATTGTCACTTTACCTCTAAACTGGCACGATTCACTGGTATTGTTACTTTACCTCTAAACTGGCACGATTCACTGGTATTGTTACTTTACCTCTAAACTGGTACGATTCACTGGTATTTTTAATTTACCTCTAAACTGGCACGATTCACTGATATTGTTACTTTACCTCTAAACTGGTACGATTCACTGGTTTTGTTGCTTTACCTCTAAACTGGCACGATTCACTGGTATTGTTGCTTTACCTCTAAACTGGCACGATTCACTGGTATTGTTACTTTACCTCTAAACTTGCACGATTCACTGGTATTGTTACTTTACCTCTAAACTGGCACGATTCACTGGTATTGTTAATTTACCTCTAAACTGGCACGATTCACTGGTATTGTTACTTTACCTCTAAACTGGCACGATTCACTGGTATTGTTACTTTACCTCTAAACTGGCACGATTCACTGGTATTGTTACTTTACCTCTAAACTGGCACGATTCACTGGTTTTGTTACTTTACCTCTAAACTGGCACGATTCACTGGTATTGTTACTTTACCTCTAAACTGGCACGATTCACTGGTATTATTACTTTACCTCTAAACTGGCACGATTCACTGGTATTGTTGCTTTACCTCTAAACTGGCACGATTCACTGGTATTATTACTTTACCTCTAAACTGGCACGATTCACTGGTATTGTTACTTTACCTCTAAACTGGTACGATTCAATGGTATTTTTAATTTACCTCTAAACTGGCACGATTCACTGATATTGTTACTTTACCTCTAAACTGGCACGATTCACTGGTATTGTTACTTTACCTCTAAACTGGCACGATTCACTGGTATTGTTACTTTACCTCTAAACTGGTACGATTCAATGGTATTTTTAATTTACCTCTAAACTGGCACGATTCACTGATATTGTTACTTTACCTCTAAACTGGCACGATTCACTGGTTTTATTGCTTTACCTCTAAACTGGCATGATTCACTGGTATTATTACTTTACCTCTAAACTGGCACGATTCACTGGTATTATTACTTTACCTCTAAACTGGCACGATTCACTGGTATTGTTACTTTACCTCTAAACTGGCACGATTCACTGGTATTGTTACTTTACCTCTAAACTGGTACGATTCAATGGTATTTTTAATTTACCTCTAAACTGGCACGATTCACTGATATTGTTACTTTACCTCTAAACTGGCACGATTCACTGGTTTTATTGCTTTACCTCTAAACTGGCACGATTCACTGGTATTGTTACTTTACCTCTAAACTGGCACGATCCACTGGTATTGTTACTTTACCTCTAAACTGGCACGATTAACTGGTATTGATACTTTACCTCTAAACTGGCACGATTCACTGGTATTGTTAATTTACCTCTAAACTGGCACGATTCACTGATATTGTTACTTTACCTCTAAACTGGCACGATTCACTGGTATTGTCACTTTACCTCTAAACTGGCACGATTCACTGGTATTGTTACTTTACCTCTAAACTGGCACGATTCACTGGTATTGTTACTTTACCTCTAAACTGGTACGATTCACTGGTATTTTTAATTTACCTCTAAACTGGCACGATTCACTGATATTGTTACTTTACCTCTAGACTGGTACGATTCACTGGTTTTGTTGCTTTACCTCTAAACTGGCACGATTCACTGGTATTGTTGCTTTACCTCTAAACTGGCACGATTCACTGGTATTGTTACTTTACCTCTAAACTGGCACGATTCACTGGTATTGTTACTTTACCTCTAAACTGGCACGATTCACTGGTATTGTTAATTTACCTCTAAACTGGCACGATTCACTGGTATTTTTACTTTACCTCTAAACTGGCACGATTCACTGGTATTGTTACTTTACCTCTAAACTGGCACGATTTACTGGTATTGTTACTTTACCTCTAAACTGGCACGATTCACTGGTTTTGTTACTTTACCTCTAAACTAGCACGATTCACTGGTATTGTTACTTTACCTCTAAACTGGCACGATTCACTGGTATTATTACTTTACCTCTAAACTGGCACGATTCACTGGTATTGTTACTTTACCTCTAAACTGCCACGATTCACTTGTATTGTTGCTTTACCTCTAAACTGGCACGATTCACTGGTATTGTTGCTTTACCTCTAAACTTGCACGATTCACTGGTATTGTTACTTTACCTCTAAACTGGCACGATTCACTGGTATTGTTACTTTACCTCTAAACTGGCACGATTCCTTCGTATTATTACTTTACCTCTAAACTGGCACGATTCACTGGTATTGTTACTTTACCTCTAAACTGGCACGATTCACTGGTATTGTTACTTTACCTCTAAACTGGCACGATTCACTGATATTGTTACTTTACCTCTAAACTGGCACGATTCACTGGTATTGTCACTTTACCTCTAAACTGGCACGATTCACTGGTATTGTTACTTTACCTCTAAACTGGCACGATTCACTGGTATTGTTACTTTACCTCTAAACTGGTACGATTCACTGGTATTTTTAATTTACCTCTAAACTGGCACGATTCACTGATATTGTTACTTTACCTCTAAACTGGTACGATTCACTGGTTTTGTTGCTTTACCTCTAAACTGGCACGATTCACTGGTATTGTTGCTTTACCTCTAAACTGGCACGATTCACTGGTATTGTTACTTTACCTCTAAACTTGCACGATTCACTGGTATTGTTACTTTACCTCTAAACTGGCACGATTCACTGGTATTGTTAATTTACCTCTAAACTGGCACGATTCACTGGTATTGTTACTTTACCTCTAAACTGGCACGATTCACTGGTATTGTTACTTTACCTCTAAACTGGCACGATTCACTGGTATTGTTACTTTACCTCTAAACTGGCACGATTCACTGGTTTTGTTACTTTACCTCTAAACTGGCACGATTCACTGGTATTGTTACTTTACCTCTAAACTGGCACGATTCACTGGTATTATTACTTTACCTCTAAACTGGCACGATTCACTGGTATTGTTGCTTTACCTCTAAACTGGCACGATTCACTGGTATTATTACTTTACCTCTAAACTGGCACGATTCACTGGTATTGTTACTTTACCTCTAAACTGGTACGATTCAATGGTATTTTTAATTTACCTCTAAACTGGCACGATTCACTGATATTGTTACTTTACCTCTAAACTGGCACGATTCACTGGTATTGTTACTTTACCTCTAAACTGGCACGATTCACTGGTATTGTTACTTTACCTCTAAACTGGTACGATTCAATGGTATTTTTAATTTACCTCTAAACTGGCACGATTCACTGATATTGTTACTTTACCTCTAAACTGGCACGATTCACTGGTTTTATTGCTTTACCTCTAAACTGGCATGATTCACTGGTATTATTACTTTACCTCTAAACTGGCACGATTCACTGGTATTATTAATTTACCTCTAAACTGGCACGATTCACTGGTATTGTTACTTTACCTCTAAACTGGCACGATTCACTGGTATTGTTACTTTACCTCTAAACTGGTACGATTCAATGGTATTTTTAATTTACCTCTAAACTGGCACGATTCACTGATATTGTTACTTTACCTCTAAACTGGCACGATTCACTGGTTTTATTGCTTTACCTCTAAACTGGCACGATTCACTGGTATTGTTACTTTACCTCTAAACTGGCACGATCCACTGGTATTGTTACTTTACCTCTAAACTGGCACGATTAACTGGTATTGATACTTTACCTCTAAACTGGCACGATTCACTGGTATTGTTAATTTACCTCTAAACTGGCACGATTCACTGATATTGTTACTTTACCTCTAAACTGGCACGATTCACTGGTATTGTCACTTTACCTCTAAACTGGCACGATTCACTGGTATTGTTACTTTACCTCTAAACTGGCACGATTCACTGGTATTGTTACTTTACCTCTAAACTGGTACGATTCACTGGTATTTTTAATTTACCTCTAAACTGGCGCGATTCACTGATATTGTTACTTTACCTCTAGACTGGTACGATTCACTGGTTTTGTTGCTTTACCTCTAAACTGGCACGATTCACTGGTATTGTTGCTTTACCTCTAAACTGGCACGATTCACTGGTATTGTTACTTTACCTCTAAACTGGCACGATTCACTGGTATTGTTACTTTACCTCTAAACTGGCACGATTCACTGGTATTGTTAATTTACCTCTAAACTGGCACGATTCACTGGTATTTTTACTTTACCTCTAAACTGGCACGATTCACTGGTATTGTTACTTTACCTCTAAACTGGCACGATTTACTGGTATTGTTACTTTACCTCTAAACTGGCACGATTCACTGGTTTTGTTACTTTACCTCTAAACTAGCACGATTCACTGGTATTGTTACTTTACCTCTAAACTGGCACGATTCACTGGTATTATTACTTTACCTCTAAACTGGCACGATTCACTGGTATTGTTGCTTTACCTCTAAACTGGCACGATTCACTGGCATTATTACTTTACCTCTAAACTGGCACGATTCACTGGTATTATTACTTTACCTCTAAACTGGCACGATTCACTGGTATTGTTACTTTACCTCTAAACTGGCACGATTCACTGGTATTGTTACTTTACCTCTAAACTGGTACGATTCAATGGTATTTTTAATTTACCTCTAAACTTGCACGATTCACTGATATTGTTACTTTACCTCTAAACTGGCACGATTCACTGGTATTGTTACTTTACCTCTAAACTGGCACGATTCACTGGTATTGTTACTTTACCTCTAAACTGGCACGATTCACTGGTATTGTTACTTTACCTCTAAACTGGCACGATTCACTGGTATTGTTACTTTACCTCTAAACTGGCACGATTCACTGGTATTGTTACTTTACCTCTAAACTGGCACGATTCACTGGTATTGTTACTTTACCTCTAAACTGGCACGATTCACTGGTATTGTTACTTTACCTCTAAACTGGCACGATTCACTGATATTGTTGCTTTACCTCTAAACTGGCACGATTCACTGATATTGTTACTTTACCTCTAAACTGGCACGATTCACTGGTATTGTTACTTTACCTCTAAACTGGCACGATTCACTGATATTGTTACTTTACCTCTAAACTGGCACGATTCACTGGTACTGTTACTTTACCTCTAAACTGGCACGATTCACTGGTATTGTTACTTTATCTCTAAACTGGCACGATTCACTGATATTGTTACTTTACCTCTAAACTGGCACGATTCACTGGTATTGTCACTTTACCTCTAAACTGGCACGATTCACTGGTATTGTTACTTTACCTCTAAACTGGCACGATTCACTGGTATTGTTACTTTACCTCTAAACTGGTACGATTCACTGGTATTTTTAATTTACCTCTAAACTGGCACGATTCACTGATATTGTTACTTTACCTCTAGACTGGTACGATTCACTGGTTTTGTTACTTTACCTCTAAACTGGTACGATTCAATGGTATTTTTAATTTACCTCTAAACTGGCACGATTCACTGATATTGTTACTTTACCTCTAAACTGGCACGATTCACTGGTTTTATTGCTTTACCTCTAAACTGGCATGATTCACTGGTATTATTACTTTACCTCTAAACTGGCACGATTCACTGGTATTATTACTTTACCTCTAAACTGGCACGATTCACTGGTATTGTTACTTTACCTCTAAACTGGCACGATTCACTGGTATTGTTACTTTACCTCTAAACTGGTACGATTCAATGGTATTTTTAATTTACCTCTAAACTGGCACGATTCACTGATATTGTTACTTTACCTCTAAAACTGGCACGATTCACTGGTTTTATTGCTTTACCTCTAAACTGGCACGATTCACTGGTATTGTTACTTTACCTCTAAACTGGCACGATCCACTGGTATTGTTACTTTACCTCTAAACTGGCACGATTAACTGGTATTGATACTTTACCTCTAAACTGGCACGATTCACTGGTATTGTTAATTTACCTCTAAACTGGCACGATTCACTGATATTGTTACTTTACCTCTAAACTGGCACGATTCACTGGTATTGTCACTTTACCTCTAAACTGGCACGATTCACTGGTATTGTTACTTTACCTCTAAACTGGCACGATTCACTGGTATTGTTACTTTACCTCTAAACTGGTACGATTCACTGGTATTTTTAATTTACCTCTAAACTGGCACGATTCACTGATATTGTTACTTTACCTCTAGACTGGTACGATTCACTGGTTTTGTTGCTTTACCTCTAAACTGGCACGATTCACTGGTATTGTTGCTTTACCTCTAAACTGGCACGATTCACTGGTATTGTTACTTTACCTCTAAACTGGCACGATTCACTGGTATTGTTACTTTACCTCTAAACTGGCACGATTCACTGGTATTGTTAATTTACCTCTAAACTGGCACGATTCACTGGTATTTTTACTTTACCTCTAAACTGGCACGATTCACTGGTATTGTTACTTTACCTCTAAACTGGCACGATTTACTGGAATTGTTACTTTACCTCTAAACTGGCACGATTCACTGGTTTTGTTACTTTACCTCTAAACTGGCACGATTCACTGGTATTGTTACTTTACCTCTAAACTGGCACGATTCACTGGTATTATTACTTTACCTCTAAACTGGCACGATTCACTGGTATTGTTGCTTTACCTCTAAACTGGCACGATTCACTGGTATTATTACTTTACCTCTAAACTGGCACGATTCACTGGTATTATTACTTTACCTCTAAACTGGCACGATTCACTGGTATTGTTACTTTACCTCTAAACTGGCACGATTCACTGGTATTGTTACTTTACCTCTAAACTGGTACGATTCAATGGTATTTTTAATTTACCTCTAAACTGGCACGATTCACTGATATTGTTACTTTACCTCTAAACTGGCACGATTCACTGGTATTGTTACTTTACCTCTAAACTGGCACGATTCACTGGTATTGTTACTTTACCTCTAAACTGGCACGATTCACTGGTATTGTTACTTTACCTCTAAACTGGCACGATTCACTGGTATTGTTACTTTACCTCTAAACTGGCACGATTCACTGGTATTGTTACTTTACCTCTAAACTGGCACGATTCACTGGTATTGTTACTTTACCTCTAAACTGGCACGATTCACTGGTATTGTTACTTTACCTCTAAACTGGCACGATTCACTGATATTGTTGCTTTACCTCTAAACTGGCACGATTCACTGGTATTATTACTTTACCTCTAAACTGGCACGATTCACTGGTATTGTTACTTTACCTCTAAACTGGTACGATTCAATGGTATTTTTAATTTACCTCTAAACTGGCACGATTCACTGATATTGTTACTTTACCTCTAAACTGGCACGATTCACTGGTATTGTTACTTTACCTCTAAACTGGCACGATTCACTGGTATTGTTACTTTACCTCTAAACTGGTACGATTCAATGGTATTTTTAATTTACCTCTAAACTGGCACGATTCACTGATATTGTTACTTTACCTCTAAACTGGCACGATTCACTGGTTTTATTGCTTTACCTCTAAACTGGCACGATTCACTGGTATTGTTACTTTACCTCTAAACTGGCACGATCCACTGGTATTGTTACTTTACCTCTAAACTGGCACGATTAACTGGTATTGATACTTTACCTCTAAACTGGCACGATTCACTGGTATTGTTAATTTACCTCTAAACTGGCACGATTCACTGATATTGTTACTTTACCTCTAAACTGGCACGATTCACTGGTATTGTCACTTTACCTCTAAACTGGCACGATTCACTGGTATTGTTACTTTACCTCTAAACTGGCACGATTCACTGGTATTGTTACTTTACCTCTAAACTGGTACGATTCACTGGTATTTTTAATTTACCTCTAAACTGGCACGATTCACTGATATTGTTACTTTACCTCTAGACTGGTACGATTCACTGGTTTTGTTGCTTTACCTCTAAACTGGCACGATTCACTGGTATTGTTGCTTTACCTCTAAACTGGCACGATTCACTGGTATTGTTACTTTACCTCTAAACTGGCACGATTCACTGGTATTGTTACTTTACCTCTAAACTGGCACGATTCACTGGTATTGTTAATTTACCTCTAAACTGGCACGATTCACTGGTATTTTTACTTTACCTCTAAACTGGCACGATTCACTGGTATTGTTACTTTACCTCTAAACTGGCACGATTTACTGGAATTGTTACTTTACCTCTAAACTGGCACGATTCACTGGTTTTGTTACTTTACCTCTAAACTGGCACGATTCACTGGTATTGTTACTTTACCTCTAAACTGGCACGATTCACTGGTATTATTACTTTACCTCTAAACTGGCACGATTCACTGGTATTGTTGCTTTACCTCTAAACTGGCACGATTCACTGGTATTATTACTTTACCTCTAAACTGGCACGATTCACTGGTATTATTACTTTACCTCTAAACTGGCACGATTCACTGGTATTGTTACTTTACCTCTAAACTGGCACGATTCACTGGTATTGTTACTTTACCTCTAAACTGGTACGATTCAATGGTATTTTTAATTTACCTCTAAACTGGCACGATTCACTGATATTGTTACTTTACCTCTAAACTGGCACGATTCACTGGTATTGTTACTTTACCTCTAAACTGGCACGATTCACTGGTATTGTTACTTTACCTCTAAACTGGCACGATTCACTGGTATTGTTACTTTACCTCTAAACTGGCACGATTCACTGGTATTGTTACTTTACCTCTAAACTGGCACGATTCACTGGTATTGTTACTTTACCTCTAAACTGGCACGATTCACTGGTATTGTTACTTTACCTCTAAACTGGCACGATTCACTGGTATTGTTACTTTACCTCTAAACTGGCACGATTCACTGATATTGTTGCTTTACCTCTAAACTGGCACGATTCACTGATATTGTTACTTTACCTCTAAACTGGCACGATTCACTGGTATTGTTACTTTACCTCTAAACTGGCACGATTCCTTGGTATTATTACTTTACCTCTAAACTGGCACGATTCACTGGTATTGTTACTTTACCTCTAAACTGGCACGATTCACTGGTATTGTTACTTTACCTCTAAACTGGCACGATTCACTGATATTGTTACTTTACCTCTAAACTGGCACGATTCACTGGTATTGTCACTTTACCTCTAAACTGGCACGATTCACTGGTATTGTTACTTTACCTCTAAACTGGCACGATTCACTGGTATTGTTACTTTACCTCTAAACTGGTACGATTCACTGGTATTTTTAATTTACCTCTAAACTGGCACGATTCACTGATATTGTTACTTTACCTCTAGACTGGTACGATTCACTGGTTTTGTTGCTTTACCTCTAAACTGGCACGATTCACTGGTATTGTTGCTTTACCTCTAAACTGGCACGATTCACTGGTATTGTTACTTTACCTCTAAACTTGCACGATTCACTGGTATTGTTACTTTACCTCTAAACTGGCACGATTCACTGGTATTGTTAATTTACCTCTAAACTGGCACGATTCACTGGTATTGTTACTTTACCTCTAAACTGGCACGATTCACTGGTATTGTTACTTTACCTCTAAACTGGCACGATTCACTGGTATTGTTACTTTACCTCTAAACTGGCACGATTCACTGGTTTTGTTACTTTACCTCTAAACTGGCACGATTCACTGGTATTGTTACTTTACCTCTAAACTGGCACGATTCACTGGTATTATTACTTTACCTCTAAACTGGCACGATTCACTGGTATTGTTGCTTTACCTCTAAACTGGCACGATTCACTGGTATTATTACTTTACCTCTAAACTGGCACGATTCACTGGTATTGTTACTTTACCTCTAAACTGGTACGATTCAATGGTATTTTTAATTTACCTCTAAACTGGCACGATTCACTGATATTGTTACTTTACCTCTAAACTGGCACGATTCACTGGTATTGTTACTTTACCTCTAAACTGGCACGATTCACTGGTATTGTTACTTTACCTCTAAACTGGTACGATTCAATTGTATTTTTAATTTACCTCTAAACTGGCACGATTCACTGATATTGTTACTTTACCTCTAAACTGGCACGATTCACTGGTTTTATTGCTTTACCTCTAAACTGGCATGATTCACTGGTATTATTACTTTACCTCTAAACTGGCACGATTCACTGGTATTATTACTTTACCTCTAAACTGGCACGATTCACTGGTATTGTTACTTTACCTCTAAACTGGCACGATTCACTGGTATTGTTACTTTACCTCTAAACTGGTACGATTCAATGGTATTTTTAATTTACCTCTAAACTGGCACGATTCACTGATATTGTTACTTTACCTCTAAACTGGCACGATTCACTGGTTTTATTGCTTTACCTCTAAACTGGCACGATTCACTGGTATTGTTACTTTACCTCTAAACTGGCACGATCCACTGGTATTGTTACTTTACCTCTAAACTGGCACGATTAACTGGTATTGATACTTTACCTCTAAACTGGCACGATTCACTGGTATTGTTAATTTACCTCTAAACTGGCACGATTCACTGATATTGTTACTTTACCTCTAAACTGGCACGATTCACTGGTAGTGTCACTTTACCTCTAAACTGGCACGATTCACTGGTATTGTTACTTTACCTCTAAACTGGCACGATTCACTGGTATTGTTACTTTACCTCTAAACTGGTACGATTCACTGGTATTTTTAATTTACCTCTAAACTGGCACGATTCACTGATATTGTTACTTTACCTCTAGACTGGTACGATTCACTGGTTTTGTTGCTTTACCTCTAAACTGGCACGATTCACTGGTATTGTTGCTTTACCTCTAAACTGGCACGATTCACTGGTATTGTTACTTTACCTCTAAACTGGCACGATTCACTGGTATTGTTACTTTACCTCTAAACTGGCACGATTCACTGGTATTGTTAATTTACCTCTAAACTGGCACGATTCACTGGTATTTTTACTTTACCTCTAAACTGGCACGATTCACTGGTATTGTTACTTTACCTCTAAACTGGCACGATTTACTGGTATTGTTACTTTACCTCTAAACTGGCACGATTCACTGGTTTTGTTACTTTACCTCTAAACTAGCACGATTCACTGGTATTGTTACTTTACCTCTAAACTGGCACAATTCACTGGTATTATTACTTTACCTCTAAACTGGCACGATTCACTGGTATTGTTGCTTTACCTCTAAACTGGCACGATTCACTGGCATTATTACTTTACCTCTAAACTGGCACGATTCACTGGTATTATTACTTTACCTCTAAACTGGCACGATTCACTGGTATTGTTACTTTACCTCTAAACTGGCACGATTCACTGGTATTGTTACTTTACCTCTAAACTGGTACGATTCAATGGTATTTTTAATTTACCTCTAAACTGGCACGATTCACTGATATTGTTACTTTACCTCTAAACTGGCACGATTCACTGGTATTGTTACTTTACCTCTAAACTGGCACGATTCACTGGTATTGTTACTTTACATCTAAACTGGCACGATTCACTGGTATTGTTACTTTACCTCTAAACTGGCACGATTCACTGGTATTGTTACTTTACCTCTAAACTGGCACGATTCACTGGTATTGTTACTTTACCTCTAAACTGGCACGATTCACTGGTATTGTTACTTTACCTCTAAACTGGCACGATTCACTGGTATTGTTACTTTACCTCTAAACTGGCACGATTCACTGATATTGTTGCTTTACCTCTAAACTGGCACGATTCACTGATATTGTTACTTTACCTCTAAACTGGCACGATTCACTGGTATTGTTACTTTACCTCTAAACTGGCACGATTCACTGATATTGTTACTTTACCTCTAAACTGGCACGATTCACTGGTACTGTTACTTTACCTCTAAACTGGCACGATTCACTGGTATTGTTACTTTATCTCTAAACTGGCACGATTCACTGATATTGTTACTTTACCTCTAAACTGGCACGATTCACTGCTATTGTCACTTTACCTCTAAACTGGCACGATTCACTGGTATTGTTACTTTACCTCTAAACTGGCACGATTCACTGGTATTGTTACTTTACCTCTAAACTGGTACGATTCACTGGTATTTTTAATTTACCTCTAAACTGGCACGATTCACTGATATTGTTACTTTACCTCTAGACTGGTACGATTCACTGGTTTTGTTACTTTACCTCTAAACTGGTACGATTCAATGGTATTTTTAATTTACCTCTAAACTGGCACGATTCAGTGATATTGTTACTTTACCTCTAAACTGGCACGATTCACTGGTTTTATTGCTTTACCTCTAAACTGGCATGATTCACTGGTATTATTACTTTACCTCTAAACTGGCACGATTCACTGGTATTATTACTTTACCTCTAAACTGGCACGATTCACTGGTATTGTTACTTTACCTCTAAACTGGCACGATTCACTGGTATTGTTACTTTACCTCTAAACTGGTACGATTCAATGGTATTTTTAATTTACCTCTAAACTGGCACGATTCACTGATATTGTTACTTTACCTCTAAACTGGCACGATTCACTGGTTTTATTGCTTTACCTCTAAACTGGCACGATTCACTGGTATTGTTACTTTACCTCTAAACTGGCACGATCCACTGGTATTGTTACTTTACCTCTAAACTGGCACGATTAACTGGTATTGATACTTTACCTCTAAACTGGCACGATTCACTGGTATTGTTAATTTACCTCTAAACTGGCACGATTCACTGATATTGTTACTTTACCTCTAAACTGGCACGATTCACTGGTATTGTCACTTTACCTCTAAACTGGCACGATTAACTGGTATTGTTACTTTACCTCTAAACTGGCACGATTCACTGGTATTGTTACTTTACCTCTAAACTGGTACGATTCACTGGTATTTTTAATTTACCTCTAAACTGGCACGATTCACTGATATTGTTACTTTACCTCTAGACTGGTACGATTCACTGGTTTTGTTGCTTTACCTCTAAACTGGCACGATTCACTGGTATTGTTGCTTTACCTCTAAACTGGCACGATTCACTGGTATTGTTACTTTACCTCTAAACTGGCACGATTCACTGGTATTGTTACTTTACCTCTAAACTGGCACGATTCACTGGTATTGTTAATTTACCTCTAAACTGGCACGATTCACTGGTATTTTTACTTTACCTCTAAACTGGCACGATTCACTGGTATTGTTACTTTACCTCTAAACTGGCACGATTTACTGGTATTGTTACTTTACCTCTAAACTGGCACGATTCACTGGTTTTGTTACTTTACCTCTAAACTGGCACGATTCACTGGTATTGTTACTTTACCTCTAAACTGGCACGATTCACTGGTATTATTACTTTACCTCTAAACTGGCACGATTCACTGGTATTGTTGCTTTACCTCTAAACTGGCACGATTCACTGGTATTATTACTTTACCTCTAAACTGGCACGATTCACTGGTATTATTACTTTACCTCTAAACTGGCACGATTCACTGGTATTGTTACTTTACCTCTAAACTGGCACGATTCACTGGTATTGTTACTTTACCTCTAAACTGGTACGATTCAATGGTATTTTTAATTTACCTCTAAACTGGCACGATTCACTGATATTGTTACTTTACCTCTAAACTGGCACGATTCACTGGTATTGTTACTTTACCTCTAAACTGGCACGATTCACTGGTATTGTTACTTTACCTCTAAACTGGCACGATTCACTGGTATTGTTACTTTACCTCTAAACTGGCACGATTCACTGGTATTGTTACTTTACCTCTAAACTGGCACGATTCACTGGTATTGTTACTTTACCTCTAAACTGGCACGATTCACTGGTATTGTTACTTTACCTCTAAACTGGCACGATTCACTGGTATTGTTACTTTACCTCTAAACTGGCACGATTCACTGATATTGTTGCTTTACCTCTAAACTGGCACGATTCACTGATATTGTTACTTTACCTCTAAACTGGCACGATTCACTGGTATTGTTACTTTACCTCTAAACTGGCACGATTCACTGATATTGTTACTTTACCTCTAAACTGGCACGATTCACTGGTACTGTTACTTTACCTCTAAACTGGCACGATTCACTGGTATTGTTACTTTATCTCTAAACTGGCACGATTCACTGGTATTGTTACTTTACCTCTAAACTGGCACGGTTCACTGGTATTGTTACTTTACCTCTAAACTGGCACGATTCACTGGTATTGTTACTTTACCTCTAAACTGCCACGATTCACTTGTATTGTTGCTTTACCTCTAAACTGGCACGATTCACTGGTATTGTTACTTTACCTCTAAACTTGCACGATTCACTGGTATTGTTACTTTACCTCTAAACTGGCACGATTCACTGGTATTGTTACTTTACCTCTAAACTGGCACGATTCCTTGGTATTATTACTTTACCTCTAAACTGGCACGATTCACTGGTATTGTTACTTTACCTCTAAACTGGCACGATTCACTGGTATTGTTACTTTACCTCTAAACTGGCACGATTCACTGATATTGTTACTTTACCTCTAAACTGGCACGATTCACTGGTATTGTCACTTTACCTCTAAACTGGCACGATTCACTGGTATTGTTACTTTACCTCTAAACTGGCACGATTCACTGGTATTGTTACTTTACCTCTAAACTGGTACGATTCACTGGTATTTTTAATTTACCTCTAAACTGGCACGATTCACTGATATTGTTACTTTACCTCTAGACTGGTACGATTCACTGGTTTTGTTGCTTTACCTCTAAACTGGCACGATTCACTGGTATTGTTGCTTTACCTCTAAACTGGCACGATTCACTGGTATTGTTACTTTACCTCTAAACTGGCACGATTCACTGGTATTGTTACTTTACCTCTAAACTGGCACGATTCACTGGTATTGTTAATTTACCTCTAAACTGGCACGATTCACTGGTATTGTTACTTTACCTCTAAACTGGCACGATTCACTGGTATTGTTACTTTACCTCTAAACTGGCACGATTCACTGGTATTGTTACTTTACCTCTAAACTGGCACGATTCACTGGTTTTGTTACTTTACCTCTAAACTGGCACGATTCACTGGTATTGTTACTTTACCTCTAAACTGGCACGATTCACTGGTATTATTACTTTACCTCTAAACTGGCACGATTCACTGGTATTGTTGCTTTACCTCTAAACTGGCACGATTCACTGGTATTATTACTTTACCTCTAAACTGGCACGATTCACTGGTATTGTTACTTTACCTCTAAACTGGTACGATTCAATGGTATTTTTAATTTACCTCTAAACTGGCACGATTCACTGATATTGTTACTTTACCTCTAAACTGGCACGATTCACTGGTATTGTTACTTTACCTCTAAACTGGCACGATTCACTGGTATTGTTACTTTACCTCTAAACTGGTACGATTCAATGGTATTTTTAATTTACCTCTAAACTGGCACGATTCACTGATATTGTTACTTTACCTCTAAACTGGCACGATTCACTGGTTTTATTGCTTTACCTCTAAACTGGCATGATTCACTGGTATTATTACTTTACCTCTAAACTGGCACGATTCACTGGTATTATTACTTTACCTCTAAACTGGCACGATTCACTGGTATTGTTACTTTACCTCTAAACTGGCACGATTCACTGGTATTGTTACTTTACCTCTAAACTGGTACGATTCAATGGTATTTTTAATTTACCTCTAAACTGGCACGATTCACTGATATTGTTACTTTACCTCTAAACTGGCACGATTCACTGGTTTTATTGCTTTACCTCTAAACTGGCACGATTCACTGGTATTGTTACTTTACCTCTAAACTGGCACGATCCACTGGTATTGTTACTTTACCTCTAAACTGGCACGATTAACTGGTATTGATACTTTACCTCTAAACTGGCACGATTCACTGGTATTGTTAATTTACCTCTAAACTGGCACGATTCACTGGTATTGTTACTTTACCTCTAAACTGGCACGATTCACTGGTATTGTTGCTTTACCTCTAAACTGGCACGATTTACTGGTGTTGTTACTTTACCTCTAAACTGGCACGATTCACTGGTATTGTTACTTTACCTCTAAGCTGGCACGATTCACTGGTATGGTCATTTTACCTCTAAACTGGCACGATTCACTGGTATTGTTGCTTTACCTCTAAACTGGCACGATTCACTGATATTGTTACTTTACCTCTAAACTGGCACAATTCACTGGTTTTGTTACTTTACCTCTAAACTGGCACGATTCACTGGTATTGTTACTTTACCTCTAAACTGGCACGATTTACTGGTGTTGTTACTTTACCTCTAAACTGGTACGATTCACTGGTATTTTTAATTTACCTCTAAACTGGCACGATTCACTGATATTGTTACTTTACCTCTAAACTGGCACGATTCACTGGTTTTGTTGCTTTACCTCTAAACTGGCACGATTCACTGGTATTGTTCCTTTACCTCTAAACTGGCACGATTCACTGGTATTGTTACTTTACCTCTAAACTGGCACAATCCACTGGTATTCTTACTTTACCTCTAAACTGGCACGATTCACTGGTATTGTTACTTTACCTCTAAACTGCCACGATTCACTGGTATTGTTAATTTACCTCTAAACTGGCACGATTCACTGGTATTGTTACTTTACCTCTAAACTGGCACGATTCACTGGTATTGTTACTTTACCTCTAAACTGGCACGATTCATTGGTGTTGTTACTTTACCTCTAAACTGGCACGATTCACTGGTATTGTTACTTTACCTTTAAACTGGCACGATTCACTGGTATTGTTACTTTACCTCTAATCTGGCACGATCCACTGGTATTGTTACTTTACTTCTAAACTGGCACGATTCACTGATATTGTTACTTTACCTCTAAACTGGCACGATTCACTAATATTGTTACTTTATCTCTAAACTGGCACGATTCACTGGTATTGTTACTTTTCTGTAGAATAAGAACTGAAGGGTGTTACAGAGAAAACTAGTATTGTCAGATAAGACATAGTGGAGGTATATCCAATTATTGTTGCTGATGACAACGATGTTTTTTTAAATGTTATTTTGAAGATTTTATTAAATTGCGATTCGTAGAAACAGAGCAAACACAACCACAACATAAGTATATATATATATATATATATATATTATCCTAATTCCTATATTTGGTTGATAAAAAAATGTATGCGAAAGCATAAATCTGTAAATAGACAGTCAGCATAGATTTGAAGAGTGATCATTTAATTCAAAAAGAAGAAAGGAGTGTTTGGAGAATCAGACGGACAATCATGAGTTCTAGTACTCCTAGTCATGTAATTTTAAATCCGAGGGCAACGACACGTCTGAATAATTAACCCTAGCACGGGTTTATGTAAGCTTAAAGAGATGTCATTTACATGGTTAATAACTATGATATACCATATTGAATATGAACGTGCCCAGTGAGGAATTGACCATTAAGAAATTGAAAGTGATCAATCCTTGACTTAACGTGACCAGATAAAGCATTACACTGGACAGGTAGATAAATGTAGGTGTCAACGTGTAGTCGTAGACTTCCACAAAGGTAAGAACAAACATCGCATGGAATAGCAGACAAGGTACACTTTATTTCAGAAATTCATTGTAAGATAACTGCATTTCCATGAAATGATGTTTAATGACGACATTTATGTTAATGTTTGGTTTAGATTTATGGTGCTTAACGCCACTTTCAACAATATTTCAGCTATATCATGGCGGTCACTTTTATTGGTGGAAGAAACCGGAGTAACCGGAGAAAACCACCGACCTGTCGCAAGTCACTGACAAATTATCATATAACGTTGCATCAAGTACAACTCGCAATGAACGGGGTTCGAACTCACAGCTTTAGTGGTGATAGAAACTGATTGCACAGGTAGTTGTATAGCAAACTGCAATGCGATCACAATCACGAAGACCCCTGCAAAATAACTGTATTTGCATCAAATTTTGGTTCTGGTTAAAGTTGACATCAATGTTAAAATACACCTTGTCCTGGATATATACTATTTAATGCTTAGTGTTATTTTTTCCACTCTTTACCTAAATGTGTTTTAAAATCACATAAAGGCATTAAATCTCATGATATTTCTAATGTTGTAAAACAACTCCCTTCTCATGCAGTTTTATGTAGATTGATAAAGGATTTTCTACATAATTCAAATCATTTGTGCAAAACTTGTAAGTTGATAAAACTGAGATGAAGGTTGTTTTATCAGTAAATGTCAGCCATATTCGGAAATCAAAGTAAATATAACAGCAAACTTTAGCATCATTTTGGCGTGTTCATTATGACTGTATCCACATAACTCTTGTATTACAACTGTTCAATTAATACAGAATTGTACAGTACAAAAGCGGTAGAAATGGGGTTTAATATAAAGATAACAAGAACAAAATTCTCCCTCATTTATCCTGAACCCAAAACAAATTGCACATACTGCACATTTACAAAACAATCTCAATTATGGCATAAAATCTAATGAAATAAACCAAGTATTTTTCACAAACGTTATGTTCTATTCTTTGTTATGATCACGAATAAGTAAAAAGAATAAACACAAAATACAGTACAATAAAATCACGTACAAGAACCAATAGAATACAGTACCATAAGAATACGTACAAGAACCAATAGAATACAGTACCATAAGAACACGTACAAGAACCAATAGAATACAGTACCATAAGAACACATACAAGAACCAATAGAATACAGTACCATAAGAACACGTACAATAACCAATAGAATACAGTACCATAAGAACACGTACAAGAACCAATAGAATACAGTACCATAAGAACACGTACAAGAACCAATAAAATACAGTACCATAAGAACACATACAAGAACCAATATAATACAGTACCATAAGAACACGTAGAAGAATCAATAGAATACAGTACCATAAGAACACGTACAAGAACCAATAGAATACAGTATCATAAGAACACGTACAAGAACCAATATAATACAGTACCATAACAACACGTACAAGAACCAATAGAATACAGTACCATAACAACACATACAAGAACCAATAGAATACAGTACCATAAGAACACATACAAGAACCAATAGAATACAGTACCATAAGAACACGTACAAGAACCAATAGAATACAGTATCATAAGAACACAAACAAGAACCAATAGAATACAGTACCATAACAACACGTACAAGAACCAATAGAATACAGTACCATAAGAACACATACAAGAACCAGTAGAATACAGTACCATAAGAACACGTACAAGAACCAATAGAATACAGTACCATAAGAACACGTACAAGAATCAATAGAATACAGTATCATAAGAACACGTACAAGAACCAATATAATACAGTACCATAAGAACACGTACAAGAATCAATAGAATACAGTAGCATAAGAACACGTGCAAGAACCAATAGAATACAGTACCATAAGAACACGTACAAGAACCAATAGAATACAGTACCATAAGAATACGTACACGAACCAATAGGATACAGTACCATAAGAACACGTACAAGAACCAATAGAATACAGTACCATAAGAACACATACAAGAACCAATAGAATACAGTACCATAAGAACACGTACAAGAACCAATAGAATACAGTACCATAAGAACACGTAGAAGAACCAATAGAATACAGTACCATAAGAACACGTACAAGAATCAATAGAATACAGTATCATAAGAACACGTACAAGAACCAATATAATACAGTACCATAAGAACACGTACAAGAATCAATAGAATACAGTAGCATAAGAACACGTGCAAGAACCAATAGAATACAGTACCATAAGAACACGTACAAGAACCAATAGAATACAGTACCATAAGAATACGTACACGAACCAATAGGATACAGTACCATAAGAACACGTACAAGAACCAATAGAATACAGTACCATAACAACACATACAAGAACCAATAGAATACAGTACCATAAGAACACGTACAAGAACCAATAGAATACAGTACCATAAGAACACGTAGAAGAACCAATAGAATACAGTACCATAAGAACACATACAAGAACCAATAGAATACAGAACCATAAGAACACAAACAAGAACCAATAGAATACAGTATCATAATAACACGTACAAGAACCAATAGAATACAGTACCATACGAATACGTACAAGAACCAATATAATACAGTACCATAAGAACACGTACAAGAACCAATAGATTACAGTACCATAAGAACACATACAAGAACCAATAGAATACAGTACCATAAGAACACGTACAAGAACCAATAAAATACAGTACCATAAGAACAGATACAAGAACCAATAGAATACAGTACCATAAGAACACGTACAAGAACCAATAGAATACAGCATCATAAGAACACACAATACAGTACCATAAGAACAAGTACAAGAACCAATAGAACAATTGTAGAAAGAGAGAATATACCAGCAGCCATACAACAGACCGCTAACTTTAGAGAAGAAACCAGCACACATACAACAGACCGCTAACTTTTGAGAAGATACCAGCACACATACAACAGACCGCTAACTTTAGAGAAGATACCAGCACACATACAACAGACCGCTAACTTACACGACCTGGTACAGTGATTAAAGAGAGAAGATACCAGCACACATACAACATACCGCTAACTTTAGAGAAGATACCAGCACACATACAACATACCGCTAACTTACACGACCTGGTACAGTGATTAAAGAGAGAAGATACCAGCACACATACAACAGACCGCTAACTTACACGACCTGGTACAGTGATTAAAGAGTGAAGATACCAGCACACATACAACAGACCGCTAACTTTAGGGAAGATACCAGCACACATACAACAGATCGTTAACTTTAGAGAAGATACCAGCACACATACAACAGACCGCTAACTTTAGAGAAGATACCAGCACACATACAACAGATCGTTAACTTTAGAGAAGATACCAGCACACATACAACAGATCGTTAACTTTAGAGAAGATACCAGCACACATACAACAGATCGTTAACTTTAGAGAAGATACCAGCACACATACAACAGACCGCTGACTTTAGAGAAGATACCAGCACACATACAACAGACCGCTAACTTACACGACCTGGTACAGTGATTAAAGAGAGAAGATACCAGCACACATACAACAGACCGCTAACTTACACGACCTGGTACAGTGATTAAAGAGTGAAGATACCAGCACACATACAACAGACCGCTAACTTTAGAGAAGATACCAGCACACATACACCAGATCGTTAACTTTAGAGAAGATACCAGCACACATACAACAGACCGCTAACTTTAGAGAAGATACCAGCACACATACAACAGATCGTTAACTTTAGAGAAGATACCAGCACACATACAACAGATCGTTAACTTTAGAGAAGATACCAGCACACATACAACAGACCGTTAACTTACACGACCTGGTACAGTGATTAAAGAGAGAAGATACCAGCACACATACAACAGACCGCTAACTTTCACGACCTGGTACAGTGATTAAAGAGAGAAGATACCAGCACACATACAACAGACCGCTGACTTTCACGGCCTGGTACAGTGATTAAAGAGAGAGAGAAGATACCAGCACACATACAACAGACCGCTAACTTTCACGACCTGGTACAGTGATTAAAGAGAGAAGATACCAGCACACATACAACAGACCGCTGACTTTCAAGACCTGGTACAGTGATTAAAGAGAGAGAGAAGATACCAGCACACATACAACAGACCGTTAACTTTAGAGAAGGTACCAGCACACATACAACAGACCGCTAACTTACACGATCTGGTACAGTGATTAAAGAGTGAAGATACCAGCACACATACAACAGACCGCTAACTTTAGAGAAGATACCAGCACACATACAACAGACCGCTAACTTTCACGACCTGGTACAGTGATTGGGGTTAAGTAATTATATATGTCCTTACATCCCCTATTAGATAAATGACACGATCGTGATACAAAAAGCTAATTTAGGATCATAAGATGTTCCCTCTAAGATAGTCAATTATTTTATAATTTTACAACATTAACCATACAGTTCTAAATATATAATTTGGGAATGGAAAATACAATGGCATTAAGCTATCAAAGTTATGAAAAGAAAGCTAAAATAGTGATGGCCAACAATTCATAAATATTAGCAAGCGAACAATTACCTCTCGCCCTAACCCACTAAACAAACAAACAAAAAACACAACATCTGACGTTGGAAATGAAAGGTAGAGACGTTCATATATATATTCATATTGTATTTCTAACATATTTGATATAAATTAGTCATGAACATCGAAAGAAATTATTGGTCTTCGTGTGAGACCAGAATGAACTTGTTAAAATCAAATACTCAACATAATGTAGTAATAAAATAAGGAATGACATATACATGTTCTGACTTAATTGCTAGTTGTACCTGCATATTGTCTATATTTGACAAAGGAAATCTGCCTCAAAGAGTATTGTTGATAAATCATAGCCTTTACGAATAAGATTTTTCAAATATTTTACAAGTTTAGTTATGTCAGGTTTGAACGTTTTAGTTTTGTTAATTACGACATGGATATGATATACCCTTTTTGATCAGACCTTTTTTTTTAATCAAGATAACATAGTTTATTAAGTATAGCTTGTTGCATCTCTACTTCATAGTCCAAGCACCCCTGAAGCACACCTGTGCAAATTAGATTGATTAACCAGGAAAAGTCATCATAATATTTAAGGATACATAATATCTTATATCATAAAATAGTTCAGGTTTCAAACGTTTATAATTTTGTGCATACTTTAAAATAAAGGTCATATTTATAGCGTATCATATTCACTGATTCGGGTGCTTAACTCTTGTAAGCAGAGACTATATACATTCATAATTTCAGGAATATATCACAAATTTAAGCAAACATTTGAAAGTAAATTGATGTCTTGTTAAATTGCATTTAAACTGGTGTACATATTGACTTCACACAACTACATGGGGCCGTTGTGGTCGTGGTAATATGGTTGTTGGATTTACAACTACCTGTGCAATAAATGCCTATCATCACTCAAGCTGTGAGTTCGAGCCCCGTTCATGGCGAGGTGTACTCGATACAACAGTATGTGATAAAGAGTGTCAGTGATTTGCGACAGGTTGGTGGTTCTCTCCGGGTAGTCCGATTTCCTCCACCAATAAAACTGACCTCCACGATAAAACTTAAACATTGTTGAAAGTGGCTTTAAAAACCATAAATTGTCAGTTTCAATGCGATTGGCATCTTGGTTATTTAGCATACTCAATTTGTCTTTCAATAATGAACTGTACTACATTTGCCGAAGTGACCCAGTTTTAAACATAGATTACCTTATCTTTGAATAAATCTAGAGTAGTTACATATATATGTAAAAGTGCGCATTTATTCCTCAGTTACGCGTTACATACGAAACGTTGATAGAAGTATCCTTATAGATACAGTGGAACTTGTACAATCCGCAACCTGAGTGTTACGACATTCTGTACACTCCGACACATTTCCCTGGTTCCTTGGTGTATGGGATTAGACAGGTTCCAATGTCTTTGTGATCTTAATATATTAATTAAACTAAATATTAAATCCATATATCATATTTGCATGCACTAGATATTTCTTAAAATATCATTTACAGGGTTTCTTGGGCCATATGAATAGGGTGGGGGAGTGGTTGTTTTCGAACCTGTTTAAGTTCATTAAAACAGCAATGTCTTTAGTTTTAGTTGAAATGTATCATGCTTAGGATATGTAGAGTTAGTCTTAGCATTGGGATGCAATTTGGGGGAATGTTCTTTCTCAAGTTCAAGGAATGGGAATTCAATTGTAGTTGGCATTTAGCAGCATTTGATAGGAAGTTTAAATTTGTACCAGTACTCTTTTGGTGTTAAGTTCTGGGATATTTACAGTTAGCAATTATAATACGATATGCCATAGGTCAACAACTCTCCTTTACCTTATAAATGATACAAGCTTTATTTTTTCCTGATGTGAATGAAAGTACTGCTAGACCACAATAAACTTCCAACTGCTTGAACATTCTATCCCATCTGTAACTCCAGTTAACTTTCTATACGTCCATCTTTAGAGAGTGTCCTGTTGCTAGCCCGTCCATCTGTCCGTTAGGCGTAAGCATTTCGCGCTCTAAATATGCTTTGCTTTGACCTGCGAACTTTGCAAGAGTATTAGAATGGTGGATTGAGGGCCTCTATATGTTTTGCAAATTTTCACTTTTGTCGCTATAGAGCAATGAAACGCTATGTAATGAAAAATAGTGTTCGGGGGTCTGCATTCTTTTTGACAATTTTGTTTTTGTCGTTTGAGAGTTATTGTTTATAACTTTATCCCAGGAAAAATAATAATGTTGAAAACATTGATTGATTGACTATTGCTGAACGTCCAGCTAGTAGTATTATTGCTATAGTCAGGACGAGAACAAGTTCAGTCATATATATCATGATTAGATACGTGCACGCTTTGCAAAATTGGCAGGGTTAAAGTAATCTACAGGCACAAACCTCCTCGGTTAGTGAAATAATAAATATCAAGAAATGAGGAGATGAAACATTTTCTTTTGCAACAATGTTCTTTAAAATCAAATAATGAATTGTTTAATGCATTCAATTTTACTTCAGAAATTTCAATAAGTATACCACATATCTCTTTCCTTTTAAAAGTCAACACTTATTATATCTTATGTGTACAGCAGTAAATGCAGGGAGGATGTATCATCAACGATCAACATGCCACCCTTTTTACTCATTCCTGTTCATCTACAGTTATATAAAAAAGCGATTAAATGTTGAAACCATGTAGATGTACATTTTTTTATGTTAATAACACTATTTATAAAATTGATACGATATATTTTTGCATTATTTTAGTTGCATTTTAACACTTATTTTTAATGGTATTTGTGTAACTGACAAGATAGTTGTGCAAGGACTGTTTACCTTTTCGATACACCCGCGTTGTTTAGGGGCTGGAGGTTTGATTTTCTGTGTAGTGTTTTATGGATAATTATTTTTGCCCTTGTTTCTTTTCTACACTATATTGTATGTCTGTCTTCAACTTAGGACTTCTTCAAACCTTTCTTCCCACAGTGAGGATTCTCAATATCTACATTGTATCTACCTTTCAATTCTATCTATAGATTAAGAGCTGACAGAAATACACGTATTCATTATTTGTACGATAAGTAATAGGTTAGAGGAAATTATCTAAGAACATTGATAGGTCGCCTTATCTATGTGAAACCCGTTCAAATGCCATAAACTTTACCCTTTGTTATCATTAGAACCTAAATTGTACCGTAAAATGGCGCCGTAAAATCTGATTCAACCCACCATTTCTTTGGAAATGCCTGTACAAAGTCAGGGTCATTACGTTTTCTCACTGATTTTGTCTGTTTGTGTACTTATGAGTTTTGACTTTCCCTTTGCAAAATTGTTCGGAGATCGGTAATTTTGTTATTACCCTTATTTATTGTATGCATATGTTAACGTATATCTGCGTATATTATTGATTTCAGATGTTTTTCTTTCGGGTAGCTCTAGTGGTACTAGCAACAGTCAGTGTAACAGTAGGTAGGAAGTCGTTAGTATAAGTTGAATCATTTAATTTGAGAAATACAATCCTTATAGAAATCGTAACCATGTAAATACTGTGGAACATTCATAATGTGTAAACATAAGGTTAAAATAAACGTAAGAGAAAACCGAAGGGGCAATCATAAACTGGACAATACAAAAAGAACTGGCAACATTGGATACACAGGACGAAGACAAAAAAAAAAAAAACACAACACAGTAAACGCAATAGATGAGCAACACCAAAAAACTGTGGGTGAACCCAGGTGCTCATGGAGGATAAGCAGTTATGAAGTTGTTATATAGCAATTGTATACATTTAGTATATTATATAGCTAGTGCAAACAAGGAAACAATCGTTAATGCTGTCATATTTGTATATGGAGCTAAAACTGAGTTTATACTCATGATGGTTGTCATTTCACATAGAAATTATCGACAAGTGTATTGAAACTGTGTTTTCAGTCAATTTGAAATTGTAATTTTCATTTTTATGAGACAACAGAAAAATTCCAAAATCTATTCACACCATCTTTGAAGTCATTTAAGTGACCCCCTTGGCATTTCAAGAATGGGGAGTAGAATTCAAATCTACACGTACACACACTAAAAAAAAAAATACCCCCTCCCCCCAGGCAAACCCCAAAGAAAACAAACAAGACAAAAAAAACCAAACAAAAAGAAAACCAAATAGCAAACAAACAAACAGACAAACGAAAGCATCAACAAAATTTACAAAAAAGCTAAAACTAAACAAAACAAAACAAAACAAAACAAAGCAGAACAAAACAGAAAACTACACTTGTGACGTTTCATATTTTCTCGTTTATCCTCTGTAGCTTATCGTCGAGTATGTTACTATACTAACTGGGCACAGTACAGACATGGTACAGGCAAATTCTTTCCTGAAAATGTGGACCCACAATTATGTACCCATATTATTTACTCATTTGCCAAACTGAATGGGAACAAATTGAAGGCTTTTGAATGGAATGATGAAAGTACGCCATGGATGAAGGGAATGTAAGTAATTTCTGTAGAATTTGACTAATATTTCATCGTATGCGTTCTTTATCACTCATGCATTAAAATAGACTTAAACCCAATTTCGCGATTTAGCTGAAAAAATTAAATAGCCAATTTAATCATTGATGTTTTTAAAGGTAAGTTTTAAATTTTAAATGCCTGTTCATTATATTTGGCTCTCTGCCACATGTGCACAGCGCCGCTGAAAATAGAATATTCCATGTATCGCACCGAAAATTCGATAACGTTTTTCACCGGCATTTCGTGGTTAATTCAACTGTTAAACTAACGCGTATAAAAGGACCAAGTTTGAAGCTTGACTTTTATTACTAAGTTGATATTCTGCTATGCCAAGGTTAGACCCTGCCACTCGAAATATCGCTATCGGTCGTCTCCAAGCCGGAGAGTCTCAAAATGAGGTAGCACGAACACTGAATGTTAACCAGAGCACCTTGTCCAGGCTATGGAACAGATTAAAAAAAAATGGTTCAACGAATGGCCGCCAAAAGAGTGGAAGACCTCACATAACTACTCCTGGGTAAGATCGGTACATCCTGATCTTTCATCTACGGAATCGAACCGTTGCCGCATCAACCACTGCAACCAGAATATCTGGAATGCGAAGAATCAGCTCACAAACAGCCCACAATCGGCTTCGACAGCATGGAATGAGACGCAGAAGGCCGTATTTCGGAGCGTTATTGACGTCGTTACACAGACGTCAAAGAGTTCGTTAGTGCAACAGATTAAGGGCTGAACAATCTAAAACTAGCGAAGAAATTGGTTCACTGACGAGTCTCGCTTTCTACTGCAGAAGCGTGATGGCAGAATACGTGTATATAGGTGCCAGAATGAACGTTTCTCTTTCTCCTGTGTTCAGGAATGTTCAGGAAGTGGATAACGTCAGTGGAGGTAATGTCATGATGTGGGCGGCTATCTCAAATGACTGCAAAATAGACCTAGTGCTTGTCACGGGCGAAATAACGGCTGTGAGGTACAGGGACGAAATTATCCAACCTCACCTTATGCACGTAATTGACTGACAGAAGTATTTATTCCAACAGGACAACGCTAGGCCACACACAGCGCGTGTAACAATGGACTACCTTGAGCAAAACAACATCAATGTGTTTCCATGGCCTTCCAAATCGCCGGACTTGAATCCCATTGAACACCTATGAGATCAGCTGGATAAACGTGTGCGTTAGCGACAAGCTTCACCTCAGACCCTCGATCAACTCCGTCAAATGTTGCAACAGGAATGGCGAACAATACCAAGAAACAATGTGAGAAATTTGATTGAGTCTATGCCGAGGAGATGCAGAGCAGTGTTGGCCGCGCGTGGTGGTCATCCACGGTACTAGCTTCAACGTGACCGGAACTGTGATGCACTGACTTCTTCTTACTCAATCTCTGAAGTATGGACTCTTAATTTTTCAATAATAAACATTCTGAGTAGATATCTGAAAGTGTAACTAAAAATTTTGATTTAAAATACATGTATTAAAATACCTAAAATCCCCTTATGCGTTGATCACAAAAAATGTGCCTTATAAGTTTTCACATTCATGTATCCTTTAACAATGAAAAAGCAAACTCACTTATAACATGCTTGAATCACATTTAGGTATGAAAAATTCAATAATTTGAAGAAGGCTAACCCCAGCTTGAAAACTAGCTTGGCAGTAGGTGGTTGGAATTTAGGCTCCGCACCATTTACACGCATGGTGGCTACCGATGCTAGTAGACAACAGTTTGCTACTTCTACTGTGAAGTTCCTACGTGATCACAACTTTGATGGCCTTGACCTTGATTGGGAATATCCAGCCAATCGTGGAAGTCCTCCAGGAGACAAACAGAAATTCGCTCTATTATTAGAGGTAGTATCAGTAACAACATTGAAACATTGTCCCCTTGTTGGTATAGCGTACATATTTCTTACGGTTTTTGGGCACTGTTAAAGTATTTCGATTTTATCATGGACGAATTATAGGACACCTGTTTCTGATCTTCAAAATAGTATTAGTTAAAAAAAATAACAGTATTTGACAGAAGAGGAAATAACTTCAACGATAATGTTTTTTTTAGATGTTTCAGCTCTTTTCAGGAAGAACATAAGACCAAAAGAAATTAACAAAAAATAAGATAATTATTACTTTAATCATAAAAGCAATGATTCAATTTTAGTTTGTTTTAGTTCGGTTTCAGCTACCTATGTGACCAATACTGATGGCCACTGAAATTGGGAGGTGGAATCCGCTCATAGAGATGGAATAATCGATAAAATAGTATGTGCTGAGGATTGTCAGTGACTTGCTACAGGTCGGTGGGTTTCACCGGGTACCCTGGCTTCCTCCACCAATGAAAGTGGCCATCATGATATAACTGAAATGTTGTTGAAAGTGGCGTTAAACACCATAACTCTTAAATTTTAATTATACAATAATAAATTCTATATTTCGTTATTGACTTTTTGTGATAGATTAGAATAGTCAGGATACTTATTTTAGTTATTTATTATTATATAAAATGAAATTATTGTACGGGTTTGATTTATTAAATGTATTCTTCCATTTCAAGACACTCCGACGAAAATTCGATTCTGAGGCCAAAACATCAGGGAAACCTAAACTGATACTATCGGCTGCTACCGCCGCGGGCAAGGAGAAGATAGATACTGCTTATGACTTTGCAGCAATGGTTAAGTATGTATTTTGACGTTGACATTCAAGAAAAGTTTGAAAACACCAAAGGGGTCGCAAGAAGTCATAAATCGAAGAAGCACAGACCAGACAATAACCAAAGGAAAACGTACAAATGATAGACAAACAACGGTATGCAAAGTAGTGCGCATAACACTAGCGATCGAGCAACACGAACCGCACAGTTCCATATGTGACGTCCGTCGTAACTGGTAAGAAAAGTTTGAAGGTACCAAATGGATAATCCGTAAATAGAAGACGAGCCGAAAACACAATGGCCATACTTAAAGGAACAAAAGAACAAACAACGATCTACTAAACACTACAGAGTAAACTAAACATCGAATAACACGAACCCCACTAAAAAACGAGAGTGAACTCTGGTGATCCGGAAGGGTAAGCGAATCCTGCTCCAATAGTGTTACTCTTATTAAAACACCGACACGAACGTCATCTGATATGGAAATTATGTTGGACACCAGCATACGTAAATGAATACACATAACATAAATAAAAAATGAATTCCCCTATTAAAGAAATTGTAGTCCAGACGTATCGAATATCATTGCTACGCGTAATTCGTAGAGGACATCACATCACAGAACTAAAAACAATGATTTCTAAGATTATATTCACGCAAATTATCAAAGCAGACACGTACCCATATGACAATTGCCTTTTTTGTCCTTAAAGTACTTAACATTTGATAAAAAAAATTCTTTTATTCTTCATGAAATTGATGAACATACTTACATAAACACCTTTCAGGAATTTAGACATGATCAACTTGATGACGTACGATTTACATGGAAGCTGGGAAACTAAAACCGGTCATAATTCTCCTCTGTATAAACATGCAGGTGAAACTGGAAATGAAACTACCCTCAATGTCGTAAGTACAATAATATCTGCTTATTAATTTCAATAATAAAACGGCAGCAGAAATGAATTCAATTTGCTTTGATAATCAAATTGTAAGGGATTGTAGCGTTTTGAATTAAAACAAGAACAATTAATTATCAACTTTTTAGGGCTGAAGAAATAACGCAATTAATTGGGAGCACTGTAATTGAAGGTAGAAAAAAAATTGTAAAAAGTAAATATTTCTGTGTGTTATTGCATATCAAATGTAACATACTTTGTTATTGTATTTATGTCCTCTAAAAACCTCAAAATATGTTCTTATTATTAAAGACCTTTAATAACATTCGTGTATTTATTGGGAAAAGCTTTTTTTTTTTTTTTTTTTTTTTTTTTTATAATATATGACGAATGAGGAGCAAACAAGTGTAGATAGAAAGACTTTTTTTTTCAATTCGACAAAGTATGTAAACAATACTATAGTCTGGAAATATATTTCTAAGGTTACAATTTGTAATGATATTAAGGTCACTTTTATTCATATGGTACACTTAGGCTATATCTGAAAGATGATAATAATAAGCTTTATTTAAAGTCGGAAAACATCAAAATTACAACACAAGCTCTAATGAGCTTTTAAATCCGACATAAGAAAATGTATATATAAACAATAAAACAAAAACATGCACACAATATTTGTTAAAAAAAAAAAAAACAAAAAACATTGTCATATTAAAATTTTCTATGAAATTTCAAACCAAATTAAAGTATGAAAGCAATTTAGAACACAGCAGTAGCAGAAGAATAATTTAAAAGCACATTATATATTGATGTGAATAAACAAAAAGCATGGATAAAATGAGACAAATAGAAATCAAAACTTTTAAAAGCACATGCATCTATATCTGAAAATATTAAAAATAAAGCAAAAAAGTATAAAAATAATTTAAAATCATGGACAGAAGATGCAGTGACATGAGCTGCCATTCCAAGAGTTTATTAAACTCTTAAATTGATTGAAAAATGTTTCTTTCCTGAAATGGTCTGGCAGCCCATTCCAAGTTTTTGAAGCATAGTATCTACAAGAGTTCAATCCATACCGGGTAGTCTTGACTGTTGGTATATGTGCTGATGATGATAGTGCAAAATGTACAATGAACACCTAATTTGATGTTTTTTCTACTGGTACCAAAGGTCGTCATGGCCCTGATCGTATGGTACTCGAATTAAAACTACTTACGCAATCGGTACATATCTTCACTGGTGTTGTGGGTCCGACTTTCGCTCGTGGCGTGGCGTACATCATTATGTGATAATGTTTGACAATGACCCACGGCCGGTCGGTGGTTTTCCGGTTTCCTCCACCAATAAAACTGACCACCACGATATAACTTAAATATTGTTGGAAGTGGCATTAAACACCATAAAACCACATGTCTGAGTTATCATTTCAGAACTGGGCTGCATCTTATTACGTTAAAAAGGGTGTACCACCAGAAATGATGAACATAGGAATGGGAGTGTACGGGCGTAGTTTTACATTATCAAGTCCAAGTAATCACGATGTTGGTGCACCTACTAGAGGAGCTGGTGACAGTGGACTATTCACTGGCGAAAAGGGATTTATCTCTTATTATGAAGTAATTACAGTAGTACAACATAATGATACATAATTGCAAAGAGTTGTTTATAAGATACTTAAAACATTAATTTTGTTCATCGAGTCAATTTATTTTATTTCTTGTTTTTCAAATCAAAAATGCTGTTAATAGGCCTAATCGATCTTAATTTATATGTAAGCTTAAAGTTATATCTGTTGAATGTCACCGTTGGATCTATTAAAGCAATGATTATATTCTCCTAAGCTATACACTGAGTTAAATTAAGAAATACATAAATAAACATATAATAGAGGAAATAAGTATGCACGTACAAACTAGATATGATAACAACTATGATATCAAATTTAATGTGCACTACTCCTTTCTGGATTCAGATACATTCATAGTCAAAGGGGCTGAAAAGATAGCCAAAATACTTACCAAGGTAACCTATGCCTGAGGAAAGTGATCATTAGTTTTAATAATTTTTTTTTTACATTATTTCACAACTGTAAACTTCAATACTAAATATATCTAATAAACCATGTCAGTGCCGAAGCACCCTCTAGGGCCAATAGTCTACCCAGTGATACCAATATTTTTGATATATCATTCTAATCGTAATATGTCGTCCAGCATGTTAATAAATGGGAGCAGCTTTCATATCAACCATGGTCAGATCATCTATCTGGAAAAAGTATGTCCGGTCCAAAAAGGACATCGACAAGTAACACTTAGAAATAGCAAAGAATGTATCTGAAAAAAATGGCCAAAAAGGAACAGAATAAGAACACTGATCCATATAATACTACAGAGACAACTAATGATTGAGCGTCACGTTCCCCAAAGCCAGGAGTAAGATGTAAGACGTTCATAATTCACTAGAATTGCCAGCTGAGCTATCCCATTTTAAAATTCTGTGATGTCATAAACGTGTTTAAAGGACGTGATTGTTACTACTACAACAGTACCATTCCCGTTTTCATGTGTGTCACTGATTTTCAAACACGGTCAATCAAGTCATGATGACGACCGTAAAAAATTCAAAGTGATAATGTCAACAGCAACATTAGCATTTTTCAGTAGCATACATTTTAGCAGCAACCATCATTCACGTAAAACAGGTACAAGCTCTGAAATATCGTATGAACTGAGTGGTAGTTACATAATATTATCTACAATATATTCCTCAAAGTACATAAATAAGGGTAATTACAAAATTACCGAACTCCGAACAATCTTGCAAAAGGAAAGTCAAAACTCATAAGTACACAAACAGACAAATCAGTTAACAACCGGAAAACTGGGAAAACCGTAATGATTTGGGTTGAATCAGATTTTACGGCGCCAAACCTCCCGCTTTCATTATGGTTAAAAGGTTCCGGTTGTCACTATAACAGTGTTTTGAACAATACTGAGACAAAATAGGTATAATCGTAGTCAACACAGTACTTTATGAAAATCCATCATTTATTATCGTCTCTGCAGAATGTTCCAACCAAACGGCCATCCTCTCACACAATCTGATTTCAAACGAGAGGTAGAATGACTTCCCGCCTAAACCAAGTTTTCTAAATCCTTATCTTTATACATTTGCACTTGATGAAAATCCATCGTTTACCATCGCCTCTGCAGAGACAGAATATATTTCGACAAGAAATGAAAAAGACCTGATCATTGTCAAATATTGTTTTCATGTAGGGGGTATTCGAAAACATCAGGAGAATACGTTTTCGCTGCAAAAATGACATTAAATATTGTTATGCGATGTATCAAAATGTCATGATGATGTAACAATGTCCTATACCGCTTAGGGAAATATGATCAGGTTCTATTCAGACATAATAAGATGTTACTAAGCAAGTTATATTTCGTCAATACAAGCGAAAACAAACAATAATCTGTCACATTAGTAACCCAGTAGCCACATATGACCGTAAAATGACGACAACGATACTGGCATGAACGTACAATGTAATATTATATAAATAACATTTAGTTTAGAGGGTAATGAGAAAAACATTGTCAACTGAGGCGAAGCCGAAGTTGACAATGCCTTTTTCGGAGGGTAACAATCTGATCTATCACCCTCTCAACTATTTGTTATTTAATTTATTGTACTGAATGTTTTCACTTTCTCGTTTGCAATGATTGTGTTTTTCATTTTAATGGTTCATTTCATATTCAGTCTATTCATTTTTACAGATGTTCAGTAATTTTGCTAGAACCTAGAATGAGATGGTGACAGTTAAAAAAATTGTTACCTGCTGAGCCATATGTCAGAGCTGAATTTACCCTCGTCTTATCCAATAAAATGACAGCTTACATACATGAAGTATAATATAATAATATAGCTGTCATCAAGTTGTTTGTAGAACACCATTACATTTCGACGTCGACATATAATTTGCTGAATCTTCTGTTTCATTTCGGTAACAACTTATGCAATTTATATTAGAGTTGAAGAACATTTATTTTTTTATATCTTTCAGTTGAATTTGAGATTCCTTAACAGACATTAATATCATTTGTTATATATTCCTCTAGGTTTGTCAAATGTTGAAGAGTGGAGGAAAAAAATATTACATCGACGACCAGAAGGTTCCATATGTTGTTAAAGGATCACAATGGGTCGGGTACGATGACAAAGATAGTTTAAAAATAAAGGTGAAATCATCTTTTGAATGGGGGTGTTGTTGGACAGTCACTGAATTCTATCTTATATATTTGAACTCAATAGCATTCCAGCATTTCTTGTACCACTTAAGGTCTACATTCAGTACATGTTCTAACATAGAATACCTTTGTCTATTCTGTCTGAAGTGGGGTTATTGATACCTATTCCCCTTAATCATTGTATTTGTACCTCTATCTTATTTATTTAATGGGGTGAGGTGGGTGGGTTGGAGAGGGGAGATCGTCATGGTCGTAATCGTAGGATAGTTAGATTTTCAAATACCTATGAAATCAATACCATTAACCACTAAAGTTGTGAGCTCGAATCCCTCCATGGCGTGGTGTACACGATACAACATTTTATGATAAAGTTTGTGGTTGATTTGCGGCAGGTAGGCTATTTTCCTCTGGGTAATCCGGTTTTCTCCACCAATAGCACTGACATCTACGATATAACTGAACTATTGTTGCAAATGGCGTTAAAACACCATACCCTTAACCCATATTGAACTGGTAGTTCAATGGTATCATCTTCAATTTTCTTTTATAATAAATTGATGCAATGTTTTTAATATGCGAGCGAAACCGACTCTCTATGGAAACCGATATGTATCTAGGTAATATTGCTATTTTCAAATTTTATTAAATCTCTTCGGACAAGAAAATTGTTTTCTGCGCGGAAGTTACCTTTTGAGATCTCGTAAGAAACGAGCGTTCGCTTGTATAAGACTAGATTCTACCCTTAAAAAAGTCGGCCCCAATATATCACAGCGCCAACAATCTCGACTATTTTAATGCACTGGATGAACATGAAATTAGCAGATAATTTTGAGATTCGCGAGCATTCATGGCCGTGCCTGTTTCATATTATATGAGAATCGGAATAGCATATAAAGGTCATTTTGAACTGGATTTTGATGAAAAATCTTAATGAGGCAGCCCAATTATATCTTTAACGAAGACTATTCCTGAAAAGGTGGAGAGAAAACATGATATTCGATGTATGTAAAGAAAATCATATTTCGTTAACTACATAATTAACATAATATACACTAAGAAGAGTTTGAAGATACCAAAGGGAGGTAATCAGAAACCGTATATCGAAGAAGAACAGACAACACAATGACCGAAAGAAAAAGTACAAAAGGACAAACAACAATCGACAAAACATATCTATAAAACTAAAGATCAAGTAACACGTACCTCACTAAAAACCGGTGGTGAACTCAGTTGCTCCGGAAGGATAAGCAGTTCCTGCTCCACTAGTGACACCCGTCGTGTTAATCTAGCTACAAACCCGGAAATAAGTCGTGAGTGAGGAAAGGAACGGGGTGTGTTTACGACAAGTGGAACATATCCGTGGTCATTTGTGTCACAGATATTCCATAAGCTTATTTAATGTAATTGTTTCCCTCTGTCTTAGGTACAATATGTAAAACAACATCATTTTGGAGGAACCATGGTATGGGCGTTAGATCTTGATGATTTCAGTGGATCATGTGGAGAAGGAAAATACCCACTTCTAAATGCAATTAAAGATGAACTCGATACTACAAGCGGAACCAATGTACAACCGTAAGTAATTTAACGATACGTGTAACAGTGTGTATATAACAATACATATAGATTATAACATGGCCCTTTTCATATCGGTCAATGTATCATCCCGAGATTCCATAACAGACCAAGGCGATAGCCACGGGCTAATATGGGTCGAGGGACGATGCCAGGGCCAATATGGAAAATGACATGTTTTGTAATAAGCTATATTATACGACGCATTAGTTACACTTTATTTCAGTCTATAATAACATGAACAAGGATGAAATATTTATATAATAATGTTGTGTTAGCAATGACTATGCCAATATAGTGGTCATGGTTGAAGACATAGTGCGCGACCAGAAGGGGAGTGCACTATGTCTTCAACCCTAACCACTATATGGCATAGGCATTGCTAACACAACATTATTATTATTTTTATGCTGACTGTTATATGTAGGCAAAATATATTGAGAACAATTACAATAAAGGAGGTTCTAAATGCAATTAAAGATGAACTCGATACTACCAGCGGAACAAATGTACAACCGCAAGTAACTTAACGATACGTGTAACAGTGTGTATATAACAATAAATATACATTATAACATGACTCTTTCCATATCGACCATTGCATCATCCCGAGACTCCATATCAGCCCAAGGCGATAGTCGCGGGCTAATATGGCTCGAGGGACGATACCAGGGCCAATATGGAAAATGTACTGGTTTGCAATAAGCTATATTATATGATGCATTGGTTGCACATTGTTTTAGTCTGTAATAACATGAACAAGGATGAAATAGTAATGCATATGACAGTATTTTTCAAAGGGGTTCGACATGAGCTTTTGGTCGAGAGACATTAAATGAGTTGAAATCCCGGTTTATATTGTCATAATTCTTTGATACAGGTTTAATTTCCAATAAATAACATGCATGAGTTAAGCGCAATACAGGGTAATATTGATTTCATTTGGACATATCTAATGAAGACACGTGTGAATGTTATTCTATGCATACACAATTAGATATCTGCATATTTTGTTGTTACATCAATTATCAATTAGATCATATATATAATATAACTACTATGTTGTGTACTATTTCATCAGTGTCACAACACAAGCTCCACAACCAACCACACAGAGTCAACAACAAACCAGTATGATGAATCAACAGACAACAATGGCTCCGGTACAAACAAATCCCACACAGGGACCACAAAACCCTGGGACTACCAATGGTATAATATATATATATATATTAAGAAGTATAATCCATGTATCTAACTATAAATTACAAGCAAAATATTGTAGCAGAAATCATTAGAAAGGATGTCATATATTACTCTAGATGTCCAAGTGTTATAATGTAACTATAAATCACAAGCAAAATATTGTACCAGAAATCATTAGAAAGGATGTCATATATTACTCTAGATGTCCAAGTGTTATAATGTAACATTCAATAGATCTGAAAGGAAAGAATTTGATATCAAAACTAAAAACCAATATAATGTCTCCAAATATCTAGCCATTAAATATCCTGTATGATGAAGCTATATAGTTGTTACCAGGGGAACGACCAATGCACTTTTATGGATATGTATTAAATTTTGGGACAAATAATAAAAAAACAAAAACAAAGAAAACAAGACAAACGAAAACATAAACAAAATAAACAAAAGCAAAGCAAAACAAAGCAAAGCAAAGCAAAACAAAACAAACATCTACACTTGTGACGTTACATATTTTCTCGTTTAGCTTATCGTCGAGTATGTTACTATACTAACTGGTCACAGTACAGACATGGTACAGGCAAATTCTTTCCTGAAAATGTGGACCCACAATTATGTACCCATATTATTTACTCATTTGCCAAACTGAATGGGAATAAGTTGAAGGCTTTTGAATGGAATGATGAAAGTACGCCATGGATGAAGGGAATGTAAGTAATTTCTGTAGAATTTGACTAATATTTCATCGTATGCATTCTTTATCACTCATGCATTCAAAATAGACTTAACCACAAGCGTATCGCCCACTTTTATTTTTCAAAATTCAAAAATCCACGATTTACCTGATAAAATTAAATAGCCAATTTAATCATTGATGTTTTTAAGCGTAAGTTTTAAATTTTAAATGCCTGTTCATTAGATTTGGCTCTCTGTCACATGTGCACAGCTCCGCTGAAAAAAGATTGTCCCATGTATCGCATCGAGAATTCGGTAACGTTTTTCACCGGTATTCTTTGGTTTATTCAGCTGTTAAACTAAAGGGTATAAAAGGAACAGGTTTGAAGCTTGACTTTTATTACTAAGTTGATATTCTACCATGCCAAGGTTAGACCCTGTCACTCGAAATATCGCAAACCGGAAAGTCCCAAAATTAGGTAACACGAACTCTGAATGTTAACCAGAGCACTTTTTCCAGGCTATGGAACAGATTCCAACAAATTGATTCAACGAATGACCGCCAAAAGATCGGAAGACCTCGAATAACTACTCCTGGGTAAGATCTGTACATTCTGGTCTTTCATCTACGGAATCGAACCGTTGCCGCATCAACCACTGCAGCCAGAATATCTGGAATGCGAAGAATCAGCTCACAAATAGTCCCCATTCGGCTTCGACAGCATGGCATGAGACACAGAAGGCCGTATTTGGGAGCGGCATTGACGCCGTTACACAGACGTGAAAGAGTTCGTTAGGACAACATATTAAGGGCTGGACATTCTAAAACTAGCGAAGAAATTGGTTCACTGACGAGTCTCGTTTTCTACTGCAGAAACGTGATGGCAGAATACGTGTATATCGGTGCCGGAATGAACGTTTCTCTTTCTCCTGTGTTCAGGAATGCTCAGGAAGTGGATAGCGTCAGTGGAGATAATTTCATGATATGGTCGACTATCTCAAATGACCGCAAGACAGACCTAGTGCATGTCCCGGGCAAATTAACGTAAGGTACAGAAACGAAATTATCCAACCTCACCTGATGCACGTAATTGACCGACAGAGGTAGTTATTCCAACAACGATAGGCCACGCAGAACAACATCAATGTCCTTCCATGGCCTTCCAAATCGGCGCACTTGAATCCCATTGAACACCTATGATATCAGCTAGATAAACGTGTGCGCTAGCGACAAGCTTCACCTCAGATCCTCGATCAACTCCGCGAAATGTTGCAACAGGAATGGCGAAAATAACCAAGAAACAATGTGAGAAATATGAATGATTCTATGCTGAGCAGGTGCGGAGCAGTATTGGCCGTGCGTGATGGTCATACACGGTACTAACTTTAACGTGACCGGAACTGTGATAAACTGACTTTTTCTTACTCAATCTCTCAAGTATGGACTCTTAATTTTTCAATAATAAACCTTCTGAGTATATATCTAAAAGTGTAGCTGAAAAATTTTGATTTAAAATACATGTATTAAAATACCTAAAATCCCATGATGCCTTTATCACAAAAAATGTGCCTTATAAGTTTTCATTCATGTATCCTGTAGTAATGAAAAAGCAAACTCACTTATAAAATGCTTGAATCACATTTAGGTATGAAAAATTCAATAATTTGAAGAAGGCTAACCCCAGCTTGAAAACTAGCTTGGCAGTAGGTGGTTGGAATTTAGGCTCCGCACCATTTACACGCATGGTGGCTACCGATACTAGTAGACAACAGTTTGCTACTTCTACTGTGAAGTTCCTACGTGATCACAACTTTGATGGCCTTGACCTTGATTGGGAATATCCAGCCAATCGTGGAAGTCCTCCAGGAGACAAACAGAAATTCGCTCTATTATTAGAGGTAGTATCAGTAACAACATTAAAACATTTCCTCATTGTTGGTATAAAGTACATATTGCTTACGGTTTTTGGGCACTGTTAAAGTATTTCGATTTTATGATGGACGAATTATAGGACACCTGTTTCTGATCTTCAAAATATTATCAATTACATGTATAACAGTATTTGACAGAAGAGGAAATGACTTCAACGATAATGTTTGTTAATGTTTCAGCTCATTTCAGGAAGAACAAAAAAAAGAAAAGAAACAAAAAAATAAGATAACTATTACTTTAATCACAAAAGCAATGATTCAATTTTAGTTTCTTTTAGTTCAGTTTCAGCTACCTATGCGACCAATACTGATGGCCACTGAGATTGGGAGGTGGAATCCGCTCATAGCGAAGTGTACTCGATAAAATATTATGGGCTGAAGATTGTCAGTGACTGGCTGCAGGTCGGTGGTTTTCACCGGGTACCCTGGTTTCCTCCACAAATAAAAGTGACCATCATGATATAACTAAAATATTGTTGAAAGTGGCGTTAAACACCATAACTCTTAAATATTAATTATACAATAATAAATTATATATTTCGTTACTGACTTTTTGTGATAGATTAGAATAGTCAGGCTAATTATTTTAGTTATTTATTATTATATAAAATGAAAATATTGTGCAGTTTTGATTTGTTAAATGTATTCTTCCATTTCAAGACACTCCGAAGGGAATTCGATTCTGAGGCCAAAACATCAGGGAAACCAAAGCTGATACTATCGGCTGCTACCGCCGCGGGCAAGGAGAAGATAGATACTGCTTATGACTTTGCAGCAATGGTTAAGTATGTATTTTGACGGTGACATTCAAGAAAAGTTTGAAAACACCAAAGGAGTCGCAAGAAGTCGTAAATCGAAGAGGTACAGACCAAGCAATGACCAAAACAAAAAGGACAGACACACAACGGTCTACAAAGCAGTACACATAAAGCTAACGATCGAACAACACGAACCGCACAGTTCCATATGTGACGTCCGTCGAAACTGGTAAGAAGAGTTTGCAGGTATCAAATGGATAATCTGTAAATAGAAGACGGGGCGAAAACACACTGGCCATACGAAAAGGCACAAAAGAACAAACAACGATCTACTAAACACTACACAGAAAACGTAACATCGAATAACACGAACCCTACTAAAAACGAGAGTGAACTCTGGTGATTCGGAAGAATAAGCGAATCCCGCTCCAATAGTGTTACTCTTATTAAAACTCCAATACGAACATCATCATCATACGGAAATTGTTGAAACCAGTATACGTAAATAAATACACATAGCATAATTAATACATGAACCCCCACCCCCCCCCCCCCTATTAAAAAAAATGTAGTCCAAGCGAATCGAATATCATTGTTACGCGGAATTCGTAGAGGACATCACATCACGGAACTAAAAACAATGATTTCTAAGATTATATTCACGCAAATTTTCAAAGCAGACACGTAGCCATATCACAATTGCCTTTTGCTTTTTGTCCTGAGAGTACTTAACATTTGATCATTTTTTTTCTCTCTTTTATTCTTCGTGAAAATACTGAACATACTTACATGAACACCTTTCAGGAATTTAGACATGATCAACTTGATGACGTACGATTTACATGGAAGCTGGGAAACTAAAACCGGTCATAATTCTCCTCTGTATAAACATGCAGGTGAAACAGGAAATGAAACTACCCTCAATGTCGTAAGTACAATAATATCTGATTATTAATGTCAATAATAAAAAATACTAGTCTGGAAATATATTTCTAAGGTTACATTTTTTAATGATATTAAGCTGACTTTTACTTATATGGTACACGTAGGCTATATCTGAAAGATGATGATACAAACTATACAATGCACACCTAATTTGATGGTTTCTCTACTGGTACCAAAGGTCGTCATGGCCTTGATCGTATGGTAGTTGAATTAAAGCTACTTATGCAATCGGTACATATCGTCACTGGTGTTGTGGGTCCGACTTTCGCTCGTGGCGTGGCGTACATCATTATGTGATCAAGTTTGACAATGACTTACGGCCGATCGGTGGTTTTCCGGTTTCCTCCACCAATAAAACCGACCACCACGATATAACTGAAATATTGTTGGAAGTGGCATTAAACACCATAAAACCACATGTCTGAGTTGTCATTGCAGGACTGGGCTGCATCTTACTACGTTAAAAAGGGTGTACCACCAGAAATGATGAACATAGGAATGGGAGTGTACGGACGTAGTTTTACATTATCAAATCCAAGCAATCACGATGTTGGTGCACCTACTAGAGGAGCTGGTGACAGTGGACAATTCACTGGAGAAAAGGGATTTATCTCATATTATGAGGTATTTACAGTAGCACAATATAATGATACATAATTTCAAAGAGTTGTTTATAGAATAATTAAAACATTAATTTTGTTAAAAATTTATTTTATTTCTTGTTTTTCAAATTAAGAATACTGTTAATAGGCCTAATCAATCTTAATTTATATGTAAATTTAAATTTATATCTGTTGAATATCACCGTTGGATCTATTGAAGCAATGATTATATTCTCCTAAGCTATACAGTTAAATTAAGAAATACATAAATAAACATATAATAAAGTAAGTATGTATGCACGTACAAACTAGATATGATAACAACTATGATATCAAATTTAATGTGCACTACTCCTTTCTGGATTCAGATACATTCATAGTCAAAGGGGCTGAAAAGATAGCCAAAATACTTACCAAGGTAACCTATGCCTGAGGAAAGTGATCAATAGTTTTAATAATAAAAAATACATTATTTCGGAACTGCAAATTTCCATACTAAATATATGTAATAAACCAAGTCAGTGCCGAAGCACCCTATGGGAGCAATAGTCTACCCAATGATAGTAATATTTTTGATATGTCATTTTAATCGCAATATGTGGTTCTGCATGTTAATAAATGGAAGCGGCTTTCGTATCGACGATGGCCAGATCATCTATTTGGAAAAAGCATGTCCGGTCCAAAAAGGACATCGACAAATAACACTTGGAAATAGCAAAGAATTTATCTGAAAAAAAAAATGGCCAAAAGGAACAGAATAAAAATAAACACTGATCCATGAAATACTACAGAGACAACTAATGATTAATCGTCACGTTCCCCAAAGCCAGGAGTAAGACGTAAGACGTTTTTGCTTCACTAGAAATACAAGCTGGGCCATCCCATTTTCAAACTTCTGTGATGTCATAAACGTGTATAAAGAACGTGATTGTTACTACTACAACAGTACCATACCCGTTTTCATGTGTGGCACTGATTTTCAATGACGGTCAATCAAGTCATGATGGCGACCGTAAAAATTTCAAAGTGATAATGTCAACGTCAACATTAGCATTAGAAATCATTGCTCCAGTATCATACATTTTAGCAGCAACCATCAATCATGTAAAAGAGGTACAAACTCTGAAATATCGTATGAATTGAGAGGTACTAACATAATATTATCAACAATGGTTTCCTCAAAGTACAAAAAGAAATGGAAAAGACCTGGTCATTGTCAAATATTGTTTTCATGTAGGGAGTATTCGAAAACATCAGGAAAATGCGTTTTCGCTGCAAAAATGACATTAAATATTGTTATGCGATGTATCAAACTGTCATAATGATGAAACAATGTCCTATACCGGTAAGGGAAATATGATCAGGTTCTATTCAGACACGATAAGATGTTACTAAGCAAGTTATATTTCGTCAATACAAGCGAAGACAAACAATAATCTACTCTGTCACCTTAGTAACCCAGTAGACTAACAATAATCTACTCTGTCACCTTAGTAACCCAGTAGACAAATATGACCTTAAAATGACGACAACGATACTGGCATGAACGTACAATGTAATATTATATAAATAACATATAGTTGAAAGAGTGATAGATCAGATTGTTAACCTGAGAAAAACATTGTCAAATGAGGCGAATCCGAGGTTGACAATCCTTTTTCGGAGGGATACAATCTGATCTATCACCCTCTCAACTATATGTTATTTAATTTATTATATTGAATGTTTTCACTTTCTCGTTTGCAATGATGTTTTTCTTTGTTCATTTTAATGGTTCATTTCATATTCAGTCTATTCATTTTTAGAGATGTTCAGTAATTTTGCTAGAACCTAGAATGAGATGGTGATAGTAAAACATTTTTTACCTGCTGAACCATATTTCAGAGAAGAATGTCACCCTCGTCTTATCCAATAAAATTACAGCTTACATACATGAAGTATAATAAAATAAAATAGCTGTCATCAAGTTGTTTGTAGAGCACCATATATTACATTTCGATGTCGACATATGACTTGCTGAATCTTCTGTTTCAATAAGGCTAATAACAAAATTACCGAACTCCGAACAATCTTCCAAAGGGAAAGTCAAAGCTCTTAATTACACAAACAGATAAAATCAGTCAACAACCGGAAAACTGGGAAAACTGTAATGATCCTGACTTGGTACAGGCATTTCCAAAGAAATGGTGGGTTGAATCAGATTTTACGGCGCCAAACCTCCCGATTTCATTACAGTTAAAAGGTTCCTGTTGTCACTATTACAGTATTTTAAACAATACTAGGACAAAACAGGTATAATCGTTGTCAACGCAGTACTTTATGAGTAAGACTTTCATTTCGGTAACAACTGTATGCAATTTATATTAGAACATTTATTTTTTTATATCTTGCAGTTGAATTTGAGATTCCTTAACAGACATTAATATCATTTGTTATATATTCCACCAGGTGTGTAAAATGTTGAAGAGTGGAGGAAAAAAATATTACATCGACGACCAAAAGGTTCCATATGTTGTCAAAGGATCGCAATGGGTCGGGTACGATGACAAAGATAGTTTAAAAATAAAGGTAAAATCATCTTTTGAATTGGGGTGTTGTTGGAATAGTGCCTTTTCTGTGGTCTGCTTTACCACGACTAACAGTCCTCACGCCTTTAAAAAAGAAACAGACACTGAATTCTATCTTATATATTTGAACTCAACAGCATTCCCTGTACCGCTTAAGGTCTACATACAGTACATGTTCTAACATAGAATAATTTTGTCTGTTCTGTCTGGAGTGGGGGTTATTGATACCCTTAATCATTGTATTTGTACCTCTATCTTATTTTTTGTAATTGGTGGGAGTGGGTGGATTGGAGAGGGGAGGTCGTCGTGGTCATAATCCTATGATAGTTAGATTTTCAAATACCTATGAAATCAGTACCATTAACCACTAAAGTTGTGAGCTCGAATCCCGCCCACGATACAACATTTTATGATAAAGGTTGTAGGTGATTTGCGGCAGGGAAGCTGTTTTCCTCGGGATAATCCAGTTTTCTCCACCAATAAAGCTACGATATAACTGAAATAGTGTTGCAAATGGCGCTAAAACACCATACCCTTAACCCATATTGAACTGGTTGTCAAATAACACCATCTTCAATTTTGCTTTTATAATAAAAAGAGGTAATGCTTTTTATATGCGAGCGAAGATATTTTCTATTGCTATTTTCAAATTTTATTAAATCTCTTCTGACAACGCCAACCATATCGACACTATTTTAATGCACTGGATGAGCGTGAAATTAGCAGATAATTTTGAGATTCGCGAGCATTCATGGCCGTGCCTGTTTCATATTATATGAGAATCGGAATAGCATATAAAGGTCATTTTGAACTGGATTTTGATGAAAAATATTAATGAGGCAGCCCAATTATATCTTTAACGAAGACTATTCTGAAAAGGGGGGAGAAAACATGCTATTCGATGTATGTAAAGAAAATCCTATTTCGTTAACTACATAATTAATATAATATACACTAAGAAGAGTTTGAAGATACCAAAGGGAGGTAATCAGAAACCGTATATCGAAGAAGAACAGACAACACAATGACCGAAAGAAAAAGTACAAAAGTACAAACAACGATCGACAAAACATACATATAAAACTAAAGATCGAGTAACACGTACCTCACTAAAAACCGGTGGTGAACTCAGTTGCTCCGGAAGGGTAAGCAGTTCCTGCTCCACTAGTGGCACCCGTCGTGTTAATCTAGTTACAAACCCGGTAATAAGTCGTGAATGAGGAAAGGACCGGGGTGTGTTTACGACAAGTAGAACATATCCGTGGTCATTTGTGACACAGATATTCCATAAGCTTACTTAAAGTAATTGTTTCCCTCTGTCTTAGGTACAATATGTAAAACAACATCATTTTGGAGGAACCATGGTATGGGCTTTAGATCTTGATGATTTCAGTGGATCATGTGGAGAAGGAAAATATCCACTTCTAAATGCAATTAAAGATGAACTCGATACTACCAGCGGAACAAATGTACTACCGTAAGTATTTTAACGATACATGTAACAGTGTGTACATAACAATAAATATAGATTACAGAAAGCATAATAATAATGCATATGACAGTATTTTCAAAGGGGTTTGACATGAGCCTTTGGTAGAGAGTCAATAATTAAGCTGAAATCCCGATTTATATTGTCATAATTCTTTGATACAGGTTTAATTTCCAATAAATAACATGTATGAATTAAGCGCAATGCTTGGTAATATTGATTTCATTTGGACATACCTAATGAAGACAAGTGTGAATGTTATTCTATGCATACACAATTAGATATTTGCATATTTTGTTGCTACATAAATTATCAATTAAATCATATATATAATATAACTACTATGTGGTGTCCTATTTAATTAGTGTCACAACACAAGCTCCACAACCAACCACACAGAGTCAACAACAAGCCAGTATGATGAATCAACAGACAACAATGGCTCCGGTACAAACAAATCCCACACAGGGACCACAAAACCCAGGGACTACCAATGGTATAATATATATATATAATCGATGTATCTAACTATAACTTTGATCGCTATAAATCACAAGCAAAATATTGTACCAGAAATCATTAGAAAGGTTGTCATATATTACTCTAGATGTCCAAGTGTTATAATGTAACATTCAATAGATCTGAAAGGAAAGAATTTGATATCAAAACTAAAAACCAATATAATGTCTCCAAATATCTAGCCATTAAATATCCTGTATGATGAAGCTATATAGTTGTTACCAGGGGAACGACCAATGCACTTTTATGGATATGTATTAAATTTTGGAACAAATAATAAAAAAACAAAAACAAAGAAAACAAGACAAACGAAAACATAAACAAAATAAACAAAAGCAAAGCAAAACAAAGCAAAGCAAAGCAAAACAAAACAAACATCTACACTTGTGACGTTACATATTTTCTCGTTTAGCTTATCGTCGAGTATGTTACTATACTAACTGGTCACAGTACAGACATGGTACAGGCAAATTCCTTCCTGAAAATGTGGACCCAAGTCTATGTACCCATATTATTTACTCATTTGCCAAACTGAATGGGAATAAGTTGAAGGCTTTTGAATGGAATGATGAAAGTACGCCATGGATGAAGGGAATGTAAGTAATTTCTGTAGAATTTGACTAATATTTCATCGTATGCATTCTTTATCACTCATGCATTCAAAATAGACTTAACCACAAGCGTATCGCCCACTTTTATTTTTCAAAATTCAAAAATCCACGATTTACCTGATAAAATTAAATAGCCAATTTAATCATTGATGTTTTTAAGCGTAAGTTTTAAATTTTAAATGCCTGTTCATTAGATTTGGCTCTCTGTCACATGTGCACAGCTCCGCTGAAAAAAGATTGTCCCATGTATCGCATCGAGAATTCGGTAACGTTTTTCACCGGTATTCTTTGGTTTATTCAGCTGTTAAACTAAAGGGTATAAAAGGAACAGGTTTGAAGCTTGACTTTTATTACTAAGTTGATATTCTACCATGCCAAGGTTAGACCCTGTCACTCGAAATATCGCAAACCGGAGAGTCCCAAAATTAGGTAACACGAACTCTGAATGTTAACCAGAGCACCTTTTCCAGGCTATGGAACAGATTCCAACAAATTGATTCAACGAATGACCGCCAAAAGATCGGAAGACCTCGAATAACTACTCCTGGGTAAGATCTGTACATTCTGGTCTTTCATCTACGGAATCGAACCGTTGCCGCATCAACCACTGCAGCCAGAATATCTGGAATGCGAAGAATCAGCTCACAAATAGTCCCCATTCGGCTTCGACAGCATGGCATGAGACACAGAAGGCCGTATTTGGGAGCGGCATTGACGCCGTTACACAGACGTGAAAGAGTCCGTTAGGACAACATATTAAGGGCTGGACATTCTAAAACTAGCGAAGAAATTGGTTCACTGACGAGTCTCGTTTTCTACTGCAGAAACGTGATGGCAGAATACGTGTATATCGGTGCCGGAATGAACGTTTCTCTTTCTCCTGTGTTCAGGAATGCTCAGGAAGTGGATAGCGTCAGTGGAGATAATTTCATGATATGGTCGACTATCTCAAATGACCGCAAGACAGACCTAGTGCATGTCCCGGGCAAATTAACGTAAGGTACAGAAACGAAATTATCCAACCTCACCTGATGCACATAATTGACCGACAGAGGTAGTTATTCCAACAAAACAACGATAGGCCACGCAGAACAACATCAATGTCCTTCCATGGCCTTCCAAATCGGCGCACTTGAATCCCATTGAACACCTATGATATCAGCTAGATAAACGTGTGCGCTAGCGACAAGCTTCACCTCAGATCCTCGATCAACTCCGCGAAATGTTGCAACAGGAATGGCGAAAATAACCAAGAAACAATGTGAGAAATTTGAATGATTCTATGCTGAGCAGGTGCGGAGCAGTATTGGCCGTGCGTGATGGTCATACACGGTACTAACTTTAACGTGACCGGAACTGTGATAAACTGACTTTTTCTTACTCAATCTCTCAAGTATGGACTCTTAATTTTTCAATAATAAACCTTCTGAGTATATATCTAAAAGTGTAGCTGAAAAATTTTGATTTAAAATACATGTATTAAAATACCTAAAATCCCATGATGCGTTTATCACAAAAAATGTGCCTTATAAGTTTTCATTCATGTATCCTGTAGTAATGAAAAAGCAAACTCACTTATAACATGCTTGAATCACATTTAGGTATGAAAAATTCAATAATTTGAAGAAGGCTAACCCCAGCTTGAAAACTAGCTTGGCAGTAGGTGGTTGGAATTTAGGCTCCGCACCATTTACACGCATGGTGGCTACCGATGCTAGTAGACAACAGTTTGCTACTTCTACTGTGAAGTTCCTACGTGATCACAACTTTGATGGCCTTGACCTTGATTGGGAATATCCAGCCAATCGTGGAAGTCCTCCAGGAGACAAACAGAAATTCGCTCTATTATTAGAGGTAGTATCAGTAACAACATTAAAACATTTCCTCATTGTTGGTATAAAGTACATATTGCTTACGGTTTTTGGGCACTGTTAAAGTATTTCGATTTTATGATGGACGAATTATAGGACACCTGTTTCTGATCTTCAAAATATTATCAATTACATGTATAACAGTATTTGACAGAAGAGGAAATGACTTCAACGATAATGTTTGTTAATGTTTCAGCTCATTTCAGGAAGAACAAAAAAAAGAAAAGAAACAAAAAAATAAGATAACTATTACTTTAATCACAAAAGCAATGATTCAATTTTAGTTTCTTTTAGTTCAGTTTCAGCTACCTATGCGACCAATACAGATGGCCACTGAAATTGGGAGGTGGAATCCGCTCATAGCGAAGTGTACTCGATAAAATATTATGGGCTGAAGATTGTCAGTGACTGGCTGCAGATCGGTGGTTTTCACCGGGTACCCTGGTTTCCTCCACAAATAAAAGTGACCATCATGATATAACTAAAATATTGTTGAAAGTGGCGTTAAACACCATAACTCTTAAATATTAATTATACAATAATAAATTATATATTTCGTTACTGACTTTTTGTGATAGATTAGAATAGTCAGGCTAATTATTTTAGTTATTTATTATTAAATAAAATGAAAATATTGTGCAGTTTTGATTTGTTAAATGTATTCTTCCATTTCAAGACACTCCGAAGGGAATTCGATTCTGAGGCCAAAACATCAGGGAAACCAAAGCTGATACTATCGGCTGCTACCGCCGCGGGCAAGGAGAAGATAGATACTGCTTATGACTTTGCAGCAATGGTTAAGTATGTATTTTGACGGTGACATTCAAGAAAAGTTTGAAAACACCAAAGGAGTCGCAAGAAGTCGTAAATCGAAGAGGTACAGACCAAGCAATGACCAAAACAAAAAGGACAGACACACAACGGTCTACAAAGCAGTACACATAAAGCTAACGATCGAACAACACGAACCGCACAGTTCCATATGTGACGTCCGTCGAAACTGGTAAGAAGAGTTTGCAGGTATCAAATGGATAATCTGTAAATAGAAGACGGGGCGAAAACACACTGGCCATACGAAAAGGCACAAAAGAACAAACAACGATCTACTAAACACTACACAGAAAACGAAACATCGAATAACACGAACCCTACTGAAAACGAGAGTGAACTCTGGTGATTCGGAAGGATAAGCGAATCCCGCTCCAATAGTGTTACTCTTATTAAAACTCCAATACGAACATCATCATCATACGGATATTGTTGAAACCAGTATACGTAAATAAATACACATAACATAATTAATACATGACCCCCCCCCCCCCCCCCTATTAAAGAAAATGTAGTCCAAGCTAATCGAATATCATTGTTACGCGGAATTCGTAGAGGACATCACATCACGGAACTAAAAACAATGATTTCTAAGATTATATTCACGCAAATTTTCAAAGCAGACACGTAGCCATATCACAATTGCCTTTTGCTTTTTGTCCTGAGAGTACTTAACATTTGATCATTTTTTTTCTCTCTTTTATTCTTCGTGAAAATACTGAACATACTTACATGAACACCTTTCAGGAATTTAGACATGATCAACTTGATGACGTACGATTTACATGGAAGCTGGGAAACTAAAACCGGTCATAATTCTCCTCTGTATAAACATGCAGGTGAAACAGGAAATGAAACTACCCTCAATGTCGTAAGTACAATAATATCTGATTATTAATGTCAATAATAAAAAATACTAGTCTGGAAATATATTTCTAAGGTTACATTTTTTAATGATATTAAGCTGACTTTTACTTATATGGTACACGTAGGCTATATCTGAAAGATGATGATACAAACTATACAATGCACACCTAATTTGATGGTTTCTCTACTGGTACCAAAGGTCGCCATGGCCTTGATCGTATGGTAGTTGAATTAAAGCTACTTATGCAATCGGTACATATCGTCACTGGTGTTGTGGGTCCGACTTTCGCTCGTGGCGTGGCGTACATCATTATGTGATCAAGTTTGACAATGACTTACGGCCGATCGGTGGTTTTCCGGTTTCCTCCACCAATAAAACCGACCACCACGATATAACTGAAATATTGTTGGAAGTGGCATTAAACACCATAAAACCACATGTCTGAGTTGTCATTGCAGGACTGGGCTGCATCTTACTACGTTAAAAAGGGTGTACCACCAGAAATGATGAACATAGGAATGGGAGTGTACGGACGTAGTTTTACATTATCAAATCCAAGCAATCACGATGTTGATGCACCTACTAGAGGAGCTGGTGACAGTGGACAATTCACTGGAGAAAAGGGATTTATCTCATATTATGAGGTATTTACAGTAGCACAATATAATGATACATAATTTCAAAGAGTTGTTTATAGAATAATTAAAACATTAATTTTGTTAAAAATTTATTTTATTTCTTGTTTTTCAAATTAAGAATACTGTTAATAGGCCTAATCAATCTTAATTTATATGTAAATTTAAATTTATATCTGTTGAATATCACCGTTGGATCTATTGAAGCAATGATTCTATTCTCCTAAGCTATACATATCACTCAGTTAAATTAAGAAATACATAAATAAACATATAATAAAGTAAGTATGTATGCACGTACAAACTAGATATGATAACAACTATGATATCAAATTTAATGTGCACTACTCCTTTCTGGATTCAGATACATTCATAGTCAAAGGGGCTGAAAAGATAGCCAAAATACTTACCAAGGTAACCTATGCCTGAGGAAAGTGATCATTAGTTTTAATAATAAAAAATACATTATTTCGGAACTGCAAATTTCAATACTAAATATATGTAATAAACCAAGTCAGTGCCGAAGCACCCTATGGGAGCAATAGTCTACCCAATGATAGTAATATTTTTGATATGTCATTTTAATCGCAATATGTGGTTCTGCATGTGAATAAATGGAAGCGGCTTTCGTATCGACGATGGCCAGATCATCTATTTGGAAAAAGCATGTCCGGTCCAAAAAGGACATCGACAAATAACACTTGGAAATAGCAAAGAATTTATCTGAAAAAAAAATGGCCAAAAGGAACAGAATAAAAATAAACACTGATCCATGAAATACTACAGAGACAACTAATGATTAATCGTCACGTTCCCCAAAGCCAGGAGTAAGACGTAAGACGTTTTTGCTTCACTAGAAATACAAGCTGGGCCATCCCATTTTCAAACTTCTGTGATGTCATAAACGTGTATTAAAGAACGTGATTGTTACTACTACAACAGTACCATACCCGTTTTCATGTGTGGCACTGATTTTCAATGACGGTCAATCAAGTCATGATGGCGACCGTAAAAATTTCAAAGTGATAATGTCAACGTCAACATTAGCATTAGAAATCATTGCTCTAATATCATACATTTTAGCAGCAACCATCAATCATGTAAAAGAGGTACAAACTCTGAAATATCGTATGAATTGAGAGGTACTAACATAATATTATCAACAATGGATTCCTCAAAGTACAAAAAGAAATGGAAAAGACCTGGTCATTGTCAAATATTGTTTTCATGTAGGGAGTATTCGAAAACATCAGGAAAATGCGTTTTCGCTGCAAAAATGACATTAAATATTGTTATGCGATGTATCAAACTGTCATGATGATGAAACAATGTCCTATACCGGTAAGGGAAATATGATCAGGTTCTATTCAGACACGATAAGATGTTACTAAGCAAGTTATATTTCGTGAATACAAGCGAAGACAAACAATAATCTACTCTGTCACCTTAGTAACCCAGTAGACTAACAATAATCTACTCTGTCACCTTAGTTACCCAGTAGAAAAATATGACCTTAAAATGACGACAACGATACTGGCATGAACGTACAATGTAATATTATATAAATAACATATAGTTGAAAGAGTGATAGATCAGATTGTTAACCTGAGAAAAACATTGTCAAATGAGGCGAATCCGAGGTTGACAATCCTTTTTCGGAGGGATACAATCTGATCTATCACCCTCTCAACTATATGTTATTTAATTTATTATATTGAATGTTTTCACTTTCTCGTTTGCAATGATGTTTTTCTTTGTTCATTTTAATGGTTCATTTCATATTCAGTCTATTCATTTTTAGAGATGTTCAGTAATTTTGCTAGAACCTAGAATGAGATGGTGATAGTAAAGCATTTTTTACCTGCTGAACCATATGTCAGAGCAGAATGTTACCCTCGTCTTATCCAATAAAATTACAGCTTACATACATGAAGTATAATAAAATAAAATAGCTGTCATCAAGTTGTTTGTAGAGCACCATATATTACATTTCGATGTCGACATATGCCTTGCTGAATCTTCTGTTTCAATAAGGCTAATAACAAATTACCGAACTCCGAACAATCTTCAAAAGGGAAAGTCAAAGCTCTTAATTACACAAACAGATAAAATCAGTCAACAACCGGAAAACTGGGAAAACTGTAATGATCCTGACTTGGTACAGGCATTTCCAAAGAAATGGTGGGTTGAATCAGATTTTACGGCGCCAAACCTCCCGCTTTCATTACGGTTAAAAGGTTCCTGTTGTCACTATTACAGTATTTTAAACAATACTAGGACAAAACAGGTATAATCGTTGTCAACGCAGTACTTTATGAGTAAGACTTTCATTTCGGTAACAACTGTATGCAATTTATATTAGAACATTTATTTTTTTATATCTTGCAGTTGAATTTGAGATTCCTTAACAGACATTAATATCATTTGTTATATATTCCACCAGGTTTGTAAAATGTTGAAGAGTGGAGGAAAAAAATATTACATCGACGACCAAAAGGTTCCATATGTTGTCAAAGGATCGCAATGGGTCGGGTACGATGACAAAGATAGTTTAAAAATAAAGGTAAAATCATCTTTTGAATTGGGGTGTTGTTGGAATAGTGCCTTTTCTGTAGTCTGCTTTACCACGACTAACAGTCCTCACGCCTTTAAAAAAGAAACAGACACTGAATTCTATCTTATATATTTGAACCCAACAGCATTCCTTGTACCGCTTAAGGTCTACATACAGTACATGTTCTAACATAGAATAATTTTGTCTGTTCTGTCTGGAGTGGGGGTTATTGATACCCTTAATCATTGTATTTGTACCTCTATCTTATTTTTTGTAATTGGTGGGAGTGGGTGGATTGGAGAGGGGAGGTCGTCGTGGTCATAATCCTATGATAGTTAGATTTTCAAATACCTATGAAATCAGTACCATTAACCACTAAAGTTGTGAGCTCGAATCCCGCCCACGATACAACATTTTATGATAAAGGTTGTAGGTGATTTGCGGCAGGGAAGCTGTTTTCCTCGGGATAATCTCGTTTTCTCCACCAATAAAGCTACGATATAACTGAAATAGTGTTGCAAATGGCGCTAAAACACCATACCCTTAACCCATATTGAACTGGTTGTCAAATAACACCATCTTCAATTTTGCTTTTATAATAAAAAGAGGTAATGCTTTTTATATGCGAGCGAAGATATTTTCTATTGCTATTTTCAAATTTTATTAAATCTCTTCTGACAACGCCAACCATATCGACACTATTTTAATGCACTGGATGAGCGTGAAATTAGCAGATAATTTTGAGATCCGCGAGCATTCATGGTCGAGCCTGTTTCATATTATATGAGAATCGGAATAGCATATAAAGGTAATTTTGAACTGGATTTTGATGAAAAATATTAATGAGGCAGCCCAATTATATCTTTAACGAAGACTATTCTGAAAAGGGGGGAGAAAACATGCTATTCGATGTATGTAAAGAAAATCCTATTTCGTTAACTACATAATTAATATAATATACACTAAGAAGAGTTTGAAGATACCAAAGGGAGGTAATCAGAAACCGTATATCGAAGAAGAACAGACAACACAATGACCGAAAGAAAAAGTACAAAAGTACAAACAACGATCGACAAAACATACATATAAAACTAAAGATCGAGTAACACGTACCTCACTAAAAACCGGTGGTGAACTCAGTTGCTCCGGAAGGGTAAGCAGTTGCTGCTCCACTAGTGGCACCCGTCGTGTTAATCTAGTTACAAACCCGGTAATAAGTCGTGAATGAGGAAAGGACCGGGGTGTGTTTACGACAAGTAGAACATATCCGTGGTCATTTGTGACACAGATATTCCATAAGCTTACTTAATGTAATTGTTTCCCTCTGTCTTAGGTACAATATGTAAAACAACATCATTTTGGAGGAACCATGGTATGGGCTTTAGATCTTGATGATTTCAGTGGATCATGTGGAGAAGGAAAATATCCACTTCTAAATGCAATTAAAGATGAACTCGATACTACCAGCGGAACAAATGTACAACCGTAAGTATTTTAACGATACATGTAACAGTGTGTACATAACAATAAATATAGATTACAGAAAGCATAATAATAATGCATATGACAGTATTTTCAAAGGGATTTGACATGAGCCTTTGATAGAGAGTCAATAATTAAGCTGAAATCCCGATTTATATTGTCATAATTCTTTGATACAGGTTTAATTTCCAATAAATAACATGTATGAATTAAGCGCAATGCTTGGTAATATTGATTTCATTTGGACATACCTAATGAAGACAAGTGTGAATGTTATTCTATGCATACACAATTAGATATTTGCATATTTTGTTGCTACATAAATTATCAATTAAATCATATATATAATATAACTACTATGTGGTGTCCTATTTCATTAGTGTCACAACACAAGCTCCACAACCAACCACACAGAGTCAACAACAAGCCAGTATGATGAATCAACAGACAACAATGGCTCCGGTACAAACAAATCCCACACAGGGACCACAAAACCCAGGGACTACCAATGGTATAATATATATAAATAATCGATGTATCTAACTATAACTTTGATCGCTATAAATCACAAACAGAATATTGTACCAGAAATCATTAGAAAGGATGTCATATATTACTCTAGATGTCCAAGTGTTATAATGTAACTATAAATCACAAGCAAAATATTGTACCAGAAATCATTAGAAAGGATGTCATATATTACTCTAGATGTCCAAGTGTTATAATGTAACATTCAATAGATCTGAACAGAAAGAATTTGATATAAAAACTAAAAACCAATATAATGTCTCCAAATATCTAGCCATTAAATATCCTGTATGATGAAGCTATGGAGTTATTATTCAGGGAACAGCCAATGCACTTGTATGTATGGGGTGGTGGTTGGATATGTATTAGATTTTTGGAAAAATAATTAAAAAAAAAAAAATTACAAATAACAAACAAACATAAAAAAGCAAAAAACGAACAGACAAACGAAAACATAAGCAAAATAAACAAAAACAAAGCAGAGCAGGGCAAAACAAAAATCTACAATTGTGACGTTTCATATTTTCTCGTTTATCCTCTGTAGCTTATCGTCGAGTATGTTACTATACTAACTGGTCACAGTACAGACAAAATGCAGGGAAATTTTTTCCTGAAAATGTGGACCCAAATCTATGTACCCATCTTATTTACGCATTTGCCAAACTGAATGGGAACAAGTTGAAGGCTTTTGAATGGAATGATGAAAGTACGCCATGGATGAAGGGAATGTAAGTAATTTCTGTAGAATTTGACTAATATTTCATCGTATGCGTTCTTTTATCATACATGCATTAAAGGTAGACTTAAGGACACACACATCTGAAAATTAAACCAAACAGTGTTAGAATTAAATGTTTGAGCTGTCAAATTTTTGTTCTTCCCTCGACGGGATTTGAACTCACACCATTGCTACACTGCAGCACCATTCGCTTATCCTTACGTCCAGCGCTCTAGACCACTCGACCACATCCGCTCCTTAATAAAAGGAGCTTTAATAATATATATATAGCTTTCGAAATGCATGGACAGTTATTATTGTTAAACAGGTATATAAAGAAAACATCACAATTTAGGATACTTTTCAATTAAAATATTCCATGTTTTACACAAAAATATGCTTTATAAGTTTTCACATTCATGTATCCTTTAGCAATGAAAACAAACTCACTTATAACATGCTTGAATCACATTTAGGTATGAAAGGTTCAATAAATTGAAGAAGGCTAACCCCAGCTTGAAAACTAGCATTGCAGTAGGTGGTTGGAAGATGGGCTCCGGACCATTTACACGCATGGTGGCTACCGCTGCTAGTAGACTCCAGTTTGCTACATCTACTGTGAAGTTCCTACGTGCTCACAACTTTGATGGCCTTGACCTTGATTGGGAATATCCAGCCAATCGTGGAAGTCCTCCAGGAGACAAACACAAATTCGCTCTATTATTAGAGGTAGTATCAGTAACAACATTAAAACATTGTCCCCTTGTTGGTATAGCGTACATATTTCTTACGGTTTATCGGGCACTGTTAACAAAAGGGATGATTTTAATTTTCCCATTGTGAACTTTCCATTTATATGTAGCAACATTCCAGCATCACCTGCACATGAAGAATATATATCTCTGATGATACGATATTCCAGAGCTTGTGATTCCTATCAGGATTTTCTTGATAGATGGTTGCTGCTAACAAGAAAGCTACTGAACCAAGGGTTCCTTTTGGTAAAATTGAAATCATCACTTCGAAAATGTTACGGTCGCTACCATGACTTGGTTGACCGTGATGGAATATCTGTGTCACAAATGAGCACGGATATGTTCCACTTGTCGTAGACACTTCCCGGTCCTGTCCTCATTACCTCACGTAACTAGATTAACACTACGGGTGCCTCTAGTGGGGCAGGTACTGCTTATCCTTTCCGGAGTACATGAGTTCACCCCCGGTTTTTAGTAGGGTTCGTGTTGCGCGGTCTTTAGTTTTATATGTACGTTTTGTAGATCGTTGTTTGTCCTTTTGTACTGTTTCCTTGGCCACTGCGTTGTCTGCTCTTATTCGATATACAGATTCTGATTACCTCCCTTTGGCATCTTCAAACTCTTCTTAAATTAGTTCGACTTTATCATGGCCGAGTTATAGGACACCTGTTGTCTGATCTTCAGAATATTATCAATTACATGTATAACAGTATTTGACAGAAGAGGAAATAACTTCAACGATAATGTTTGTTAATGTTTCATCTCATTTCAGTTAAAACCAAAGAAATAAGAAAACAAGATCATTATTACTTTAATCACGAAGGCAATGATTCAACTTTAGTTTGTGACAATCGGTTTCAGCTACCTATGTGACCAATACCGATGGCCACTGAAGTTGAGAGGTTGAATTCCGCTCATAGCGAGGTGTACCCTATAAAATATTATGTGCTGAGGATTGTCAGTGACTTGCTACAGGTCGGTGGATTTCACCGGGTACCCTGGTTTCCTCCATCAATAAAAGTGACCATCATGATATAACTAAAATATTGTTGAAAGTGGTGTTAAACACCATAACTCTTAAATTTTAATTATACAATAATAAATTCTATATTTCGTTATTGACTTTTTGTGATAGATTAGAATAGTCAGGCTACTTATTTTAGTTATTTATTATTATATAAAATGAAATTATTGTACGGGTTTGATTTGTTAAATGTATTCTTCTCCCATTTCAAGGCACTCCGAAAAGAATTCGATGCTGAGGCCAAAAGATCAGGGAAACCAGCGCTGATTATATCGGCTGCTACCGCCGCGGGCAAGTCGAAGATAGATGCTGCTTATGACATTGCAGCAATGGTTAAGTATGTATTTTGACGTTGATATTCAAGAAAAGTTTGAAAACACCAAAGGAGTCGCAAGAAGTCGTAAATCGAAGAAGTACAGAACGAACAATGACCAAACGAAAAAGCACAAAGGACAGACAAACAATGGTCTACAAAGCAGTACATATAAAACTAACGATCGATCAACACGAACAACACAGTTCCATATGTGACGGCCATCGTGTAACTGGTAAGACAAGTTTGAAGGTACCAAATGGATAATCCGTAAATAGAAGACGGACCGACAACACAATGGCCATAAGAAAAGGAACAAAAGAACAAACAACGATCTACTTAACACTACACAGTAAACTAAACATCGAATAACACGAACTCCACTAAAACACGAGGGTGATCCGGAAGGGAAAGCGAATCCTGCTCCAATAGTGTTATTCTTATTAAAACTCCGGCACGAACATCATCTGATATGGAAATTGTGTTGGACACCAGTATACGTAAATAAATACACATAACATAAATAAAACATGAATCCCCCTATTAAAGAAATTGTAGTCCAGACGAATCGAATATCTTTGTTACGCGGAATTCGTAGAGGACATCACATCACGAAACTAAAAACATTGATTCTAAGATTATATTCACGCAAATTAGCAAAGCAGACACGTAGCCATATAACAATTTCCTTTTTGCCTTTTGTCCTTTTTTGTCTTTTATTCTTCATGAGAATACGGAACATACTTACATGAACACATTTCAGGAATTTAGACATGATAAACTTGATGGCATACGATTTACATGGAAGCTGGGAATCTAAAACCGGTCATAATTCTCCTCTGTATCAACATGCAGGTGAAACAGGAAATGATACTACCCTCAATGTTGTAAGTACAACAATATCTGCTTATTAATGTCAATAATAAAACGGCAGCAGAGATGAATTCAATTTGCTTTGATAATTAAATTGTAATTGGAAGAAAGAAAAACTAGGAGAAAGCTCCAATTATTATATAATATCCAAAACGGTAGCACACCCTCTTATTTACTCGATCTTATTCCCCCAACAATCCAAAGTACGACTATTTATCCCCTTCGAAATGACAACGATATTGTTGTTCCATTCTGTAGACTATATTTCACTAGAGATTCTTTCGTCTCACTACAGTAAGGGAATGGAATAGCCTTAATCTTTCAGTGCGTAATCTTGACACATTATCTAAGTTTAAAAAGGCAATCCGCAGTTCAATCTCAATGCCAATTCCGAGACACTATTCTTATGGTCCTAGAAAACTAAACATAATTCTAACACACTTCGCTGCAATGCATCCTTCTTGAATTACGATTTATGTAAAGTTAAAATTTTATCAAATGCTTCCTGTAACTGTGGCGCACCATGTGAAAATTCTCACCATTTCTTTTTTGATTGTGATAAATATACAGATAATAGGGAAATACTATTTAATAGTCTTAACTGGCTACCTTCTAACATTAATATTGATATAAATCTAATGACAAAAGGAAGTGATCTCCTAACATATCAAGAAAATATAACTACTTTTAGACATGCTTTTAAATATATTAAAGACTCCAACAGATTTAAAATTGTCTAAATGATCTAAAGAACCAACACACATCTCCAAAAGTATTTATTCTCTTTTCTTTTTTCTTTTTTTTCGTATATTGTCTAAACCTATGTTTTTCTATATAATCATTCTTTGTATATTTAACTCTATGCTATTATATACTTATTATATCATTTCCTTGCGCATGCTAATCCATATTGTAAATTATTGTATTCGGGAGAAGACTTCATAAGTTGGAAAAACTTGTGTCCGATCCCTATTTGTTATATTTAGCAAATAAAAATATGCTTAAGCTAAAAAAAAGGGATTGTAGCGTCTTCTATTAAAAAGAACAATTAATTACAAACTTTTTAGGGCTGAAGAAATAACACTATCAATTGGGAGCACTATAATTGAATGTAGAACAAATGTAAACAATAAACATATATATATGTGTTATGACATATCAAATGTAACAGACTTTATCATTGTATTTATGTTCTCTAAAAACCTCAAAATATGTTCTTTTTATTAAAGACCTTTCTTAGCATTCGTGTATTCATTGGGCAAAACTTTTATAATATCTGACGAAGGAGGGGCACAAACAAAAGGGTCGATAGAAAGACTTTTCTTAATGCATCAAAATATGAAAAAAATTACCATTGTTTGTTTGTATTGTCAATCAACGGCATAGTACTTACCGTTTGTACTCTGGGCTTTGGTAAATATATTTTTAAGGTTACAATTTTTACTATATTATGTAGCAATTATTCTGATTTCTTTAAACGTCATCTTTATCTGAGAAACAGGCTACTGGACCAGGGCTATAAAACGATTCGCCTTATTTGATCTCTTAAAAAGTTTATATTCCGATACAAAGATCTTGTCGAAATATATTCTGTCTCTGCAGAGACGATGATGAACGATGGATTTTCACAAATGAAAATGTATAAAGATAAAGATTTAGTATACGTGGTTTAAGCAGGAAGTCAACTACAATGTCACGGGGTCAAATTTTTTACCACGTAATATCCTTGTGAAAACTCTAGAATCAACATCCTTCAATGGATTTTATCCAAACTTAGTACATACCTAGTCCTACTGAGAGTCTGGAACTCTATTGATTTTCAATGTCATAGGTAAAAGGTCAAGGTCGCAGGGTCTATTTTTACCCTGTAATATCCTTGTGAACACTATAGAATCAACATCTTTCAAGAGATTTTGACCAAACTTGGTACATTCTGGAACCCTATTGATTTGCAAGGTCATATGTCAAGGCCACTGGGTCAAATGTTTAGGCAAGGGGATACGCCACGCTTTGCGTTGCCCTTGTTGAATGTAAAACTACCTATGCAATCGGTACCTATCTTCGCTGGTGTTTTGGGTTCAACTTTTGCTCGTGGTGAGGCGTACATCATTATGTGATAAAGTTTGACAGTCACTTACGGCCGGTCGGTGGTTTTCTCCGGGTCCTTCGATTTCCTCCACCAATAAAACTGACAGCCACGATATAACTGAAATATTTTTGAAAATGGCGTTAAACACTATAAAACCACAACCTACTTGTGTCATGTCTGAGTTATCATTTCAGGATTGGGCTGCATCTTATTACGTTAAAAAGGGTGTACCACCAGAAATGATGAATATAGGATTGGGAGTGTACGGGCGTAGTTTTACATTATCAAATCCAAGCAATCACGATCTTGGTGCACCTATTAAAGGAGCTGGTGAAGGTGGAAAAATCACCAGAGGAAAGGGCTTTATGGCTTATTATGAGGTATTTACAGTAGCACAATGCAATGATGCATAATTTCAAAGGTTGCTTATAAAATAATACAGGATTCTTATATAATGTGTAAGTATGTAGATAATATTATGCAACTAGCATAGCATTTCCTCTCAATTCATACGATATTTCAGAGCTTGTACATCTTTTTGCATGATTGTTACTGAACAAGTTATATTTCGTGAATACAGGCGAAAACAAACAATAATCTACTCTCCCAGTAGACACATATTACCGTAAAATCACGACAACGATACTGGCATGAACGTACAACGTAATAAAATAAAATAGCTGTCATCAGGTTGTTTGTAGAACACCATATATTACATTTTGACGTCGACATATAATTTGTTGAATCTTCTGTTTCAAGAGAGTTGAAGAACGATATTTGTTTTTATATCTTACAGTTGAATTTGAGATTCCTTAACAAACATTAATATTACTTGTTATATATTCCACTAGGTTTGTGACTTGTTAAAGCATGGAGGAACAAAATATTACATCGACGACCAGAAGGTTCCATATGTTGTCAAAGGATCGCAATGGGTCGGGTACGAAGACAAAGATAGTTTAAAAACAAAGGTGAAATCATCTTTTGAATGAGGGAATAGTGAATTTACTTTGGTCTGCATTACCAAATCTAAAAGTCCTCACGCCTTTAAAACAGAAACTATCACTGAATTCAATCTTATATATTTGAACTCAACAGCATTCCATGTATCACCAAAGGTCTACATTTAGTACATGTTCTAACACAGAATAATTTTGTCTCTCTAGGGTGGGGGTTATTGATACCTATACCCCATAATCATTGTATTTGCACCGCTATCTTATTTTAATAATGGGGGTGCGGTGTGAGAGAGGGGAGGTCGTCGTGGTCGTAATCGTATGATAGTTGGATATTCAAATACCTATGAAAGCTAACTAAAGTTGTGAGTTCGAATCCCTCCCATGGCGAGGTGTACACGATACAACATTGTATGATAAAGTTTGTGGGTGATTTGCGGCAGGTAAGCGATATAACTTATATATTGTTGCAAATGGCGTTAAAACACCACATCCCTAACCCATATTGAACTGGTTGTCCAATAACATCATCTTCAATTTGCTTTTATAATAAAAAGATGTAATGTTTTTATATGCGAGCGAAGCCAACTCTTTATGGTAACAGATATGTATGTAGGTAATATTTTTGATTAGCGTGAAATTGGTAGATAATTTTAAGATTCGCGAACATTCATGGCCGTGCCTGTTTCATACTATATGAGAATCGGAAAAGCATATAATGCCATTTTGAACTCGATTTTGTCGATATATCTTAATGAGGTAGCCCAATTATATCTTTAGCGAGACTATTCCTGGAAAAGGGGAGAGAAAAACATGATATTTGATGTATATTCGCCATAAAGAAAATAATATTTCTTTAACTCCATAATTAACATAAAATACACTAAGTTTACTTAATTTAATTGTTTCTCTCTGTCTCAGGTACAATATGTAAAAGACCATCATTTTGGAGGAACCATGGTATGGTCGTTAGATCTTGATGATTTCAAGGGATCATCATGTGGCGAAGGAAAATATCCACTTCTAAATGCAATTAAAGATGCACTTGATAATAACAGCGGAACCAATGTACAACCGTAAGTAATTTAACGATACGTGTAACAGTGTGTACATAACAATAAATATAGATTATAACATGGCCATTTCCATATCTTCCAGAGACTCCCATATCACCCCAAGGCGATAACCTCGGGCTAATGTGGGTCGAGGATGATACTAGGGCCGATATGGAAAATGCCATGTTATAATCTGTTGATCTCATATTTATCTATGACGAATTCATCAAAATAACAACAAAAGTCAACAATATAATTCACCATATTTATCACAGCTATTAAACATTACTAGAGTTCCAATTCTTATCATTTGTGCCATAGACATTTATTGTCAAATTTTTCTGGATATTTGAGTATGGGAATAGTGTTATTCTGGCTTGGGCATCATGGAAGCCAAAATCGGAAAAGATTTATTGAACATAGTTCTCAATACTCAACACGATGGCGTCAATTATTCAAAGCGGTTCGACATGCGCTTTTGGTCAAGAGTCAATTATTGAGCCGAAATCCCTATTTATATTGTCATAATTCTTTGATACAGGTAAGCAACATGCATGAGTTAAGCGCAATACGTGATTCTAAAAATTTCGCTTTCAATTTATTTGGACATACCCAATGAAGACAATCGTGAATGTTATTCTATACGCACTAAATTAGAAATTTGCATATTCAGATTGATTATAAATTAAATCATATATATAATATAACTACTATTTTGTGACCTATTTCATCAGTGTCACAACACAAGCTCCACAATCAACCACACAGAGTCAACAACAAGCCAGTATGATGAATCAACAGACAACAATGGCTCCGGTACAAACAAATCCCACACAGGGACCACAAAACCCAGGGACTACCAATGGTATAATATATATATATAATCGATGTATCTAACTATAACTTTGATCGCTATAAATCACAAACAGAATATTGTACCAGAAATCATTAGAAAGGATGTTATATATTACTCTATATGTCCAAGTGTTATAATGTAACTATAAATCACAAGCAAAATATTGTACCAGAAATCATTAGAAAGGATGTCATATATTACTCTAGATGTCCAAGTGTTATAATGTAACATTCAATAGATCTGAACAGAAAGAATATGATATCAAAACTAAAAACCAATATAATGTCTCCAAATATCTAGCCATTAAATATCCTGTATGATGATGCTATATAGTTGTTACCAGGGGAACGACCAATGCACTTTTATTGGTGGGGTGGGGGGTTGGATAATGTTTTTAATCTTGATTAAATTACTGGTATGATGCCAACTGTTATAGAACAAATATAAAAATGCAAACAAAAATAAATATTCTGACCCTCCATTTTTCAACAATATTTTTTTATATAAAATTTGATTAAAATTAATACCGACTTTTGCATCTAAAAACAAAACAATCCAATTGTTGCTTTGTGTGGAAAAAAATATTGCCCCCTCTACCTAAAAGTTGCTATCGGATGGCAATTTGCATATTAATTTATTTCGAATGACTTAAACAATATCAAGGGGTGATATTTCACCACTATAGTTTGATACCATTATTAAGTGTTTAAGGATTTGATTCGTCTAGTTCTTGCTTTTGGTTTTTGTCTTGATATTTTATTAAATTTGAAGTGTGTTGCTTTAAATGACGATTTGTGATTTGGTATTCTATTTGAAGGTTAATTATATAGTATAATTATTGGGTAATATTTCAGTTATTAAGAACTTATATAGACTTACATGTACATTAGAGACTATCTAATATTACACTTAGGCACACATTAATGTAAATAATTACCGCTATGTATGTCATTGTATTTATTTCTGACACACTAATTGATAAAATGATCATATTTACAACTCAGATTTGTAGAAATATTGCAAAATCGTTAGACGTTATCATATTATGTTTCAGCCCCCTCCCCTACTCATCAGCCAGAACATATTGGACTCACTACAAAGTACAATTGCCAAGGAAAAACAAATGGATTTTATCCAAATGCCAATGCATGTAACGAATACTACATTTGTGTCGGAAGTGTGGCTTTTGAAGTTAGGTGTGCTAACGGATTACTGTTCAACCAGAAATCTCAGTATTGTGATTGGCCATACAATGTTCACTGTACAGCACAGACTACCCAGGCACCAGCTGTAACTCAGTCACCAGCCGTTACACAGGCACCAGTCGTTACTCAGGCACCAGTCGTTACGCAGGCACCAGTCACTACCCAGGCACCAGTAGTTACCGCTACCCAGGCACCAGTCGCTACACAGTCACCAGTCACTACCCAGGCACCAGTAGTTACCCAGGCACCTGTTCAAACTAATGCTCCAGTCGGTACTCAGGCACCAGTCAATACGCAGGCACCAGTAGTTACCCAGGCACCAGTCGTTACACAGGCACCTGTTCAAACTAATGCTCCCAACCAGCAAACAACTAAGTCACATTCATCTGGTAAGAATTACTATAAACAATCCATTTGTAATTGCTTTTGTCTTTTGATGGTTTACAACACACACAAAATATAAACAAGGTTTCATATTTTCCCTTCCCTTATTATGCTAAGTGATTTTGGATGATAGGTGAGAGGTGATTGTTTGTTTTGTTGATATTGGTGGAATTGTTGACCATCACTGCTTAAACATTCTTGATTATATAAAATTTGACTGGAACATATAATATTTCTCTACCTATGTAAGCTTATTATTAATACGTTATAATAATTTAAACAAACAAATAAAATAAACTTTTTACCTTATTTAAAAAAAAGAGTATTGAAAAAATAATTAATTTCTTTTTTAGGCCAAAATAACAAGCATTTCTGTCGAGGAAAATCAGACGGCCATTATGTAGACCCAACGGACTGTAGTAAGTTCTTTCAATGTTCTCATGGTGTAACATTCCACGAGTTCTGTTCACGAGGTACAGCCTTTAACATAAAGATTATGGGATGTGATTTCGTAGCCAATGTCCGTGGATGTCACCGTGAATGATAACGTATGGCATATATATTTAATAAATAAATGAAAATGAGAGCTTATAACGATTTGCTAATTGTAATGAATAAACTTTGTTTGTATTGATTTTGACTCTTACATATTATATTTTTCAAGTTCCTGCATCTTACAAGACACTCGTCGTTTTACTATTGGTATCTTCGATTTCAGAAAGGGAGCTAAACAGCAATGTCTAACCATTTACACGTAACCAATAATAAAAATACAAAACCATCCATCTGTCAAACTTCTAAAGCCAACTACACTTTGATATTTACTGAACCTATCTGTGTTCACATTTTTAAAGAGATGATATTGACATAATGATCATATATGATTTCTTATCTTGATGAAAAGCTTATGAAAACCATGTACTGAGAAGACATGATCCAGTGAACCGCAGTGGTGGTGTCATGGTTAGCGTGCTCGCCTCGAGTGCGGTAGATCGTGGGTTCGAGCACCGGTCGGGTCAAACCAAAGACTATAAAATTGGTATTTGTTCCTTCTCTGCTAAGCACGCAGCATTAAGGAGAAAGAGCAAGGACTGGTTGGCTCGGAATCAGATTAATGTGTCCGAGTGGAGCGACATGTCTACCCGCGGACTGCTGTTTCAGTGAGCTAGCACTATTAAAATCCAACTCAGCGTGAGGGTCTAGAACAAAGCTGATCTCATCATCATCTCATTGAAAGTTAACCTGTTCTCGCCATGCTATAGCTGAAGAATTGCTGATTTGGCGTTAACCAACACTCAAACACCAGTGTAAAGCTGGCCGCCTGTCAAATATTGTAAAATTGTATTATTTGTCAGCTTCCTCTATGAATCCGGAAGAAGTCGTTATCCCTGGTTTTCTAAGCTCACTAAAGGAGTCTGGAATAAAACTTGTGATTAAATCCAACCTCAGGTAGCTCGTCATGATTCCTAATTGAACGAGAAACTTTCAACAGGGAAATACGTTAAAAGCAACAGTAACAATTACCCAAAATTATAAAAAGTACCATTTTATTTCCTTTGTTCTGTATTCTTTTTGACGATTTTGACTTTTGTCGTTTGAGAGTTATTGTTTATAACTTTATCCCAGGAAAAGTAATAATGAATAAACAAAATAGACAAAACGCAACAACAGCATCAGTATATATATTATCCTAATTCCTATATTTGGTTGACAAAAAATGTATACGAAAGCATAAATCTGTAAATAGACTGTCGGGATAGATATGCAGAATGATCATTTAATTCAAAAAGAAGAAAAGAATGTTTGGAAAATCGGACGGACAGTCATGAGTTCTAGTACTCCTAGTCATGTACTTTTATATCTGAGGGCAAGGACAAGTCTGAATAATTAACCCTAGCACGGGTTTATGTAAGCTTAAAGAAATGTCATTTACATGGTTAATAACTATGATATACCATATTGAATATGAACGTGACCAGTGAGGAATTGACAATTAAGGAATTGAAAGTGACACATCCTTGACTTAGCGTGACCAGATAAAGTATTACACTGGACACGTAGATAAATGTAGGTGTCAACGTGTAGCCGTAGACTTCCACAAAGGTAAGAACAAACAGCGCATGGGATAGCAGACAAGGTACACTTTATTTCAGAAATTCTTTGTAAGATAACTACATTTCCATGAAATGATGCTTAATGACGACATTTATGTTAATGTTTGGTTTAGATTTATGGTGCTTAACGCCACTTTCAACAATATTTCAGTTATATCATGGCGGTCAGTTTTATTGGTGGAGGAAACCGGAGTAACCAGAGAAAACCACCGACCTGTCGCACATCACTGACAAACTATCATATAATGTTGCATCGAGTACAACTCGCAATGAACGGGGTTCGAACTCACAGCTTTAGTGGTGATATACACTGATTGCACAGGTAGTTGTATAGCAAACTGCAATGCGATCACAACCACGAAGACTCCTGCAAAATAACTGTATTTGCATCAAATTTTGGTTCTGGTTAAAGTTGACATCAATGTTAAAATACACCCTGTCCTGGATATATACTATTTAATGCTTAGTTTTATTTTTTACACTCTTTACCTAAATGTGTTTTAAAATCACATAAAGGCATTAAATCTCATGATATTTTTAATGTTGTAAAACAACTCCCTTCTCATGCAGTTTTATGTAGATTGATAAAGGATTTTCTACATAATTCAAATCATTTGTGCAAAACTTGTAAGTTGATAAAACTGAGATGAAGGTTGTTTTATCAGTAAAAGTCAGACATATTCGGAAATCAAAGTAAATATAACAGCTAACTTTAGCATCATTTTGGCGTGTTCATTAAGACTGTATCCACATAACTCTTGTATTACAACTGTTCAATTAATACAGAATAGTACAGTACAAAAGCGGTAGAAATGGGGGTTAATATAAAGATAACAAGAACAAAATTCTCCTTCATTTATCCTGAACCCAAAACAAATTGCACATACTGCACATTTACAAAACAATTTCAATTATGGCATAAAATCTAATGAAATAAACCAAATATTTTTCACAAACGTTATGTTCTATTCTTTGCTATGATCACGAATAAGTAAAAAGAATAAACACAAAATACAGTACCATAAGAACACAAAATACAGTACCATAAGAACACAAAATACAGTACCATAAGAACACGTACAAGAACCAATAGAACATTGTAGAAAGAGAGAAGATACAACAGACCGTTAACTGTAGAGAAGATACCAGCACACATACAACAGACCGCTATCTTTAGAGAAGATACCAGCACACATACAACAGACCGCTAACTTTAGAGAAGATACCAGCACACATACAACAGACCGCTAACTTTAGAAAAGATACCAGCACACATACAACAGACCGCTAACTTTACAAAAGATACCAGCACACATACAACAGACCGCTAACTTACACGACCTGGTACAGTGATTAAAGAGTGAAGATACCAGCTCACATACAACAGACCGCTAACTTTAGAGAAGATACCAGCACACATACAACAGACCGCACCGCTAACTTTAGAGAAGATACCAGCACACATACAACAGACCGCTAACTTTAGAGAAGATATCAGCACACATACAACAGACCGTTAACTTTAGAGAAGATACCAGCAAACATACAACATACCACTAACTTACACGACCTGGTACAGTGATTAAAGAGAGAGAGAAGATACCAGCACACATACAACAGACCGCTAACTTTAGAGAAGATACCAGCACACATACAACAGACCGCTAACTTTAGAGAATATACCAGCACACATACAACAGACCGCTAACTTTAGAGAAGATACCAGCACACATACAACAGACCGCTAACTTTAGAGAAGATACCAGCACCCATACAACAGACGTTAACTGTAGAGAAGATACCAGCACACATACAACAGACCGCTAACTTTAGAGAAGACACCAGCACACATACAACAGACGGCTAACTTTAGAGAAGATACCAGCACACATACAACAGACCACTAACTTTAGAGAAGATACCAGCACACATACAACAGACCGCTAACTTTAGGGAAGATACCAGCACACATACAACAGACCGCTAACTTTAGAGAAGATACCAGCACACATACAACAGACCGCTAACTTTAGAGAAGATACCAGCACACATACAACAGACCGCTAACTTTAGAGAAGATACCAGCACACATACAACAGACCGCTAACATTAGAGAAGATACCAGCACACATACAACAGACCGTTAACTTTAGAGAAGATACCAGCACACATACAACAGATCGTTAACTGTAGAGAAGATACCAGCACACATACAACAGACCGCTAACTTTAGAGAAGATACCAGCACACATACAACAGACCGCTAACTTTAGAAAAGATACCAGCACACATACAACAGACCGCTAACTTTAGAAAAGATACCAGCACACATACAACAGACCGCTAACTTACACGACCTGGTACAGTGATTAAAGAGTGAAGATACCAGCTCACATACAACAGACCGCTAACTTTAGAAAAGATACCAGCCCACATACAACAGACCGCACCGCTAACTTTAGAGAAGATACCAGCACACATACAACAGACCGCTAACTTTAGAGAAGATACCAGCACACATACAACAGACCGTTAACTTTAGAGAAGATACCAGCACACATACAACATACCACTAACTTACACGACCTGGTACAGTGATTAAAGAGAGAGAGAAGATACCAGCACACATACAACAGACCGCTAACTTTAGAGAAGATACCAGCACACATACAACAGACCGCTAACTTTAGAGAAGACACCAGCACACATACAACAGACGGCTAACTTTAGAGAAGATACCAGCACACATACAACAGACCACTAACTTTAGAGAAGATACCAGCACACATACATCAGACCGCTAACTTTAGAGAAGATACCAGCACACACACAACAGACCGCTAACTTTAGAGAAGATACCAGCACACATACAACAGACCGCTAACTTTAGAGAAGATACCAGCACACATACAACAGACCGCTAACTTTAGAGAAGATACCAGCACACATACAACAGACCGCTAACTTTAGAGAAGATACCAGCACACATACAACAGACCGTTAACTTTAGAGAAGATACCAGCACACATACAACAGATCGTTAACTGTAGAGAAGATACCAGCACACATACAACAGACCGCTAACTTTAGAGAAGATACCCGCACACATACAACAGATCGTTAACTTTAGAGAAGATACCACCACACATACAACAGACCGCTAACTTTAGAGAAGATACTAGCACACATACAACAGACCGCTGACTTTAGAGAAGATACCAGCACACATACAACAGACCGCTAACTTTAGAGAAGATACCAGCACACATACAACAGACCGCTAACTTTAGAGAAGATACAAGCACACATACAACAGATCGTTAACTTTAGAGAAGATACCAGCACACATACAACAGACCGCTAACTTTAGAGAAGATACCAGCACACATACAACAGACCACTAACTTTAGGGAAGATACCAGCACATATACAACAGACCGCTAACTTTAGAAAAGATACCAGCACACATACAACAGACCGCTAACTTACATGACCTGGTACAGTGATTAAAGAGTGAAGATACCAGCTCACATACAACAGACCGCTAACTTTAGAGAAGATACCAGCACACATACAACAGACCGCTAACTTTAGAGAAGATACCAGCACACATACAACAGACCATTAACTTTAGAGAAGATACCAGCACACATACAACAGATCGTTAACTTTAGAGAAGATACCAGCACACATACAACAGACCGCTAACTTTAGAGAATATTCCAGCACACATACAACAGACCGCTAACTTTAGAGAAGATACCAGCAAACATACAACAGATCGTTAACTTTAGAGAAGATACCAGCACACATACAACAGACCGCTAACTTTAGAGAAGATACCAGCACACATACAACAGACCGCTATCTTTAGAGAAGATACCAGCACACATACAACAGACCGCTAACATTAGAGAATATACCAGCACCCATACAACAGACCGTTAACTTTAGAGAAGATACCAGCACACATACAACAGACCGTTAACTTTGGAGAAGATACCAGCACACATACAACAGACCACTAACTTTAGAGAAGATACCAGCACACATACAACAGACCGCTAACTTTAGAGAAGATACCAGCACACATACAACAGACCACTAACTTTAGAGAAGATACCAGCACACATACAACAGACCGCTGACTTCAGAGAAGATACCAGCACACATACAACAGACCGCTAACTTTAGAGAAGATACCAGCACACATACAACAGACCGCTAACTTTAGAGAAGATACCAGCACACATACAACAGACCGCTAACTTTAGAGAAGATACCAGCACACATACAACAGACCGCTAACTTTAGAGAAGATACCAGCACACATACAACAGACCGCTAACTTACACGACCTGGTACAGTGATTAAAGAGAGAGAGAAGATACCAGCACACATACAACAGACCGCTAACTTACACGACCTGGTACAGTGATTAAAGAGTGAAGATACCAGCACACATACAACAGACCGCTAACTTACACGACCTGGTACAGTGATTAAAGAGAGAGAGAAGATACCAGCACACATACAACAGACCGCTAACTTACACGACCTGGTACAGTGATTAAAGGGTAAAGATACCAGCACACATACAACAGACCGCTAACTTACACGACCTGGTACAGTGATTAAAGAGAGAGAGAAGATACCAGCACACATACAACAGACCGCTGACTTTAGAGAAGATACCAGCACACATACAACAGACCGTTAACTTACACGACCTGGTACAGTGATTAAAGAGTGAAGATACCAGCACACATACAACAGACCGCTAACTTACACGACCTGGTACAGTGATTAAAGAGAGAGAGAAGATAACACCACACATACAACAGACCACTAACGTACACGACCTGGTACAGTGATTATAGAGAGAGAGAAGATACCAGCACACATACAACAGACCACTGACTTTCACGGCCTGGTACAGTGATTAAAGAGTGAAGATACCAGCACACATACAACAGACCGCTAACTTTAGAGAAGATACCAGCACACATACAACAGACCGCTAACTTTAGAGAAGATACCAGCACACATACAACAGACCGCTAACTTTAGAGAAGATACCAGCACACATACAACAGACCGCTAACTTTAGAGAAGATACCAGCACACATACAACAGACCGCTAACTTTAGAGAAGATACCAGCACACATACAACAGACCGTTAACTTTAGAGAAGATACCAGCACACATACAACAGATCGTTAACTGTAGAGAAGATACCAGCACACATACAACAGACCGCTAACTTTAGAGAAGATACCCGCACACATACAACAGATCGTTAACTTTAGAGAAGATACCACCACACATACAACAGACCGCTAACTTTAGAGAAGATACTAGCACACATACAACAGACCGCTGACTTTAGAGAAGATACCAGCACACATACAACAGACCGCTAACTTTAGAGAAGATACCAGCACACATACAACAGACCGCTAACCTTAGAGAAGATACAAGCACACATACAACAGATCGTTAACTTTAGAGAAGATACCAGCACACATACAACAGACCGCTAACTTTAGAGAAGATACCAGCACACATACAACAGACCACTAACTTTAGGGAAGATACCAGCACACATACAACAGACCGCTAACTTTAGAAAAGATACCAGCACACATACAACAGACCGCTAACTTACATGACCTGGTACAGTGATTAAAGAGTGAAGATACCAGCTCACATACAACAGACCGCTAACTTTAGAGAAGATACCAGCACACATACAACAGACCGCTAACTTTAGAGAAGATACCAGCACACATACAACAGACCACTAACTTTAGAGAAGATACCAGCACACATACAACAGATCGTTAACTTTAGAGAAGATACCAGCACACATACAACAGACCGCTAACTTTAGAGAAGATACCAGCAAACATACAACAGATCGTTAACTTTAGAGAAGATACCAGCACACATACAACAGACCGCTAACTTTAGAGAAGATACCAGCACACATACAACAGACCGCTATCTTTAGAGAAGATACCAGCACACATACAACAGACCGCTAACATTAGAGAATATACCAGCACCCATACAACAGACCGTTAACTTTAGAGAAGATACCAGCACACATACAACAGACCGTTAACTTTGGAGAAGATACCAGCACACATACAACAGACCACTAACTTTAGAGAAGATACCAGCACACATACAACAGACCGCTAACTTTAGAGAAGATACCAGCACACATACAACAGACCACTAACTTTAGAGAAGATACCAGCACACATACAACAGACCGCTGACTTCAGAGAAGATACCAGCACACATACAACAGACCGCTAACTTTAGAGAAGATACCAGCACACATACAACAGACCGCTAACTTTAGAGAAGATACCAGCACACATACAACAGACCGCTAACTTTAGAGAAGATACCAGCACACATACAACAGACCGCTAACTTTAGAGAAGATACCAGCACACATACAACAGACCGCTAACATACACGACCTGGTACAGTGATTAAAGAGAGAGAGAAGATACCAGCACACATACAACAGACCGCTAACTTACACGACCTGGTACAGTGATTAAAGAGTGAAGATTCCAGCACACATACAACAGACCGCTAACTTACACGACCTGGTACAGTGATTAAAGAGAGAGAGAAGATACCAGCACACATACAACAGACCGCTAACTTACACGACCTGGTACAGTGATTAAAGGGTAAAGATACCAGCACACATACAACAGACCGCTAACTTACACGACCTGGTACAGTGATTAAAGAGAGAGAGAAGATACCAGCACACATACAACAGACCGCTGACTTTAGAGAAGATACCAGCACACATACAACAGACCGTTAACTTACACGAGTACAGTGATTAAAGAGTGAAGATACCAGCACACATACAACAGACCGCTAACTTACACGACCTGGTACAGTGATTAAAGAGAGAGAGAAGATAACACCACACATACAACAGACCACTAACGTACACGACCTGGTACAGTGATTAAAGAGAGAGAGAAGATACCAGCACACATACAACAGACCACTGACTTTCACGGCCTGGTACAGTGATTAAAGAGTGAAGATACCAGCACACATACAACAGACCGCTAACTTTAGAGAAGATACCAGCACACATACAACAGACCGCTAACTTTAGAGAAGATACCAGCACACATACAACAGACCACTAACTTTAGAGAAGATACCAGCACACATACAACAGACCGCTAACTTTAGAGAAGATACCAGCACACATACAACAGACCGCTAACTTTAGAGAAGATACCAGCACACATACAACAGACCGCTAACTTTAGAGAAGATACCAGCACACATACAACAGACCGCTAACTTTAGAGAAGATACCAGCACACATACAACAGACCACTAACTTACACGACCTGGTACAGTGATTAAAGAGTGAAGATACCAGCACACATACAACATACCGCTAACTTTCACGACCTGGTACAGTGATTAAAGAGAGAAGATACCAGCACCCATACAACAGACCGCTGACTTTTACGGCCTGGTACAGTGATTAAAGAGAGAGAGAGAAGATACCAGCACACATACAACAGACCGCTAACTTACACGACCTGGTACAGTGATTAAAGAGAGAGAGAGAAGATACCAGCACACATACAACAGACTGGTAACTTTAGAGAAGATACCAGCACACATACAACAGACCGCTAACTTTAGAGAAGATACCAGCACACATACAACAGACCGCTGACTTACACGACCTGGTACAGTGATTAAAGAGAGAGAGAAGATACCAGCACACATACAACAGACCGCTGACTTACACGACCTGGTACAGTGATTAAAGAGTGAAGATACCAGCACACATACAACAGACCGCTAACTTACACGACCTGGTACAGTGATTAAAGAGAGAGAGAGAAGATACCAGCACACATACAACATACCGCTAACTTACACGACCTGGTACAGTGATTAAAGAGTGATTGGGGTTAACTAATTGTATATGCCCTTACATCCCCTATTCGATAAATGATGCTATCATGATACAGAAAGCTAATTTAGGATCATGACATGTTCCCTCTAAGATAGTCAATTATTTTAGAATTTTATAACATTAACCATACAGTTCCAAATATATAATTTAGTAATGGAAAATACACTGACATTAAGCTGTCAAAGTTATAAAAAGAAAGTTAAAATAGTGATGGCCAACAATTCATCAATATTAGCAAGCGAACAATTACCTCTAGCCCTAACCCACTAAACACACAAGCAAGACTCTACGATATTTGACGTTGGAAATGAATGGTAGAGACGTTCATGTATATATTTATTTTTACTTCTAACAGAGTTGATATCAATTAGTCATGGACATCTAAAGAAATTATTTGTCTTCGTGTGAGACCAGAATGAACTTGTTAAGATCAAATGCTCAACATAACATAGTAATATAGTCAGAAATGACATGCACATGTTCTGACTTAATTGCTAGTTTTACCTGCAGATTGTCTATATTTGGCAAAGATAATCTGCCCCAAGAAGCATAGTTGTTAAATCATAGCCTTAATGAATAAGATTTTTCAAGTATTTTACAAGTTTAGATGTGTCAGATTTGAACTTTTTAGCTTTGTTAATTACGTCCCCATAAAACATGGATATGAAATACCCTTTTTGATCAAACCTCTTCTTTTTAACCAACATAATACAGTTAATTCAGTATATCTTATGACATTGCTACTTCATATTTCAAGCACCTCTGAAATATCCCGGTGAAAATTACTGATTAAACAGGGAAAGTAATCAGAATATTTAAATGTACATACTAATTGATATCATAAAATAGTTCAGGTTTCAAAGTGTGTGCATAATTTGACATTTTTTAGCGCATCAATGTCATCGATTCGGGTGTTTACCTCTTGTAAGAAGAGACTATATACATTTATGATTTCAGGAATATATTGCAAATTTAAGCAAGCATTTGAAATTATATTGTTGTCTTGCTAAATTGCATTTACACATTGGCTTCACCCAACTGCCTAAATTGTCAGTTTCAATGCGTTTGGTAAAAATTGTTACAGAAGCACTAGGCTACATCTTGATTGCTTAGCTTACTCAATGAATGTTGTAGATAGTCAATAGTAGGCTGATTAGCATTTGTCTTTCAATAAGGAACTGCATTACATTTGTCGAGATGCCCCAGTTTTAAAGATAGATTACCTTATCTTTGAATAAATCTAAAATCTAGAGTAGTTTCATATACATGTTGTGCACTAATATTTCTCAGTTACGCAAACGAAACGTCGATAGAAGTTTTATTATAGATATATTTGTATTTGTAATTTTAATTAGATTAAATATTGTATCCATGTACCACATTGTATACGCTAGGTGGTTCTTTAATGATCATTTACTTTACTGGGTTTCTTTTGCCATGTGAAGGGGGGTGTGGATTGCTTAAGTTCACTAAACCAGCTCTGCCGCTATAGCTTTAGTTGGAATGTAACATGCTTATGAAATGTAGACATAGCCTAGTACAAATGAAAACCCAGTACATGAGGTCCAAAGATTAAAACAAAAGGAAGTGGAGAAATTGCAGTTCTTTAATTACCATTTACTATTTACTTCATTTCTTGGAGCATATGAAGGGGATAAATTTGTTACGTTCACTAAGCCAGCTGTGCCACTGGTTTTAGTTGGAATGTAACATGCTTATAAAATATAGACGTAGCCTGGTACAAATGTAATCCCCATGACTTGAGGCCCAAAGATTAAAACAAACGGAAGTAGAGAAAATGTGATAAATGGCATTTAACATTATTATAATACGTCGATTCAAGTTAGCATTAATTTGCTTCCCATTGTCTATTGTTTCCGAGCCTTCTTAACATTGGTCTGCAATTGAGGAAATTTATCCTCAAGTTCGAGGAATTGAAATTCAATTCTATTTGACATTTAGTAGCAATTGAAAGGATGATTTAATTTTGTACCAGGGCTCTTTTGGCGCTAAGTTCTGCGACATTAAAATTTAGCTATTATAATACGATATGCAATAAGTCAACAAATCTCCTTTGCCTTATGAATGATACAGGCTTTGTGGTTTCCTGATGTGAATGAAATTACTGCTAACCCAAAATAAGCTTCCAACTGCTTGAACATTTTATCTGTATCTCATGCTTGAACATTCTATCTGTATATCATGCTTGAACATCCTATCTGTATCTCAAGTTAACTTTCTATACGTCCATCTTTAGAGGGTGTCGTGTTCCCCTTCCGCCCACCTGTCCGTTCGCGGTAAGCATTTAGCGCTCTAGAAATACTTTGTCTTGATCTAGGAACTTTGCAAGATTATTAGGATGGTGGTTTGAGGGCCTGTGTACGCTTTGATGATAATCACTTTTGTCGTTACAGAGTAATGAAAAGCTTACTAATGAAAAATAGTTGATAACTCTGCTTTGCCTTGACTTATTTTAGCCTACCAAAATGATTAACAATTGTGGTTTATGTGGACTTTTGACAATGTTCACTTTTATCATTCCCCAATTATTGAACTTATGATAAATATACACAAAAAAAAAGTTAAGCACCCCCGGATATATTAAGACATAATAAGTTACACTAAGCTCAGGTATAGGTTATTCAATACCTGGTCATATGCTAATGACCAGGTATTGTATAATCAATTTAGCCCATACTTTCTTTGTCGAGTGTCATGATTACCAATTATTACTAATTTAGGCAGTCTAAGCCAGATTAGATTGAGTATCAGCTCAAAAGCATTTCCTTCAATTACAACATATGTGGTATAAGAAAAACATTCAATAACACAAGACAAAGAACGTATGGGCTAAATTCTAATATTTATATTGATTATAGCAAGAACAATGTTCCATTAAAAAGATGTGCTCACACAGGTGTGGCCATTATGTCTAATATCGACTAGTCATGCACGTGAACCATGCCTCTCACGCATTACTCAAAATTCAGTATGTTCATGCTTCGAATTTGGGTTATTTAATTTTTTTCATTCATTCTCAGTAAGCATGGTACGAAGGCGAATATCAGAAGCACAAAGATGGCAAATAATCGGCATGCATACAACAGGGATGTCCTTCAAAGCTATTGGACGTCAGATGGGCTACCACTATTCTGTAGTCTGCCGACTGGTGAGAAAACACACACAAACCAACAATGTGAAAGACTTGCCAAGATCCGGCAGACCACGGGTAACATCTGATCGTGACGACACTGCATTGCAGCGTTTGGTTAGACGGATAATGTCGGTAATATATTTCTAGAACCATATCGTATCCCACTAGCTAGGGTTTAGATGTTGCTTTGAGATATATCACTAGCCCCATGGGATATCACATCACACTAGCCAGGGATTTGATGTTGGTCAGAGATAGATCACTAATCCCCGATGGTATCACCTCCCAGTAGACAGGGATTTGATGTTGGTCTGGGATAGAGAACATCACTTCCCAGTTGACAGGTATTCGAAGTTGGTCTGAAATAGATCATTAATCACCGAGGATATCACAAGATATTTGATGTTTGAGATAGATTACTAGTCTCAGGGTTATCACATACCATTAACCAAGGGTCCAATGTTAAGTTTACTCACCACCGTTTGACAGGTCCAAAAAGCACCATATCCGACCATTCTAGAATGAACACATGTGTTTACAACTATGGTTTTTATTATCTATTGCATAAGTAAGCACGTTGCACCTGCTGTGCATCTGGTGTATTATATTAAACAACGTCAGAGAAACCCGACGGGGCAATACAGAATGCACAACCCAAAGAAACTGGCAACATTGGGTACACAAGACCGACGGGGCAATACAGAATACACAACCCAGAAACACTGGCAACATTGGGTACACAAGACCGACGGGGCAATACAGAATGCACAACCCAGAGACACTGGCAACATTGGGTACACAAGACCGACGGGGCAATGCGGAATGCACAACCCAGAGACACCGGCAACATTGGGTACACAAGACCGACGGGGAAATACAGAATGTACAACCCAGAGACACTGGCAACATTGGGTACACAAGACCGACGGGACAATACAGAATGTACAACCCAGAGACACTGGCAACATTGGGTACACAAGACCGACGGGGCAATGCGGAATGCACAACCCAGAGACACTTGCAACATTGGGTACACAAGACCGACGGGGCATACAGAATGCACAACCCAGAGACATTGGCAACAATGGGTACACAAGACCGACGGGGCAATACAGAATGCACAACCCAGAGACATTGGCAACATTGGGTACACAAGACCGACGGGCAATACAGAATGCACAACCCAGAGACACTGACAACATTGGGTACACAAGACCGACGGGGCAATACAGAATGTACAACCCAGAGACACTGGCAACATTGGGTACACAAGACCGACGGGGCAATACAGAATGCACAACCCAGAGACACTGGCAACATTGGGTACACAAGACCGACGGGGCAATACAGAATGTACAACCCAGAGACACTGGCAACATTGGGTACACAAGACCGACGGGGCAATACAGAATGTACAACCCAGAGACACTGCCAATATTGGGTACACAAGACACAGGAGGAGGACAATCAAAACACAAACCAAAACACAGAAAAATAAAACAATGAGCAACACGGACCCCACCAAGAATCGGGGACGAACCCAGGTGCTCGCGAGGTAAGCAGTTCCTGGATCTTACAAGACACTCGTCGTTTTACTATTGGTATCTTCGATTTCGGAAAGGGAGCTAAACAGCAATGTCTAACCATTTACACGTAAGCAATAATAACAATACAAAACCATCCATCTGTCAAACTTCTAAAGACAAAAAAATACTTTGATATTTACTGAACGTATCTGTGTTCACATTTCTGAAGAGATGCTATTGAAATAATGATCATATATGATTTCTTATCTTGATGAAAAGCTTATAAAAACCACATACTGAGAAGACATAATCAAGATTTATTGTCAGTTCTTGTGACAGTGTCATCAAACATCAATGAACGCATCGGTGGCGTAATGGTTAGCGTGCTCGCCTCGAGTGTGGTAGATCATGGGTTCGAGCCAAAGACTATAAAATTGGTATTTGTTGATTCTCCGCTAAGCACGCAGCATTAAGGAGAAAGAGCAAGGACTGGTTGGCTCGGAATCAGAATAATGTGTTCGAGTGGAGCGACATGTCTACCCGCGGACTGCTGTTTCAGTGAGCTAGCACTATTAAAATCCAACTCAGCGTGTTGGTCTAGAACAAAGCGGATCTCATCATCATCTCATTGAAAATTAACCTGTTCTCGCCATGATATAGCTGAAAAATTGCTGATTTGGCGTTAAGCAACACACTCACTCAAACACCAGTGTGAAGCTGGCCGCCTGTCAAATATCGTAAAATTGTATTATTTGTCAGCTTCCTCTATGAATCCGGAAGATGTGTTGTATCATTTAGAACGAGTCGTTATCCCTGTTTTTCTAAACTCACTAAAGGAGTCTAGAATAAGTATTAAAACTTGCGATTAAATCCAACCTCAAGTTGCTCGTCATGATTCCTAATTGAACGAGAAACTTTCAACTTTCAACAGGGAAATACGTTAAAAGTAACAGTAACAATTACCCAAAATTATATAAAAGTACTATTGTATTTCCTTTAAATGAAAGTTATTCTGACCAAACTTCATAAGATAAGTTATTTTCGTCGGAACACAATTGACTTAAAATCAAGGCATTCTTATACATTGTATAATCAGTTTTATTTAAATGAAAACCACCCATTTAAGCAGAGGAACAACGTGTGTATATATATAAGCATGTAAATATGTTTAAAACATTGCTCTAGTAGTCTAATAAAGATTTTATAAATGCAACGTTGTATTGTTGTTAAAGGGATATTAAAGCTCGTTTCAACATGTATTTTTTCAACTCATGACGAAGGTTGTTTCTTTTCAATTTAATTGTAGAAACAATCCAAAAATAGTTTGCACGCCCATATAATCCCAGGAAGCAAAAATTCAATAATTGGAAAAACCGCAAAATATGACAGAATTATCAACGAATTATGTCACTTTTATAAAGTTTCATTGATAAAAACCGGGTTAATGTTTCATAAATATCATTTATTGAACCAACTGCAAGTTTTCATGAGATACAAAAAATTACCAAAATGAGCTGTAATATCCCTTTAAAATATGTTTATTGTGACAAAAAAATCGAGGAATTTATGATAAGAAAGTTTAATCAGTGGTGGTCAACAAAGTACAGCATTAGCTATAATTTTCAGCATTATTCCTCACGGGCTATTGTTTATGCTTGAGATCATTTAGTAGTATTAATTTTAAATCACTTTTTATTTAAGTTCATTATTGCCAGTCAACAGTTTAAATTAAGATTCAAATGGCGTTGATAAGAAGTGAATGCAAGCACTTTTAAACGCCTGTTTATATCTGCCGTCTATCAAGTGGAGAGGATTGAGTGTAGAAATGTGATCCCATTGACCTGTTTAACACCTCCACATAATCGTGCCTGTCCCAAGGCAGAACCTAGATTTCCAACGTCATATAGTGGTCTTTTTTATGTTCAATGATTTGAGGTGAGAGGTTCGTTTTATTAATATTGGCGGACTTGTTGACCATCCCTGTGTAAACTTTCTTTTCATAGGTTAGTACAAGCAATATCTTTCTATCTAAGAAAATGAAAAAGGTCACATTATTCTCTATTAGCTCAAGCCGGCTTATAATCTTATCTTGACAATATTTTGCACTTTGCACCTTGTTATCAAAACGTCTGTTAAAGTTCGAGTATTTAAACCATTACATTCAATGATTGATGTGCACATTGAAATTTAAGATGATTTTACTCAGAATAGTTCTAGTAGTATTGTTAGTGGGCAGTATTGAGTCAGGTATGTTAATAATTCTGTAGTTCCGAAAGGAAATTAGTACTGCCATCGATAAAACTATTTTTATGTATAAAATACAGTACTATTGAAACAAAAGAATTTGCCTGTATTGGATATAACAGGTTTCTTTTTCCGCATTCGTACTCAGGTGACGGCGTAGCACCAAGGCCGTCACATGAGTAAGAATGCGGAAAAAGAAACCCGTTATATCCAATACGGGCAAATTCTTTTGCTTCAATAATAGTGTATCTAACTTGTACAATAATAGTGTTGTTAAAAAAATAAATGGCATGGCATATATTTTTACACTTTTAATGTTTAGAAAGCCAAATAAGACACAAATTAACAAATTTGTATCGGTCAACGTGCTTTCGATTCTCGTTTATATTTAGATATTTCAAGGTCTTTCAAGCGTCCCAAATGTTCACCTGTGGTCTGTCTGATTTGTTATTACTTGCGGTCGGTTCGTTAGTTCTTTTTGTAATGCGAGACTACATTTTAAAAGTTCACATACTCGTCAGTTCTGAACATAAATTATGCCAGATCTGAAATACTTGTTTCGTGTCTTGTATATTGCTTTTTTAAACAAATTGTTGATTTTTTTTTCAAAGCTTACTATCAAGAAGAGTCATATATACTAATTATTAGAGTATAGTAGTGTGGTCACCGTAGCTGAGTGGTTAGATGGAAGTTTTGAAAGTCAAAGTAGACTTGAAAAAGCCCAACAGTGGTTCGATACCCGAAAGTCCCACAATATGTTTAACACGTTTTCAAACCTAAAACAGTAAAAGGTTAAAGTTCATATATTCAAGAACAAAAGAATAAACTGTAGATTCTTAGAAATAATCCACTGTTCGAACAATAGTGTGACGTCAGATATTTACCTTGTCTCAAAATTGGGTTAAATTATTAAAGTACAGCGGCCTGTATCATCGGCCCCTATTAGCGGCCTGTTTCATCGGCCTCTATTAGCGGTCTGTATGTGATATTAGAGGCCGCATTTACAATAGATTTACTGGGGGGATTATTGTACAAGTATAGGATACAGTACTATTGAAACAAAAGAAGTGGACCGTATTGGATATAACGGGTTTCTTTTTCTGCAAGAGTACTCAGGTGAAGGCTCGAGGTGCGTGTTTCAATAATAATGTATCTAACTTGTACAATAATAGTGTTGTTGAAAAAATATATGGTATGGCATATATTTTTTACACTTTTAATGTTTAGAAAGCCAAATGAGACAACAATTAACAAAAATAAAACGACAAATTTTTATCGGTCAACGTCCTTTCGATTCTCGTTTATATTTAGATATTTCAAGGTCTTTCAAGTGAAAAGAATCTTTTATATTCAGATATATCAAGGTCTTTCAAGTGTCCCAAATCTTCACCTGTGGTCTGTCTAATTTGTTATTACTTGCGGTCGGTTCGTTAGTTGTTTTTGTATTGCGAGAATAAATCTTAAAAGTTCACATACTCGTCAGTTCTGAACATAAATTATGCCAGATCTGAAATACTTGCTTTTTTAAACAAATTGTTGATCTTTTTTTTTGACAAAGCTTACTATCAAGAGTCATATATACTAATTATAGCGTAGCCGAGTGGTTAGATGGAAGTTTTGAAAGTCAAATTGACTTGAAAAGCCCAACAGTGGTTCGATACCAGAAAGTCCCAAAATATGTTTAACACGTTTTTAAGCCTAAAACAGTAAAAGGTTAAAGTTCATATATTCAGTACAGCGGCCTGTATCATCGGCCTCTATTACCGGCATGTATGTGATATCAGAGGCCGCATTTACAACATAAGTACCCGATTTGTGGACCCCCCTTTTTTTAATTTTTTTAATTCATCACTTTTGTGGGACGTTTTCATTATAAACAGTGTTGAACAACTTCAAACTCAATCCGAGATCGACATAAGCCCATTTCTAAAAACACAAAAACCCTCCATCCTCTACTCTATTATATTAAAGGTAAACAACTCTGGAGCAGCGAAAGTTGAATATTTGACGAAAACAAATAATTAGAAATATAAAAATCCAATTACAACAGAGTGTTTCAGCCAATCAAGAGTGTTTCAGCCAATCAAAAAGCCCGTTAGAACTCTCTCTCAATTTTCACGTCTATGGCGTTTGTCAAGGATGCAAATGGGATTTCTTTCAAAAACAGACTTAAAGGACATATAAATTGACGTAAGGTAAGAAATTTTATCATAATTTGAATGGATGAAAGTATTTAGCTAGTCAAAATGACTCGTTTACGCATGGGAAAGTCTGTACACAGATGGGAAGTGGTCAACCCAACGTTTGTACGACTTCGGATTTTCACGCCGTTTTGTTTTGGTTCGTGTATGATACCTCAGCAGTTCGGAGGCCTACACTAACAATTGGGGTCTCTTTGGAAAGGAAAATTACTTGACTTTCGACTGGTGGAAACATTTTTTGAAAATATTAAGGCGTTCCGAAGTTACGATCAATTTAACACGACGACTTAAAAAAATGGAAGCAAGTGAGTTCGCCCCCTTGTAGTATTATATAGTATTTTTTTTATTTTTTTTTTCCGGACGCACCTAGCCCCTGTGCACCCAAGGGTGTCGGAGATTTCCCTATCTTGTACTTTTTCCGGTGTTTGATTTTATTTCTCACTAAACCACCTAATTGTTTTTGTTTACATCCCATCGAGCGTTTTCCCGCAATATATGTTTCCATTGCTGAAGTAAATATTCGATTTATCCATATGCAACCGTATTTCGGCAGTATTTCAAATGTATTTCATCATAAAGTACAATGTATTTAATAAATATATTATAAATGTTACTACAACAGAGATAAATACTGTAAAAAAAATATTTGAATTTGGTCAAAGGGAGGTAATTTCTTTCTTTACGTTAGTTACTAACAAGGGAGAGCACTCTATTATTTACTCAAAGTAAACAAACATTGACTGGAAGAGAGCCTGAGAAAAGAATCAAACACCGTGAAAGGTGCACGTTATCTAGCAGAATATAATATGAAACCGGCACGGCCATGAATGCTCGCGCATCTGAAAATTATATGGGAATTTCACGCTCATCCAGTGCATCAAAAAGTGTCGAGATTTTTTGGGCCGAGATATATTGGGGACGACTTATTCTTAGGGCCGAATCTAGTCTCATTCAATCGCAATCGTAGCTACTCGGCCATTCTCGCTACCCTGCAAATAACCTCGTACGTACATAGTAGAAATTCTTCTTAAATTGTTTGCCGGAAGTTAAGTTAAGTTAAGCCGCACAAAAATATAGTTCACGAAAATCCAATATGGAAGACATACTAAGTAAAATCTAATCATGCAAAACTAATTAAAGCTTTAATTGAAATATAGGAAATTGCTTAAAATATAACTTTATCAAACTTTCATGTAACTGACATGTGAAAAGTAGTGCGATTTATACGCCTAATGCATCCGATGTTATTTGCAGGGTAGCGAGAATGGCCGAGTAGTTACGATTGATTCAATCGAGCTGTCGTTCCTTTATTGGAGTTATCGTTCCTTACGAAATCTCAAAAGTTAGTTTCCGCGTAGAAACAAAAAAATTTGTCAGTAAGTCAGAAGAGATTAAATAAATTAAAAAATAAATGACTTTTATTACATACGGGTTCCGGGTTTCAGTGGTATCGGACGTACGAGAGAGGGTACGAGACTTCAGGATCACATTTGCGCTTTATGTTAAGGAGATCTTCATTAATTGAGTGTGTTAGTGTGTTACAAGGAAACCGGTGTTTACAAAGCATCGAATTTTTCTTTTCTTCGATAGTATGTTCAGCCATGTTTGTTAAAAAATCCTAAGTACACATTTTATACCATAAAGAGCTAGCTTAAGCTCGCATAATACATAAATGAATTTAAAAATACTTATGTAGTAGAATCGTGGTCAATTGTTTATTTTAAAAAGGAAAAGCATGGAGAATTGGGGGGCAGTTGACATAACCTGTACAGCATGCATTTGCCGGTAAAACGCACGTGATTTTTTTGTCTTGCACTAGTGCAAGATAAGAAAATCTCACATCGCTAAAAATAGGAACTGGTCTGTCTCAAAAGTGAGAAAGAAAAATCTTTTTCACCTAAACTAACGGACTACTTTATCCAAGGGGTGAGAAGTCCTTTTCCGTACCTTTGACGTCATTCTTCAATGACGTCAAGATATGTGTCACGTCATATTTCATGAAGGAAAATACTGTACTTTCAATAAAATATTAGTGAGAAAAGCTCAAATATCAGTAGAAAGCTACTTAGATTATCAATCGGTGTCACAAAAGTCAATTTTATGTGATATGTATTTCATAACGCTCAATTTTATGATATTGATCTGATAATTTATGCAAATTAGTTACTGAGCAATGGCGGTGGTATCTAGGAGTTTGCGATAGTGAAAGTTTACGGAAGAAATAGGTACTTACATGCGTTGTTGGGAAAGCCCGGGTGATCTTCCACTCGTGATATATTTTTTTGTTTCTTTTCGATCGTTTCGCTGCGCTCCACTCGCGAAAAGACATAAAATTTCTATCACACGTGGAAGATCACCCGGTCTTTCCCAAGAACGTATGTAAGAACCTATTACTCTTACATGATACATTTCTATCTGCAACAGTGTTTTAATTTTATATTTTTACCTTTTTAATGTTCAGAAAGCTAAATAAAGCCACAATTAACAAAAAAATAAACAACAACATATTATCGGCATTCGTGCTTTCGATTCTCGTTTATATTTAGATATTTCAAGGTCTTTCCATTGTCCCAAATGTTCACCTGTGGTCTGTCTGATTTGTTATTACTTGCGGTCGGTTCGTTAGTTGTTTTTGTATTGCGAGAATACATTTTAAAAGTTCACATACTCGTCAGTTCTGAACATAAAGTATGCCAGACCTGAAATACTTGTCTCGTGTCTTGTATATATTGCTTCTTCAAACAAATTGTTGATATTTTTTTTTATCAACGCTTACTATCAAGAGTCATATATACTAATTATAGAGTATAGTAGTGTGGTCACTGTTGTCGAGTGGCTAGATGGAAGTTTTGAAAATCATAGTAGACTTTAAAAAGGCCAGCAGTGGTTCGATACCCGAAAGTCCCACAATGTATAACACGTTTTTAAACCTAAAACAGTAAAAGGTTAAAGTTCATATATTCAAGAACAAAAGAATAAACTGTAGATTCTTAAAAATAATCTACTGTTCGAACAATAGAGTGACGTCAGAGAAATGTATTATGAACATAGAAAACGTTAACAAATACCACTAATTAGCACACAAGATAAGGAGGTTCCTACGGAATGAAATATAATGCACACAAGTAAACAACAAACAAAGCATTAGCGAAACAAAACAAAAAACACACAAAACAAAAATGACAAGGGAAAAAAAAACCAAAACAAAAACCAACTTTATATGGACTTATTTCCTGATTTAAATCTGAGGTTCTCCTCCCTCAGGCGAAGGTGACCTTAGTTGACTTTGGTTTTCTTGTTTGGGACCTTGGGTTTATTGCTCCCGATGATTTTCAAATTATTTGGTTTTCCAGTCTTTAAACATGGAGCGTACTTGATGAACGTGATTCCATAAATTCGTCGTAGGCGCTAAGTTTGATATCTACGTTTTTATTATATGTAATCGTGTCATGTTCTATCAGTACAATAATGTGGACAGCACTTAATTATCAAGATAATACTACACTAAGCCATTTCTGCAAAGCGAAATCAAAATTGAACAAACCCGAAAAATAGCTAAGCATTTACTTTGGTAACTAAAACAAAATACATGCAATTTCGAATCTAATAATAATTGAGACAAATAAAAGCAGAATTTTGAGAGAAAAAAATAGATTAAGTTTACTGTTAAAATACAATTAACATTATCAACAGAGACTCTATCATATATGTTGTAGCTTATCGTCGAATATGTTACTATACTAACTGGGCACAGTACAGACCAAGTGGAGGCAAATTCTTTCCTGAAAATGTGGACCGAAATCTATGTACCCATATTATTTACTCATTTGCCAAATTGGTTGGCAACAAGTTGCATTCATACGAATGGAATGATGAAAGTACGCCATGGATGAATGGAATGTAAGTGACTTTTCTTCATCTTAAAAATACACAACTACATATTCTTGGATTTAGGCAAAAACTTAGTCTTTCTAATATTCTTTATAATGGCTAAATGACTTCTGACCTTAAAGTATTACAACATTTGAGCACGAGTTTATACATGTAGCGTCCAATCAAAACATTGTATCAAATAAATATCTTATTTTGATTGGACAATTTTAGAATGCGAATTTCAAAATGGCACACGAAAATATCTTCAAACTTTTTGTAATGATCATGAGGCCAGAGAGTCGATGGTTGACTTATTTTTAACTACATATAAAAAAAAGTTTGAAGATACCAAAAGGAAAATCAGAAACTGTAAATCGAAGAAGAACAGACAATACAATGGAAAGAGAGAAAAAAGGACAACAAAGATCCTCAAAATACGACACTGAAATTAAGGATTGAGCAACACGAAACCTACAAAAATACCGAGGTTAACTCAGGTGCTCCGGAAGGAAGGTAGTTCCTGCTCCGTCAAATTAAATATAGCAAATAAAAAAAACATAATCAAATATATATTTAATAGGTATGACAGGTTCAACAAGCTGAAAAATACCAATCCTAGCTTAAAGACTCTATTGGCCGTAGGTGGATGGAATATGGCCTCCGCGCCATTTACACGCATGGTGGCGACCGCATCTGGTCGACAAGAGTTTGCTACATCTACCGTGAAGTTCTTACGTGATCACAACTTTGATGGCCTTGACCTTGATTGGGAATATCCAGCAAACCGCGGAAGTCCACCAGGAGACAGACACAAATATGGACAATTATTAGAGGTTGTACTACTTATTATCCTGCTCTTGTTCTATTTGAGCAAGCAAATTGCACTGACTGGATAAATATTCGTTCTATACTCTCAACCTTTTCTGGTACCCCTTCCATGTGTTACCTGTTGAGCTTTGGGAACCTAACAGTAAATCCAGTTCACTTCATGTTGACAGAAAATATCAAAAGGGGCAATCAAGGGATAATTATATAATTTAATCATTTAATTCAAAATATAAACCTCAATGGATTAACGTGATTTTTCTGCAGGATAAACACAATGTTAAAGCTGTGTCTTATAAAGTGAACGTCGGTGAACATCGCCTGTATCACAGTTTTAAGCCTCATAGCATAAACATTCTATTTTTAGAAACTTCACTAATATTGTCTATATAAATGAAGGCAGAAACAATTAACATTTATATCCGAAACAATATATCAATTGTTAGAAACATAAAACTGTACAGTCAAATTGATTGAATAAATGCAATTTCTTAAAGACCTATAACAAGATTAGACGTTGCATGTTTATTGATGAAATGGCATTTAAAAACAAACGTAAAATTCTACAATTCCTTACACGTTCATTGGGTACCGTCATTGATATTATCTGTTCTGCAATCAACATTATAATTTGAGATTTCCCCGTTTTTCAAGACACCCATTTTGCATAAATACGTTTGACAATGGGTCTCAATTTCCGCATTCCCAATTAGACATTCCTATGATCTTACATTATTATTTACAAAACGGTTCAGTAGCATGCAACAATTCTTAATGAATAAAAACTATACTATGTTCATTAAAACATTATTTGTAAACTAAATTGTCATTCATCATTCTAGACGATAAAATATGAATTCGAATCCGAGGCACGTACATCCGGGAGATCTAGATTACTTCTGTCTGCTGCTACTGCTGCAGGAAAGGAAAAGATTGATACAGCTTACGATTTTCCAGTAATGGTGAAGTATGCATTTAACTAAATCTTTAGTCAACATATTATTAATTTCATAGTAACTATGTGAATGAAAGGTTGGTTTCAATTATATATTCTGTTCGGTATTACTTTAATAAAAACGTAGATATGTAATTGAGTGCGCACGATGCGTTTTTGGAAAAACTTCATCAGGTACGCTTAAAATCAAAAAATTGAAAAGTAAACTAATTTAAACGTTTGGAAGTAACAAGACAAAAGTACTTAAACAGAATATCCAGAATCGACTAAGGTAACTTATGCCCCAATAACAAAATCGTATCAAATGAATTAACACAACAGAAATCAATGTATCATGAATTTCTTGATTACATTTGTAAACCATTAACCACCACATCACACTCACCTTAATGTACTATGCATTAATTTCAGGAATTTAGACATGATAAACTTGATGACGTATGATTTACATGGAAGCTGGGAAACTCATACCGGTCATAATTCTCCTCTGTTTAAACATGCAGGTGAAACAGGAAACGATACATACCTTAATATAGTAAGTCATATATATAATACATAGGAATGTTTGTTCCGAAATACAATTCATGTGTGGTAAGCACGAGACGAGAACACGAAACAAAATAAAATTCCAAGCCACGATATACAAGATCACAATATTAGATACAACGTCAGGAGGCAAATGCATTGAATGTAGCCATGGTATTGGGGTTTTTTTTGTATTCTTTTATTGTCATTCATTGATTAAACATACATTGTTAATTCATGGAAATATTTTTATGATTTAAGATTATCTATATGTATGTAATATGATGCAGTACGGGTACATGGTAAAGCAAGTTAGAAGAGTTGACGATCCTTGAAGTTTCATCAGCCATTTTTCTTATCTAGCACTATATTGTTCATGTCAGCTGGTATCTATTTACACCATCATAGAGTCTTACATGTTTTCTGAATAATTTTTGATATGACATGTATTTCAAATAGTACAAGGACAATAACAGGCAAAAAAATTGAACTTTTGGTTTTTTTTCATGTTGTTACATTCACAGAACAATCTATTGGGCAATATGATAATGAGGACTTACACATATAAAACTGGCTAATTACTATGGTTATGTGATTTTTTTTTTATAACCGTGTTAAATGTTCTATAACAGGACTTGGCGGCACATTTCAAGTTACTTTCAGTTCTCTACGATTATCATATTTAGGTTACAAATATTCGATTCTAAGGGGAACATTAATCGGATGTCGGAAAGCCACATTATTTATTCCCCACAAAGATAAAACAAGTATGATGTATATTCCTGTCTGTATGGTAGATAATGAATTTCAGATATTTTTTCTTCTGTCATGACCTTTTATATGATGTCCTATCATTCCCTTGCTATCTTTACTTTATTAAAGGACTGGGCTGCATCTTATTATGTCAGCCACGGTGTTCCACCTGAGATGATAAACATAGGCATGGCACTATATGGAAGAAGTTTTACGTTAAAAGACCCAAATATGAATGATGTTGGAGATGCAGTTATAGGAGCAGGCCAACGTGGGAGGTACACCCGTGAAAAGGGCTTTGTTTCGTATTACGAGGTAAAAACAATAGTTGCCTTGCATTGTTGCAATTTATTGAGAGTTGGAATATGCATTGATCATGTTCGTACAAAATGTGAATGATCATCATTGTTTAAACCATTTCGATACATGTCTGCTGTTGAATATTCTCCAATTATGCCATATTTCTGCGATACGAACGGAAGTTCCGAATAAAGGGCCGATCCGAATACACACACGAAAAAAAGTTGTCACGATGGAAAATGTATATATTTTTAGTAAACCAAATCTAAAGGATTTTAACAGTGTTGTTTAGTTATGAAATGAAGGTTTAAACAGTGATGGTTTTCAAATTCACCACAATCAGCAAAAAGAACAATCATCTCTAATCTCAACTGAGCTCATTGAACACAAAAATACCTCACGACATATGACGTTGGAAATCCAAGTCCTGGCTTGGGACATTCGCAAAACTGTGGTTGTGTTAAACCGGCTAACATGATATGTGGTCAGCAAGAAATACAAAAATTTAAGTCTGAAGTTTTTCGCATTGTATATATGAATATAGTAAATATAGTATCAGTTCTTTTTATTTGTAAACACGTCAGGAATATAACTAAGACATTGCTAACTTGATGCCTCATATTTTAGATTTGTGAAATGTTAAAGAGTGGCGGTACCAGACATTACATTGCCGATCAAATGGTGCCTTATGTTGTCAAGGGATCGGAATGGGTTGGTTATGATGATCCAGACAGTTTACGTATAAAGGTAGATAAAACCAGTTTTAAGCAAAGTAATAATGTTTCCTTATATGGATGTCACATTAAGAAATGCTCATTAATTTGCATAGCTCATTTTAATACGTTTTTATCTGGATTCATTACTACTATATTGTAACTTTTTTAATCTACAAGTGTACACACATACATCACATATTTAATTATGCCCAAATTATATCCTAAAGGCCGCTTCAGATAATTTGTAGAGGAAGACAATACAATCACAAAACATTTTATACAACATAAAATAATAATAAATTAATACAAAATATATGCCTGACACAAATGCACATTCGACCAAATAAAAAGGCTCATCATTTGAAATAATCATATAGATCAAAAGCAGAGCCATCATTGAGTGCCAGAAACCGACATATATTATGACAAGATAAGCCGCAGTTTTCAATACCTAATAGATTATATTTCAATTTTATCTGCATGCCTGTTCCGTTGTTAAAGGGACACAGCTATATAACGTTTTGCATATAATATATAGTATAGAGCATAATAACCAATGACTGCGTTAGAACACATATCAATATCATCAGAAAGGTATTATTATTTTTGCTTTGTTTGCTGCACCCCTAACACTTTCTTGACCTAGATATTTGAAAACATTTCATTCTTGTTAAATGTTCAGAGGGTTAGAGGTGAGTAGCCTTACTTTCAGTATTTCAGCTACAGATAAAATCGCAATATCTAGAGAAAACCACCAATCTATTGTAAGTAACCGACAAAATGTATCACATAATGTTGAATCGAGTACAGCTTGAGATTTGCGGGAATCGAACTCACAACTTGAGTAGTGATATAAATTGTCTACAATGAATTGTATTTTATAAGGTAAACTATGTGAAGCAGCATCATTATGGTGGAGTTATGGTCTGGGCTTTAGATCTTGATGATTTCAGTGGATCATGTGGACAGGGGACATATCCTTTACTTAATGCCATTCAAGATGAACTTAGCAAGTCGACGGGAACAATAATTAATCCGTAAGTGAAAATAGGTTTCAATAATTACTCAAAGCTCTTTATTATTATGATGTATATCAAACGGACAGGAAGGAAAATAAATATTAGAAAATTTTGTTACACCTTTAAGGTACAAGCGAGTAAAGTTGTATTACTACTTTAAAGCCCCATAAATTACAGTGAAGAAAAAATGTAAAGCAGTCCAAACCTATATTTAAATCTAGTTACGAGTATATATTTCTGCATAATAACAGCTTGAAGATATCGAAGAAGATGTAAATCGAAGGAGAGACAATACAATGGCAAAGCGAAAAATGACAAACACACACACAATGGTTCACAAAACACTACAGAGAGAACTAAATATTAAGCAACATGAACCCCAGATTAATCTTAGTTTTGCAATTATGTCGTTTAATTTCAAATCAAATAATTATTTATCGTTGAGAGTATATTAAAATACGAAATATTGACAAAATATAAATTCTATCATTTTTTAAATACCGTGTATATAAGGTGTATTAAATATTCATTATAATCCTATATTATACATCATATCGTACACTTTACAAGTATATATATATCTCTAGAATCGTAACACAAGCTCCACAACCAACAACACAAGCTCCACAACCAACAACACAAGCTCCACAGCCAACAACACAAGCTCCACAGGCAACAACACAAGCTCCACAGCCAGCAACACAAGTTCCACCAATAACAACACAAGCTCCACAGCCAACAACACAAGCTCCACCAATAACAACACAAGCTCCACAGCTAACAACACAAGCTCCACAACCAACAACAAAGGCTCCAGTACAGACAATCGCCACTCAGGCAACACAACGAACGACGAAAGGTATGTAGATTTCATGACGTCAAATAGAATATTTGTTATTTTAGATTCGCCAACAGTATTGGTTAATGTCATTGCATTTTATTAAACAAAAGGCACTTTGCATAAGAGTTTGAAGATATCAAAGGGGTAATCAGAATATGTATATCGAAGAAGAACAGACAACACAATATCCTAAAGAAAAAGGACAAAAGTATAAACAACGATCTACAAAACATACATACACACACACACACAAATAATGATCGAGTAACACGAACACCACTAAAAAATGGGGGTGGAATTGGTAATATCACACTCACAATCGAGGAAAAAAGGTGGTAAAACGGGATATCCCGCACATTATATATAGTACATTTGATTGACTCTCACAATTTAGAGATGGCGCTTCTATTATTTCTGTTTTCCTAAGCGCAAAACACATTTCCTGGATTATGTCGGCAATTATTTGTACGAGCATTTCTAATGGGATTTAGTTTATATAATACTGTCCTTGTTTCTTATTGTCTCATAAGAAATATTTCCTTAATATTTATATTTACTGTGACCAATTTGAAGAATTTCATGGAATATTCGTGCGTACTAAATTCGTTATATACGTTTTTATTATTAAAGTTAATTATATTTTGAAACAAACAAATATAATGTTTATTTGGCTATTTTGATATTTTATGTTGATCGAGTAAATTTGTACTTCTCAGCACCTACCCATCAGTCACATCATATTATACTTACTACTAAGTTTAACTGCCGTGGAAAGATTAGTGGATTTTACCCAAATGCCAACACGTGTGACGAATACTTCATATGTGCCGGAACATTAGCTTTTGAAGCTAGATGTAGCAGTGGATTACTTTTCAATACAAAGACCCAGTATTGCGACTGGCCGACTAATGTCCAATGTTCAGTGCACCAGCCTACGTCACCGCAGCCACAATCACCTGTCACAACACAGAAACTGACGAACGCACCCATACAGACCAACACACCAACCAGAGCTATAGCACAACCACATGTTGTAACCAACGCTCCCGTGGTAACACAGGCACCTGTTCAAACTAATGCTCCCACGCAGTCACAAGGTACTCAGGCACCTTGGACAGGTATGAATTTAAAAAAAAAAGTACAAAATAGATTTATAACGTTTCCATTTTCATAAACTTTTGAATATTGACTTATTTTCTAAAAAAAATATTTTGAATTTCTAAATCTAGACATGAACTGTCCAAAATCATAGTGCATGCCTAGTCTTACCCGAAAGGATGTACAACATCATCTAAGTTAAATAATAGTAACATTTTAGCTACATGTATAAAGTGAAAAGCAAAATGCATTGTGGGGATTACACTTATGATATTCATATTTCAACAAAGCCATGGATGATCCGTGGACGTGCTGCCTATGCGTAATGCTAGCCTTCAATCATTTGCGCTATGTAGTCACAGCTCGGTGATGCACGATAACACGCTATGCCTAGTGTATCTGTTGAAGAAAGAATATGGGTCTTTATGTGTATCTGATGTATTCAAACATGTAGGGACAGTCGTGGTCGTATTGTAGTTGGATTGTCAACTACCTACACAATCAGCGCCTTTATCCAGGAAACTTCGAATTCCGGCCTTGTAGAGGTGTACTCGATACAACATTATGTGATAAAGTTTGTTAGTGACTAGCGGCAGTTTTTTTAATGGTACTCCGGTTTCTTCACCAATAAAACTGACCGCTACGATACAGCTGAAATTTTGTTGAAAGTGGCGTTAAACACCATAACCCTAACCCCTCTTCAACCTGGACTATATATCTGATATTGGATTTACAATCGAATTTAACCTTCAAAACATTACACCCTGTTGACACGAACGAATTTTGCAAATTGCAGAAGGATACAGATAAAAAGCAAATATTTAATGGCATTGTACATGTTCAGAATAAAAACCGATACCATTGAAAATATAACCAAGAGACACAAATCCCAAGACTTTCATTCAAGACATATGCGAGTTCAGACCCGCCATTTAATCGTATGATAGCAAAGAAAATCATCTCAAAACGTAAGATTTTATTTACCGACATGTAAGAAGAGTTTGAAGATAACAAATGGGTAATAAGAATCCGTAAATCGAAGAACAGGTAACACAATGGCCAAAAGAAAAAGTACAAACAACGGTCTACAAAACATACACATAAGACTAAAGATCGAGTAACACGAATAACACGAACCCCACTAAAAATCTCGTGTTTTACGGGAAAGAAAGTTATTTTGAAGAAATGTAAGAGAGGCGCTTTGAAAAGACTTGTTCATACTCATAATCAAGTCAGAGTATAGTAAAAATGAATAGGACAAATGCAATGCATAAAAATCCTCCACGTGTTAGTTGTGAATATCGCAATGTGTATATGTGTTTGTTTCCTTCAGATAATAATATAAAGAATACTTTCTGTGAACACAAAGCAGATGGCCAGTACAGGGATCTTCATGACTGCTCAGAATTCTATCTGTGCTCATTTGGATTAACTTTCCATGAGTACTGTGCACCTGGTACAGCATTTAATGAAAAGATCATGACATGTGATTTCCCCTTGAATGTACCCGGATGTTTTCCATCTAGTAGATGACATAATACCCAACATGAAAAAAAGATATTATACTAATGTCGAATTTAGCGATTAAAAATGCATACACAATTTCTATGGTTTCTTTATATCAAATAAGTTAGTTAGCCAGTTATAAAACAACAAGCAGATAAACGCATGAACGCATGGAAGCACATCGTGATTTTGTCCAGTATATTGGCGAGGTGTTGAAATTGTTGAAATTGGCGTTAAATACCATAAACCTAAACCTTTGAAAATACCTTGAAGGAAATCTAGGTATTGGTTTGACACTGTCATATATGATTTGCCGACTTAACAAGCTTAATTAAATACCCAGTTGCCAAATAGATGTAACTATCCAAAACAAAAAACATATTCTGTTCAGCTATAGCGGTCATGTCTCGACAAGAACATAAACAGTACAAAAGGCTACTGTCTTATACCGGTATATATATGTATACTGTCTTATACCGGTATATATATGTATACTGTCTTATACCGGTATATATATGTATACTGTCTTATACCGGTATATATATGTATACTGTCTTATACCGGTATATATATGTATACTGTCTTATACCGGTATATATATGTATACTGTCTTATACCGGTATATATATGTATACTGTCTTATACCGGTATATATATGTATACTGTCTTATACCGGTATATATATGTATACTGTCTTATACCGGTATATATATGTATACTGTCTTATACCGGTATATATATGTATACTGTCTTATACCGGTATATATATGTATACTGTCTTATACCGGTATATATATGTATACTGTCTTATACCGGTATATATATGTATACTGTCTTATACCGGTATATATATGTATACTGTCTTATACCGGTATATATATGTATACTGTCTTATACCGGTATATATATGTATACTGTCTTATACCGGTATATATATGTATACTGTCTTATACCGGTATATATATGTATACTTTGTTGGTTTAGACTATTACTCTAAAGGTAGCAAAATGGCATTGATGGTGTAATGGTTAGCGTGCTCGTCTCGGGTGCGGTAGATCGTGGGTTCGAGCCCCGGTCGGCTCAGACCAAAAACTATAAAATTGGTATTTGTTGCTTCTCCGCTAAGCACGCAGCATTAAGGAGTAAGAACAAAGACTGGTTGGCTCGGAATCAGAATAAAAAACCAGCTAAACGTCCTGTTCTAGAACAAAGCGTACCTCAACATCATCTCATTGAAAATTAACTTGTTCTCGCCATGATATAGCTGAAAAATTGCTGAGTTGGCGTTAAGCAGCAATCACTCACTCACTCTAAAGATAACAAAGTCAAAATTTATACTTCTAATAGATATACATTAATAATTATCCAAGCATAAAGGTCTTAGTAACAAACAAGGAGTTAAAATGTCATCAAATTGTATGAATGTCATTTGTGAATGTAACAACAACACAAACTATATCAACGATACTCCAACACCGAGTGGCATGATATATTTGCTGAATCAGCATTTACATTATCTATATTTATAGTAATTAAAACCATCCATAGATGACTAGGAAAGCTATGTTTGAAGATGAGGATTCTTTAGATCTCCAACACCGCTAGTAATATCATTAAAGAGTAACAAGTGAAAGATGTGATTATAATCAGTTTGTATTCATTGAACTACTATGAATGTTTATCCCGTTTAATACATGTTTGTATTCTGTTTTACTTCTGACTCTTTCAAATTGAATTATTACAGAACAGAGTAATAACAATAGAGAAGTATATCGAATAATGGAAATCGTACCTAAACACGGTTCGGCTTAAACAGAATTGTAATGTTGGGGATCCCATTTACTGGCTTAATCCCGCCACATTTTTGTGTCTGTACCAATCAAGGACCTGTATTTTCAACATTATATGTCCTGTCTTTTTTATGTTCGTTTTGTTGATATTGGTTTGAATTGTTGAACAATACTTTTCTTCATAATATGGATAATAAATACGTAGATATTTAATTTAGAGCGCACGGTGCGTTTCTGGGGGTACACTCATACTCAATATAGTGTACTTTTGACACGATCGATCTTATCAGTAGTCAGTGTGATTTATGCACCTGTCTTATCTTAAATATAGAATTAGTAATTCGGACGATGTTTTCCGTGGTCTAGATATCCATCAAGACATTTACGAAGTTTTATTTACAGGTGTTAACGCTGGTGCTGCTAGCTGCAGCATCTGTCAATTCTGGTATTTCTATTTTCAATGTTTGTTATAATTAATTCATTCAACATCAATGAACATTTGATCGTTGATTTAATAAAGCCGTAGAACGCGTGAGTGATTGTTGTTTAACACCAAATGGGCAATTTGCAGCTGTCATGGCGAGAACAAGTTCTATGTCGTTGAGATGATTATGATCTCTGCTTTGTACTAGATTAACACGCATAATCGGATTTTTTACAGTCTTAGCACTCTGCAACAACAGTCCGTGGATAGACAAGTCGCTCCATTCGGATGCATAATCCAGATTCCGAGCCAACAAGTTCTTCCATTTACTCATTAATGACACGTGCTTAGCGGAGAAGCAGTAAATACTAAAAAAGATATTTGGTTTGGTTGACCTGACCGTACAAACGTAGATATCTAATTTAGTGAGTATGGCGAGTTTCTGGAATAACCTTCATCTAGTACACTCAATATCAAAAGATTGGTATAAAGATTATTGAAAGAATTTTATTGAGTTAAAAGAATACAGTAAAATAATCTCAATACCGACAAACCCAATAGCATTTGGTACACAGTAATCACGAATATGGTCTGTTTTTGTGTATTGTTTAATATCTTCAGCTTTGATATTTTCACTTGCTTAAAATGCTTATTACACAAAAATATTTACAAGTGAAACCATTGATTTCGCAAAAAAGTAACCATGTTACAATGGTTTTCAATACAGTTATGAAAATGTTCGGTGGGGGGGGGGGGGGGGGAGGGGAGGGTGTAGTTATTCAAGATATATGGATTATGGATTATTTAAGGGTTGTGTAGCAAATTATTTAATTATTTCTTTCTGTAGGCGGCTTGTATTGCAATATATTTTAACGAAGATATCAAATTTACTGAACACGACGAGTTTCTGGAATAACCTTCATCAGGCACGCTCAAACTTAAAAGATTGGAAAGCAAAATAATTTGAAGTTTTGGGAGCAATACAGTCAAAGGGTCTAAACGTGATAGCCAAAATCAGGTAAGGTCACCTATGCCTGAAGGAAGAGAACCTTAGTTTTAAAAATAACTACTTTATCCCGCTATTTTTTTAATTGAAGTGATTGTAGGAAGTGAGGTAAGTAAGCAGCCATGTATTTGTATACTAAAGGTATCTTGACTCTTTCTACGATATTTCTAATGCAGTCTTGTTTTTCACTTTATTTCTGCATTTCAATAAACATACAACCCGGAAATAGAGCACAACCTGGAAATAGAGCACAACAATTAAACACATTCAACTTGATACGTTACCTGGTTTCACCATGATATAGTCTTAACTCTTATTTGATATAACCTTTTGTAAAAGTTAAAATGATCACACGTCCTATACAGTCATTAGTTTAAAAGATTGGTTAAAATATCACAGTTGGGGCAGTTTATACGTTATGTGAGAAATCAATTTGTAAAGTTAAATATAGTCGTTTCTTATATTTGTACCTGTTTCAGTTTCAAAGATCATTTTATATTTTTTACTTGACTTTTTTTCATTAGTTGGTGTTACTTTTATAGAGATAATATCTTAACATTTTCTTGCTTAATCTTAATGAGTTTAATTCAAATTTCATGACACGAATGATTTATATAGAGGCGCTAATGAACATACATTGTATTGAATAATAATTATGAAAAATTCAATTACCATTTATTTGTTTATATCGTCTTCCTTACTTAATCTCTTATCTTACACTCAATTGAAGTTATAAAACAATGAGGTTTTATTGGCATAGACGACAATCATCTTAGAAGTTTAATCCCTGATATTGAAGACAATACATTATCACATATTTTATTGAAATAACGCCGAATTTGCATGTGTATTTAAAGCATAATTTGTGGCGTGTTATTTGCCTTCGGGGCAATAACATTTTATGAGGGCAATAACATGTTTTCTGTCCTCTTGTGAAGGGAAATACCATGTTATCTGCCCTGTCAAAAAATGTGATAAATAGATTAATACATGGCCTTTTTCATATTGCCCTTGTCATCAGCCCTCGACTGATATCGTCCCGCGGGGCCGATATCAAAGTCTCGAGCTGATAACAAGGACAATATGAAAAAGGCCATGTATTAATCTATTATTATCAGAAGTTCGGATCCCATTAACCGTTTTAACCCCTAATATTGATGGCAATTTTCGTGTGCCTCTCCCAAACAAGGAGCTAAATTATGTTTTGTTCGCGCCGGTATTTAGTGGTGTTCGTGTTGCTCGATCTTTAGTTTTCAGTGTAATGTTTTGTAGATCGTTTTTTGTCCTTTTGGTCATTATAATTTCTATCCTTCTCCGAATTCCGGCTTCTGGATGCCCCTTTCGTATATTCAAACTTTCCTTATGCCTTTTTTGTGCTCAATGGTTGGAGGTTTTAGTTTTGTTGACATTGATGGAATTATGTAACCATCACTGGTTAAACTTTCCTTTCATAATAATAGGAAATATATCTAGGATTAACGTTGAGATCAAGGCAAACAGGGTAACATTTCATACAAGTGTCATGACACAAGTCTTTTTACGAATAAGGGGTCATCGTGGCCGTGATGGTATGGTAGTTTGAATTACAACTACCTATGCAATCAGTGTCTATCACCAATAAAGTTGTGAGTTCAAACCCCGTTCATGGCGAGGTGTACTTGATACAACATTATGTGATAAAGTTGTCAGTAACTTGCGACAGGTCGGTGGTTTTCTCCGGGTACTCCGGTTTCCTCCACCAATAAAACTGACCGCAACGATTTGACTGAACTATTGTTGAAATTGGCGTTAAATACCATAAACCTTAACCTTTAAAAATACCTTGAAGGAAATCTAGGTATTGGTTTGACACTGTCATATATGATTTGCTGACTTAACAAGCTTAATTAAATACCCAGTTGCCAAATAGATGTAACTATCCAAAACAAAAAACATATTCTGTTCAGCTATAGCGGTCATGTCTCGACAAGAACATAAACAGTACAAAAGGCTACTGTCTTATACCGGTATATATATGTATACTGTCTTATACCGGTATATATATGTATACTGTCTTATACCGGTATATATATGTATACTGTCTTATACCGGTATATATATGTATACTGTCTTATACCGGTATATATATGTATACTGTCTTATACCGGTATATATATGTATACTGTCTTATACCGGTATATATATGTATACTGTCTTATACCGGTATATATATGTATACTGTCTTATACCGGTATATATATGTATACTGTCTTATACCGGTATATATATGTATACTGTCTTATACCGGTATATATATGTATACTGTCTTATACCGGTATATATATGTATACTGTCTTATACCGGTATATATATGTATACTGTCTTATACCGGTATATATATGTATACTGTCTTATACCGGTATATATATGTATACTGTCTTATACCGGTATATATATGTATACTGTCTTATACCGGTATATATATGTATACTGTCTTATACCGGTATATATATGTATACTGTCTTATACCGGTATATATATGTATACTGTCTTATACCGGTATATATATGTATACTGTCTTATACCGGTATATATATGTATACTTTGTTGGTTTAGACTATTACTCTAAAGGTAGCAAAATGGCATTGATGGTGTAATGGTTAGCGTGCTCGTCTCGGGTGCGGTAGATCGTGGGTTCGAGCCCCGGTCGGCTCAGACCAAAAACTATAAAATTGGTATTTGTTGCTTCTCCGCTAAGCACGCAGCATTAAGGAGTAAGAACAAAGACTGGTTGGCTCGGAATCAGAATAAAAAACCAGCTAAACGTCCTGTTCTAGAACAAAGCGTACCTCAACATCATCTCATTGAAAATTAACTTGTTCTCGCCATGATATAGCTGAAAAATTGCTGAGTTGGCGTTAAGCAGCAATCACTCACTCACTCTAAAGATAACAAAGTCAAAATTTATACTTCTAATAGACATACATTAATAATTATCCAAGCATAAAGGTCTTAGTAACAAACAAGGAGTTAAAATGTCATCAAATTGTATGAATGTCATTTGTGAATGTAACAACAGCACAAACGATATCAACGATACTCCAACACCGAGTGGCATGATATATTTGCTGAATCAGCATTTACATTATCTATATTTATAGTAATTAAAACCATCCATAGATGACTAGGAAAGTTATGTTTGAAGATGAGGATTCTTTAGATCTCCAACACCGCTAATAATATCATTAAAGAGTAACAAGTGAAAGATGTGATTATAATCAGTTTGTATTCATTGAACTACTATGAATGTTTATCCCGTTTAATACATGTTTGTATTCTGTTTTACTTCTGATTCTTTCAAATTGAATTATTACAGAACAGAGTAATAACAATAGAGAAGAATATCGAATAATGGAAATCGTACCTAAACACGGTTCGGCTTAAACAGAATTGTAATGTTGGGGATCCCATTTACTGGCTTAATCCCGCCACATTTTTGTGTCTGTCCCAATCCAGGACCTGTATTTTCAACATTATATGTCCTGTCTTTTTTATGTTCGTTTTGTTGATATTGGTTTGAATTGTTGAACAATACTTTTCTTCATAATATGGATAATAAATACGTAGATATTTAATTTAGAGCGCACGGTGCGTTTCTGGGGGTACACTCATACTCAATATAGTGTACTTTTGACACGACCGATCTTATCAGTAGTCAGTGTGATTTATGCACCTGTCTTATCTTAAATATAGAATTAGTAATTCGGACGATGTTTTCCGTGGTCTAGATATCCATCAAGACATTTACGAAGTTTTATTTACAGGTGTTAACGCTGGTGCTGCTAGCTGCAGCATCTGTCAATTCTGGTATTTCTATTTTCAATGTTTGTTATAATTAATTCATTCAACATCAATGAACATTTGATCGTTGATTTAATAAAGCCGTAGAACGAGTGAGTGATTGTTGTTTAACGCCAAATGGGCAATTTGCAGCTGTCATGGCGAGAACAAGTTCTATGTCGTTGAGATGATTATGATCTCTGCTTTGTACTAGTTTAACACGCATAATCGGATTTTTTACAGTCTTAGCACTCTGCAACAACAGTCCGTGGATAGACAAGTCGCTCCATTCGGATGCATAATCCAGATTCCGAGCAAACAGTTCTTCCATTTACTCATTAATGACACGTGCTTAGCGGAGAAGCAGTAAATACTAAAAAAGATATTTGGTTTGGTTGACCTGACCGTACAAACGTAGATATCTAATTTAGTGAGTATGGCGAGTTTCTGGAATAACCTTCATCTAGTACACTCAATATCAAAAGATTGGTATAAAGATTATTGAAAGAATTTTATTGAGTTAAAAGAATACAGTAAAATAATCTCAATACCGACAAACCCAATAGCATTTGGTACACAGTAATCACGAATATGGTCTGTTTTTGTGTATTGTTTAATATCTTCAGCTTTGATATTTTCACTTGCTTAAAATGCTTATTACACAAAAATATTTACAAGTGAAACCATTGATTTCGCAAATAAGTAACCATGTTACAATGGTTTTCAATACAGTTATGAAAATGTTCGGTGGTGGGGGGGGGGGGGGGGGAGGGTGTAGTTATTCAAGATATATGGATTATGGATTATTTAAGGGTTGTGTAGCAAATTATTTAATTATTTCTTTCTGTAGGCGGCTTGTATTGCAATATATTTTAACGAAGATATCAAATTTACTGAACACGACGAGTTTCTGGAATAACCTTCATCAGGCACGCTCAAACTTAAAAGATTGGAAAGCAAAATAATTTGAAGTTTTGGGAGCAATACAGTCAAAGGGTCTAAACGTGATAGCCAAAATCAGGTAAGGTCACCTATGCCTGAAGGAAGAGAACCTTAGTTTTAAAAATAACTACTTTATCCCGCTATTTTTTTAATTGAAGTGATTGTAGGAAGTGAGGTAAGTAAGCAGCCATGTATTTGTATACTAAAGGTATCTTGACTCTTTCTACGATATTTCTAATGCAGTCTTGTTTTTCACTTTATTTCTGCATTTCAATAAACATACAACCCGGAAATAGAGCACAACCTGGAAATAGAGCACAACAATTAAACACATTCAACTTGATACGTTACCTGGTTTCACCATGATATAGTCTTAACTCTTATTTGATATAACCTTTTGTAAAAGTTAAAATGATCACACGTCCTATACAGTCATTAGTTTAAAAGATTGGTTAAAATATCACAGTTGGGGCAGTTTATACGTTATGTGAGAAATCAATTTGTAAAGTTAAATATAGTCGTTTCTTATATTTGTACCTGTTTCAGTTTCAAAGATCATTTTATATTTTTTACTTGACTTTTTTTCATTAGTTGGTGTTACTTTTATAGAGATAATATCTTAACATTTTCTTGCTTAATCTTAATGAGTTTAATTCAAATTTCATGACACGAATGATTTATATAGAGGCGCTAATGAACATACATTGTATTGAATAATAATTATGAAAAATTCAATTACCATTTATTTGTTTATATCGTCTTCCTTACTTAATCTCTTATCTTACACTCAATTGAAGTTATAAAACAATGAGGTTTTATTGGCATAGACGACAATCATCTTAGAAGTTTAATCCCTGATATTGAAGACAATACATTATCACATATTTTATTGAAATAACGCCGAATTTGCATGTGTATTTAAAGCATAATTTGTGGCGTGTTATTTGCCTTCGGGGCAATAACATTTTATGAGGGCAATAACATGTTTTCTGTCCTCTTGTGAAGGGAAATACCATGTTATCTGCCCTGTCAAAAAATGTGATAAATAGATTAATACATGGCCTTTTTCATATTGCCCTTGTCATCAGCCCTCGACTGATATCGTCCCGCGGGGCCGATATCAAAGTCTCGAGCTGATAACAAGGACAATATGAAAAAGGCCATGTATTAATCTATTATTATCAGAAGTTCGGATCCCATTAACCGTTTTAACCCCTAATATTGATGGCAATTTTCGTGTGCCTCTCCCAAACAAGGAGCTAAATTATGTTTTGTTCGCGCCGGTATTTAGTGGTGTTCGTGTTGCTCGATCTTTAGTTTTCAGTGTAATGTTTTGTAGATCGTTTTTTGTCCTTTTGGTCATTATAATTTCTATCCTTCTCCGAATTCCGGCTTCTGGATGCCCCTTTCGTATATTCAAACTTTCCTTATGCCTTTTTTGTGCTCAATGGTTGGAGGTTTTAGTTTTGTTGACATTGATGGAATTATGTAACCATCACTGGTTAAACTTTCCTTTCATAATAATAGGAAATATATCTAGGATTAACGTTGAGATCAAGGCAAACAGGGTAACATTTCATACAAGTGTCATGACACAAGTCTTTTTACGAATAAGGGGTCATCGTGGCCGTGATGGTATGGTAGTTTGAATTACAACTACCTATGCAATCAGTGTCTATCACCAATAAAGTTGTGAGTTCAAACCCCGTTCATGGCGAGGTGTACTTGATACAACATTATGTGATAAAGTTGTCAGTAACTTGCGACAGGTCGGTGGTTTTCTCCGGGTACTCCGGTTTCCTCCACCAATAAAACTGACCGCAACGATTTGACTGAACTATTGTTGAAATTGGCGTTAAATACCATAAACCTTAACCTTTAAAAATACCTTGAAGGAAATCTAGGTATTGGTTTGACACTGTCATATATGATTTGCTGACTTAACAAGCTTAATTAAATACCCAGTTGCCAAATAGATGTAACTATCCAAAACAAAAAACATATTCTGTTCAGCTATAGCGGTCATGTCTCGACAAGAACATAAACAGTACAAAAGGCTACTGTCTTATACCGGTATATATATGTATACTGTCTTATACCGGTATATATATGTATACTGTCTTATACCGGTATATATATGTATACTGTCTTATACCGGTATATATATGTATACTGTCTTATACCGGTATATATATGTATACTGTCTTATACCGGTATATATATGTATACTGTCTTATACCGGTATATATATGTATACTGTCTTATACCGGTATATATATGTATACTGTCTTATACCGGTATATATATGTATACTGTCTTATACCGGTATATATATGTATACTGTCTTATACCGGTATATATATGTATACTGTCTTATACCGGTATATATATGTATACTGTCTTATACCGGTATATATATGTATACTGTCTTATACCGGTATATATATGTATACTGTCTTATACCGGTATATATATGTATACTGTCTTATACCGGTATATATATGTATACTGTCTTATACCGGTATATATATGTATACTGTCTTATACCGGTATATATATGTATACTGTCTTATACCGGTATATATATGTATACTTTGTTGGTTTAGACTATTACTCTAAAGGTAGCAAAATGGCATTGATGGTGTAATGGTTAGCGTGCTCGTCTCGGGTGCGGTAGATCGTGGGTTCGAGCCCCGGTCGGCTCAGACCAAAAACTATAAAATTGGTATTTGTTGCTTCTCCGCTAAGCACGCAGCATTAAGGAGTAAGAACAAAGACTGGTTGGCTCGGAATCAGAATAAAAAACCAGCTAAACGTCCTGTTCTAGAACAAAGCGTACCTCAACATCATCTCATTGAAAATTAACTTGTTCTCGCCATGATATAGCTGAAAAATTGCTGAGTTGGCGTTAAGCAGCAATCACTCACTCACTCTAAAGATAACAAAGTCAAAATTTATACTTCTAATAGACATACATTAATAATTATCCAAGCATAAAGGTCTTAGTAACAAACAAGGAGTTAAAATGTCATCAAATTGTATGAATGTCATTTGTGAATGTAACAACAGCACAAACGATATCAACGATACTCCAACACCGAGTGGCATGATATATTTGCTGAATCAGCATTTACATTATCTATATTTATAGTAATTAAAACCATCCATAGATGACTAGGAAAGTTATGTTTGAAGATGAGGATTCTTTAGATCTCCAACACCGCTAATAATATCATTAAAGAGTAACAAGTGAAAGATGTGATTATAATCAGTTTGTATTCATTGAACTACTATGAATGTTTATCCCGTTTAATACATGTTTGTATTCTGTTTTACTTCTGATTCTTTCAAATTGAATTATTACAGAACAGAGTAATAACAATAGAGAAGAATATCGAATAATGGAAATCGTACCTAAACACGGTTCGGCTTAAACAGAATTGTAATGTTGGGGATCCCATTTACTGGCTTAATCCCGCCACATTTTTGTGTCTGTCCCAATCCAGGACCTGTATTTTCAACATTATATGTCCTGTCTTTTTTATGTTCGTTTTGTTGATATTGGTTTGAATTGTTGAACAATACTTTTCTTCATAATATGGATAATAAATACGTAGATATTTAATTTAGAGCGCACGGTGCGTTTCTGGGGGTACACTCATACTCAATATAGTGTACTTTTGACACGACCGATCTTATCAGTAGTCAGTGTGATTTATGCACCTGTCTTATCTTAAATATAGAATTAGTAATTCGGACGATGTTTTCCGTGGTCTAGATATCCATCAAGACATTTACGAAGTTTTATTTACAGGTGTTAACGCTGGTGCTGCTAGCTGCAGCATCTGTCAATTCTGGTATTTCTATTTTCAATGTTTGTTATAATTAATTCATTCAACATCAATGAACATTTGATCGTTGATTTAATAAAGCCGTAGAACGAGTGAGTGATTGTTGTTTAACGCCAAATGGGCAATTTGCAGCTGTCATGGCGAGAACAAGTTCTATGTCGTTGAGATGATTATGATCTCTGCTTTGTACTAGTTTAACACGCATAATCGGATTTTTTACAGTCTTAGCACTCTGCAACAACAGTCCGTGGATAGACAAGTCGCTCCATTCGGATGCATAATCCAGATTCCGAGCAAACAGTTCTTCCATTTACTCATTAATGACACGTGCTTAGCGGAGAAGCAGTAAATACTAAAAAAGATATTTGGTTTGGTTGACCTGACCGTACAAACGTAGATATCTAATTTAGTGAGTATGGCGAGTTTCTGGAATAACCTTCATCTAGTACACTCAATATCAAAAGATTGGTATAAAGATTATTGAAAGAATTTTATTGAGTTAAAAGAATACAGTAAAATAATCTCAATACCGACAAACCCAATAGCATTTGGTACACAGTAATCACGAATATGGTCTGTTTTTGTGTATTGTTTAATATCTTCAGCTTTGATATTTTCACTTGCTTAAAATGCTTATTACACAAAAATATTTACAAGTGAAACCATTGATTTCGCAAATAAGTAACCATGTTACAATGGTTTTCAATACAGTTATGAAAATGTTCGGTGGTGGGGGGGGGGGGGGGGGAAGGGTGTAGTTATTCAAGATATATGGATTATGGATTATTTAAGGGTTGTGTAGCAAATTATTTAATTATTTCTTTCTGTAGGCGGCTTGTATTGCAATATATTTTAACGAAGATATCAAATTTACTGAACACGACGAGTTTCTGGAATAACCTTCATCAGGCACGCTCAAACTTAAAAGATTGGAAAGCAAAATAATTTGAAGTTTTGGGAGCAATACAGTCAAAGGGTCTAAACGTGATAGCCAAAATCAGGTAAGGTCACCTATGCCTGAAGGAAGAGAACCTTAGTTTTAAAAATAACTACTTTATCCCGCTATTTTTTTAATTGAAGTGATTGTAGGAAGTGAGGTAAGTAAGCAGCCATGTATTTGTATACTAAAGGTATCTTGACTCTTTCTACGATATTTCTAATGCAGTCTTGTTTTTCACTTTATTTCTGCATTTCAATAAACATACAACCCGGAAATAGAGCACAACCTGGAAATAGAGCACAACAATTAAACACATTCAACTTGATACGTTACCTGGTTTCACCATGATATAGTCTTAACTCTTATTTGATATAACCTTTTGTAAAAGTTAAAATGATCACACGTCCTATACAGTCATTAGTTTAAAAGATTGGTTAAAATATCACAGTTGGGGCAGTTTATACGTTATGTGAGAAATCAATTTGTAAAGTTAAATATAGTCGTTTCTTATATTTGTACCTGTTTCAGTTTCAAAGATCATTTTATATTTTTTACTTGACTTTTTTTCATTAGTTGGTGTTACTTTTATAGAGATAATATCTTAACATTTTCTTGCTTAATCTTAATGAGTTTAATTCAAATTTCATGACACGAATGATTTATATAGAGGCGCTAATGAACATACATTGTATTGAATAATAATTATGAAAAATTCAATTACCATTTATTTGTTTATATCGTCTTCCTTACTTAATCTCTTATCTTACACTCAATTGAAGTTATAAAACAATGAGGTTTTATTGGCATAGACGACAATCATCTTAGAAGTTTAATCCCTGATATTGAAGACAATACATTATCACATATTTTATTGAAATAACGCCGAATTTGCATGTGTATTTAAAGCATAATTTGTGGCGTGTTATTTGCCTTCGGGGCAATAACATTTTATGAGGGCAATAACATGTTTTCTGTCCTCTTGTGAAGGGAAATACCATGTTATCTGCCCTGTCAAAAAATGTGATAAATAGATTAATACATGGCCTTTTTCATATTGCCCTTGTCATCAGCCCTCGACTGATATCGTCCCGCGGGGCCGATATCAAAGTCTCGAGCTGATAACAAGGACAATATGAAAAAGGCCATGTATTAATCTATTATTATCAGAAGTTCGGATCCCATTAACCGTTTTAACCCCTAATATTGATGGCAATTTTCGTGTGCCTCTCCCAAACAAGGAGCTAAATTATGTTTTGTTCGCGCCGGTATTTAGTGGTGTTCGTGTTGCTCGATCTTTAGTTTTCAGTGTAATGTTTTGTAGATCGTTTTTTGTCCTTTTGGTCATTATAATTTCTATCCTTCTCCGAATTCCGGCTTCTGGATGCCCCTTTCGTATATTCAAACTTTCCTTATGCCTTTTTTGTGCTCAATGGTTGGAGGTTTTAGTTTTGTTGACATTGATGGAATTATGTAACCATCACTGGTTAAACTTTCCTTTCATAATAATAGGAAATATATCTAGGATTAACGTTGAGATCAAGGCAAACAGGGTAACATTTCATACAAGTGTCATGACACAAGTCTTTTTACGAATAAGGGGTCATCGTGGCCGTGATGGTATGGTAGTTTGAATTACAACTACCTATGCAATCAGTGTCTATCACCAATAAAGTTGTGAGTTCAAACCCCGTTCATGGCGAGGTGTACTTGATACAACATTATGTGATAAAGTTGTCAGTAACTTGCGACAGGTCGGTGGTTTTCTCCGGGTACTCCGGTTTCCTCCACCAATAAAACTGACCGCAACGATTTGACTGAACTATTGTTGAAATTGGCGTTAAATACCATAAACCTTAACCTTTAAAAATACCTTGAAGGAAATCTAGGTATTGGTTTGACACTGTCATATATGATTTGCTGACTTAACAAGCTTAATTAAATACCCAGTTGCCAAATAGATGTAACTATCCAAAACAAAAAACATATTCTGTTCAGCTATAGCGGTCATGTCTCGACAAGAACATAAACAGTACAAAAGGCTACTGTCTTATACCGGTATATATATGTATACTGTCTTATACCGGTATATATATGTATACTGTCTTATACCGGTATATATATGTATACTGTCTTATACCGGTATATATATGTATACTGTCTTATACCGGTATATATATGTATACTGTCTTATACCGGTATATATATGTATACTGTCTTATACCGGTATATATATGTATACTGTCTTATACCGGTATATATATGTATACTGTCTTATACCGGTATATATATGTATACTGTCTTATACCGGTATATATATGTATACTGTCTTATACCGGTATATATATGTATACTGTCTTATACCGGTATATATATGTATACTGTCTTATACCGGTATATATATGTATACTGTCTTATACCGGTATATATATGTATACTGTCTTATACCGGTATATATATGTATACTGTCTTATACCGGTATATATATGTATACTGTCTTATACCGGTATATATATGTATACTGTCTTATACCGGTATATATATGTATACTGTCTTATACCGGTATATATATGTATACTGTCTTATACCGGTATATATATGTATACTGTCTTATACCGGTATATATATGTATACTTTGTTGGTTTAGACTATTACTCTAAAGGTAGCAAAATGGCATTGATGGTGTAATGGTTAGCGTGCTCGTCTCGGGTGCGGTAGATCGTGGGTTCGAGCCCCGGTCGGCTCAGACCAAAAACTATAAAATTGGTATTTGTTGCTTCTCCGCTAAGCACGCAGCATTAAGGAGTAAGAACAAAGACTGGTTGGCTCGGAATCAGAATAAAAAACCAGCTAAACGTCCTGTTCTAGAACAAAGCGTACCTCAACATCATCTCATTGAAAATTAACTTGTTCTCGCCATGATATAGCTGAAAAATTGCTGAGTTGGCGTTAAGCAGCAATCACTCACTCACTCTAAAGATAACAAAGTCAAAATTTATACTTCTAATAGACATACATTAATAATTATCCAAGCATAAAGGTCTTAGTAACAAACAAGGAGTTAAAATGTCATCAAATTGTATGAATGTCATTTGTGAATGTAACAACAGCACAAACGATATCAACGATACTCCAACACCGAGTGGCATGATATATTTGCTGAATCAGCATTTACATTATCTATATTTATAGTAATTAAAACCATCCATAGATGACTAGGAAAGTTATGTTTGAAGATGAGGATTCTTTAGATCTCCAACACCGCTAATAATATCATTAAAGAGTAACAAGTGAAAGATGTGATTATAATCAGTTTGTATTCATTGAACTACTATGAATGTTTATCCCGTTTAATACATGTTTGTATTCTGTTTTACTTCTGATTCTTTCAAATTGAATTATTACAGAACAGAGTAATAACAATAGAGAAGAATATCGAATAATGGAAATCGTACCTAAACACGGTTCGGCTTAAACAGAATTGTAATGTTGGGGATCCCATTTACTGGCTTAATCCCGCCACATTTTTGTGTCTGTCCCAATCCAGGACCTGTATTTTCAACATTATATGTCCTGTCTTTTTTATGTTCGTTTTGTTGATATTGGTTTGAATTGTTGAACAATACTTTTCTTCATAATATGGATAATAAATACGTAGATATTTAATTTAGAGCGCACGGTGCGTTTCTGGGGGTACACTCATACTCAATATAGTGTACTTTTGACACGACCGATCTTATCAGTAGTCAGTGTGATTTATGCACCTGTCTTATCTTAAATATAGAATTAGTAATTCGGACGATGTTTTCCGTGGTCTAGATATCCATCAAGACATTTACGAAGTTTTATTTACAGGTGTTAACGCTGGTGCTGCTAGCTGCAGCATCTGTCAATTCTGGTATTTCTATTTTCAATGTTTGTTATAATTAATTCATTCAACATCAATGAACATTTGATCGTTGATTTAATAAAGCCGTAGAACGAGTGAGTGATTGTTGTTTAACGCCAAATGGGCAATTTGCAGCTGTCATGGCGAGAACAAGTTCTATGTCGTTGAGATGATTATGATCTCTGCTTTGTACTAGTTTAACACGCATAATCGGATTTTTTACAGTCTTAGCACTCTGCAACAACAGTCCGTGGATAGACAAGTCGCTCCATTCGGATGCATAATCCAGATTCCGAGCAAACAGTTCTTCCATTTACTCATTAATGACACGTGCTTAGCGGAGAAGCAGTAAATACTAAAAAAGATATTTGGTTTGGTTGACCTGACCGTACAAACGTAGATATCTAATTTAGTGAGTATGGCGAGTTTCTGGAATAACCTTCATCTAGTACACTCAATATCAAAAGATTGGTATAAAGATTATTGAAAGAATTTTATTGAGTTAAAAGAATACAGTAAAATAATCTCAATACCGACAAACCCAATAGCATTTGGTACACAGTAATCACGAATATGGTCTGTTTTTGTGTATTGTTTAATATCTTCAGCTTTGATATTTTCACTTGCTTAAAATGCTTATTACACAAAAATATTTACAAGTGAAACCATTGATTTCGCAAATAAGTAACCATGTTACAATGGTTTTCAATACAGTTATGAAAATGTTCGGTGGTGGGGGGGGGGGGGGGGGAGGGTGTAGTTATTCAAGATATATGGATTATGGATTATTTAAGGGTTGTGTAGCAAATTATTTAATTATTTCTTTCTGTAGGCGGCTTGTATTGCAATATATTTTAACGAAGATATCAAATTTACTGAACACGACGAGTTTCTGGAATAACCTTCATCAGGCACGCTCAAACTTAAAAGATTGGAAAGCAAAATAATTTGAAGTTTTGGGAGCAATACAGTCAAAGGGTCTAAACGTGATAGCCAAAATCAGGTAAGGTCACCTATGCCTGAAGGAAGAGAACCTTAGTTTTAAAAATAACTACTTTATCCCGCTATTTTTTTAATTGAAGTGATTGTAGGAAGTGAGGTAAGTAAGCAGCCATGTATTTGTATACTAAAGGTATCTTGACTCTTTCTACGATATTTCTAATGCAGTCTTGTTTTTCACTTTATTTCTGCATTTCAATAAACATACAACCCGGAAATAGAGCACAACCTGGAAATAGAGCACAACAATTAAACACATTCAACTTGATACGTTACCTGGTTTCACCATGATATAGTCTTAACTCTTATTTGATATAACCTTTTGTAAAAGTTAAAATGATCACACGTCCTATACAGTCATTAGTTTAAAAGATTGGTTAAAATATCACAGTTGGGGCAGTTTATACGTTATGTGAGAAATCAATTTGTAAAGTTAAATATAGTCGTTTCTTATATTTGTACCTGTTTCAGTTTCAAAGATCATTTTATATTTTTTACTTGACTTTTTTTCATTAGTTGGTGTTACTTTTATAGAGATAATATCTTAACATTTTCTTGCTTAATCTTAATGAGTTTAATTCAAATTTCATGACACGAATGATTTATATAGAGGCGCTAATGAACATACATTGTATTGAATAATAATTATGAAAAATTCAATTACCATTTATTTGTTTATATCGTCTTCCTTACTTAATCTCTTATCTTACACTCAATTGAAGTTATAAAACAATGAGGTTTTATTGGCATAGACGACAATCATCTTAGAAGTTTAATCCCTGATATTGAAGACAATACATTATCACATATTTTATTGAAATAACGCCGAATTTGCATGTGTATTTAAAGCATAATTTGTGGCGTGTTATTTGCCTTCGGGGCAATAACATTTTATGAGGGCAATAACATGTTTTCTGTCCTCTTGTGAAGGGAAATACCATGTTATCTGCCCTGTCAAAAAATGTGATAAATAGATTAATACATGGCCTTTTTCATATTGCCCTTGTCATCAGCCCTCGACTGATATCGTCCCGCGGGGCCGATATCAAAGTCTCGAGCTGATAACAAGGACAATATGAAAAAGGCCATGTATTAATCTATTATTATCAGAAGTTCGGATCCCATTAACCGTTTTAACCCCTAATATTGATGGCAATTTTCGTGTGCCTCTCCCAAACAAGGAGCTAAATTATGTTTTGTTCGCGCCGGTATTTAGTGGTGTTCGTGTTGCTCGATCTTTAGTTTTCAGTGTAATGTTTTGTAGATCGTTTTTTGTCCTTTTGGTCATTATAATTTCTATCCTTCTCCGAATTCCGGCTTCTGGATGCCCCTTTCGTATATTCAAACTTTCCTTATGCCTTTTTTGTGCTCAATGGTTGGAGGTTTTAGTTTTGTTGACATTGATGGAATTATGTAACCATCACTGGTTAAACTTTCCTTTCATAATAATAGGAAATATATCTAGGATTAACGTTGAGATCAAGGCAAACAGGGTAACATTTCATACAAGTGTCATGACACACCAATAAAGTTGTGAGTTCAAACCCCGTTCATGGCGAGGTGTACTTGATACAACATTATGTGATAAAGTTGTCAGTAACTTGCGACAGGTCGGTGGTTTTCTCCGGGTACTCCGGTTTCCTCCACCAATAAAACTGACCGCAACGATTTGACTGAACTATTGTTGAAATTGGCGTTAAATACCATAAACCTTAACCTTTAAAAATACCTTGAAGGAAATCTAGGTATTGGTTTGACACTGTCATATATGATTTGCTGACTTAACAAGCTTAATTAAATACCCAGTTGCCAAATAGATGTAACTATCCAAAACAAAAGACATATTCTGTTCAGCTATAGCGGTCATGTCTCGACAAGAACATAAACAGTACAAAAGGCTACTGTCTTATACCGGTATATATATGTATACTGTCTTATACCGGTATATATATGTATACTGTCTTATACCGGTATATATATGTATACTGTCTTATACCGGTATATATATGTATACTGTCTTATACCGGTATATATATGTATACTGTCTTATACCGGTATATATATGTATACTGTCTTATACCGGTATATATATGTATACTGTCTTATACCGGTATATATATGTATACTGTCTTATACCGGTATATATATGTATACTGTCTTATACCGGTATATATATGTATACTGTCTTATACCGGTATATATATGTATACTGTCTTATACCGGTATATATATGTATACTGTCTTATACCGGTATATATATGTATACTGTCTTATACCGGTATATATATGTATACTGTCTTATACCGGTATATATATGTATACTGTCTTATACCGGTATATATATGTATACTGTCTTATACCGGTATATATATGTATACTGTCTTATACCGGTATATATATGTATACTGTCTTATACCGGTATATATATGTATACTGTCTTATACCGGTATATATATGTATACTGTCTTATACCGGTATATATATGTATACTGTCTTATACCGGTATATATATGTATACTTTGTTGGTTTAGACTATTACTCTAAAGGTAGCAAAATGGCATTGATGGTGTAATGGTTAGCGTGCTCGTCTCGGGTGCGGTAGATCGTGGGTTCGAGCCCCGGTCGGCTCAGACCAAAAACTATAAAATTGGTATTTGTTGCTTCTCCGCTAAGCACGCAGCATTAAGGAGTAAGAACAAAGACTGGTTGGCTCGGAATCAGAATAAAAAACCAGCTAAACGTCCTGTTCTAGAACAAAGCGTACCTCAACATCATCTCATTGAAAATTAACTTGTTCTCGCCATGATATAGCTGAAAAATTGCTGAGTTGGCGTTAAGCAGCAATCACTCACTCACTCTAAAGATAACAAAGTCAAAATTTATACTTCTAATAGACATACATTAATAATTATCCAAGCATAAAGGTCTTAGTAACAAACAAGGAGTTAAAATGTCATCAAATTGTATGAATGTCATTTGTGAATGTAACAACAGCACAAACGATATCAACGATACTCCAACACCGAGTGGCATGATATATTTGCTGAATCAGCATTTACATTATCTATATTTATAGTAATTAAAACCATCCATAGATGACTAGGAAAGTTATGTTTGAAGATGAGGATTCTTTAGATCTCCAACACCGCTAATAATATCATTAAAGAGTAACAAGTGAAAGATGTGATTATAATCAGTTTGTATTCATTGAACTACTATGAATGTTTATCCCGTTTAATACATGTTTGTATTCTGTTTTACTTCTGATTCTTTCAAATTGAATTATTACAGAACAGAGTAATAACAATAGAGAAGAATATCGAATAATGGAAATCGTACCTAAACACGGTTCGGCTTAAACAGAATTGTAATGTTGGGGATCCCATTTACTGGCTTAATCCCGCCACATTTTTGTGTCTGTCCCAATCCAGGACCTGTATTTTCAACATTATATGTCCTGTCTTTTTTATGTTCGTTTTGTTGATATTGGTTTGAATTGTTGAACAATACTTTTCTTCATAATATGGATAATAAATACGTAGATATTTAATTTAGAGCGCACGGTGCGTTTCTGGGGGTACACTCATACTCAATATAGTGTACTTTTGACACGACCGATCTTATCAGTAGTCAGTGTGATTTATGCACCTGTCTTATCTTAAATATAGAATTAGTAATTCGGACGATGTTTTCCGTGGTCTAGATATCCATCAAGACATTTACGAAGTTTTATTTACAGGTGTTAACGCTGGTGCTGCTAGCTGCAGCATCTGTCAATTCTGGTATTTCTATTTTCAATGTTTGTTATAATTAATTCATTCAACATCAATGAACATTTGATCGTTGATTTAATAAAGCCGTAGAACGAGTGAGTGATTGTTGTTTAACGCCAAATGGGCAATTTGCAGCTGTCATGGCGAGAACAAGTTCTATGTCGTTGAGATGATTATGATCTCTGCTTTGTACTAGTTTAACACGCATAATCGGATTTTTTACAGTCTTAGCACTCTGCAACAACAGTCCGTGGATAGACAAGTCGCTCCATTCGGATGCATAATCCAGATTCCGAGCAAACAGTTCTTCCATTTACTCATTAATGACACGTGCTTAGCGGAGAAGCAGTAAATACTAAAAAAGATATTTGGTTTGGTTGACCTGACCGTACAAACGTAGATATCTAATTTAGTGAGTATGGCGAGTTTCTGGAATAACCTTCATCTAGTACACTCAATATCAAAAGATTGGTATAAAGATTATTGAAAGAATTTTATTGAGTTAAAAGAATACAGTAAAATAATCTCAATACCGACAAACCCAATAGCATTTGGTACACAGTAATCACGAATATGGTCTGTTTTTGTGTATTGTTTAATATCTTCAGCTTTGATATTTTCACTTGCTTAAAATGCTTATTACACAAAAATATTTACAAGTGAAACCATTGATTTCGCAAATAAGTAACCATGTTACAATGGTTTTCAATACAGTTATGAAAATGTTCGGTGGGGGGGGGGGGGGGGGGGGGGGAGGGTGTAGTTATTCAAGATATATGGATTATGGATTATTTAAGGGTTGTGTAGCAAATTATTTAATTATTTCTTTCTGTAGGCGGCTTGTATTGCAATATATTTTAACGAAGATATCAAATTTACTGAACACGACGAGTTTCTGGAATAACCTTCATCAGGCACGCTCAAACTTAAAAGATTGGAAAGCAAAATAATTTGAAGTTTTGGGAGCAATACAGTCAAAGGGTCTAAACATGATAGCCAAAATCAGGTAAGGTCACCTATGCCTGAAGGAAGAGAACCTTAGTTTTAAAAATAACTACTTTATCCCGCTATTTTTTTAATTGAAGTGATTGTAGGAAGTGAGGTAAGTAAGCAGCCATGTATTTGTATACTAAAGGTATCTTGACTCTTTCTACGATATTTCTAATGCAGTCTTGTTTTTCACTTTATTTCTGCATTTCAATAAACATACAACCCGGAAATAGAGCACAACCTGGAAATAGAGCACAACAATTAAACACATTCAACTTGATACGTTACCTGGTTTCACCATGATATAGTCTTAACTCTTATTTGATATAACCTTTTGTAAAAGTTAAAATGATCACACGTCCTATACAGTCATTAGTTTAAAAGATTGGTTAAAATATCACAGTTGGGGCAGTTTATACGTTATGTGAGAAATCAATTTGTAAAGTTAAATATAGTCGTTTCTTATATTTGTACCTGTTTCAGTTTCAAAGATCATTTTATATTTTTTACTTGACTTTTTTCATTAGTTGGTGTTACTTTTATAGAGATAATATCTTAACATTTTCTTGCTTAATCTTAATGAGTTTAATTCAAATTTCATGACACGAATGATTTATATAGAGGCGCTAATGAACATACATTGTATTGAATAATAATTATGAAAAATTCAATTACCATTTATTTGTTTATATCGTCTTCCTTACTTAATCTCTTATCTTACACTCAATTGAAGTTATAAAACAATGAGGTTTTATTGGCATAGACGACAATACATCTTAGAAGTTTAATCCCTGATATTGAAGACAATACATTATCACATATTTTATTGAAATAACGCCGAATTTGCATGTGTATTTAAAGCATAATTTGTGGCGTGTTATTTGCCTTCGGGGCAATAACATTTTATGAGGGCAATAACATGTTTTCTGTCCTCTTGTGAAGGGAAATACCATGTTATCTGCCCTGTCAAAAAATGTGATAAATAGATTAATACATGGCCTTTTTCATATTGCCCTTGTCATCAGCCCTCGACTGATATCGTCCCGCGGGGCCGATATCAAAGTCTTGAGCTGATAACAAGGACAATATGAAAAAGGCCATGTATTAATCTATTATTATCAGAAGTTCGGATCCCATTAACCGTTTTAACCCCTAATATTGATGGCAATTTTTCGTGTGCCTCTCCCAAACAAGGAGCTAAATTATGTTTTGTTCGCGCCGTTTTTAGTGGTGTTCGTGTTGCTCGATCTTTAGTTTTCAGTGTAATGTTTTGTAGATCGTTTTTTGTCCTTTTGGTCATTATAATTTCTATCCTTCTCCGAATTCCGGCTTCTGGATGCCCCTTTCGTATATTCAAACTTTCCTTATGCTTTTTTTGTGCTCAATAGTTGGAGGTTTTAGTTTTGTTGACATTGATGGAATTATGTAACCATCACTGGTTAAACTTTCCTTTCATAATAATAGGAACTATATCTAGGATTAACGTTGAGATCAAGGCAAACAGGGTAACATTTCATACAAGTGTCATGACACAAGTCTTTTTACGAATAAGGGGTCATCGTGGCCGTGATGGTATGGTAGTTTGAATTACAACTACCTATGCAATCAGTGTCTATCACCAATAAAGTTGTGAGTTCAAACCTCGTTCATGCGAGGTGTACTTGATACAACATTATGTGATAAAGTTGTCAGTAACTTGCGACAGGTCGGTGGTTTTCTCCGGGTACTCCGGTTTCCTCCACCAATAAAACTGACCGCAACGATTTGACTGAACTATTGTTGAAATTGGCGTTAAATACCATAAACCTTAACCTTTGAAAATACCTTGAAGGAAATCTAGGTATTGGTTTGACACTGTCATATATGATTTGCCGACTTAACAAGCTTAATTAAATACCCAGTTGCCAAATAGATGTAACTATCCAAAACAAAAAACATATTCTGTTCAGCTATAGCGGTCATGTCTCGACAAGAACATAAACAGTACAAAAGGCTACTGTCTTATACCGGTATATATATGTATACTGTCTTATACCGGTATATATATGTATACTGTCTTATACCGGTATATATATGTATACTGTCTTATACCGGTATATATATGTATACTGTCTTATACCGGTATATATATGTATACTGTCTTATACCGGTATATATATGTATACTGTCTTATACCGGTATATATATGTATACTGTCTTATACCGGTATATATATGTATACTGTCTTATACCGGTATATATATGTATACTGTCTTATACCGGTATATATATGTATACTGTCTTATACCGGTATATATATGTATACTGTCTTATACCGGTATATATATGTATACTGTCTTATACCGGTATATATATGTATACTTTGTTGGTTTAGACTATTACTCTAAAGGTAGCAAAATGGCATTGATGGTGTAATGGTTAGCGTGCTCGTCTCGGGTGCGGTAGATCGTGGGTTCGAGCCCCGGTCGGGTCAGACCAAAAACTATTAAATTGGTATTTGTTGCTTCTCCGCTAAGCACGCAGCATTAAGGAGTAAGAACAAAGACTGGTTGGCTCGGAATCAGAATAAAAAACCAGCTAAACGTCCTGTTCTAGAACAAAGCGTACCTCAACATCATCTCATTGAAAATTAACTTGTTCTCGCCATGATATAGCTGAAAAATTGATGAGTTGGCGCTAAGCAGCAATCACTCACTCACTCTAAAGAAAACAAAGTCAAAATGTATACTTCTAATAGATATACATTAATAATTATCCAAGCATAAAGGTCTTAGTAACAAACAAGGAGTTAAAATGTCATCAAATTGTATGAATGTCATTTGTGAATGTAACAACAGCACAAACGATATCAACGATACTCCAACACCGAGTGGCATGATATATTTGCTGAATCAGCATTTACATTATCTATATTTATAGTAATTAAAACCATCCATAGATGACTAGGAAAGTTATGTTTGAAGATGAGGATTCTTTAGATCTCCAACACCGCTAATAATATCATTAAAGAGTAAGAAGTGAAAGATGTGATTATAATCAGTTTGTATTCATTGAACTACTATGAATGTTTATCCCGTTTAATACATGTTTGTATTCTGTTTTACTTCTGATTCTTTCAAATTGAATTATTACAGAACAGAGTAATAACAATAGAGAAGAATATCGAATAATGGAAATCGTACCTAAACACGGTTCGGCTTAAACAGAATTGTAATGTTGGGGATCCCATTTACTGGCTTAATCCCGCCACATTTTTGTGTCTGTACCAATCCAGGACCTGTATTTTCAACATTATATGTCCTGTCTTTTTTATGTTCGTTTTGTTGATATTGGTTTGAATTGTTGAACAATACTTTTCTTCATAATATGGATAATAAAGACGTAGATATTTAATTTAGAGCGCACGGTGCGTTTCTGGGGGTACACTCATACTCAATATAGTGTACTTTTGACACGACCGATCTTATCAGTAGTCAGTGTGATTTATGCACCTGTCTTATCTTAAATATAGAATTAGTAATTCGGACGATGTTTTCCGTGGTCTAGATATCCATCAAGACATTTACGAAGTTTTATTTACAGGTGTTAACGCTGGTGCTGCTAGCTGCAGCATCTGTCAATTCTGGTATTTCTATTTTCAATGTTTGTTATAATTAATTCATTCAACATCAATGAACATTTGATCGTTGATTTAATAAAGCCGTAGAACGAGTGAGTGATTGTTGTTTAACGCCAAATGGGCAATTTGCAGCTGTCATGGCGAGAACAAGTTCTATGTCGTTGAGATGATTATGATCTCTGCTTTGTACTAGATTAACACGCATAGTCGGATTTTTTACAGTCTTAGCACTCTGCAACAACAGTCCGTGGATAGACAAGTCGCTCCATTCGGATGCATAATCCAGATTCCGAGCCAACAAGTTCTTCCATTTACTCATTAATGACACGTGCTTAGCGGAGAAGCAGTAAATACTAAGAAAGATATTTGGTTTGGTTGACCTGACCGTACAAACGTAGATATCTAATTTAGTGAGTATGGCGAGTTTCTGGAATAACCTTCATCTAGTACACTCAATATCAAAAGATTGGTATAAAGATTATTGAAAGAATTTTATTGAGTTAAAAGTATACAGTAAAATAATCTCAATACCGACAAACCCAATAGCATTTGGTACACAGTAATCACGAATATGGTCTGTTTTTGTGTATTTTCGCAAATAAGTAACCATGTTACAATGGTTTTCAATACAGTTATGAAAATGTTCGGCGGCGGGAGGGTGTAGTTATTCAAGATAAATGGATTATGGATTATATAAGGGTTGTGTAGCAAATTATTTAATTATTTCTTTCTGCAATATATTTTAACGAAGATATCAAATTTACTGAACACGACGAGTTTCTGGAATAACCTTCATCAGGCACGCTCAAACTTAAAAGATTGGAAAGCAAAATAATTTGAAGTTTTGGGAGCAATACAGTCAAAGGGTCTAAACATGATAGCCAAAATCAGGTAAGGTCACCTATGCCTGAAGGAAGAGAACCTTAGTTTTAAAAATAACTACTTTATCCCGCTATTTTTTTAATTGAAGTGATTGTAGGAAGTGAGGTAAGTAAGCAGCCATGTATTTGTATACTAATGGTATCTTGACTCTTTCTACGATATTTCTAATGCAGTCTTGTTTTTCACTTTATTTCTGCATTTCAATAAACATACAACCCGGAAATAGAGCACAACCTGGAAATAGAGCACAACAATTAAACACATTCAACTTGATACGTTACCTGGTTTCACCATGATATAGTCTTAACTCTTATTTGATATAACCTTTTGTAAAAGTTAAAATGATCACACGTCCTATACAGTCATTAGTTTAAAAGATTGGTTAAAATATCACAGTTGGGGCAGTTTATACGTTATGTGAGAAATCAATTTGTAAAGTTAAATATAGTCGTTTCTTATATTTGTACCTGTTTCAGTTTCAAAGATCATTTTATATTTTTTACTTGACTTTTTTCATTAGTTGGTGTTACTTTTATAGAGATAATATCTTAACATTTTCTTGCTTAATCTTAATGAGTTTAATTCAAATTTCATGACACGAATGATTTATATAGAGGCGCTAATGAACATACATTGTATTGAATAATAATTATGAAAAATTCAATTACCATTTATTTGTTTATATCGTCTTCCTTACTTAATCTCTTATCTTACACTCAATTGAAGTTATAAAACAATGAGGTTTTATTGGCATAGACGACAATACATCTTAGAAGTTTAATCCCTGATATTGAAGACAATACATTATCACATATTTTATTGAAATAACGCCGAATTTGCATGTGTATTTAAAGCATAATTTGTGGCGTGTTATTTGCCTTCGGGGCAATAACATTTTATGAGGGCAATAACATGTTTTCTGTCCTCTTGTGAAGGGAAATACCATGTTATCTGCCCTGTCAAAAAATGTGATAAATAGATTAATACATGGCCTTTTTCATATTGCCCTTGTCATCAGCCCTCGACTGATATCGTCCCGCGGGGCCGATATCAAAGTCTTGAGCTGATAACAAGGACAATATGAAAAAGGCCATGTATTAATCTATTATTATCAGAAGTTCGGATCCCATTAACCGTTTTAACCCCTAATATTGATGGCAATTTTTCGTGTGCCTCTCCCAAACAAGGAGCTAAATTATGTTTTGTTCGCGCCGTTTTTAGTGGTGTTCGTGTTGCTCGATCTTTAGTTTTCAGTGTAATGTTTTGTAGATCGTTTTTTGTCCTTTTGGTCATTATAATTTCTATCCTTCTCCGAATTCCGGCTTCTGGATGCCCCTTTCGTATATTCAAACTTTCCTTATGCTTTTTTTGTGCTCAATAGTTGGAGGTTTTAGTTTTGTTGACATTGATGGAATTATGTAACCATCACTGGTTAAACTTTCCTTTCATAATAATAGGAACTATATCTAGGATTAACGTTGAGATCAAGGCAAACAGGGTAACATTTCATACAAGTGTCATGACACAAGTCTTTTTACGAATAAGGGGTCATCGTGGCCGTGATGGTATGGTAGTTTGAATTACAACTACCTATGCAATCAGTGTCTATCACCAATAAAGTTGTGAGTTCAAACCTCGTTCATGCGAGGTGTACTTGATACAACATTATGTGATAAAGTTGTCAGTAACTTACGACAGGTCGGTGGTTTTCTCCGGGTACTCCGGTTTCCTCCACCAATAAAACTGACCGCAACGATTTGACTGAACTATTGTTGAAATTGGCGTTAAATACCATAAACCTTAACCTTTGAAAATACCTTGAAGGAAATCTAGGTATTGGTTTGACACTGTCATATATGATTTGCCGACTTAACAAGCTTAATTAAATACCCAGTTGCCAAATAGATGTAACTATCCAAAACAAAAAACATATTCTGTTCAGCTATAGCGGTCATGTCTCGACAAGAACATAAACAGTACAAAAGGCTACTGTCTTATACCGGTATATATATGTATACTGTCTTATACCGGTATATATATGTATACTGTCTTATACCGGTATATATATGTATACTGTCTTATACCGGTATATATATGTATACTGTCTTATACCGGTATATATATGTATACTGTCTTATACCGGTATATATATGTATACTGTCTTATACCGGTATATATATGTATACTGTCTTATACCGGTATATATATGTATACTGTCTTATACCGGTATATATATGTATACTGTCTTATACCGGTATATATATGTATACTGTCTTATACCGGTATATATATGTATACTGTCTTATACCGGTATATATATGTATACTGTCTTATACCGGTATATATATGTATACTTTGTTGGTTTAGACTATTACTCTAAAGGTAGCAAAATGGCATTGATGGTGTAATGGTTAGCGTGCTCGTCTCGGGTGCGGTAGATCGTGGGTTCGAGCCCCGGTCGGGTCAGACCAAAAACTATTAAATTGGTATTTGTTGCTTCTCCGCTAAGCACGCAGCATTAAGGAGTAAGAACAAAGACTGGTTGGCTCGGAATCAGAATAAAAAACCAGCTAAACGTCCTGTTCTAGAACAAAGCGTACCTCAACATCATCTCATTGAAAATTAACTTGTTCTCGCCATGATATAGCTGAAAAATTGATGAGTTGGCGCTAAGCAGCAATCACTCACTCACTCTAAAGAAAACAAAGTCAAAATGTATACTTCTAATAGATATACATTAATAATTATCCAAGCATAAAGGTCTTAGTAACAAACAAGGAGTTAAAATGTCATCAAATTGTATGAATGTCATTTGTGAATGTAACAACAGCACAAACGATATCAACGATACTCCAACACCGAGTGGCATGATATATTTGCTGAATCAGCATTTACATTATCTATATTTATAGTAATTAAAACCATCCATAGATGACTAGGAAAGTTATGTTTGAAGATGAGGATTCTTTAGATCTCCAACACCGCTAATAATATCATTAAAGAGTAAGAAGTGAAAGATGTGATTATAATCAGTTTGTATTCATTGAACTACTATGAATGTTTATCCCGTTTAATACATGTTTGTATTCTGTTTTACTTCTGATTCTTTCAAATTGAATTATTACAGAACAGAGTAATAACAATAGAGAAGTATATCGAATAATGGAAATCGTACCTAAACACGGTTCGGCTTAAACAGAATTGTAATGTTGGGGATCCCATTTACTGGCTTAATCCCGCCACATTTTTGTGTCTGTACCAATCCAGGACCTGTATTTTCAACATTATATGTCCTGTCTTTTTTATGTTCGTTTTGTTGATATTGGTTTGAATTGTTGAACAATACTTTTCTTCATAATATGGATAATAAAGACGTAGATATTTAATTTAGAGCGCACGGTGCGTTTCTGGGGGTACACTCATACTCAATATAGTGTACTTTTGACACGACCGATCTTATCAGTAGTCAGTGTGATTTATGCACCTGTCTTATCTTAAATATAGAATTAGTAATTCGGACGATGTTTTCCGTGGTCTAGATATCCATCAAGACATTTACGAAGTTTTATTTACAGGTGTTAACGCTGGTGCTGCTAGCTGCAGCATCTGTCAATTCTGGTATTTCTATTTTCAATGTTTGTTATAATTAATTCATTCAACATCAATGAACATTTGATCGTTGATTTAATAAAGCCGTAGAACGAGTGAGTGATTGTTGTTTAACGCCAAATGGGCAATTTGCAGCTGTCATGGCGAGAACAAGTTCTATGTCGTTGAGATGATTATGATCTCTGCTTTGTACTAGATTAACACGCATAGTCGGATTTTTTACAGTCTTAGCACTCTGCAACAACAGTCCGTGGATAGACAAGTCGCTCCATTCGGATGCATAATCCAGATTCCGAGCCAACAAGTTCTTCCATTTACTCATTAATGACACGTGCTTAGCGGAGAAGCAGTAAATACTAAAAAAGATATTTGGTTTGGTTGACCTGACCGTACAAACGTAGATATCTAATTTAGTGAGTATGGCGAGTTTCTGGAATAACCTTCATCTAGTACACTCAATATCAAAAGATTGGTATAAAGATTATTGAAAGAATTTTATTGAGTTAAAAGTATACAGTAAAATAATCTCAATACCGACAAACCCAATAGCATTTGGTACACAGTAATCACGAATATGGTCTGTTTTTGTGTATTTTCGCAAATAAGTAACCATGTTACAATGGTTTTCAATACAGTTATGAAAATGTTCGGCGGGGGGAGGGTGTAGTTATTCAAGATAAATGGATTATGGATTATATAAGGGTTGTGTAGCAAATTATTTAATTATTTCTTTCTGCAATATATTTTAACGAAGATATCAAATTTACTGAACACGACGAGTTTCTGGAATAACCTTCATCAGGCACGCTCAAACTTAAAAGATTGGAAAGCAAAATAATTTGAAGTTTTGGGAGCAATACAGTCAAAGGGTCTAAACATGATAGCCAAAATCAGGTAAGGTCACCTATGCCTGAAGGAAGAGAACCTTAGTTTTAAAAATAACTACTTTATCCCGCTATTTTTTTAATTGAAGTGATTGTAGGAAGTGAGGTAAGTAAGCAGCCATGTATTTGTATACTAAAGGTATCTTGACTCTTTCTACGATATTTCTAATGCAGTCTTGTTTTTCACTTTATTTCTGCATTTCAATAAACATACAACCCGGAAATAGAGCACAACCTGGAAATAGAGCACAACAATTAAACACATTCAACTTGATACGTTACCTGGTTTCACCATGATATAGTCTTAACTCTTATTTGATATAACCTTTTGTAAAAGTTAAAATGATCACACGTCCTATACAGTCATTAGTTTAAAAGATTGGTTAAAATATCACAGTTGGGGCAGTTTATACGTTATGTGAGAAATCAATTTGTAAAGTTAAATATAGTCGTTTCTTATATTTGTACCTGTTTCAGTTTCAAAGATCATTTTATATTTTTTACTTGACTTTTTTCATTAGTTGGTGTTACTTTTATAGAGATAATATCTTAACATTTTCTTGCTTAATCTTAATGAGTTTAATTCAAATTTCATGACACGAATGATTTATATAGAGGCGCTAATGAACATACATTGTATTGAATAATAATTATGAAAAATTCAATTACCATTTATTTGTTTATATCGTCTTCCTTACTTAATCTCTTATCTTACACTCAATTGAAGTTATAAAACAATGAGGTTTTATTGGCATAGACGACAATACATCTTAGAAGTTTAATCCCTGATATTGAAGACAATACATTATCACATATTTTATTGAAATAACGCCGAATTTGCATGTGTATTTAAAGCATAATTTGTGGCGTGTTATTTGCCTTCGGGGCAATAACATTTTATGAGGGCAATAACATGTTTTCTGTCCTCTTGTGAAGGGAAATACCATGTTATCTGCCCTGTCAAAAAATGTGATAAATAGATTAATACATGGCCTTTTTCATATTGCCCTTGTCATCAGCCCTCGACTGATATCGTCCCGCGGGGCCGATATCAAAGTCTTGAGCTGATAACAAGGACAATATGAAAAAGGCCATGTATTAATCTATTATTATCAGAAGTTCGGATCCCATTAACCGTTTTAACCCCTAATATTGATGGCAATTTTTCGTGTGCCTCTCCCAAACAAGGAGCTAAATTATGTTTTGTTCGCGCCGTTTTTAGTGGTGTTCGTGTTGCTCGATCTTTAGTTTTCAGTGTAATGTTTTGTAGATCGTTTTTTGTCCTTTTGGTCATTATAATTTCTATCCTTCTCCGAATTCCGGCTTCTGGATGCCCCTTTCGTATATTCAAACTTTCCTTATGCTTTTTTTGTGCTCAATAGTTGGAGGTTTTAGTTTTGTTGACATTGATGGAATTATGTAACCATCACTGGTTAAACTTTCCTTTCATAATAATAGGAACTATATCTAGGATTAACGTTGAGATCAAGGCAAACAGGGTAACATTTCATACAAGTGTCATGACACAAGTCTTTTTACGAATAAGGGGTCATCGTGGCCGTGATGGTATGGTAGTTTGAATTACAACTACCTATGCAATCAGTGTCTATCACCAATAAAGTTGTGAGTTCAAACCTCGTTCATGCGAGGTGTACTTGATACAACATTATGTGATAAAGTTGTCAGTAACTTGCGACAGGTCGGTGGTTTTCTCCGGGTACTCCGGTTTCCTCCACCAATAAAACTGACCGCAACGATTTGACTGAACTATTGTTGAAATTGGCGTTAAATACCATAAACCTTAACCTTTGAAAATACCTTGAAGGAAATCTAGGTATTGGTTTGACACTGTCATATATGATTTGCCGACTTAACAAGCTTAATTAAATACCCAGTTGCCAAATAGATGTAACTATCCAAAACAAAAAACATATTCTGTTCAGCTATAGCGGTCATGTCTCGACAAGAACATAAACAGTACAAAAGGCTACTGTCTTATACCGGTATATATATGTATACTGTCTTATACCGGTATATATATGTATACTGTCTTATACCGGTATATATATGTATACTGTCTTATACCGGTATATATATGTATACTGTCTTATACCGGTATATATATGTATACTGTCTTATACCGGTATATATATGTATACTGTCTTATACCGGTATATATATGTATACTGTCTTATACCGGTATATATATGTATACTGTCTTATACCGGTATATATATGTATACTGTCTTATACCGGTATATATATGTATACTGTCTTATACCGGTATATATATGTATACTGTCTTATACCGGTATATATATGTATACTGTCTTATACCGGTATATATATGTATACTGTCTTATACCGGTATATATATGTATACTTTGTTGGTTTAGACTATTACTCTAAAGGTAGCAAAATGGCATTGATGGTGTAATGGTTAGCGTGCTCGTCTCGGGTGCGGTAGATCGTGGGTTCGAGCCCCGGTCGGGTCAGACCAAAAACTATTAAATTGGTATTTGTTGCTTCTCCGCTAAGCACGCAGCATTAAGGAGTAAGAACAAAGACTGGTTGGCTCGGAATCAGAATAAAAAACCAGCTAAACGTCCTGTTCTAGAACAAAGCGTACCTCAACATCATCTCATTGAAAATTAACTTGTTCTCGCCATGATATAGCTGAAAAATTGATGAGTTGGCGCTAAGCAGCAATCACTCACTCACTCTAAAGAAAACAAAGTCAAAATGTATACTTCTAATAGATATACATTAATAATTATCCAAGCATAAAGGTCTTAGTAACAAACAAGGAGTTAAAATGTCATCAAATTGTATGAATGTCATTTGTGAATGTAACAACAGCACAAACGATATCAACGATACTCCAACACCGAGTGGCATGATATATTTGCTGAATCAGCATTTACATTATCTATATTTATAGTAATTAAAACCATCCATAGATGACTAGGAAAGTTATGTTTGAAGATGAGGATTCTTTAGATCTCCAACACCGCTAATAATATCATTAAAGAGTAAGAAGTGAAAGATGTGATTATAATCAGTTTGTATTCATTGAACTACTATGAATGTTTATCCCGTTTAATACATGTTTGTATTCTGTTTTACTTCTGATTCTTTCAAATTGAATTATTACAGAACAGAGTAATAACAATAGAGAAGAATATCGAATAATGGAAATCGTACCTAAACACGGTTCGGCTTAAACAGAATTGTAATGTTGGGGATCCCATTTACTGGCTTAATCCCGCCACATTTTTGTGTCTGTACCAATCCAGGACCTGTATTTTCAACATTATATGTCCTGTCTTTTTTATGTTCGTTTTGTTGATATTGGTTTGAATTGTTGAACAATACTTTTCTTCATAATATGGATAATAAAGACGTAGATATTTAATTTAGAGCGCACGGTGCGTTTCTGGGGGTACACTCATACTCAATATAGTGTACTTTTGACACGACCGATCTTATCAGTAGTCAGTGTGATTTATGCACCTGTCTTATCTTAAATATAGAATTAGTAATTCGGACGATGTTTTCCGTGGTCTAGATATCCATCAAGACATTTACGAAGTTTTATTTACAGGTGTTAACGCTGGTGCTGCTAGCTGCAGCATCTGTCAATTCTGGTATTTCTATTTTCAATGTTTGTTATAATTAATTCATTCAACATCAATGAACATTTGATCGTTGATTTAATAAAGCCGTAGAACGAGTGAGTGATTGTTGTTTAACGCCAAATGGGCAATTTGCAGCTGTCATGGCGAGAACAAGTTCTATGTCGTTGAGATGATTATGATCTCTGCTTTGTACTAGATTAACACGCATAGTCGGATTTTTTACAGTCTTAGCACTCTGCAACAACAGTCCGTGGATAGACAAGTCGCTCCATTCGGATGCATAATCCAGATTCCGAGCCAACAAGTTCTTCCATTTACTCATTAATGACACGTGCTTAGCGGAGAAGCAGTAAATACTAAAAAAGATATTTGGTTTGGTTGACCTGACCGTACAAACGTAGATATCTAATTTAGTGAGTATGGCGAGTTTCTGGAATAACCTTCATCTAGTACACTCAATATCAAAAGATTGGTATAAAGATTATTGAAAGAATTTTATTGAGTTAAAAGTATACAGTAAAATAATCTCAATACCGACAAACCCAATAGCATTTGGTACACAGTAATCACGAATATGGTCTGTTTTTGTGTATTTTCGCAAATAAGTAACCATGTTACAATGGTTTTCAATACAGTTATGAAAATGTTCGGCGGGGGGAGGGTGTAGTTATTCAAGATAAATGGATTATGGATTATATAAGGGTTGTGTAGCAAATTATTTAATTATTTCTTTCTGCAATATATTTTAACGAAGATATCAAATTTACTGAACACGACGAGTTTCTGGAATAACCTTCATCAGGCACGCTCAAACTTAAAAGATTGGAAAGCAAAATAATTTGAAGTTTTGGGAGCAATACAGTCAAAGGGTCTAAACATGATAGCCAAAATCAGGTAAGGTCACCTATGCCTGAAGGAAGAGAACCTTAGTTTTAAAAATAACTACTTTATCCCGCTATTTTTTTAATTGAAGTGATTGTAGGAAGTGAGGTAAGTAAGCAGCCATGTATTTGTATACTAAAGGTATCTTGACTCTTTCTACGATATTTCTAATGCAGTCTTGTTTTTCACTTTATTTCTGCATTTCAATAAACATACAACCCGGAAATAGAGCACAACCTGGAAATAGAGCACAACAATTAAACACATTCAACTTGATACGTTACCTGGTTTCACCATGATATAGTCTTAACTCTTATTTGATATAACCTTTTGTAAAAGTTAAAATGATCACACGTCCTATACAGTCATTAGTTTAAAAGATTGGTTAAAATATCACAGTTGGGGCAGTTTATACGTTATGTGAGAAATCAATTTGTAAAGTTAAATATAGTCGTTTCTTATATTTGTACCTGTTTCAGTTTCAAAGATCATTTTATATTTTTTACTTGACTTTTTTCATTAGTTGGTGTTACTTTTATAGAGATAATATCTTAACATTTTCTTGCTTAATCTTAATGAGTTTAATTCAAATTTCATGACACGAATGATTTATATAGAGGCGCTAATGAACATACATTGTATTGAATAATAATTATGAAAAATTCAATTACCATTTATTTGTTTATATCGTCTTCCTTACTTAATCTCTTATCTTACACTCAATTGAAGTTATAAAACAATGAGGTTTTATTGGCATAGACGACAATACATCTTAGAAGTTTAATCCCTGATATTGAAGACAATACATTATCACATATTTTATTGAAATAACGCCGAATTTGCATGTGTATTTAAAGCATAATTTGTGGCGTGTTATTTGCCTTCGGGGCAATAACATTTTATGAGGGCAATAACATGTTTTCTGTCCTCTTGTGAAGGGAAATACCATGTTATCTGCCCTGTCAAAAAATGTGATAAATAGATTAATACATGGCCTTTTTCATATTGCCCTTGTCATCAGCCCTCGACTGATATCGTCCCGCGGGGCCGATATCACAAGGACAATATGAAAAGGCCATGTATTAATCTATTATTATCAGAAGTTCGGATCCCATTAACCGTTTTAACCCCTAATATTGATGGCAATTTTTCGTGTGCCTCTCCCAAACAAGGAGCTAAATTATGTTTTGTTCGCGCCGGTTTTTAGTGGTGTTCGTGTTGCTCGATCTTTAGTTTTCAGTGTAATATTTTGTAGATCGTTTTTTGTCCTTTTGGTCATTATAATTTCTATCCTTCTCCGAATTCCGGCTTCTGGATGCCCCTTTCGTATATTCAAACTTTCCTTATGCCTTTTTTGTGCTCAATGGTTGGAGGTTTTAGTTTTGTTGACATTGATGGAATTATGTAACCATCACTGGTTAAACTTTCCTTTCATAATAATAGGAAATATATCTAGGATTAACGTTGAGATCAAGGCAAACAGGGAAACATTTCATACAAGTGTCATGACACAAGTCTTTTTTCGAATAAGGGGTCATCGTGGCCGTGATGGTATGGTAGTTTGAATTACAACTACCTATGCAATCAGTGTCTATCACCAATAAAGTTGTGAGTTCAAACCCCGTTCATGGCGAGGTGTACTTGATACAACATTATGTGATAAAGTTGTCAGTAACTTGCGACAGGTCGGTGGTTTTCTCCGGGTACTCCGGTTTCCTCCACCAATAAAACTGACCGCAACGATTTGACTGAACTATTGTTGAAATTGGCGTTAAATACCATAAACCTTAACCTTTGAAAATACCTTGAAGGAAATCTAGGTATTGGTTTGACACTGTCACATATGATTTGCCGACTTAACAAGCTTAATTAAATACCCAGTTGCCAAATAGATGTAACTATCCAAAACAAAAAACATATTCTGTTCAACTATAGCGGTCATGTCTCGACAAGAACATAAACAGTACAAAAGGCTACTGTCTTATACCGGTATATATATGTATACTGTCTTATACCGGTATATATATATATACTGTCTTATACCGGTATATATATGTATACTGTCTTATACCGGTATATATATGTATACTGTCTTATACCGGTATATATATGTATACTGTCTTATACCGGTATATATATGTATACTGTCTTATACCGGTATATATATGTATACTGTCTTATACCGGTATATATATGTATACTGTCTTATACCGGTATATATATGTATACTGTCTTATACCGGTATATATATGTATACTGTCTTATACCGGTATATATATGTATACTGTCTTATACCGGTATATATATGTATACTGTCTTATACCGGTATATATATGTATACTTTGTTGGTTTAGACTATTACTCTAAAGGTAGCAAAATGGCATTGATGGTGTAATGGTTAGCGTGCTCGTCTCGAGTGCGGTAGATCGTGGGATCGAGCCCCGGTCGGGTCAAACCAAAGACTGTGAAATTGGTATTTGTTGCTTCTCCGCTAAGCACGCAGCATTAAGGAGTAAGAGCAAAGACTGGTTGGCTCGGAATCAGAATAATGTGTCCAAGTGGAGCGACATGTCTACCCGTGGACTGTTGTTTCAGTGAGCTAGCACTATAAAAAACCAACTAAACGTGCTATTCTAGAACAAAGCGAACCTCAACATCATCTCATTGAAAATTAACTTGTTCTCGCCATGATATAGCTGAAAAATTGATGAGTTAAAAAAATATTCACTCACTCACTCTAAAGATAACAAAATCAAAATTTATACTTCTAATAGATATACATTAATAATTATCCAAGCATAAAGGTCTTAGTAACAAACATGGAGTAAAAATGTCATCAAATTGTATGAATGTCATTTGTGAATGTAACAACAACACAAACTATATCAACGATACTCCAACACCGAGTGGCATGATATATTTGCTGAATCAGCATTTACATTATCTATATTTATAGTAATTAAAACCATCCATAGATGACTAGGAAAGTTATGTTTGAAGATGAGGATTCTTTAGATCTCCAACACCGCTAATAATATCATTAAAGAGTAACAAGTGAAAGATGTGATTATAATCAGTTTGTATTCATTGAACTACTATGAATGTTTATCCCGTTTAATACATGTTTGTATTCTGTTTTACTTCTGATTCTTTCAAATTGAATTATTACAGAACAGAGTAATAACAATAGAGAAGTGTATCGAATAATGGAAATCGTACCTAAACACGGTTCGGCTTAAACAGAATTGTAATGTTGGGGATCCCATTTACTGGCTTAATCCCGCCACATTTTTGTGTCTGTCCCAATCAAGGACCTGTATTTTCAACATTATATGTCCTGTCTTTTTTATGTTCGCTTTGTTGATATTGGTTTGAATTGTTGAACAATACTTTTCTTCATAATATGGATAATAAAGACGTAGATATTTAACTTAGAGCGCACGGTGCGTTTCTGGGGGTACATTCATACTCAATATAGTGTAATTTTGAAATGACCGATCTTATCAGTAGTCAGTGTGATTTATGCACCTATCTTATCTTAAATATAGAATTAGTAATCGAGACGATATTTTCCTAGGATTATATATCCATCAAGACATTTGCGATGTTTTATTTACAGGTGTTAACGCTGGTGTTGTTAGCTGCAGTATCTGTCAATTCTGGTATGTCTATATTCAATGTTTGCTATAATTAATTCATTCAACATCAAAGATTTGGTCCTTGATTTAATAAAGCTGTAAAAGAGTGAGTGATTGTTGTTTAACGCCAAATGGGCAATTTTCAGCTGTCATGGCGAGAACAAGTTCTATGTCGTTGAGATGATTATGATCTCTGCTTTGTACTAGATTAACACGCATAATCGGATTTTTTACAGTCTTAGCACTCTGCAACAACAGTCCGTGGATAGACAAGTTGCTTCATTCGGATACATAATCCAGATTCCGAGCCAACAAATCCTTGCTGTTCTCAATAATATCTTAGCATGTTCTTGCTTCATTTTAATGAGTATAATTTCATGACACGATATTGTTGAATGATTTATATAGAGGCGTTAATGAACATATTAGATAATAATTATGAAAATTTCAATAACTATTTATCGTTTATCTCGTGTTCATTACTTAAAGGGGCATTATCTGCCAAAATCGTAAATTTTTGTTACCCATAAAAACTCTCAGATATGATTGATGCCTTAATAAAACGTATTTCTGTAACTTATAAATGTTATGAAATGTACGCGTGTTTTGAGATCGATTAAGAAATGGACGCCATCTTATTAATTATCGGCATTGTTTACGGAGTTTGCCGAATCGTCATTAAATCAATACAACAATGCACTTATTTCTTATTTTCTGTGAATCTGCTTTTAGTCGGCGTTAATTACGGACATAGAACCATGCAAGTTTGCAGTTAATAAGCGACAAAATACAAATTATTCGTTTTTACTTGTCACTAGTAAGGTCAGTTGCATTCGGAGAAAGCGAGGTCAAATTATTTGCTTGCAAGGAAATAACAAATCGATGGTAATGTTCGGTCTCAAAAGCCGAAAAGTGGTACGATAAGCTACTTAATATGAAATATTTACCTTTATTTCATCACTTTAAAGCTATTTACCAATTTCCAAAACATATAATTTGTTGGGTCAAAATCGTAGCTAATGCCTCTTTAACCTCTTATCATACACTCAATTGTAGTTATAAAACAATGAGGTTTTATTGGCATAGACGACAATACATCTTAGAGGTTGTTAACCGGTTTAATCCCTGATATTGAAGACAATACATTATCAGAAGTTCGGATCCCATTAACCGTTTTACCCCCTGATATTGAAGACAATGCATCATTGGAAGTTCGGAACCAATTTCCCGGTTTAACTCCGCAATTTTGCGTGTGCCTCTCCCAAACAAGGAGCTAAATTATGTTTAGTTCGCGCCGGTTTTTAGTGGGTTTCGTGTTGCTCGATCTTTAGTTTTTAGTGGGGTTCGTGTTGCTCGATCTTTAGTTTTTAGTTGGGTTCGTGTTGCTCGATCTTTAGTTTTTAGTTAGCTTCGTGTTAGTAGTATATGGGCACAGCTCAGTTAGTATTTGAGGTGGAGCAGTGTGGAGCAGTGACGTCACCGGAAGTTGCATCACCGGATATGACGTCACCGAAAATGACGTCACCGGAAATGAAAGGGAGATAATTTCCCCGCGCTTTTCACCCGTATTTCCCGCGTTTTTTCCTCGGTATTTCCCGCGATTTTTTCAGGAACTCCTCTAGATTCTAGGTACGAACAATGGAATTGTGAATCCAACCTGTATCGGGTCACTATAGCGCTATTACCCCCCTATGTTAAACCATTTTTCCCTCCTGAATTGTGCAGTCAGCTGTGATTAATTGACTCAGTGGTATGTGTATGCAATATATGAATGCATTTTCTATATATGTTCTTTTGTTTGTTTGGTTTTTTCGTAAATAAAATGTTATTCATCATACGGGGCTTTACATTATAGCAACACGCCAAGTACATTTTCTAAGCTTTATTGATAAGACGATGCACAAAAGTCTTGACTAATTACGGCTCTTCACAGGAACACCTGTCTCAATCGATAATGAAGTATTCCAAACCGAGTAAATTTACATAATTTTGTGTTGCTTAATAAAAGACCTCTCATTATTGTTCTATTATTCTAAGTATTGTACCATTCATATGGGTGTTAACACCGTGTTTTAATTACCAATAATAATGCATACTTTAATACAAACAATTACACACTGAATATATTACCATACCATAAAAATCAATCATGAACTTAAAAACTCATACTGTCTTAATAAGGTTATAAAAGCCCCTCCCCCCCACATTAATGGCTATGAAAAAAAACCAGCTGTTCAACCTTCGTGTAAAACGCCAAATTGTATGATTTTATAAGATGGATTTTTTATTACGGTCTATTAGGCAACCCTTAAATTTTATATTGGTTTTCTAAAGAGGCCCTGCGTTTAATTATTCATACGCGTACCAGTGAAGTGGGTATTCGATACGTGAAGTATTCAAAAAGAGATTAACCCCCAATGATCAGACAAGTTGAAACATGAATGTATTTACTACCCATGCCCTCTGATGAACTCTAGGTGATTTAAATATAAACATAATACACAAAAAATCGATACCAAATATTGCTAAATTGATTTCAACCGTACCAGATTCCAATGTTAAAATATGCAGATTATGTGGAAAAAAAAACCCAGATATTTTTGTACCCGTGTGATGTAACTGTCAATATACTTTCGAAATATTTGGTGGGACTTGATTATAGAAAATTTCTGTTTAGAACTTTATGTTGAAGTAGCTACGAGGATGAGGTATTATACCAAATTTTACTTGGAAAAAACTGTTTGAAGTTCAAACAGACCGACCAGGTTACTTTGTAACATCAATATCTATTAATTAATTTGTACGATAACTAAGGGGTTTTCCCTCAAGAAAAAATCAAAGTGTTCACCATAATGAGTCATGTTCCTAAAACAAGTCTGGGCACGACCATTTATAACTTCCATCTTTTATTTCTATCTACGTTACTCTGTTATTTCTATAAAGACATATAAAAAACATCCTTAAGCGCTGTACTCTGCAATTAGTTCACTTGGATTTATCCAATAACAATCTAGATTCTTTTTTGAAAAATATTGATGGCCCTGAAAAGGGCCGTTTTACCCTACTAGGACATCCTAGCAAGGATAAAGTGTTCTTACGAACACACAGGAGCTGCTTATCCCACATACAACCTCCGCCACGACCATTAGATCAGTGGCCCAACACCACACGTCGTCCTTGAGTGTAACACCGATGGTTTCAGACAGCTCCATTTTTTTAACGTGAGTGGGATCGTGTTAAGGTACAGCCGTCCATTGTCTCCTCGTCCAGGAACGTTGAAGCCAACGGCATGACATAGAGATGCCTTCATCTAATGTGATGTGTGTCTACATAGAGATGCCTCCATCTAATGTGATGTGTGTCTACATAGACAGCCATTTCCGTTTTCTTGGATGATGGTAGCTTCAAAACACATGTTTTTATAAGGGGGAGGGGATTAGTCACCTATTTTGGCGCAGTGGGAAAGAGAGGGGGTGGGGTTTTACAATCAAATAAAATCCGATAGGTAGAATGTTTAACCCTGTCATGTCTTTGATTGACAGGGTTTGTGTTTAAAAGGGACGTTACAACAGCTGTTCAAACGTTCGTGTAAAACGCATTATAAGATGTATTTTAACTAAGGTCTATCGTGCAACATTATATTTATAATCTAAACAACTCCTATTATTTCCCATTTTTGTGTGGTGTGATTTGAATATTGGAGCGTTATTACATCGTTAAACGTTTCCAGCGGGGTAATGAAAATACACCTATCGTATCTATTAATTAATTAATTTGCACGATAACTAAGGGGTTTTCCCTCAAGAACAAAGCAAAGTGTTTACCATAATGAGTCATGTTCCTAAAACAAGTCTGGGCACGACCATGTATAACTTCCATCTTTTATTTCTATCTTCGTTACTCTGTTATTTCTATAAAGACATATAAAACAACATTAGATATATGTATTTAACTATTTAACATCCCTAAGCGCTGTACTCTGCAATTAGTTCACTTGGATTTGGCTCTTCACAGGAACACCTGTCTCAATCGATAATGAAGTATTCCAAACCGAGTAAATTTACATAATTTTGTGTTGCTTAATTAAAGACCTCTCATTACTATTCTATTATTCCAAGTATTGTACCATTCATATGGGTTTTAACACCTTGTTTTAATTATGCATACTTTAATTGATAATTCACAAACAATCACCCACTGAAGACATCATGAATGTACATGTCATTATTTGTTTGAAATGAATAGCCTTTCATTTTTATTATATTGATATACCACCAGAAAGTACTTCAAATAAACACCCTCGGTATGACATATCCATTAAATTAGATCCGTTTGTAATTATTCGATTCTATTATAGCAGTTGTTTATTCTTTCATAACTCCTGTTAAATGTTATGTGTTCATTGACATGCTGCTATTGTGTTTATTTTCAAAATTATGCATGTAACATTTAAAGTGAAGTTTGACTTCTTTAAAGACAAAATGTTTTCTACAATTTCTTGGTTTATTGGGAAAAAGACGGCTAATCTATATAATTCGTGGTTTTATATAAAAATGTGGCAATTAGAAAAATAAATATGAAAATGTTTCATAGGTCTAAATTTGTTCTTAATTAATAGTGTTGGCAACTACGTTGAAATTTCAATTGCACAGAGTAAAAAAAAAAAAAAAAAAAAAAAAAAAACACAAAACAAGAAAGAAAAAAAACCCTAAAAAACAACCCTTAACTGGTTTAACCCCGCCACGACTCGTAGTCCTTTCTTGGAATATTCCCCAAAATAACATTTTCCCTTCTACAGTATTACATGAAAGGAAACTACCCGGGAAGATATACAGCAAATCTGTATATCACGTCTCTCAATGGAACCTGAAAAGGTGTCATTTATGAACAAATTTCCTTGATATACAGATACAGGTTAATATTATATACACTATTTATTAATAGGGAAAATGAGGTTGCTCTTTATAGACAGTTATTTGTCATACAGAGATGATGCCCTTAAAGACAGGGTCGACTGTATAATAAATATTAAAGCAACATTTTTTTTAAGCTTCTGACTTGAAGAAGGGATAGTGGTCCTTTTAAATATTTGTCATTTCTTGTTTGAACTAGATAATGGGCATACAGTAACAAAGTACATGGCAATATAGTGCCAAAAATGGAACTGCATTTACGATTGTTTGTTATTTTTTGCAGTGCTTGTTAGGAACATGTTGTATCGGTATTTCTATACATAGATATATGTATTTGTCCAAGTCCGGCCATCCATGTTGAAAGTCCACCCCATCTAAGGTTCCGTATAAAGTCTGGTATTCTCCATAACACCACAAGATGCGATGCGGTATTGGGGTCATCATGTGTCGGATATGGTGTACGAATCTCCTGACAAAGACGGATTTTCCAAGATTGGACCTTAATGCAACAGACAGTTATTCTTTGGTTCTAAGGATGGTTCTCTAGGACGTCCGCGTATATCATTTTCTAGCCCTGGCTTTCTTCCCGCCATTTTATTTTCATAATTATATTTCAATAATGGTTTTCACCTACGATGTTTTCGGATGTGTTGTGTAGTACTGCAAGGGTGGTGTTTCTACTTTATTAAGAGTCAAACGAATGAAATGTGTGCTATTTTCATAATGTATTTCGTTTTGTTTTTGTTTGTAACGTGTTTTGGGCGAATTTCAGCGCTATTGCGGTGTCAGTGGTGGTATTGGTGGTGGTGGAGGGAGGGAGGAAGAGGTCTCTTTGGGTGTAATTATAACTAACACAGAAATCAAGTTTCATATTTTATTGTTCACTTTACATTAAGTTCAAGTTCTGTTTCTCAATCTCTTTCATTTAATCTTCTCCAGTCACTTTATTGTCCATTGTTCTTAGTTCTGACTCTCTGTCTTCAAATAAAGGTATGGTTTTATTTTCTTTCAGTTATTTCTATTCGTAAAGACTCAGGGTCACTCTTATCTTCGTAGGATGCAATGTCCATTCTCCATGAGGTACGAAGTGCTTCCTGATGTGAATTGTCAGTTGAGGGGCTTTGATGATAACGTAGACGTCTTCTCCCAGATGATATCTCCAGTCCACGGGTTCTCCATCTTTCGCTCGACTGATCAAATCGTCCACCACTTGCGTAGCACTGCACAATACTTTCCACTGTGACAAAGACAAGCTGACACCGACTTTGGTAGGAACTTTGTCGTTTTCCCAAAATATCAGTAACTGTAAATTTGTCTGTTTATGTTCCATTATATTCTGTACCATTTTAATTTTAAACAACCATATTTACCATTTTAAATGAAGCAGTTCTTCAGTGTCAGGCAGCGGTGTTGACTGGATGTTGTCTGTTATTGTTTATTACATTCTCTATTGTCATTTCATTCCAATTGTTTTTTTGTTTTGTTTTTTTTTGAAAGAAAACAAAAGGTTTTGTGATTTTATTCAAAATTCATGAATATTTGTCCATTTCTAATTTTTATTTATTTTTATATTCAATGTAGATTCAGTTCAATTCGTTGTTAAATTGTATTGTCAATTTTCTTGTTTATTTATATTCATGAATTTTAAATAAAATGACAAAACCTTTTGTTTTCTTTCAAAAAAAAAAAAAAAAAAAAAAAAGAATTCTAATATAAATTTGAATAAAATAAAATCATCACAACAGATTTACAGCAAAATAACAATTGGAATGAAATGACAATAGAGAATGTAATAAACAATAACAGACAACATCCAGTCATCACCGCTGCCTGGCACTGAAGAACTGCTTCATTTAAAATGGTAAATATGGTTGTTTAACATTAAAATGGTACAGAATATAATGGAACATAAACAGACAAATTTACAGTAACTGATATTTTGGGAAAACGACAAAGTTCCTACCGAAGTCGGTGTCAGCTTGTCTTTGTCACAGTGGAAAGTATTGTGCAGTGCTACGCAAGTGGTGGACGATTTGATCAGTCGAGCGAAAGATGGAGAACCCGTGGACTGGAGATATCATCTGGGAGAAGACGTCTACGTTATCATCAAAGCCCCTCAACTGACAATTCACATCAGGAAGCACTTCGCACCTCATGGAGAATGGACATTGCATCCTACGAAGATAAGAGTGACCATGAGTCTTTAAGAATAGAAATAACTGAAAGAAAATAAAACCATACCTTTATTTGAAGACAGAGAGTCAGAACTAAGAACAATGGACAATAAAGTGACTGGAGAAGATTAAATGAAAGAGATTGAGAAACAGAACTTGAACTTAATGTAAAGCGAACAATAAAATATGAAACTTGATTTCTGTGTTAGTTATAATTACACCCAAAGAGACCTCTTCCTCCCTCCCTCCACCACCACCACCACCACCACCACTGACACCACCATCACCACCACCACCACCGCAATAGCGCTGAAATTCCGCCCAAAACACGTTACAAACAAAAACAAAACGAAATACATTATGAAAATAGCACACATTTCATTCGTTTGACTCTTAATAAAGTAGAAACACCACCCTTGCAGTACTACACAACACATCCGAAAACATCGTAGGTGAAAACCATTATTGAAATATAATTATGAAAATAAAATGGCGGGAAGATAGCCAGGGCTAGAAAATGATAGACGCGGACGTCCTAGAGAACCCTCCTTAGAACCAAAGAATAACTGTCTGTTGCATTAAGGTCCAATCTTGGAAAATCCGTCTTTGTCAGGAGATTCGTACACCATATCCGACACATGATGACCCCAATACCGCATCGCATCTTGTGGTGTTATGGAGAATACCAGACTTTATACGGAACCTTAGATGGGGTGGACTTTCAACATGGATGGCCGGACTTGGACAAATACATATACCTATGTATAGAAATACCGATACAACATGTTCCTAACAAACACTGCAAAAAATAACAAACAATCATAAATGCAGTTCTACTTTTGGCACTATATTGCCATGTACTTTGTTACTGTATGCCCATTATCTAGTTCAAACAAGAAATGACAAATATTTAAATGTCCACTATCCCTTCTTCAAGTCAGAAGCTTAAAAAAAATGTTGCTTTAATATTTATTATTCAGTCGAACCTGTCTTTAAGGGCATCATCTCTGTATGACAAATAACTGTCTATAAAGAGCAACCTCATTTTCCCTATTAATAAATAGTGTACATAATATTAACCTGTATCTGTATATCAAGGAAAGTTGTTCATAAATGACACCTTTTCAGGTTCCATTGAGAGACGTTATATACAGATTTGCTGTATATCTTCCCGAGTAGTTTCCTTTCATGTAATACTGTAGAAGGGAAAATGTTATTTTGGGGAATATTCCAAGAAAGGAAAACGAGTCGTGGCGGGGTTAAACCAGTTAAGGGTTGTTGGTTTTTTTGTTTTTGTTTTTTTCTTTTTGTATGTTTTTTTTTTTTTTTTTCTTACTCTGTGCAATTGAAATTTCAACGTGGTTGCCAACACTATTAATTAAGAACAAATTTAGACCTATGAATCATTTTCATATTTTTTTTTTTCTAATTGCCACATTTTATATAAAACCACGAATTATATAGATTAGCCGTCTTTTTCCCAATAAACCAAGAAATTGTAGAAAACATTTTGTCTTTAAAGAAGTCAAACTTCACTTTAAATGTTACATGCATAATTTTGAAAATAAACACAATAGCAGCATGTCAATGAACACATAAAATTTAACAGGCGTTATGAAAGAATAAACAACTGCTATAACAGAATCGAATAATTACAAACGGATCTAATACACATTAAAACTTGTTGCTACCAAGTCAAGTACCCGATACGGTAAATGATAGGCTGCGTTCAATTGTATTGGTTTAATAACTTATTATAAATGCTAATTTAATGGATATGTCATACCGAGGGTGTTTATTTGAAGTACTTTCTGGTGGTATATCAATATAATAAGAATGAAAGGCTATTCATTTCAAACAAATAATGACATGTACATTCATGATGTCTTCAGTGGGTGATTGTTTGTGAATTATCAATTAAAGTATGCATAATTAAAACAAGGCGTTAAAACCCATATGAATGGTACAATACTTGGAATAATAGAATAGTAATGAGAGGTCTTTAATTTGACATCTGTGAAACAAATTTCTCCACATGCAAATTTGGTCTCATTCATACCATTGTGAGTACTTTTACATATATTTAATTTGTTTCTTGTGTTATAATATGTATATATGTTCTAATGTTTTAAGTGGATTCATAGATGTGAGTGTTCAAACAATATTGAAATGTAGCAATGGTCGTACTGATTTTATCCCTGAAATGCTAAATCCAAATGGGTAATAGTATAGAGGATTACAGGGCGGCCATTGGACTGTTTAATACTAAGAAAAGGTGTCTGTATGGACTGGTAAATTTTCGGGCAGAATCATATCAACAAATTATATTAATTAACTTACAGTGTTTAGCTCTTGTCTTATCTCTGTTTCTTCTGCAGAGTACGATTCCGGAAATTAATATAGTTTTCCTGTTATATATATTACAATTTATCCTAATTATAGGTGATGTAGAAACACATCCTGGTCCTGGTACGTATAATTCGAATCCACCGGTGAACATTACCAATAATAATGTAGACAAATATATTTCCATATGCAATATAAACATTAGAAGTGTTAGAAACAAATTACACTTTCTCCAAAATTTCGCAGATGAATATGATATACTTTGCGTCACAGAATCCCATTTAGATGTGAATATAAATAACGATGATTTATCACTTGATTTCTTTTCAAAAACCTTCATCAGAAAGGATCGTAATAACTCAGGCGGTGGACTTCTCATTTATTTTAAAGATGATATATTTGTTGAACGTGTAACTGACTTAGAAAACGACACTGACGAAACTATCTGGGTAAAAGTGCGAGCTAGAGGTCAAACCTTCCTTTTGTGTAACACTTATCGACCTGAATGGACGGACAATGAATACTGGACACGATTAAATCATGCAATAGGGATGGGTTACCAGGTAAACGATAATATTGTGATTTTGGGTGATTTGAATTCCGACTTATTTATAGCTAATAATAATAAATTAATAGAAACTATGATGTTGTTTAACTTAGTAAATATTATCAGTAAACCCACAAGAATTACAGCGCATAGTAATACTTTACTTGATCCTATTATTATTAGTGATACTATGAATTATATATATTCTGATGTTTTAAAAATACCATCAGAAATTAGTGATCACGATGCCTCTGTGGCTTTTTTACAATGTCCAAAGAGTGTTTCTGTTTCATTCAAACGGGAAGTCTGGTTATATGATAAAGTTGATAAACAAAAATTTATTGAAAAACTAGAAATAGTTGACTGGATAACCCTCCTCTGTCAATTTGATGATGTAGATGACATGTGTAATCAATTTACCAAAACATTTCTCGAATTGGCAAGGGAGTGTATTCCAACCAAGACAGTTATTGTTAGATATAATGACAAACCGTGGTTCACCAGTGAAGTCCGGAAAGAAATACGTATCAGGGACCGACTTCGTAAAGTAATGTTAAAATATCATAGAAACTCAGATATTTGTAAATATAAAAAACAGAGAAACAGGGTAAATAATTTAAAAAAGATTGCAAAAGAAAATTTTGAAATCAACTTAGATAACATTATTCTTGAAAATGCATCAAATAATAAAACTTATTGGAAAATTATGAAAATGCTTTTAAAGTCAAATAAAGGATCTGGTAATCTCCCCCCTCTTCAAAACATAATTAATGATAAAAATTTAGAAGAGTTCGCCTATGATGACGAGGAAAAATGTGATTTATTAAACAAGTACTTTAGTTTTATATCCAAATTGGATGAAGCAAATGCGCCCCTCCCCGATATCAAACTGAAAACAAATAATAATATAACTGATATTAATGTAAGTATCCAAGAAATTTCTGACATAATACAAATTCTTCATCCAAATAAGGCATCGGGGCCGGATGTCATCAGCCATAAAATGTTAAAACTATGTCCAAATAGTATAGCATTGCCTTTGCAAATAATATTTAATAAATCACTCCACCAAAGTAAATATCCGACAAACTGGAAACTAGCTCATGTTATTGCAGTATTTAAAAAGGGGGATTCTTCATTGCCGTCTAATTACAGACCTATATCGCTTATAAGTTGTGTTGGGAAAATAATGGAGAGAGTTATATACAAACATGTTTATAACTATCTCCACCAAAATAAACTTATATATGAATATCAATCCGGTTTTCTTCCTAAGCATTCAACAGTACATCAGTTATTAGAAATTTATAATAGCATTTTAAATTCATTGGAGAAGAAGGAAGCACATTGTTTTGTATTTTGTGACTTTTCTAAGGCATTTGATAAAGTTTGGCACCGAGGCCTTTTACATAAAATGAAAGCATATGGGATAACTGGAAATTTAATTAATTGGTTTAAAAGTTATTTAAAAGCCAGACGACAAAAAGTTGTTATTAAAAATAATTCTTCAGCATATTGTGAAATATCTGCAGGTGTTCCACAAGGCTCTGTCCTTGGCCCTCTCTTATTTATTATCTATATAAATGATATTGCTGACAAACTTATATCACTGAGCAGACTATTTGCAGATGACACTTCGTTTGGTTATTCAAATCGGGACACAATGCAGTTGAAAAATGTTATTGCTCATGATTTGAATGAAATGGATATATGGTCCAAAAAATGGCTTATGTCATTTAATCCTGACAAAACAGAAATCATGATTTTCTCTAATCGTAGCGTTCCAGAGAATCTTGATTTCTCTTTTAATGGAAAATCAGTGCCCATTACCACTTCTCATAAACACTTAGGTGTTACATTTAGCAATGATGCTAAGTGGAATAACCATGTTGATAATATTAAAAGTAGTGTATCTAAACATTTGAACATTCTACGTAAATTGAAATACCGTCTTAGTCGCACTAATTTAGATAAACTATATCTTGTGTACATTAGACCACTTTTTGAATATGCATGTGAACTATGGGATAACTGTGGGATTGGAAATTCACAAAAACTCGAACAACTTCAACTGGAAGCTGCCAGAATTGTTACAGGCTTACCTATTTTTACCAAAACTCAAATTTTATATAGAGAGACAGGTTGGGAATTATTATCTGCGAGACGGAAGAGAAGGAAACTTCAACTTTTTTATAATATAGTTAATAAAAATACCCCTAATTATCTTTGTACATTGATTCCCCCCACCATACAACGTACGTCAGTGTATCCGTTGAGAAATGGGAATGATATTATTTTACCCTTCTGTAGACTGTCTTCGACTAGTGATTCCTTTATCCCTTCCACAATAAAAATATGGAATAGTTTAAATAACAATATTCGAAACGTTGATACTTTATCAAAATTCAAATCTGAATTAAAGAAAATCGACGAAACTGAAAATCAATCTGTCCCTAAGCATTTTTTCTGTGGTCCTCGAAAATTAAATATTATTTTAACTCAGCTAAGAAATTCAGCTTCGTTTTTGAATTTTGATTTATTTCGAGTTGGAATCGTATCTGACCCATCTTGTCGATGTGGTGCAGCCCTTGAAAATTTAAAACATTTCTTTTTGGATTGTCCTATATACATACAAGCCAGAACTATATTGATAGGTAATATCAACAGGGTTACAACTTGCTACACTCTAGATATTGAATTTCTGACATGTGGCAATGATAATTTAACTTATGAACAAAATTGTATTATATTTAAATATGTTTTTGATTATATTAAATGTTCAAAAAGATTCCTTATTGTATAACTGGAATTGAATTGGGTGAACATGCACATCATATGAATCCATCTTAATTTTATTTTTCTTTCTGTTTGTGAATATTTATCATTGATTCGTTATTAGTGCTACATATAGTAATGCATGTCTTTTATGTACTTCTTTATTGTAACATATTGTAATTTGGAGAAGACTTCATAAGTTTGTTTAACTTGTGTCTAATCCATTTTGTCTGTTTAATTGGCAAATAAAATATGTTTAAACTAAGGTCTTTAATTAAACAACACAAAATTATGTAAATTTACCCGGTTTGGAATACTTCATTATCGATTGAGACAGGTGTTCCTGTGAAGAGCCAAATCCAAGTGAACTAATTGCAGAGTACAGCGCTTAGGGATGTTAAATAGTTAAATACATATATCTAATGTTGTTTTATATGTCTTTATAGAAATAACAGAGTAACGTAGATAGAAATAAAAGATGGAAGTTATAAATGGTCGTGCCCAGACTTGTTTTAGGAACATGACTCATTATGGTGAACACTTCGCTTTGTTCTTGAAGGAAAACCCCTTAGTTATCGTGCAAATTAATTAATTAATAGATACGATAGGTATATTTCCATTACCCCGCTGGAAACGTTTAACGATGTAATAACGCTACAATATTCAAATCACACCACACAAAAATGGGAAATAATAGGAGTTGTTGAGATTTGAAGGGTTAATAATTACTTCATGTATTGAATACTTAAACGCGGGGGCTTCTTTAGAAACCAGTATAAATATAATGTTGCACGATAGACCTTAATTAAAATACATCTTATAATGCGCTTTACACGAACGTTGGAACAGCTGTTGTAACGTCCTTTGAAATTTCTGTTGCGCCAAATAAAGTCCCTTTTAAACATAAACCCTGTCAATCGAAGACATGACAGGGTTAAACATTCTACCTATCGGATTTTATTTGATTGTAAAACCCCACCCCCTCTCTTTCCTACTGCGCCAAAATACGTGACTAATCCCCTCCCCCATATAGAAACGTGTTTTGAAGCTAACATCATCCAAGAAAACGGAAATGGCTGTCTATGTAGACACACATCACATTAGATGGAGGCATCTCTATGTCATGCCGTTGGCTTCAACGTTCCAGGACGAGGAGACAATGGACGGCTGTATCAGAAAAGGCGTGGAGTGGTGTGAGGGTTTACCCTCACACGATCCCACTCACGTTAAAAAAATGGAGCTGTCTGAAACCATCAGTGTGACACTCAAGGACGACGTGTGGTGTTGGGCCACTGATCTAATGGTCGTGGCGGAGGCTGTATGTGGGATAAGCAGCTCCTGTGTGTTCGTAAGAATACTTTATCCTTGCTAGGATGTCCTAGTAGGGTAAAACGGCCCTTTTCAGGGCCATAAATATTTTTCAAAAAAGAATCTAGATTGTTATTGGATAAATCCAAGTGAACTAATTGCAGAGTACAGCGCTTAGGGATGTTGTTTTATATGTCTTTATAGAAATAACAGAGTAACGTAGATAGAAATAAAAGATGGAAGTTATAAATGGTCGTGCCCAGACTTGTTTTAGGAACATGACTCATTATGGTGAACACTTTGATTTTTTCTTGAGGGAAAACCCCTTAGTTATCGTACAAATTAATTAATAGATATTGATGTTACAAAGTAACCTGGTCGGTCTGTTTGAACTTCAAACAGTTTTTTCCAAGTAAAATTTGGTATAATACCTCATCCTCGTAGCTACTTCAACATGAAGTTCTAAGCTGAAATTTTCTATAATCAAGTCCCACCAAATATTTCGAAAGTATATTGACAGTTACATCACACGGGTACAAAAATATCTGGGGTTTTTTTCCACATAATCTGCATATTTTAACATTGGAGTCTGGTACGGTTGAAATCAATTTAGCAATACTTGGTATCGATTTTTTGTGTATTATGTCTATATTTAAATCACCTAGAGTTCATCAGAGGGCATGGGTAGTAAATACATTCATGTTTCAACTTGTCTGATCATTGGGGGTTAATCTCTTTTGAATACTTCACGCATCGAATACCCACTTCACTGGTACGCGTATGAATAATTAAACGCAGGGCCTCTTTAGAAAACCAATATAAAATTTAAGGGTTGCCTAATAGACCGTAATAAAAAATCCATCTTATAAAATCATACAATTTGGCGTTTTACACGAAGGTTGAACAGTTGGTTTTTTTTTTCATAGCCATTATTGGGGGGGAGGGGCTTTTATAACCTTATAAAGACAGTATGAGTTTTTAAGTTCATGATTGATTTTTATGGTATGGTAATATATTCAGTGTGTAATTGTTTGTATTAAAGTATGCATTATTATTGGTAATTAAAACACGGTGTTAAAACCCATATGAATGGTACAATACTTAGAATAATAGAACAATAATGAGAGGTCTTTAATTAAGCAACACAAAATTATGTAAATTTACTCGGTTTGGAATACTTCATTATCGATTGAGACAGGTGTACCTGTGAAGAGCCGTAATTAGGCAAGACTTTTGTGCATCGTCTTATCAATAAAGCTTAGAAAATGTACTTGGCGTGTTGCTATAATGTAAAGCCCCGTATGATGAATAACATTTTATTTACGAAAAAACCAAACAAACAAAAGAACGTATATAGAAAATGCAGTCATATATTGCATACACATACCACTGAGTCAATTAATCACGGCTGACTGCACAATTCAGGAGGAAAAAATGATTTAGCATAGGGGGGTAATAGCGCTATAGTGACCCGATACAGATTGGATTCACAATTCCATTGTTCGTACCTAGAATCTAGAGGAAAAAATCGCGGGAAATACCGAGGAAAAAACGCGGGAAATACGGGTGAAAAGCGCGGGGAAATTATCTCCCTTTCATTTCCGGTGACGTCATTTCCGGTGACGTCATTTCCGGTGTCGTCATATCCGGTGATGTAACTTCCGGTGACCTCACTGCTCCACACTGCTCCACCTCAAATACTAACTGAGCTGTGCCCATATACTACTCTTGTTGCTCGATCTTTAGTTTTTAGTTGGGTTCGTGTTGCTCGATATTTAGTTTTTAGTTGGGTTCGTGTTGCTCGATCTTTAGTTTTAGTTGGGTTCGTGTTGCTCGATCATTAGTTTTTAGATGGGTTCGTGTTGCTCGATCTTTAGTTTTCAGTGTAATGTTTTTGGAGATCGTTTTTTTGTCCTTTTGGTCATTATAATTTCTATCCTTCTCCGAATTCCGGCTTCTGGATGCCCCTTTCGTATATTCAAACTGTCCTTATGCCTTTTGTGCTCAATGGTTGGAGGTTTTAGTTTTGGTGACATTGATGGAATTATGTAACCATCACTGGTTAAACTTTCCTTTCATAATGATAGGAAATATATCTAGGATTAACGTTGAGATCAAGGCAAACAAGTTAACATTTCATACAAGTGTCATGACACAAGTCTTTTTACGAATAAGGGGTCATCGGGGCCGTGATCGTAGGGTAGTTGGATTTACAACTACCTATGCAATCAGTGCCTATCACCGTTAACATTGTGAGTTTGAATCTCGATCAGGGCAATGTGTACAACATTATGTGATAAAGTTTGTCAGTGACTTGAGACAGGTGGGTGGTTTTTTCCGGGTACTCCGGTTTCTTCCACCAATAAAACTCACCGCCACGATATAGCTGAAATATTGTTGAAAGTGGCGTTAAGCATCATCAAATAAACAAACAAATCTTAAACGAATACTAATAATTGATTTTACAGCTTATCGCAGGGTGTGTTACTATGGTTCCTGGGCAAAGTACAGGAAACAAGCTGGACGCTTTACTCCTGAGAAAATAGATGCAAATCTGTGTACACATGTCATCTTCACCTTTGCAAAGCTAAGAGGAAACAGACTGGTGGCAGGCGACTGGCAAGACGAAAGTACTGCATTTAGGAAGGGAATGTAAGTACACGTGTAGAAAAAGATTCAATATATTGTCGGTTGGTTGATGTATGGTGTTTAACGCCACTTTCAACAGCATGTCAGTTATATCATGGTGGTAAGTTTTATTGGTGGAGGAAACCGGACTACCCGGAGAGAAAACCACCGATCTGTCGTAAGTCACTGACAAACTTTATCACATAATGTTGTATCGAGTACACCTCGCCATGAATGAAGTTCAAACTCAAAACTTTAGTGGTGATAGGCACTGATTACACATGTAGTTGTAAATCTAACTACCATGCGATCACGACCACGATGGGCCCAAATATATTGTCATGCATTATATTGTATATCTTATAAATATTCTGTATTACAAAAATATGACAACCGTGGGATATATAATCATAATATATATTTAAATAGAACATATTATTTTCAAAGATTTCAAAGCAAATGCAGTCACTTATGGTATGTTGTAGTACGTTTTATTCCCCTTTTCTTTCTTCTTTTTGCTTAATCCCCCCCCCCCCCCCCCCATTTCGTTAGCTTTGATATTTTATTTTAAGCTCCTCTATTACTCATATATTACAGGAGCCATCATGGTCGTGATCGTATAGTAGTTGGATTTGCAACCACCTATGCGATCAGTGCCTACCTCCATTGATGTTGAGAGTTCGAATCTCGATCAGGGCGAGGTGTACAACATTATATGATAAAGTTTGTCAATCAATTGCGACAGGTTGGTGGTTTTCTCCGGTTTCCTTCACCAATAAAACTGACCGCCACGATATGTCTGAAATATTTGATTTTACATTCAGAGTTTAGATTACTTGATTTATTAACAAACTTTTAAAAAGGAAAATAAACAATTTAGAATTTGTTTTTCTTAGGTTTGAAAGGTTCACAGATCTAAAGAAGAGAAACTCTGCCTTAAAAACAATGATTGGTGTTGGAGGATGGAATGCGGGGTCTGATTTATTTACACAAATGGTTGCTACTAACTCCAGCCGACAAGAATTTACTACGTCAGCCATAATATTTTTGAGAGATCACAAATTCGATGGCATTGATATGGATTGGGAATTCCCAGCCAACCGTGGAAGTCCTCCAGAAGACAAACAGAAATTCGGCGAACTATTGAAGGTTAGATTAGAATCAATATTAATTTTACAAGTGTACAACTTTACGCTCGACGAATTTTATGAGTCATGAATTGCATTTCCAAATAGTGAATTTTCCTTTCATGAGTGGCGATATACCTGCCTTCCCTACTTACAGAGTGTGTGTATCCCAACTGATACGGAATTTTTGTATATTGAGCTTACAAATTACCCAATAAAGGTAACCAAATCCCCTATAAGCAATTTATCATTTCAGAACATATGATTGCACATATGTTTACGACCACGAACTTGAGAATATCAGTTTCCCTTTCCAGTTTTGAGAATTGGGACTTTATTGGGTCATTAATAGGCCACAACAACCATCCATAGAACATGGTTCCACTCTCGTTCTTGGGGCGATTGCATTTTTTCTGGGTCTTTATTTTGTTATTGTACTATTGTTGTATTTTATCTGGATCGTTCATTTTCTCAACAATTTCCTCAGTCTTACATACCCTTTGTTGTCTTCACAGCTCCGTAGTATAAATACATGCATTTTGCAGGGTAAAAACGAAAAACTTAGCCTTCCTTTCAAGTTAAATGGTCGGTAACCTATGACTTTGTTAACATTTAGAACTGTTGATTTAAGGAGGCATATACTTGGACAACAATATCTGAAATACAGTGACATGTTTTATTTCAACAATGTCAATCATTCCTTGGATTATAAAATCAAGATGAATCATTTTTGGATGAAATCTTTAATTTGGGATGGGAACCAATTAACGAATTTCTTGACCGACAGCGTGTTAATAATTTTGCAAGATTTGATGAACTTCCGGCTCACAGGTTATCAAAATTGTATTCATGGAGCTAAAAAATTCCGAATGTGTGGAATGGAAGTATGTACATTATAATGAAAAATAGTTTCCAGTAAATAGGATTAGACCATTACTACTATGGAAATTTTAATACAAACATTTTTAAACATTTTTTCGGAAAAGCAGTTCAAGATAAAGAATTATCTAGGAGACTGGAAATGAGCAGTCTATCAAACTATAACACATTTAATATTTCACCAGGGAAACAAGCATATTTATGCAGCATAAATGATTTCTGGGCCTCTCGACTGACGTTCCTAGCTAGAAACAATTACTTGCCCCTGAATGAACGTCTTTTTAAAATTAATCTCCGTGAAAGTGTAATATATGCGATGACGATATAGTCGAAGACTTCCATCATTTCTTATTTCAATGCAAAACCTTGCGTGGTATCAGACAAGAACTATTCGAAGAAATAGAAACAGTAATAAAATCGTTTTATCCGGATCTCCCATTTTCAGAGTTACCGCCCTTTCAAAAGCTGCAGTTCTTGATCGGAGACTTTTGTCTTAGTTTTAACACCGAGCTTGGTTTCTCGCTTGACCAGTTCAGTAACAAAACTGCTATGTAAAATGATGAAAGAGCGAGCTATTTTAATTGAGTCATGTGTCGATGATCAGGAACTCGCTTAATATTGTGTTTCTTTTATCTTATATGTCATTCTTATATTTTACTTATAATTAAGTACAATTAAAATAATGTGATGCATTGTATATAATTTTGTTTTAATGAAGAATGACACATTTGTTTCTGTGATAATATGTTATGACTTTTATCACAATAACTTTGATATGTTTTTTGTTCTTTGCTAGAAAATGTTCGTGTATGATTTATGCTAATTTTAATATAGTTGTTTATTTATGATTATTAGACGCAAACATTGGTACCACGCTGATGTTTGCTCCCGTTGTAAAGGGGTAGTTTCTGGATAAAATATATATATATATATATATATATATATATATTAAAAATAAATATATATTTGCTTGTAGTTATTTTTTTCTGGACTTGAGAAATAAAATGAAAACAAAAATATCCACGCAGTCAAATCTGATCTAACATCCAATAGGAAAATCGTAAAAACTAATGTGAAGATCGAGACCCTTTAACACACATAAACATTACCGTTTACTCTCCTGACTTATTCATTTAGATGTTTGTCTTAGCTTAACTTGTGTCATGCTGTATGGTAATAATTTTCTGGTTGCATTTACTTTTAGACAATGAGAGAGGCATTTGACAGTGAGGCGCGCACATCGCGGAAACCAAGGCTGATTCTGTCGGCTGCTACCGCTGCTGGAAAGAACACGACCGACAGTGCTTATGATATTCCTGTCATGGTGAAGTATGTTTCTATTTCAAAGTGTATGCTTGTAGCTAATTTTTCTTATGCTTATAATAAATATTGTGTGTTTGGTCGGTTTATTTGCATACAATTACATAATTTTCACCCAATCGAAAATAGCCATTTATACTACAGCACATAATCGAATATAGAACGGTGGATGAAAGCGGCGAATCGACAGGACAAAAGAGCGAAAAATAGGACGTCAGAGCTACAACTTGTAAGAGAAGGTGCCATAGCAGAGCCAGAGACTGTCAGAAACCCGTGTGTCGTTGTTCATTACATTTTTATTTCATGGCCTGTTAAAAATATTGCATTTTATTATTTTAAATTTTTGTGTTTTAGTAATGTTTTTTAAGTTCAAATGTAGATGACAAGTTTGTTGTAAATATTTCAAAGTGTTTGATATTGCTTTTCTTAGAACATTCCTGTCAGTAGGCTAATATCATTTTATCTAACGATTTATTTCACATTTCCTTCTTCATAGAAATGTGGACATGATTAATTTGATGACATATGATATACATGGCAGTTGGGATAACAAAACCGGTCATAATTCTCCATTGTACGAACATGATGACGAAATTGAAAACTTCAGCTTAGTAAGTAAACAGTTGAACATGTACATGTAATGATCATCTAAAATCACTGAAGCATTACTGAATTCAATGAAGCAAATCACAGATGTAACAAGCCTGGCGGTTACACATTTTATGCAATCATGATGAACATTCCATCAGTGTCAACAACACGCACAACCGCCTGTCACCTCAAATCATTGAACACAAAAACATCACGACATATGACGTAGGGAATACAGGTCCTGGTTTGGGACAGACACACAAATGTGGTGGTATTCTGCAATCATAACTTCACTCACACTCAAGTGAGTTAAGTGTGATGAATTAACAGTCACGGAATCAAATTGTTAAATTCAATCCCTTAGAACCAGCTGTGTTTACATGTCGTCCCTTCGTTTTGTAAACTTTATATACAATTCAATTCGCCACTTGACTTTAGGCTACACGTTTAAATCATCCTGAATAAAATCAAGTATTGTTGTGGATCCTCAATAAGTCGACCGCTACAATTAAACACACAAATATAGCTCCAAATAAATGTTATTAATATGTATAAAGATTCATACACACCCACGTTATTCGCTAAAATCTATTATTATACTCTACATAATAGTTTACTATATAAATTGAATATTTTACGGGGGAGACAACCCGGTGAACAACCCAAAGATATATGTAATGTAGAGGGAAACAATAGGTTGTCGCCCGGTCTACAACCCCTGACAACCGGAAGTGTGTTGAAAATGGGAAATTCCCATTGGAAAAACAAGAAAGTATTTTGGTGTCTTCTGCAAAACAACACATTCAAGTTATAAGCTTCTTGAGTAGTTTCGGTATACTAAAACAACTATTGCCTTCATATGAGGTGAACATCACGTTGTCAACAAATCGAAAGGTTGTTTTCCTTAGGACTAACGCTCCCGGGAAAACAACCACCCTCGGGTTGACAACTTTCGATGTTCACCTTATATGAAGGCAATAATTGTATATTGTAAGCGTTTACATTTTGCAATAGTATTCTTTGCAAGAAATAAGTTTATCCAACCAGGTAGAATATTAATGAATCGACCTAAGTAATATGAAACCTCACTCAGACAAAAATACGTTTATGTCCCTGCATCATGTCATTAGTTCTAACTAATTAAAAAGCAAGTATATGACAAAGGACTCCAAATACCAGATCACATGTTATAAAACAATAATTTATGTGTGTTTTTTCTTAAATTAATTTTACATAGATTAGTCCATTCTTTTTCCTTAAACAACTTCTAACTACAGGTTATCGAGTAATGATTCTTGTTTGGGGGTTTTTCGGACGAAAGTAAGCATGGTTAATTCCTCGTTTAGTATTTCCTATGTGGATTATTTCTAGACATCAGACTTTACTTGCCCAGCCACCCATACTTCTTTCAACTCTTACAATTATATACCATAGAAATGTATATATCTAATACGTGCACACGACACATATCTTTTTATGGACTACACGTGTTATTTTGTCTTTATGTCATCTCAGAATGTTAAATAAATGCCGTACACAAAGTAATCATGGATATCTTTAAGAAACAATATGTAGAACCAGGTTTCGCCAAAGCTGATATTGAGAAATTGATTACATATCCAACTATATAATCCTGCATATGCTACTGATTTTATTTTATGTGCTTCATTTAAAGTTAGGTTCCCCCATCTCTTTGTTTCAAAATAAAATGCATATTTTCCTTCATATTGGCCTATGTTATTTAGCTACTAGTATTTATATTTTAGAAAACAAAATATCGTACAAATGGAACATTTAACATACTAAACATTTTTATTTATAATTGAAGGATTGGGCTGCCCGTTATTGGGTAAAACAAGGCGTTCCAGAAGCTATGATAAACATAGGTATTGGATTATATGGACGTAGTTTTACGCTGTTAGATCCAAGTAAATATGGTGTTGGTGCACCTGTCACAGGACCTGGTAAAGCTGGTAGATTTACTATGGAGGAAGGATTCGTGGCTTATTTTGAGGTGATATTTTCCACAATATTTCTCAATTCATTAGATTAGTGTAGTAGATTACAAATCATCAGTTGATTTACAATGTAAAATCATCAACTCGATGTTGTCTTGATTAGAGTTATGGTTAACATAACATCAGAAAATGTACTGAGTTTATAATCTAGAATGTAATTAGCTAATGCAAAAGCCTATAACAAAGACCCAATGTTTCCTTAAGCAAAACACTAATTATGATAAAACTAAGTGATGGAATTAATCAGAAGTTGTAAGATGTTGATTTATGTTTGGTTTGTAGAGGTAAAGTGTTTACTATATTATCTTTAAACACTTTTAAAAGAATAACTTAAAAGAACAAAAAAAGAATAATTTGAATCTCATTTGCTGATAATAAATTTTATAAATCATAGGATCTCTTTGGATTGTAGATATGCGACATGCTCCAGACTGGAGCCACCAAATATTATATCTCTGACCAGCTTGTTCCTTATGTAGTTAAAGGTTCTCAGTGGATCGGTTATGACGATGCAGATAGTCTTAAGCCTAAGGTAAATAACAAGCCTTGTGTTATGTCATTTCATTTCTGTTTAGGTGGGAATGGATTCAATTAGTTTACACAGAAGCATGTGCATGTTAGATATACATTCGTCTTTAACAATGCTAAATTCAAGCTTTTATTGGACCATTAAATGCACAATGATTTTGGTTGGTTGGTTTATAGTATTTAATGTGACTTTGAACATTGTTCTGAATTATATCGTGGTGGTCAGTTTTATTGGTGATGGAAACCGGAGTACCCGGAGAAAACCACAGATCTGTCGCAAGTCACTAACAAACTTTATCACATAATGTTGCATCCAGTACACCTCGTCATGAATGGGGTTCGAACTCACACGTTTAGTAGTATTTAGTAATAGGCATTGATTGCATAGGTAGTTGTAAATCTAACTACCATACGATCACGACAGCCCCTGTAATGATTTCCTTATCACTAATTTTTTTTTAATATTCATTGAGTAATATTTTTCTATTAAATATTTTTAAAACTACAGTTCAAATCCCTTAGACATCGGTAACAGTAGCTGATTGTGGGATGTCCTGTCTATTCCCTTTGACATTCTGGCTTCAAAAAATTTTGAATTATTTATCCATCCAATCTTTTGACTATGATCGTACCTGATGAAGGTTATTCCAGAAAGACGTAATGCAGACTTAAATAGATATCTCCGTTTTTATATGCGAGCGTGAGCGAGCTCTTTATGGTATAAAATGTGTACTTGGGATTTTTTGACAAACATGGCGGCACATACTGATGAATAAAAAAAAAATCAACGCATTGTAAGCACGTTCCGTGTAACACACTAACACACTCAACTAATGAAGATCTTCTTAACATAAAGCGCAAAGGTGATACTGAAGTCTCGTACCCTCTCTCGTACGTCCGATACCACTGAAACCCGGAACCCGTGTGTAATAAGTCATGTTGTTGACTTGTTTTACTTATATTGATATTTTTTAATTTATTAAATCTCTTCTGACATACTGACAATAATTTTTGTTTCTACGCGGAAGTTAACTTTTGAGATTTCGTAAGGAACGACAGTTCGATTGAATGAGACTAGATTCGGCCCTAAATAAAAGTCGTCCCCGATATATCTCGGCCCAAAAAATATCGACACTTTTTGATGCACTGGATGAGCGTGAAATTGCCAGATAATTTTCAGATTCGTGAGCATTCATGGCCGTGCCTTTTTCATATTATTTTCTATTACTTATATCTATATATTACTGTATAGCGCTTTATATCTGCGATATCAAACTTTGGCGGCTGTATTAATCCGATTTAATGGCGGATATTTATTTTGGCTGTTTTATGAAAAGAAAAAAAAATACTGTTTTTACCGCTATCACCTATACCAGTAATCAACTTCACGGTACTGTAGATAAATTTTCGATTCATGTATTCATACAGATAAAATATGTAAAGGATCACAATTTTGGTGGGATCACGGCATGGGCTATCGATCTTGATGACTTCAGTGGTATGTGTGGACAGGGGAAATATCCCTTGCTGAATGCAATTAAATATGAACTAAGTAATTCGACAGGGACAACAGGTAAATATACTTTATAAAAAAAAACTTAAATGAGTTTGTCAATATCGTGTTGCAAATGCTTGAAACATACACAGAATAGGAGAAGCCTCACAACACCAGTTGCTACTGCGCCAGTGGGGCCCTAAACTAGATAGAATAACATTTATTCCCCACCAAACCTGGGAGGAGGGTGAAACCTGTTTTTAAAGACGTTAGACTTGCATTTAAATGGATCATATTCTGCAAGAAGCCGGAGAAACGTACAGGTCTCGGGAAATTGGTGTTTCTTTTTGTGTGTATGGTATATCGTGAGGTCCATGTTTTACTCTATTTTATGTTGTTGTGATTTTATGTTTCACCAACGTTGTGTTTTTCCCTCTAATTTGCATTTAAATGTAAATTAGAATACCTAATACAATGAAGATTTATATTACATAAATCACACGATGAACGATCAGATATTTCAAAAATAATTTATCAAAGCAAACTTTTCCTAAGAGGACAAATGTCATTAAAATAATTCTTAACTGATAAGAAAAGTTTGAAGGTAACAAGAGGGTAATCAGAAGCCGTAAATCGAAGGACAGACAAAGCAATGGCCAACAGAAAAGGGAGAAAATGACAAACAACGATCTACAAAACATTACACAGATAATTATTTATATCAGTGGAATTCTATTTTAAAATTTCGTTACAGGAACTGGTGACACATTCTGTAGAGGGAAGAAAGATGGTCATTACGTGGATCCAAACAACTGTACTAAATTATATATATGTTATTATGGACTAGGGACTCATCAGGTCTGTCAGGATGGCACCGTCTTTAATGGAAAGACTTTGGAATGTGATTTACCCATCTACGTTCCCGACTGTCAAATATCAAGTTCTGTAGTTATCGGCCGTCGATAAATTATACAATGTTTTAAATAAAAGTGCACGCATAATATAGACATATCTTAGTGATCCTATAAAAGTTACTGCTCTAAATGTTAGAAAAAAAATCGTTTATCTTCAAACCATTTTGAATAAGTATATCAGTCAGTATTTATAATAAAATCCTCGTGTTTTATCGGACGTTAATCTATAAACAATATGGAATGCAATATGAACATTTATCTCTGCATATATAGCTCATATATCAAATTCTACTTTGCTATTCTATATTAAAGACCTTGTAAACTATCACCGTCAAAGGACAACACATCAATTTGTATAAAAAAGTACATCTTATGCTCTTTTGAGCAATTATTAAATATGCGTTTCTGTTGGACGCAAAGTGAGCAATGGTGCATGATTTCCTTGATAGAGGGTTACTGCTAAAAAGGAAGCTAATGAACCAAGACTTTATAGTGGTTAAGCTGAAGTTATTACCTCGAAATTTTTACGGTCGCCACCATTACAGAATGTATATGGCACACATTACAACGGATATGCTCCGTTTTTCGTAATTACAATCCAGTACTTTCTTCATTTATAACTTATCACAGTGTTTGTAACAAGAGTAACACGACGAGTTCCACAAGTGGAGCAGGAACTGCCTACCTTTCCGGAGCACACAAGTTCTTCCCTGTTTGCGGGGTTCGTCTTGCTCGATCTTTAGTTTTCTGTGTGGTGTGTTATACGTCATTGTTTGCCCCTTTGTCCTATTTCCTTTGGCAATGGTATCTTCTCCCCGTCATGGATTTACGGTTTCTGAATACCACTTTGGTATCTTCAAGTTTTTCTTCAGCTATTCAATGACGGGAACAAGTTAGTTCTTCTACTTCTACCAACTACTGACTGCCTTAAACAAAGTTGAAGATTGTATCCGAGGTTGCACATAGCAATTGAAAAGGGTTACGACTATTGACAGGTTTCATAAATTAACATTGGATAGATGAGACAGCAGCCTTGAATGATTCAGCTGATCAACTCAAAGCTATGTACTGTGGCAGCCGGTTCTAGTCAGATATCGTACGTGGGAAAAACGGTTCTTGTCTTCTTTGAGTCTAACAAGGAAGAATAATGAAGATGAGGATGCATGTTCCGTGGAAGGGTGGAATAATTTGTAATAAAATGAAAAAAAAAAAATACCACTCTGTCGGAACAATTCCAGAATCAAATATCAAAATCGTAGAGCGAAGCAAAATGGACACCGCTGACAGACAATCGCTCACTTTCCTCTGGATTAGCACAGGCACTGAAATAAAAAGTGACGTAGTTAAACAATTTTATATAGAATATGACATACAATTCCGACCAGTGTTATGCATATATAATATTACATACAATGTCGACCAGTTTTATACATATAGAATATTACATACAATGCTGACCAGTGTTATACATATAGAATATAACATACAATGCTGACCAGTGTTATACATATAGAATATTACATACAATGCCGACCAGTTTTTTACATATAGAATATTACATACAATGCTGACCAGTTTTATACATATAGAATATTACATACAATGCCGAACAGTGTTATACATATAGAATATAACATACAATGCCGACCAGTGTTATACATATAGAATATTACATACAATGCCGACCAGTGTTATACATATATAATATTACATACAATGCCGACCAGTGTTATACATATATAATATTACATACAATGCTGACCAGTTTTATACATATAGAATATAACATACAATGCCGACCAGTGTTATACATATAGAATATAACATACAATGCCGACCAGTGTTATACATATAGAATATTACATACAATGCCGACCAGTGTTATACATATATAATATTACATACAATGCCGACCAGTGTTATACATATATAATATTACATACAATGTCTACCAGTTTTTTACATATAGAATATTACATACAATGCCGAACAGTGTTATACATATAGAATATTACATACAATGCTGACCAGTGTTATACATATAGAATATTACATACAATGCCGACCAGTGTTATACATATATAATATTACATACAATGCCGACCAGTTTTATACATATAGAATATTACATACAAGGCTGACCAGTTTTATACATATAGAATATAACATACAATGCCGACCAGTGTTATACATATAGAATATTACATACAATGCTGACCAGTGTTATACATATAGAATATTACATACAATGTCGACTAGTGTTATACACATAGAATATTACATACAATGTCGACCAGTGTTATACATATAGAATATTACATACAATGCTGACCAGTGTTATACACATAGAATAATATATACAATGCCGACCAGTATTATACATATAGAATATTACATACAATGCTGACCAGTCTTATACATATATAATATTACATACAATGCTGACCAGTGCTATACATATAGAATATTACATACAATGCTGACCAGTCTTATACATATATAATATTACATACAATGCCGAACAGTGTTATACATATAGAATATTACATACAATGCCGACCAGTGTTATACATATATAATATAACATACAATGCCGAACAGTGTTATACATATAGAATATTACATACAATGTCGACCAGTGTTATACATATATAATATAACATACAATGCCGACTAGTGTTATACATATAGAATATAACATACAATGTCGACCAGTGTTATACATATAGAATATTATATACAATGCTGACCAGTGTTATACATATAGAATATTACATACAATGCCGACCAGTGTTATACATATATAATATAACATACAATGCTGACCAGTGTTATACATATAGAATATAACATACAATGCCGAACAGTGTTATACATATAGAATATTACATACAATGCCGACCAGTGTTATACATATAGAATATTACATACAATGTCGACTAGTGTTATACATATAGAATATAACATACAATGCCGACCAGTGTTATACATATAGAATATAACATACAATGTCGACCAGTGTTATACATATAGAATATTACATACAATGTCGACCAGTGTTATGCATATATAATATTACATACAATGCTGACCAGTGTTATACATATAGAATATAACATACAATGCCGAACAGTGTTATACATATAGAATATAACATACAATGCCGACCAGTGTTATACATATAGAATATAACATACAATGTCGACCAGTGTTATACATATATAATATTACATACAATGCCGACCAGTCTTATACATATAGAATATTACATACAATGCCGACCAGTGTTATACATATAGAATATTACATACAATGTCGACCAGTTTTTTACATATAGAATATAACATACAATGCTGACCAGTGTTATACATATAGAATATTACATACAATGCTGACCAGTGTTATACATATAGAATATTACATACAATGCTGACCAGTGTTATACATATAGAATATTACATACAATGCTGACCAGTGTTATACATATAGAATATTACATACAATGCTGACCAGTGTTATACATATAGAATATTACATACAATGTCGACTAGTGTTAGACACATAGAATATTACATACAATGTCGACCAGTGTTATACATATAGAATATTACATACAATGCTGACCAGTGCTATACATATAGAATATTACATACAATGCTGACCAGTGTTATACACATAGAATATTATATACAATGCTGACCAGTGTTATACATATAGAATATAACATACAATGCCGACCAGTGTTATACATATAGAATATAACATACAATGTCGACCAGTGTTATACATATAGAATATTACATACAATGTCGACCAGTGTTATGCATATATAATATTACATACAATGCTGACCAGTGTTATACATATAGAATATAACATACAATGCCGAACAGTGTTATACATATAGAATATAACATACAATGCCGACCAGTGTTATACATATAGAATATAACATACAATGTCGACCAGTGTTATACATATATAATATTACATACAATGCCGACCAGTCTTATACATATAGAATATTACATACAATGCCGACTAGTGTTATACATATAGAATATTACATACAATGTCGACCAGTTTTTTACATATAGAATATAACATACAATGCTGACCAGTGTTATACATATAGAATATTACATACAATGCTGACCAGTGTTATACATATAGAATATTACATACAATGCTGACCAGTGTTATACATATAGAATATTACATACAATGCTGACCAGTGTTATACATATAGAATATTACATACAATGCTGACCAGTGTTATACATATAGAATATTACATACAATGTCGACTAGTGTTATACACATAGAATATTACATACAATGTCGACCAGTGTTATACATATAGAATATTACATACAATGCTGACCAGTGCTATACATATAGAATATTACATACAATGCTGACCAGTGTTATACACATAGAATATTATATACAATGCTGACCAGTGTTATACATATAGAATATTACATACAATGCCGACCAGTTTTATACATATAGAATATTACATACAATGCTGACCAGTGTTATACATATAGAATATTACATACAATGCTGACCAGTGTTATACATATAGAATATTACATACAATGCCGACCAGTTTTTTACATATATAATATTACATACAATGCTGACCAGTGCTATACATATAGAATATTACATACAATGTCGACCAGTGTTATACATATAGAATATAACATACAATGCCGAACAGTGTTATACATATAGAATATTACATACAATGCCGACCAGTTTTATACATATAGAATATAACATACAATGCCGACCAGTGTTATACATATAGAATATAACATACAATGTCGACCAGTGTTATACATATAGAATATTACATACAATGCCGACCAGTGTTATACATATATAATATAACATACAATGCTGACCAGTGTTATACATATAGAATATAACATACAATGCCGAACAGTGTTATACATATAGAATATTACATACAATGCCGACCAGTGTTATACATATAGAATATTACATACAATGTCGACTAGTATTATACATATAGAATATAACATACAATGTCGACCAGTGTTATACATATAGAATATTACATACAATGTCGACTAGTGTTATACATATAGAATATAACATACAATGCCGACCAGTGTTATACATATAGAATATAACATACAATGTCGACCAGTGTTATACATATAGAATATTACATACAATGTCGACCAGTGTTATGCATATATAATATTACATACAATGCTGACCAGTGTTATACATATAGAATATAACATAAAATGCCGAACAGTGTTATACATATAGAATATTACATACAATGCCGACCAGTGTTATACATATAGAATATAACATACAATGCCGACCAGTGTTATACATATAGAATATAACATACAATGTCGACCAGTGTTATACATATATAATATTACATACAATGCCGACCAGTCTTATACATATAGAATATTACATACAATGCCGACCAGTGTTATACATATAGAATATTACATACAATGTCGACCAGTTTTTTACATATAGAATATAACATACAATGCTGACCAGTGTTATACATATAGAATATTACATACAATGCTGACCAGTGTTATACATATAGAATATTACATACAATGCTGACCAGTGTTATACATATAGAATATTACATACAATGCTGACCAGTGTTATACATATAGAATATTACATACAATGCTGACCAGTGTTATACATATAGAATATTACATACAATGTCGACTAGTGTTATACACATAGAATATTACATACAATGTCGACCAGTGTTATACATATAGAATATTACATACAATGCTGACCAGTGCTATACATATAGAATATTACATACAATGCTGACCAGTGTTATACACATAGAATATTATATACAATGCTGACCAGTGTTATACATATAGAATATTACATACAATGCCGACCAGTTTTATACATATAGAATATTACATACAATGCTGACCAGTGTTATACATATAGAATATTACATACAATGCTGACCAGTGTTATACATATAGAATATTACATACAATGCCGACCAGTTTTTTACATATATAATATTACATACAATGCTGACCAGTGCTATACATATAGAATATTACATACAATGTCGACCAGTGTTATACATATAGAATATAACATACAATGCCGAACAGTGTTATACATATAGAATATTACATACAATGCCGACCAGTTTTATACATATAGAATATAACATACAATGTCGACCATTGTTATACATATAGAATATTACATACAATGCCGACCAGTGTTATACATATATAATATTACATACAATGCTGACCAGTGTTATACATATAGAATATAACATACAATGCCGAACAGTGTTATACATATATAATATTACATACAATGCCGACCAGTTTTATACATATAGAATATAACATACAATGCCGACCAGTGTTATACATATAGAATATAACATACAATGTCGACCAGTGTTATACATATAGAATATTACATACAATGTCGACCAGTGTTATGCATATATAATATTACATACAATGCTGACCAGTGTTATACATATAGAATATAACATACAATGCCGAACAGTGTTATACATATAGAATATTACATACAATGCCGACCAGTGTTATACATATAGAATATAACATACAATGCCGACCAGTGTTATACATATAGAATATAACATACAATGTCGACCAGTGTTATACATATAGAATATTACATACAATGCCGACCAGTCTTATACATATATAATATTACATACAATGCTGACCAGTGCTATACATATTGAATATTACATACAATGTCGACCAGTGTTATGCATATATAATATTACATACAATGCTGACCAGTGTTATACACATAGAATATTATATACAATGCTGACCAGTGTTATACATATAGAATATTACATACAATGCCGACCAGTGTTATACATATAGAATATTACATACAATGTCGACCAGTGTTATGCATATATAATATTACATACAATGCTGACCAGTGTTATACATATAGAATATAGCATACAATGCCGAACAGTGTTATACATATAGAATATAACATACAATGTCGACCAGTGTTATACATATAGAATATTACATACAATGTCGACCAGTGTTATGCATATATAATATTACATACAATGCTGACCAGTGTTATACATATAGAATATAACATACAATGCCGAACAGTGTTATACATATAGAATATTACATACAATGCCGACCAGTGTTATACATATAGAATATAACATACAATGCCGACCAGTGTTATACATATAGAATATAACATACAATGTCGACCAGTGTTATACATATATAATATTACATACAATGCCGACCAGTCTTATACATATAGAATATTACATACAATGCCGACCAGTGTTATACATATAGAATATTACATACAATGTCGACCAGTTTTTTACATATAGAATATAACATACAATGCTGACCAGTGTTATACATATAGAATATTACATACAATGCTGACCAGTGTTATACATATAGAATATTACATACAATGCTGACAAGTGTTATACATATAGAATATTACATACAATGCCGACCAGTGTTATGCATATAGAATATAACATACAATGTCGACCAGTGTTATACATATAGAATATTACATACAATGTCGACCAGTCTTATACATATATAATATTACATACAATGCTGACCAGTGCTATACATATAGAATATTACATACAATGTCGACCAGTTTTATACATATAGAATATAACATACAATGCCGACCAGTGTTATACATATAGAATATAACATACAATGTCGACCAGTGTTATACATATAGAATATTACATACAATGTCGACCAGTGTTATGCATATATAATATTACATACAATGCTGACCAGTGTTATACATATAGAATATAACATACAATGCCGAACAGTGTTATACATATAGAATATTACATACAATGCCGACCAGTGTTATACATATAGAATATAACATACAATGCCGACCAGTGTTATACATATAGAATATAGCATACAATGTCGACCAGTGTTATACATATAGAATATTACATACAATGCCGACCAGTCTTATACATATATAATATTACATACAATGCTGACCAGTGCTATACATATTGAATATTACATACAATGTCGACCAGTGTTATGCATATATAATATTACATACAATGCTGACCAGTGTTATACGCATAGAATATTATATACAATGCTGACCAGTGTTATACATATAGAATATTACATACAATGCCGACCAGTGTTATACATATAGAATATTACATACAATGTCGACCAGTGTTATGCATATATAATATTACATACAATGCTGACCAGTGTTATACATATAGAATATAACATACAATGCCGAACAGTGTTATACATATAGAATATAACATACAATGTCGACCAGTGTTATACATATAGAATATTACATACAATGTCGACCAGTGTTATGCATATATAATATTACATACAATGCCGACCAGTCTTATACATATAGAATATTACATACAATGCCGACCAGTGTTATACATATAGAATATTACATACAATGTCGACCAGTTTTTTACATATAGAATATAACATAAAATGCTGACCAGTGTTATACATATAGAATATTACATACAATGCTGACCAGTGTTATACATATAGAATATTACATACAATGCTGACAAGTGTTATACATATAGAATATTACATACAATGCTGACCAGTGTTATACATATAGAATATTACATACAATGCTGACCAGTGTTATACATATAGAATATTACATACAATGTCGACTAGTGTTATACACATAGAATATTACATACAATGTCGACCAGTGTTATACATATAGAATATTACATACAATGCTGACCAGTGCTATACATATAGAATATTACATACAATGCTGACCAGTGTTATACACATAGAATATTATATACAATGCTGACCAGTGTTATACATATAGAATATTACATACAATGCCGACCAGTTTTATACATATAGAATATTACATACAATGCTGACCAGTGTTATACATATAGAATATTACATACAATGCTGACCAGTGTTATACATATAGAATATTACATACAATGCCGACCAGTTTTTTACATATATAATATTACATACAATGCTGACCAGTGCTATACATATAGAATATTACATACAATGTCGACCAGTGTTATACATATAGAATATAACATACAATGCCGAACAGTGTTATACATATAGAATATTACATACAATGCCGACCAGTTTTATACATATAGAATATAACATACAATGCCGACCAGTGTTATACATATAGAATATAACATACAATGTCGACCAGTGTTATACATATAGAATATTACATACAATGCCGACCAGTGTTATACATATATAATATAACATACAATGCTGACCAGTGTTATACATATAGAATATAACATACAATGCCGAACAGTGTTATACATATAGAATATTACATACAATGCCGACCAGTGTTATACATATAGAATATTACATACAATGTCGACTAGTGTTATACATATAGAATATAACATACAATGTCGACCAGTGTTATACATATAGAATATTACATACAATGTCGACTAGTGTTATACATATAGAATATAACATACAATGCTGACCAGTGTTATACATATAGAATATTACATACAATGTCGCCCAGTGTTATGCATATATAATATTACATACAATGCTGACCAGTGTTATACATATAGAATATAACATACAATGCCGAACAGTGTTATACATATAGAATATTACATACAATGCCGACCAGTGTTATACATATAGAATATAACATACAATGCCGACCAGTGTTATACATATAGAATATAACATACAATGTCGACCAGTGTTATACATATATAATATTACATACAATGCCGACCAGTCTTATACATATAGAATATTACATACAATGCCGACCAGTGTTATACATATAGAATATTACATACAATGTCGACCAGTTTTTTACATATAGAATATAACATACAATGCTGACCAGTGTTATACATATAGAATATTACATACAATGCTGACCAGTGTTATACATATAGAATATTACATACAATGCTGACCAGTGTTATACATATAGAATATTACATACAATGCTGACCAGTGTTATACATATAGAATATTACATACAATGCTGACCAGTGTTATACATATAGAATATTACATACAATGTCGACTAGTGTTATACACATAGAATATTACATACAATGTCGACCAGTGTTATACATATAGAATATTACATACAATGCTGACCAGTGCTATACATATAGAATATTACATACAATGCTGACCAGTGTTATACACATAGAATATTATATACAATGCTGACCAGTGTTATACATATAGAATATTACATACAATGCCGACCAGTTTTATACATATAGAATATTACATACAATGCTGACCAGTGTTATACATATAGAATATTACATACAATGCTGACCAGTGTTATACATATAGAATATTACATACAATGCCGACCAGTTTTTTACATATATAATATTACATACAATGCTGACCAGTGCTATACATATAGAATATTACATACAATGTCGACCAGTGTTATACATATAGAATATAACATACAATGCCGAACAGTGTTATACATATAGAATATTACATACAATGCCGACCAGTTTTATACATATAGAATATAACATACAATGTCGACCATTGTTATACATATAGAATATTACATACAATGCCGACCAGTGTTATACATATATAATATTACATACAATGCTGACCAGTGTTATACATATAGAATATAACATACAATGCCGAACAGTGTTATACATATATAATATTACATACAATGCCGACCAGTTTTATACATATAGAATATAACATACAATGCCGACCAGTGTTATACATATAGAATATAACATACAATGTCGACCAGTGTTATACATATAGAATATTACATACAATGTCGACCAGTGTTATGCATATATAATATTACATACAATGCTGACCAGTGTTATACATATAGAATATAACATACAATGCCGAACAGTGTTATACATATAGAATATTACATACAATGCCGACCAGTGTTATACATATAGAATATAACATACAATGCCGACCAGTGTTATGCATATAGAATATAACATACAATGTCGACCAGTGTTATACATATAGAATATTACATACAATGTCGACCAGTCTTATACATATATAATATTACATACAATGCTGACCAGTGCTATACATGTAGAATATTACATACAATGTCGACCAGTTTTATACATATAGAATATAACATACAATGCCGACCAGTGTTATACATATAGAATATAACATACAATGTCGACCAGTGTTATACATATAGAATATTACATACAATGTCGACCAGTGTTATGCATATATAATATTACATACAATGCTGACCAGTGTTATACATATAGAATATAACATACAATGCCGAACAGTGTTATACATATAGAATATTACATACAATGCCGACCAGTGTTATACATATAGAATATAACATACAATGCCGACCAGTGTTATACATATAGAATATAACATACAATGTCGACCAGTGTTATACATATAGAATATTACATACAATGCCGACCAGTCTTATACATATATAATATTACATACAATGCTGACCAGTGCTATACATATTGAATATTACATACAATGTCGACCAGTGTTATGCATATATAATATTACATACAATGCTGACCAGTGTTATACACATAGAATATTATATACAATGCTGACCAGTGTTATACATATAGAATATTACATACAATGCCGACCAGTGTTATACATATAGAATATTACATACAATGTCGACCAGTGTTATGCATATATAATATTACATACAATGCTGACCAGTGTTATACATATAGAATATAACATACAATGCCGAACAGTGTTATACATATAGAATATTACATACAATGCCGACCAGTGTTATACATATAGAATATTACATACAATGCTGACCAGTGTTATACATATAGAATATTACATACAATGCTGACCAGTGTTATACATATAGAATATTACATACAATGCTGACCAGTGTTATACATATAGAATATTACATACAATGTCGACTAGTGTTATACACATAGAATATTACATACAATGTCGACCAGTGTTATACATATAGAATATTACATACAATGCTGACCAGTGCTATACATATAGAATATTACATACAATGCTGACCAGTGTTATACACATAGAATATTACATACAATGCCGACCAGTTTTATACATATAGAATATTACATACAATGCTGACCAGTGTTATACATATAGAATATTACATACAATGCTGACCAGTGTTATACATATAGAATATTACATACAATGCCGACCAGTTTTATACATATATAATATTATATACAATGCTCACCAGTGCTATACATATAGAATATTACATACAATGTCGACCAGTGTTATACATATAGAATATAACATACAATGCCGAACAGTGTTATACATATAGAATATTACATACAATGCCGACCAGTTTTATACATATAGAATATAACATACAATGTCGACCATTGTTATACATATAGAATATTACATACAATGCCGACCAGTGTTATACATATATAATATTACATACAATGCTGACCAGTGTTATACATATAGAATATAACATACAATGCCGAACAGTGTTATACATATATAATATTACATACAATGCCGACCAGTTTTATACATATAGAATATAACATACAATGCCGACCAGTGTTATACATATAGAATATAACATACAATGTCGACCAGTGTTATACATATAGAATATAACATACAATGTCGACCAGTGTTATACATATAGAATATTACATACAATGCCGACCAGTCTTATACATATATAATATTACATACAATGCTGACCAGTGCTATACATATAGAATATTACATACAATGACGACCAGTTTTATACATATAGAATATAACATACAATGCCGACCAGTGTTATACATATAGAATATAACATACAATGTCGACCAGTGTTATACATATAGAATATTACATACAATGTCGACCAGTGTTATGCATATATAATATTACATGCAATGCTGACCAGTGTTATACATATAGAATATAACATACAATGCCGAACAGTGTTATACATATAGAATATTACATACAATGCCGACCAGTGTTATACATATAGAATATAACATACAATGCCGACCAGTGTTATACATATAGAATATAACATACAATGTCGACCAGTGTTATACATATAGAATATTACATACAATGCCGACCAGTCTTATACATATATAATATTACATACAATGCTGACCAGTGCTATACATATAGAATATTACATACAATGACGACCAGTTTTATACATATAGAATATAACATACAATGCCGACCAGTGTTATACATATAGAATATAACATACAATGTCGACCAGTGTTATACATATAGAATATTACATACAATGTCGACCAGTGTTATGCATATATAATATTACATGCAATGCTGACCAGTGTTATACATATAGAATATAACATACAATGCCGAACAGTGTTATACATATAGAATATTACATACAATGCCGACCAGTGTTATACATATAGAATATAACATACAATGCCGACCAGTGTTATACATATAGAATATAACATACAATGTCGACCAGTGTTATACATATAGAATATTACATACAATGCCGACCAGTCTTATACATATATAATATTACATACAATGCTGACCAGTGCTATACATATAGAATATTACATACAATGTCGACCAGTGTTATGCATATATAATATTACATACAATGCTGACCAGTGTTATACACATAGAATATTATATACAATGCTGACCAGTGTTATACATATAGAATATTACATACAATGCCGACCAGTGTTATACATATAGAATATTACATACAATGCCGACGAGTGTTATACATATAGAATATTACATAGGAACTAGGAACCCAAGAAAACTAAACAAGTTCTGCTAAGGTCACAAAACGACTATTAAATTAGATATTTACCTTATGAGATAATATTTATTATTGAAAGTTCCAGTAATTAAATGATGTAATTATTATTAAAACTAAGGTTAATTACCTTCATGCGTATGCAACCTTAGCCGACTTTGTATGCCCTGCTTAGACCCTGTGATTTTTTCCTACCAATGCATTATGTGGCATTTCAATCTTTTGAATTTGAGCACACCTGACGAAGGTTATTCCAGAAAGACACACTAAATTAGATATCTACGTTCTCATTATTAGGACAATGAACATGTGTCCTTTACATACATTTTATTGTGTGTGTTGTGTGTTAGGGGTATCGACTTTGTCTATGGTTCTACTATTTATTGTGTGTGTTGTGTATTAGGGGTATCGACTTTGTCTATATTTCTACTATTTAAGATTGGATTTTGGAACATATTTAACGCTGAAGTATTTTTTATTTTCCATTGTATTGGTGCAGGTTGACAGACCAATTGAACCATGTTTTATTTAGAAGGTCGTACATACATTACCTACGTTATCGTGTTTCCGTTCTTAATTAGTTCATAATAGTATATCGTATATGTGTACTACCAAGGTCAGTAGCTCACGTGATCATAGTGTGACACTACACGCCCCTTCGCTCTCATGCAGATGAAACGTGGCAACTCTTTTTTGCGGCAGAAATACAAGCATTCAACGACCCTATTGTACTGTCCATATGTATGTTGTCATTCATGTTTGTGATAAAATGGGGTCTATTTTGAGTAGAAGCAAATGTGTGTCAGTTCTTCATCGCTTGTGTCAATGTGGGTGGAGGGTTGAGATCACATTAACCAATTTAACTCCGTCACATTTTTCTGCCTGTCTTAAGCCAATATTTGGATATCCAACGTCACAGTCATTGGTGTTTTGTTTATATTCAGTGAGTTGAGGTGAGAAGAGATTGTTCTGTTCAAATTGGCGGAATTGTTGACCATCACTTATTATTTGTCTATATTTTATAGTAGAAATTTTCGAAATTCATCTGAGTATTTACGTTTATATTATAAAGTGTCCGTGACCCGGGGATTTTGTAAGCAGTTGTTTTATCTAATCTGTCACTCAACCGTGTTGAATTTCATATACCAAGACCTTTACATACCAAAACCTTGGCACCGGGTATATAAACACAAACATTAACTAAAGCTGTTGACGTGACATTATGCGCCACTATAAAGGCTAAAATTGTTATACTATTCCACAAGGACAACAAATGACATCTGCTGCATTGCTCATATAAACTTCTATATTAAACAAATACTTTTAATGCAACGATGTCTTAATATACAATAATAAAAACAAAAGTAAACAACAATGCAAGACAGTTCGCTTCGTACTTGGTAGGCATTAACGGTCTGTCTGTAATGTGTTATCTGTCTTGTATGGTGCGCTCACCTTTTTGTACAACTTCGCTGATTCTGGTCTTGGCTCGTTTGTTTTTCAGCATTGTGTCGTCTCTATGCTTGTATTAGTTTTCTTTCTGTGCATGTGCATCTGCTGTGATACTTACAATGTCTTGATTTCTATTTGACTTTCACTGGTTTCATAGCCTAGCATTTCTTTTCCATGTTGAAGGAGACATATGTTTCATTTTTGGGGCTACCGTTCCAGTTGTGGCAATGGGGTTCTCAGCCTTGATCCACTTCGGTGTGACTGTGACTGTGCTGTCGTTAGCCTGTAGTTTCCAAGTCAGTTTATTGCCCTAAGCATCAATTCAACAGGAAGGTTGATTTGTAGTTCACTGAAGAGTATTCGCTAATCAAGTTGAGTCGTGTGTATCGTAACATAATAATTATCACAGAAACAATCAACGCACTCCTTTTATAACACATTTAATGGTTAATGCTTGCAAGCTCAACAACAAACTAAATCATTTTTAATTTCAAATTTATTATATTAGTGCAGTAAATTCTAGGGTTAAAACAAACGAGGAACAGATGCAAAATTTAATTGACATTCTTAAACATACAACAATAGGTAATCAACAGTTAGTTGTTTGAGATTTTCCTATTTACAATCTACTTAACTCTCAGTATAAACAATGAAATTTCTGCCGAAATTATTTTTTTGGAAGATGATAAATAAAGAGGAGGATAGAACACAAATCGCAATGCAGCAAAACTTCAGATACCCAAACTGAGTACAGGTCAAAAGCGTTCTAAACTAGATTTTTATACCGAACGTATTTTGGTGTACCGCCGAAAATTCACGAAATGATAATGTAATTTGACGGTTTTATGTTTATCCGTTTAGGCGTTGTGAATCTTTGCTTGAGAAATATAGTCAATTTATTCTCATATCTGACGATAATTAAGGTTAGCTTTGAGCAAGCTTCATAATTTTACAAACTTCTGAAAGATAAAGGTATGGTACTTTCGATTTTGAACATTTGTTTTTATTTACGATTACTGATATCTAACACAGTTTTTATATCACATTCTGCTAGTGTCATTTAATAGTTACACGACGGGTGCCACTAGTGGGGCAAGAACTGCTAACCCTTTCGGAGCAACTGAGTTCTTGCCCGGTTTTTAGTTTTGCTTGGTCTTTAGTTTTCTGCTTAGTGTTTTGAACATCATTGTGTGTCTTTTTCCTCCTGGCCATTGTATTGTTTGTCCTTTGATTTACGACTTCTGGTTACTTCTTAGGTATCTTCAAGCTGTTCTTCCCCCTGTGTCGTTTTAGAGAAATGTGATTACTTCTTAGGTATCTTCAAACTTTTCTTCTCCCTGTGTCGTTCCAGAGAAATGTGAAAACGTCTTAGGTATCTTCAAGCTGTTCTTCCCCCTGTGTCGTTCCAGAGAAATGTGATTACTTCTTAGGTATCTTCAAGCTGTTCTTCCCTCTGTGTCGTTCCAGAGAAATGTGATTACTTCTTAGGTATCTTCAAACTTTTCTTCCCCCTGTGTCGTTCCAGAGAAATGTGAAAACGTCTTAGGTATCTTCAAACCTTTCTTCCCCCTGTGTCGTTCCAGAGAAATGTGAAAACTTCTTAGGTATCTTAAAGCTGTTCTTCCCCCTGTGTCGTTCCAGAGAAATGTGATTACTTCTTAGGTATCTTCAAACTTTCCTTCTCCCTGTGTCGTTCCAGAGAAATGTGATTACTTCTTAGGTATCTTCAAACTTTTCTTCCCCCTTGTGTCGTTCCAGAGAAATGTGATTACTTCTTAGGCATCTTCAAACTTTTCTCCCCCCTGTGTCGTTCCAGAGAAATGTGATTACTTCTTAGGTAACTTCAAACTGTTCTCCCCCTGTGTCGTTCCAGAGAAATGTGATTACTTCTTAGGTATCTTCAAACTTTTCTTCCCCCTGTGTCGTTCCAGAGAAATGTAAAAACTTCTTAGGTATCTTCAAGCTTTTCTTCCCCCCTGTGTCATTCCAGAGAAATGTGATTACTTCTTAGGCATCTTCAAACTTTTCTTCCCCATGTGTCGTTCCAGAGAAATGTAAAAACTTCTTAGGTATCTTCAAGCTTTTCTTCCCCCCTGTGTCGTTCCGGAGAAATGTGATTACTTCTTAGGCATCTTCAAATTTTTCTTCCCCATGTGTCGTTCCAGAGAAATGTGATTACTTCTTAGGTATCTTCAAACTTTTCTCCCCCTGTGTCGTTCCAGAGAAATGTGAACTCTTCTTAGGTATCTTCAAACTTTTCTTCTCCCTGTGTCGTTCCAGAGAAATGTGAAAACTTCTTAGGTATCTTCAAACTTTTCTTCTCCTTGTGTCGTTCCAGAGAAATGTGATTACTTCTTAGGTATCTTCAAACTTTTCTCCCCCTGTGTCGTTCCAGAGAAATGTGAAATCTTCTTAGGTATCTTCAAGCTGTTCTTCCCCCTGTGTCATTTTAGAGAAATGTGATTACTTCTTAGGTATCTTCAAACTTTTCTTCTCCCTGTGTCGTTCCAGAGAAATGTGATTACTTCTTAGGTATCTTCAAACTTTTCTTCTCCCTGTGTCGTTCCAGAGAAATGTGAAAACGTCTTAGGTATCTTCAAACTTTTCTTCCCCCTGTGTCGTTCCAGAGAAATGTGAAAACTTCTTAGGTATCTTCAAGCTGTTCTTCCCTCTGTGTCGTTCCAGAGAAATGTGATTACTTCTTAGGTATCTTCAAACTTTTCTTCTCCCTGTGTCGTTCCAGAGAAATGTGAAAACGTCTTAGGTATCTTCAAACCTTTCTTCCCCCTGTGTCGTTCCAGAGAAATGTGAAAACTTCTTAGGTATCTTAAAGCTGTTCTTCCCCCTGTGTCGTTCCAGAGAAATGTGATTACTTCTTAGGTATCTTCAAACTTTTCTTCCCCCTTGTGTCGTTCCAGAGAAATGTGATTACTTCTTAGGCATCTTCAAACTTTTCTCCCCCCTGTGTCGTTCCAGAGAAATGTGATTACTTCTTAGGTATCTTCAAACTGTTCTCCCCCTGTGTCGTTCCAGAGAAATGTAAAAACTTCTTAGGTATCTTCAAGCTTTTCTTCCCCCCTGTGTCGTTCCAGAGAAATGTGATTACTTCTTAGGCATCTTCAAATTTTTCTTCCCCATGTGTCGTTCCAGAGAAATGTGATTACTTCTTAGGTATCTTCAAACTTTTCTCCCCCTGTGTCGTTCCAGAGAAATGTGAACTCTTCTTAGGTATCTTCAAACTTTTCTTCTCCCTGTGTCGTTCCAGAGAAATGTGAAAACTTCTTAGGTATCTTCAAACTTTTCTTCTCCTTGTGTCGTTCCAGAGAAATGTGATTACTTCTTAGGTATCTTCAAACTTTTCTCCCCCTGTGTCGTTCCAGAGAAATGTGAACTCTTCTTAGGTATCTTCAAACTTTTCTTCTCCCTGTGTCGTTCCAGAGAAATGTGAAAACTTCTTAGGTATCTTCAAACTTTTCTTCTCCCTGTGTCGTTCCAGAGAAATGTGAAAACGTCTTAGGTATCTTCAAACCTTTCTTCCCCCTGTGTCGTTCCAGAGAAATGTGAAAACTTCTTAGGTATCTTAAAGCTGTTCTTCCCCCTGTGTCGTTCCAGAGAAATGTGATTACTTCTTAGGTATCTTCAAACTTTCCTTCTCCCTGTGTCGTTCCAGAGAAATGTGATTACTTCTTAGGTATCTTCAAACTTTTCTTCCCCCTTGTGTCGTTCCAGAGAAATGTGATTACTTCTTAGGCATCTTCAAACTTTTCTCCCCCCTGTGTCGTTCCAGAGAAATGTGATTACTTCTTAGGTATCTTCAAACTGTTCTCCCCCTGTGTCGTTCCAGAGAAATGTAAAAACTTCTTAGGTATCTTCAAGCTTTTCTTCCCCCCTGTGTCGTTCCAGAGAAATGTGATTACTTCTTAGGCATCTTCAAATTTTTCTTCCCCATGTGTCGTTCCAGAGAAATGTGATTACTTCTTAGGTATCTTCAAACTTTTCTCCCCCTGTGTCGTTCCAGAGAAATGTGAACTCTTCTTAGGTATCTTCAAACTTTTCTTCTCCCTGTGTCGTTCCAGAGAAATGTGAAAACTTCTTAGGTATCTTCAAACTTTTCTTCTCCTTGTGTCGTTCCAGAGAAATGTGATTACTTCTTAGGTATCTTCAAACTTTTCTCCCCCTGTGTCGTTCCAGAGAAATGTGAACTCTTCTTAGGTATCTTCAAACTTTTCTTCTCCCTGTGTCGTTCCAGAGAAATGTGAAAACTTCTTAGGTATCTTCAAACTTTTCTTCTCCCTGTGTCGTTCCAGAGAAATGTGAAAACTTTTTAGGTATCTTCAAATTTTTCTCCCCCCTGTGTCGTTCCAGAGAAATGTGATTACTTCTTAGGTATCTTCAAACTTTTCTTCCCCCTGTGTCGTTCCAGAGAAATGTGAAATTCTTCATGAATAAAGTAGCAGATTTCAAAATTGCGCATGATAACTTAAGATTTTTAGAGTATACAACTGTTAGCGTAGCATGCGCTCATGGCGCATCTGTTTATAGTAATGTGAATATGTACAGCATTCCGGATACAAATTTCGTCTTATTCTTATGGTTAAAAAGACATTAAAAAATTTCTGATATCTAAATTGATGAATTTTGTTAATGGGTCTGAAGAGGCTGTGGAGTAACTTTAACAATGTACAATTTATTTATATTGCAAGAAATATCATATTACTCTTCGTCGTAGTGAATTATACATTCCTCCTCTGAACACATCGGTGATGATTATTATAAATGCCATGATTGTGTTCCTTGAATAAAATAGAGGCATTGTTACAAATAACGTTTTACTATGTAAGATTTAAAAAAGTTTGTTTTAAAATTGAGTAATTCTACGATAGCAAGAGCTCGCTATCCATGTAATCAACGATTCATTAACAAATCTGGTGGAATTATTGCTTCATTATAATCAACTATTAATCTGTTTGCAATCAATAGATTAAAACTTGTGAAACAATGCATTGATTTCAAATTTTAGAATTGTCGTTATTTTGTTTTGTGTTCCGTCTACGATAATGCAATCTTCAAGTCTGCTTACCATGATCATGGTGAATCTCTTCCATGAGTGAACAAATTGCAGTTTACAAACAATTTTAAAGGTATTAATGGTAGTGTCCATTATTTGTGTTGGGGTTTTTTTTTCGATCAAGGAACGTAGAAATCTAGATTAATACGCACTACGCGTTCCTGGAATAACCTTCACCAGGAACGTTTAGAATCAACAGATTGAATATATTAAGACATAAATAATACCAAATAGACCGTTTAAAAAAATATAAAGGCTACTTTTAATTACTTCTATCAAATACTGACTTCCTTCAGCAGGTTGATGGTTATACATATAGAATTCCACCTCGTAGCGATCATAATCGGTACATATCGGATGAAAGAAAAATTCAGAGAAAAACCCGGAATATATGTTTAACTACTCCTTGCTATGTAGCTGAAGTTAACATTTGAGCTCATTTTGATTTCTAATAAAGCTGCAATGGACAATCGAAAAAATATATTTTGCAACAGCAGCAATCTTAAATGGAGGGCGTGATGTCGGACACAATTTTGAAAGGAGACCACCAAACGACCACCCCAGCCTTTGGTCAGGTTAGCTAAAAAGGATGTCTTTTTTGCAGTAATGATGATTAAATAGCAATTTAGAAGATACATTCTCAATATGTTTAGTACTTTCAATCACGGTATGAACCAACACTGGCTAAAATGTCACATAGTACATATTCTGATTACATTTATACCTTGACCTTCATTGAAACTACATTAAACAGACTTTGTTTTATCGTTATTTCTCATTCACTTTATTATTACTTTAAACGCTCGTCTGACTTGGATAATTTACGGTCATGGAAATGTTTGAAAATACCCAAGTACTTCAAGGCTCTTTAAGTAAATACAAAGCGATGTCAGTATTATATAGGCACGATTTTTATAATAATATGGAGCAAAGGTTAGAACATCATATGTCAGTGATAAGACCTGTGTAAAATTGTCCAACATGAGTTTAGAACATCATATGTCAGTGATAAGACATGTGTAAAATTGTTCAACATGACTTCGTTCAGGTGTCACTAGTTCGTGCTGCTCATTCCTTAATTTCTGTTTTGTGTCTTGTAGGTCATTGCCTCTTGGTCTTTTTCATTTGGCCATTGTATTGTTTGTCCTTCGATGTACGGCTTCTAGTGACTCGCTTAGTATCTTCAAAATCTTTCATGTTATCCCTCTATAAAATATACAATGTAATCCACTTTGTAGGTTTATTTAAAGACAACCATTTTGCTCACAAAGATTATTTTGTATACACGGATCTTGTGATAATCGGAGCTGTAACATGGATATTTTCTAATTGCTGTCGAGTTACTAGTATTCCCTTAACCTTGCCTTCCCTTTGCGGAAATACAATCAACCAGTTAAGTGAACATTTTTAATCTGAATAGTTCCCTGCATTGTAATAATGTTTTGATGTATGCAATTAGGTAATTATGATTTAAACATATAATAATTTTTTTCCGAATACTCAAATGAATTTGCAACACTGATTCCGACGTCTGATGCTGGATAATACCGACATGAGCAGTTCCAGATTAATGTTGATCTGCATGAATAGCTAGGCTGTGGCAATACCAATGTACACAACACCATTCGGTCCCTTCATTTATGGAAACTATAATTATTATTCAATATCAACCTTGACAAACTCTACAAATGTATGTTTTTCTCCTGGATCACTTATACAGTTAGCTGAGTATTCCCTATGAAGATCAAGCTCATCAAATTAGTGATCACATACAAAACATGTAGATTAAAAAGGTAGATATCTAATTTAGTGCATACAATGCGTTTCTGGAATAACCTTCAATAGGTACGCTCAAAGCTAAAATATTTGCAAGCCAAATAATTTGATTTTTTCTTGGAAGGGGGGGGGGGGCGAGTCACGAATACGAAAGAGTCTACACAGAATAGCCGAAATCGGCTAAGGTCAGCTGGGAGGAGTACCTTAGTTTTAATAACAACTACGTGAATTAGGTACTGTAAATTTCAATAAAACATATATCTAATAAACATTGTCAGTGCCGAAGCATTAACTACAGGGTGGATGATACCGTCGTGGACTAATAGTCCACAAGCAGAGGTATCGATCCAGTGATAATAATAAAAACAAACTACACGGCCATCGAGTCGAACTAGTGAAATTATTTCTGGTAAATGAATGGGGCATTAAATTCAAGTCAATACAGTGAACAAAAGAAAGGCAAGAAATAATCGACATAAAACTACACAGAAAACTAAAGATTGAACATCACTAACCACACTGAAAACCAGGGGTGAACTCAGGTGCTCCGATGTGGCATCGTCATGTTACTCTTGCTATAAATCCAGCGATAAGTCATGAACGAGGAAAGCAGGACGGAATTGATTGTTCATCTTCTGTCATATCAAACATAAGCTACCGTGACCGACATTTTATGTTGAACAATTTTTTAATCTTATTAAGTCTTATCAATGAAATATAATGTCCTGCACTTTGCACTTTATTATCATAAAATCATGCATATATAATACTGAAATCTCAGCATTTATTTTACTGAAGTGTGGAACATACAACAAGTTCAATATGTTGGTTCTAAGAGCAGTCCTGGTATTAATAGCATTTTCAAATGTAGAATCAGGTAAGTTCTTAGCTCACTAGAGCCTAAAGTCTCAAGTGAGATATTCCCATTAATTTGAGACCCCCGTCCTTTGTCTGTCGTGCGCTAACGTTTAATATTTTGATTTTCTCAGGAATTACTAATCCAAAGTAACATAAACTCTTTGATGGTCTTTTGGATAGTCTCCTTCAATAATTTGTTCAGTGATCTTGCCCGACACCCAAGATGTCCGTGGCTTCAGATTAGTAGAACAATTGAAAATCTTTGACAGTTTTCTTCTGCAGAACCACTGGATGGAATATACCCCTTAATTATGGATACAAGTTATGTCAAGTACGTTTTCATTACTTTTCCGGAAGATCTCAAGTTTACGATGTCCGATTTAACTAAAGTTTTACAATAACATGTAGAGGGACAAACTATAGGTGAAGTTTGATCGCTTCAGAGTTATGTTCCTTAATAATAGTTCAAATAATGTCCAAGCGTCTTCTCAATTTCTGGCTTTTGTTTTAACTTAGAATTTTAAAACTAGCTATAAATGAATAGCATACATGTTAAATTTTATCAAAGACGACATGTATCCTCCAGGACTCGAGTTTGTGCATCTTTGAAGCTTTCTCTATTTTTGACTCGAAATACCCAGATTCCTGTGACCTTTTGTCATCCCTTGGCCCTATTTCACAATTGTTTCCGATGACCTTGACCCGCATCCAGGTTGGTCGCCAAGGCTTTTGCGTGGTTGAGCATTCGAATATCTTTACAAACCCTTTTCAGAACCGCAGGATAGAATGAAGCGAACTTTGAATCAAAACGTCCATGGTGTATCTATCCAATTTTGTGTCCGTTAATAAAAATGAATATATCTGATTAAGTGTGCACGATGCTTTCATGCAATAATCTTCCTCAGGTATGCTAAAAAATTAAAAAAAGATGGCCACTACGTGGTATAATGTCAAATTAACGGGAAATTTCTCCAATGAACGTCTGTGGCCTATATTGTTTTTATCAGTATAATTCGTTATTCAAAATATCGATGTCATTTTAATCTTTAGAATAAATATTTCTTTTCTGCTAAGTTAAGAAATGTATGTATTTAATAGAATTTAAAATAATTTCAAAAACCTCATTTTAGTTATTTAAGAAAACCAGAGGACAAGAAACCATCCGATCTTCTCTTGAATGTCTGCCACTCCAACGAGCAATAGAGCACATCTTCAAAACAATTTAAAAAATTGGAAACACATCACGTTAGCTACCGTGTATGTATTTGTAGACACATTTATGTCAACATTAATTGGAATATGATTTTAATATATTTTTTAACTTTAAATACAAACCATAATTGATCATTTTTGTAAAGCTGCATTTAAGAAATGGCTTATTTTTGTTCATGTGTTTTGCAAAAAAACAAGAAAAATGAAAATACAATTATTCGCATTGACTAAAACAGAATAAGACATGTATCATGTATGCAAGAACCAATTTCAAAATAGTAGAGTACAGAGTATTTACATATTGTTTCCTAAATTGGTTGTAGAATTCACTTAAGTTCTATTTTAATACATTTGCACATAAACGAGGAGAAGCAGATATTGGTAGCTTACTTACTTGTTTTTTCATTCATTTTTTGTTCGTGTTAATTTTGTTACCAGTATATATGCATGCACATATTCAGACGATGAATGTCAAAATGTTCCATGTGTGAAGGTCGTGAATTCCGTTGACCGACTAAGTTAGTCCCACCACCCTCCCATGGTACATATAACTATTTTTGTTTTTTGCTTGGACAGTATAATTTGCTGACTATAACAATTTAACTCTTATGTTGTAGCTTATCGTCGAGTGTGTTATTATACTAACTGGGCACAATACAGACCAACTGGTGCAAAATTCTTTCCTGAGAATGTAGACCCAAATCTATGTACTCACATTATTTTTTCATTTGCTAAACTGGTTGGGAACAAGTTGCATGCAGTCGAATGGAATGACGAATCGACTAGTTGGAAGAAAGGAATGTGAGTATGTCTATAAGTAATCAAAATATGTCTGTTTATATGTCTGAAAATCTTTCTGTATCTGTAACAAATACATGTATTACCAGTCTTTGTTTACTTTAAACATATTTTATTTACTCAAATGTGCAAAAACGAAAAGACACAAGTTAAACAAATGTATGAAGTCTTCATATATGTACACAATAAGTTATAATATTATTTGATAGAGCATGCATGTATATGAATAGTTCTGACATTAATATGTGTAAACTGAACAAGAACAGAGAATGAAGAAAAAAAATGAGAGAGAGAGGGGGTTGGGGGTGCATTACTAGTTTGCAGTGATCAAATAGAACAAGACTATACCAATGACAACTTCTGTATCACGATGATTATATATATTATGCGTAAAGTTCAAGATTCGACTGTTCTTTATGACAACGCTGCTCACTCAGTAATAGGCTAGGTTGGCAATTTACTTACATGTGAAACACATTTGCTTTCATGTGAAACACATTTACTTACATGTGAAACACATTTACTTGCATGTGAAACACATTTACTTACATGTGAAACACATTTACTTACATGTGAAGCACAGTTACTTGACGCATCACTTCACTAAAAGGAGAGGTTTGTGTCAATAAATTAGCGTAACCCCGCCACTGTTTATTGAAGTGCCTGTACCAATCCATGAAAGTGAGCAGTCATGTATATGTGTGTTACATGTATATATATCTTGCCTGTGTTTCTATGATATTTCTATTGGATTTTGGAATTGTTCCGAGTGTGCGGTATTTATTATTTTACTATGTGTTAATATGTAGTACATAATATCTGGCGAAATCGGAACAATATTGCCGTTTCGTAATTTAAAACAATACGATATGACTGCATTGACAAACAATACCAAGCTAGATATGTAAAATCAAATGGCTCACGATTCAACTCAGTCAAAACCAAATTTCATGGCATTTTGAATTCTGAGATTTTTATTATTCTTTATAATATTTTAAACAGGTTTGAGAAAATAAATGACTTAAAAAAGAGAAATCCGTCCTTGAAAACCATGATTGCCGTCGGTGGATGGAATATGGGATCCCAACAATTTACTCGAATGGTTTCCTCTAGTTCGAGTCGACAGGAGTTTGCAACATCTACAGTAAAGTTTCTACGTGATCGCAAATTCGACGGTCTTGACCTTGATTGGGAATATCCAGCTAACCGTGGAAGTCCCGCTGGAGACAAACAGAAATTTGGAGAGCTGCTCAAGGTTTATATAAATATCAAATGTAAAGCTTGCGTAAATAAGAATGGTATTATATACTCATGTATTTCCACAACCCAGCTATTCACTCAGTACAGCACTAACCTGGAACTCTGCATGCCGATATTATCCAACCCAGGGGTGCTGAACAATTTGAAACAGCATCGGCATTAAGTCGTAATCATTGTTGCAAAATGTAATCCAGTATCCGCAATTCCCTTAAAGGGGAAAAAGTTAAGCGACGCTAACTATAAACTCTCTAAGTTATGGCTCCGATAATGACAAAATCTGTGTATACAATATAACCTTGGTGAGCAAATCGGTTGTCTTAAATTTTGCTTACAAAGTGAATTATATTTTATAGAAGGGTAAAAGGGTAAAAGAAACAAACAGGTATTTCTGTTGCAAAATTTGGCACAATAATTAAATACATTATTAATCCCGTAGTGTACGTGTATCAAAAGATAATATTCGTAGATTGACTATTCATGAGTGTAGTAAATTGTAACTATCTACTAGTAATATTTAGATTTACACTGTTTGGTTGAATTTCCAGATTTTTATATAAACAAAAAATAATACAACCCGATATCCTTCGGGATCCACTGGAGTAGATACATTGTATGGTTGTGACTAGCTTGAGACGATATAAAATGTACAATTTCTGATAATTTTAGGTACTCAGAAGAGAATTTGACAATGAGGCACATAGATCTCGCAAAGCAAAGCTACTACTGTCGGCTGCTACCGCTGCTGGCAAGAGCAATATAGATACTGCTTATGACTTTCCTTCAATGGTTAGGTATGCTTACAGAATTTTTATATTGCATATCTATCTGAGCTAGCACATATTGTCCGACAATGTGTCGGTACCTGATATAGTAAACATATTACTATGTCCCAAATTATAACATACGCAATCTTTTAAGCATTGTCTTCCCACGTTATCTTATACTATAAATAATACTATAATCTCCTATTGCCAAACTGTACCTTAATAAAACTTTCAAATGATTCAAACGTTTTGATGATTGTATGCTATTGACAACAGTATTATTTAATTGTTTTATTAATGATCTGCATTCAGTTTTTGATAATACATGTGATCCTGTCCATCTTGATAATACATCTATCAGTAGTCTTAGTTTTGCAGATGACCTAGTTATACTTTCTGAATCTCAGGCAGGTCTTCAAAATTCTTTGAATAAACTAGAGAAATACTGCTACAAATGGCAATTAACAGTAAATACTAATAAAACTGAAATTATGATTTTTCAAGGAAGTAACCATTCTTATTCAAATATTTTCTATAAAAATCTATCTTTGGCAGAAGTTAAAGAGTACAACTTTCTTGGGAACATTATTGATAACAAAGGAAGATTTAAAAGATCAGCCCAGGAACTTTCTAAAATGGACTAAAAGCATTCTCCTCGTTGAAAAAATACTTGTCAGAACTTGTACATGTCCCAGTTGAATTGTCTTGTAAATTATTTGACTCTTTAATTAGACCTATAATACTTCACAATAGTGAAATTTGGTATATGGAAGACTATTACTATATTTCTAAAGCCGAGAATAGATCGAAGGCTCATGGAAGTAATTGTGATAAGTTGTCATTTGTTGATAAATTTAGTTTTGAAAAATTACATCATCAATTTTGTAAAGCAGTTCTAGGTATAAAGAAAACATCTTGTAATATCTCAGCAAAATCTGAATTGGGTAGACTACCATTAGACTCATTTATAAAAACACAAGTTATGCTCTACTATTCCAGGATTCAGTCGGATGGAATAAACCCCCTTGTTAAGGAAACATTTAATATAAATAAAAATATAAGTAATGAAAATATTTATATATGGTACACATTTGCCACAGAAATATTTAAAGAAGTAGAACTTAATAAAAATAATTTTGAAGATTTTAACAAGCCCTTTTTACTTGTCAAGGATACATTTAAAAATACGTTTAAAAAAACTATAAAAGAAAAATATGAAGAAAGAATACTTGGAAAAATATCAAATTTAGATGATAGTTCAAAACTGTTTCTATATAGTAAATTAAAAGCACACATTAAACTAGAAGACTATTTAAAACTTGCAAAAAATGTTAACAATCGACAGCTTTTAACTAAATTTAAAACGAGTGATCATCCATTAGAAATTGAACTAGGTAGATACAAGAAAATTCCCAGACATCAAAGACTCTGTAAAACTTGTAAAGTACAAGATGATGAGATTCATTTTTTTCTACAATGCCAAATAAATAATAATCTTAGAAATGTTTTAATAAATAATATTAAAAAGCATCATGCTAATTTCCACCAACTGGACTCTTTTTCCCCAAGTAAAAATTATATTAATTCCTGATCAATAATTTTTGCCCAGTGTTGTTGACTATATAAAGCAATCGTTAGAATTGCGAAAATGAGGCTCACATTGGTCAATGTATAACTTTAACTATGAATATATGACATTTTTTTATGTTGTTCATGTATATATGTTTTGTAATGTTGTATTGTATTGTATTGCTTTACCCGCAAGGGTTTTATTAGCAATACAGATTATTATCACATATTTTGTTGCAATATGTTCGTTTTTGCATGTCCAATAATAGCCGGAAGTCAGTGCTTGTTATTTGCCCTCGGAGCAAATATCCGTATTTGCCCTCAAAAACCCGTATTGTGTCCACGAAATTCAACTTCTGGTGAACTGTCAAAATAGGTAAACAAAGATGGCATCCGGCGACGCAGCAGACGATGTCAGATTTCTGCACGTTTCCAGTGATGACACGAGTAGATTTATTGATGAAATGAAAAACAATAACACAACAATGAAAACAAAAAGTGACATGAAAATATTATCAGAGTGGCTGCATGGGGACAATGAGCTAAGGGCAGTTGAGGACATACCGGCGGCGGAGCTTGATCAGTACCTAGCAAGATTTTTTTTGTCTGTAAAATCAAAGAAAAATGAGGAATATGAACCTGACAGTTTAAAGGCAATACAATCGTCAGTCAGCCGATATTTAATGGAGAAAAATGGCGCAAATATTCTTCAAGATATAGAATTCCATCACTGCAGAGAGCTATTGACTGCCAAAAGGAAACGTCTAAAGTCACAGGGGCTTGGGAACAAAAGACGTAAGGCAGACCCTTTCTCTTCCGATGATATTGACCTGCTGTTTCAGAAGAAGCTTCTTGGAACTGGTAAGTTTCTAAAAATATTTAGCCAAAAGTATTTCAACTTGAAATAAATATCCACAATCTTTTCATATCAGTGTTGTATAAAGTTCTTATTGAAAAAAGTGACTATTACACATGCATATTTGCTTCATATATTTTCACATATTTTTTTTTCTTCAGGTCTTTGAACACTGTCAATTTTCTGAAAACATGGTTATAATATAAATATTGCTTCTATATATAGAATGTAAACAAATGAAGTGGAACTTTCATTTTTAATTTCACAAATATTTTTTTCTCAATTTTAGGCAACCCAGAGGCACTACTAAACACAGTGTGGTTGAACAATACTTTACACTTTGGTATGAGGGGCAGAAAGGAACATGTTAACATGCTATTTGGGGATGTAAAAATGATGAATACTGCAACTGGTGAACAATATCTTGAGTACAATGAAAGACTCACAAAAACCAGGACAGGACAAGGAGACAGTAGGCCATTTGCACCCAAAATGTTTGCAGCACCAGGTATTTAATTGTTATATAATTATAATCATTAATGTCCAAACCAACACAAAAATAAATAAAACAAACAAGACAGAATATAAATAAATAAGATAAATTTTACACATGCATTTTTATTAAATTCACTACAGTAATGTGCCTACATGAAATTATTCACCCATATGATACCGAAAAAAAATAAACGACCCCCCCCCCCCCCCCCCCCCCAACATATGTGTATATGGTATCTAGAACTTTGTCCACTTGAAATGCTGAAATTACTGAATTTATATATACAAGACAAAATGAAATGACTTAACCTGTATTTTGATTTCAATCATTCTCATTTTTCTTATAGGAAATCCACGCTGTCCAGTAAGTTCCTTCAAAGAATACATCCGACGACGCCCAGCAGATACTTACCCCAGAGAGTCGTTTTTATCTTGGTATCAAAAGAGGAATACAACCAGATGCTAATGAAAGTGTAAAGCAAACTTGGTTTATTAAACAGGCATTAGGATAAAATACACTAGGAGATTTGACCAAAACAATGTCAATGAAAGGTGGTTTGTCTGGAAGAAAGGTGAACCATAGTGGGCGTAAGACTACAGCAACCTCACTACTTCACTCCAATGTGGAGGCTACTACTGTCATGCAACTGACAGGTCATAAGAATGTCGCTTCTGTAAATGAGTACAGCTCAGCTTCATTTAATCAGCAGCAACAAATGTCAAATATTTTAACTGATATTGGCACAGGAAGCAGGGGGTTAATACCACAGGAAACTAATACTAGTAGATCTGTAAATACTCCTACTCCTCATATTGACATGAATGAAGACCAGTCAGAGTTTCCTAATGATGATTACATATTTAACAATATAGACTTAGATAATGTTGTTCAAACAATTGAAAATTTTGAATCTATTATTGGAGAAAAAAATGTCAAAATTAACAGTGGAAACAGCTCTAAATTTTCAATTTTATCATATGCATCCATTGGTAACGTGACAATAAATAATTATGGCTCAGAGAAGTAAACTGGTTATATGTACATTTTTACATTTTAATTTGTTAAATTTGTTGGATTTTTGTCAAAAATTTGATTAATATGATATATATGTGATATAAATATGTTGAATTTTAAAATGTAATATTCACTATGAAAAAGTTCATATTAAAGTTATGTTTGACATATATTCTCATTTCTTCAGCCCTGGTATTAGCCCTCGACCCATATCAGCCCTGCAGCTTCGCTGTCGGGCTTGATATGGGAAAATGCCATATAATAATCTATAATTATTTCATATTGCCATGCTATGCCTCCATACTAATTGCTCTTACTATTACTGTAGCAACTTACAGGAAGTATAATAATCAACAATATTTCATTTATATCTCGGTCGTCTGTTTTATTGATGGATTAAACCAGAGAAATCAATAATCTGACCCCTCATCCAAATCACTGAATAACTATAGCATTACAATTGTACTAAGTACACATAGCAATTGTCGAGAATCGAACATTATGTTACACTTCTTGTGTACCATGGTCGTGATTGCTCCTCGGCATTCGAAATAACCAAGAAAACGAGAAAATAAAGAATATATCGAAAGAATGAATGTCAAGAACAAAAATTAGGTCTAATAAAGTAGGAATTAGCGGTATAATTTTAAAACCATGTCTGTATATTTCAATAGAAATTTGGATATGATTAACTTGATGACCTATGATATTCATGGTAGCTGGGAATCTCATACCGGACATCATTCTCCGTTATACAAATATTCCAGTGACGCCGACAATTACCATAGTATAGTAAGTGTATAACCATGGATTTTGTAAGAAATAATATCGTAAGATTGGACATCAAGATTGGACATCAAGAATGGACATCAAGCTGGTAATAAAATGAAAAACCAAAATACCATCAGAACAGCTCCATAATGTAATCGATACAGCTCCATAATGCAATCGATACAGCTCCATAATGTAATCGATACAGCTCCATAATGTAATCGATACAGCTCCATAATGTAATTGATACAGCTCCATAATGTAATCGATACAGCTCCATAATGTAATTGATACAGCTCCATAATGTAATCGATACAGCTCCATAATGTAATCGATACAGCTCCATAATGTAATCGATACAGCTCCATAATGTAATTGATATAGCTCCATAATGTAATCGATACAGCTCCATAATGTAATCGATACAGCTCCATAATGTAATCGATACAGCTCCATAATGTAATTGATACAGCTCCATAATGTAATCGATACAGCTCCATAATGTAATCGATACAGCTCCATAATGTAATCGATACAGCTCCATAATGTAATCGATACAGCTCCATAAAGTAATCGATACAGCTCCATAATGTAATCGATACAGCTCCATAATGTAATCGATACAGCTCCATAATGTAATCGATACAGCTCCATAATGTAATTGATACAGCTCCATAATGTAATCGATACAGCTCCATAATGTAATCGATACAGCTCCATAATGTAATCGATACAGCTCCATAATGTAATCGATACAGCTCCATAATGTAATCGATACAGCTCCATAATGTAATCGATAAATCGTAGAAACTGATGCAAGCATCAATACCCCTCAACACCCGCTATGTGCATGCACTTCGATAATAAGTATCGTGCTAAAACTAACTTTATGTACCTAAGCATTCCCTTTTAGTGAAGTTATGCGATTATGTAAGTAAAATGCCGACTCTCACATATAACTGTGTGAGCAGCGTTGTTGTAAAGAAAACTGATTCATAATCTTGAACTTTATTCTTAATATATGTATTCTTCGTTTAATTTATAATACTAGTTTTTTAAGAGTGGGTGGCCTTAGCCATGTGCCGTTCTATATCGAGGAAGAAACGACAAGTTAATGATTTGTTACCATGACAAAGGCTCCCCGGCTCCTTCGCCTGTTGCATGAATACATTAGATACGAGGTTGCAATATTTTCGGCTTTGTGACAACCGATTGCAGGGATGATCCACATAGCTCACAAGTACACGCTTAATAATTTCTTGTTAGAACGAAGGCCTGCTTGGTTTATTTGAAGACTTTATCTAATACGATCTATTTAAAAAATGTGAGATAATGGAAATAGTTACAAAATTAAAGCAATGTTTAAAAAAAAGTACAATCTTTGTAGAACAACATTACATTTCTTGTCATACCATGCAGCACAGAAGACAGTCACTGCTGTAGGTATAATAATGCATTTTTTCCAGGATTTTGCTACGAGCTATTACGTCAAGAAAGGAGTTCCCTCCTCTATGATAAATGTAGGACTTGGAATGTATGGTCGAAGCTTCACACTATCAAACCCTGACAATAACGGACTTGGTGCTTCTGCACGAGGAGCAGGTACAGCTGGTAGATTTACCAAGGAAAAGGGGTTCATGTCTTATTACGAGGTGAATGTTACCATAGAAATATAACATTGATATATGTAATAGGAATACAATACTAACAGTATGTACATATTAAAAGTACTCTTTACGAGAGGCTGTTTGGAGGAAAGCAACAACATAAGAGATGTTCCCTGACTTTCATATATTTTGACGTGAAAATGGGTTTTTCTCTCTCGTGTTCATTTACATTAACATTTAACCTTGTAGATTTGATTTACTGTGTGTGTCCCTTATTTAGAAAATGGCGGATGCAACACAAACCCCACAAAAAAAACCGGAACGATCGCGGCTGTTCCGAAAGGTAAACAGTTCCTGCCCCACTAGTAGCACCCACGTGTTACTCTAGATACAAACCCCGTGAGAAATCTTAAATAAAGGTAATAACAAAATTACCGAACTCCGAACAATCTTACAAAGGGAAAGTCAAAACTCATAATTATATAAACAGACAAAATCAGTCAACAACCGGAAAACTGTGAAAACCGTAATGACCCTGACTTGGTACAGGCATTTCTAAAGAAATGGTGGGTTGAATCAGATTTTAAGGCGCCAAACCTCCCGCTCTCATTACGGTTCAAAGGTTCCGGCTGTCACTGTAACAGTATTTAAATACAGGAACAAAATAGGTAAAATAGTTGTCAAAGCAGTACCATATTCGGTGACGTAAATGAGATATGAGTTTATTTCAGATTTGTGAAATATTAAAGACAGGAGGAAGAAAGCACATGATTGCTGATCAAATGGTGCCCTACGTGGTTAAAGGGTCGGAGTGGATAGGCTATGATGATGCACAAAGTCTTCAAACTAAGGTATATTAGATTACAGTATTGTAGCAAAAGTTAATTTAGCGAAAATTTCTTTCAACGAGTGTTATTTATTCTTGTATATTGTTATATATGATTTGCGCTAAATTATCATGTTTACTTATTTAGCATAATAGATACATCGTTACCTGCAGGAAGTTATTTTTTCTGAGTAGAACTGTCTTCGAAATCGTTGAAAAATAATTGCGGGTATCAAATTCAATTAATTCTCTTCTTTTTTTGAGTCCAGCTACCACACAATCCCTTCCACTTTTGTAAAATGACTAAGTATTATTTTTCAATATTACTAGATTGTATATCATTGTCTCCATACCAACATTAGTTACCTATGATGACAGCCGCGATATCTCTTTCTGTGTACAACTCTGATTTTTGTGTATTGCACGTACTTTGTATACGAGAGAGACATTACTGTGCATGATATCCTCTTTCACAACATCAGTTATTATTCTTTTTTAATATCCCCATATGATGAAAAGCATGATGTGATTAAAAAAGAAACAAACTGTTACACAAACATTGACGATCGCCGGTCACAACCCTATTGTAAAACATTCCATTTTTCTCCCAACAAGGGGGCCAACTGCGTAATTATGTAAAACACTAATAATGGCCGTATCTCCTCCTCGGGAGAAACCAGAAGAACAAAAATCTGATTTACACTGTGCAGAGTTTGTCAAAATAATATTAGTCTGTCATTTTAAAATAAACGTTGAAGGTAAGACTGGTAGTGGTTTTTTTTATTTTTTTTATTTTTTTTTTTTTTTTTTTTTATTGTTTTTCCCCAAAAAACATGTGTTGCTATTGTGGAAAATAATAAAACAATTATGGTCCTCATATGAGGTAGACATTCAGGTTTTTCAACCCTTCATTGGTTGTTTTCTGTCGGGCAACCTATCTGGATGTCTACCTCAAATGAGAGCTACAATTGAAGACTTTCATGTGGACATGCAAAAATGTTGCTTCTTCCTTAAATGTTGTTTTTTTAATCATACAAGGTACAATATGTAAAGCAGCATCATTATGGTGGAATTATGGTCTGGGCTTTAGATCTTGACGATTTCAGTGGATCATGTGGACAGGGGAAATATCCTTTACTACATGCAATTAACCATGCTCTCGGTACATCAACAGGACCTAATGTACACCCGTACGTATACAATAAATCAAAATAAACACGTTATAGTTTCATGCTTCAAAAAATGAAAAAAACATATCAGAAAAGCTCAAAAATTCAATAGAAAAATCGTACCTGGCTTGGGACAGGAACTTCAATAAAAAGTGGCGGGGTTAAAGTAGTGTTATGAACCCAAACCGTCCCTCTTAGTGAAATGATGCGGTCATGCAAACAACCTATTGTGCAATAATAATCCAGGCTTAGACTAAATGTAAAATTATGTATATGTGTGGTTACTTATCACGTTCGGTCTAAAAGTGACTGTAATTTCATACAAACCCTCTGAAATGCCATTTTAGCCCACCTGGTTTGCACACTAACTCCAAAGATGCTTATTTAAAACCCCAATTTTGTCTGATCATGATCATAGAAACAATATCAAATGTAGTGCGCATGACGCGTTTCTGCAATAACCTTCATCAGGTATGCTCAAAGGAAAATATTTGAAAGCCAAAATTTTAACGTCTTTGGGAGTAAGAAAACCAAAGGGTCTAAACAGGATAACCGAAATCGGCTAAGGTCACCATAAATAAGAAATATGAGGAATCTTTGTAGAAGGTGCAAGAGAAAAAAAAACATTCACAAATAAAAATATTCATCTCTATCTTAGGAAATGATGTTTTTAAACAAGAATGGCCATTAGAGGATTATTTTTTCACAATCAGAATAAATTTTAAAATATTGGTATCACAAGTATCATTTGTACTATAGGCCTATTACAAATAAATTGATGTAGTGTCATAGCCTACAAAGGGTTATAAAGCATCAGTAAATCATATACAAAGTTACTCATAGACGTAGTTTTTCACAGGAACAAGACGAAATGGGAAATCACTTTAGAGAACTTCGTATATACTATTTGTACAATATAACAAGTAATTTCCGCGAAGATTTTGATTAGTATCAGCTAATCAGGAACACAAAGTACCTATAACGGCCATGTTTTTTTGTGAATCAAGAAGAAATAAGGGGCTTTTGTAGAGGACCTCACATACATCATTTACACTGAGTTAAAATCATTTGGACTGATTTCTGATCTGAGAGGACTTTTTTCTTAAATGGCAACTAATCAGTAGGAATTGCGAATGTTGACCATATTTTTTGTCATGCTTTGTAAATACCATTATCAGTCAATCAAAGTGAACTTAGCAGATATTAACAAAATTACTGCTTAAGATACTGGGCATAGTACAGATTGCTAATGCTTTATGAAAAGAAAGTTTAAACAGTGATGGTCAACAAATCTACAAATATGAACAAAATGAACTATCACCTACCTCACATCTCAACTCATTGAACTATCACCTCACATCTCAACTCATTGAACTATCACCTCACATCTCAACTCATTGAACTATCACCTCACATCTCAACTCATTGAACTATCACCTCACATCTCAACTCATTGAACATAGGAAAGACCACAACATTTAGCTTGTTTACTATGATATATCATATCTCTACGTTTTATTTAGAGTCATCACCCATGCTCCTCCTGTAACTCAAAGACCTCACCACACTGACCGTCCTACTCACAGACCTGTTCATACTGACCGTCCTACTCACAGTCCTCACCACACTGACCGTCCTACTCACAGACCTGTCTATACTCAACCACCACATCATACACAGGCTCCAACATCAGGTAACAGATAGAAAAATAAATCAATCAAATTAAATATTTGTTTCTATTGATAGTAACTTGTGGACCTAGTGTGTTATTATGTGATTCTTTGTAGTGTTAGTGGTATTCATGTTGTTATTATACAACGAAAAGTGCAATAATGAAACAAAAGCTTGAACAGTAATGGGCAACAATTCCACTAATATCAACATAACGAATAATCACCTCTCACTTTAATAAAACTGACCGCCACGATATAACAGAAATATTGTTGAAAGTGGCGTTAAACACCATAAACCAAACCAAACCAAACCTTCACTTACTGAACAGAAAAAAGGAAAACGACATATGGTGTTGGAAATCCAGATCCTGACTTGGGACAGGCACAACATGTAGCGGGATAGGACAACATGCACCTAATGCATTGTTTCATTCCAAGTTGTGACTTATCCAATCTATTATTATTTTATCTCTTTTTAATTGCATGTTGTTTTCAGTATCCGAATTGTGACTTTTATATCTCTGTTAAGGTGGTACCATACACTTCAGGTAAAATTTGATCTGCTCGTTTAATTTTCTTATTTTTTTGGCAGTCTGTTTGAATATATCCACTGTAATAAATATCAAAATTTTAACAAATTCCAACCAACAGACTCAGAGCTATAAATTCACTAGCCACACAGCAGCTTTTCTCTCTGTGGTTTTGATCACCGAGATGCTTGAAATCTGCATACAAACATCATATGATCAAAACGTTCAACTGATTTTAAAGAGTTATCTCCTTGTAGTTTATGGTACCCCCTTAAGTGGTATTTTAACTAAATCTACCGTAAGGTTTTTATTTGTCAAGTCGGTAGTTTATACAGTACCAGGACAGGCATCAATACATTATGCTTAATTATATAATCCACAACAGGTAAACAAAATATATATTCTGTTTTTTTTGGGCGTCAATGAACGTTATTATTATTCATATTCATTAGATTTAACCTTGTTTGGTACATTTCAGACAAATATGAAAAAAGTAGATAAACATGACAGTTTATTTAATAATATGTATTTTTTTGTGTGTTCCTCCATGAGGTGGTTTAGATTGATGATTGTTGTTTTATCCACACACTCTTATTAAAATAAACAACATAAACAATTTGACATAGTTTTAAACATTTATAATTTGGTTTTTTTATAGGTAATGGTGATAAATTTTGTCAAGGAAAGTCCGATGGCCTTTACAGAGATCCACGAGACTGCCGGAAATTCTATCAGTGTTCCTTTGGATTAGCTTTTCACGAAATTTGTGGAGGTGGTACTGTCTTTAATGTAAAGATTTTCGGATGTGATTTTCCAAGCCATGTTCATGGATGTGAGAAAGCGCTTTCAGGCATTTTTGGGTGACGTTAAATATTTCCAATACATTAAATATGTTACTATAAAGTAACACACAATAAACAACTTAGTTTATTATATTTTAGCTTGTTGCACCAGTTTTCAGTGTCGCGCGATATACATACATGTACGTGTGTTAAACTATCAAATTGCATTATTACGTATCATTTAAAACAATTTGATTACCCCTTTGGTTAGGTTAGGGTTAGCTTATCGTGTTTAACGCCACTTTCAACAATAGTTCAGTTATATCGTGGCGGTCTGTTTTATTGGTGGAGGAAACCGCAGCTCCCGGAAAAAAATCACTGACCTGTGGCAAGCCGCCACCTCGCCTGAGCGGGATTCGAACTCACAACGTCAGTAGTGATAGGCACTGATTGCATAGGTAGTTATAAATATAATTACCATACGATCACGACCACGACGGGCCCTACACCTTTGGTATCTTCAAACTATTCTTAAACAGAGCACCGAATTCTTCAATTTTAATCATTGGGAATTTTTGTTCAATCGTTGTGGTTCAGACTAGGTCCTATTTCTATATCCTGGAGTTCCCACGGGTGTCATCAAGCGTAAGTAATTCAACGCAATAAAAATGTTTCAAAATTTCAAGGTAGATTAATTGTGTGTGGTCAAGCCAAATCACCAATATTTCAGATAAAGTTCGAGAACAAGCTTACAAGCAACAAATGAAGCTTGTAAAAGGTGGCGCTTGGGGAGGGAAAGGGTGTGTGTGTGTGGGGGGGGGGGGGGGGGGGGGGGGGTCTGTGGATGAGCATTTTGATTGTTGCAAGGAAAGCAGGAGATGATGCATAGGGTCGGATATTTTGCACTGAAATGGACATCCAGCAATCACTACCAAGAAACAGTTTGTATTTAACTCACATGTGGAAAACATGACAGCTTCATTTTAATAAGAGGAGTTTTGGCCCCATAATAACTAGCTTAACCCGCCACTTTTTATTAAAGTGCATGCAATCCAGGAAAGTGAACGGTCATGTATATGGGTGTTAGGGGTATCAATTCTGCCACTTTCTACGATTTTTCTATGTGATTTTGGGACTGTTTCGACAGTGTGGTATGCTTGGGACTATTTCGACAGTGGTATGTTTTGGGACTGTTTCGACAGTGTGGTATGTTTTGGGACTGTTTCGACAGTGTGGTATGTTTTGGGACTGTTTCGACAGTGTGGTATGCTTTGGGACTGTTTCGACAGTGTGGTATGTTTTGGGATTGTTTCGACAGTGTGGTATGTTTTGGGATTGTTTCGACAGTGTGGTATGTTTTGGGAATGTTTCGACTGTAGTATGTTTTGAGATTGTTTCGACAGTGTGGTATGTTCTGGGACTGTCGACAGTGTGGTATGTTTTGGGACTGTCTCGACAATGTGGTATGTTTTGGGATTGTTGCGACTGTATTATGTTTTGGGATTGTTTCGACAGTGTGGTATGTTTTGGGACTGTTTCGACTGTAGTATGTTTTGGGACTGTTTCGAAAGTGTGGTATGTTTTGTTTTTCATTTTATTTTGATTATTATGTATTACTGTGTGTTTTCTGTCACGTTCAAGAAGAGTCTGACATTCTTTAAATGCAGAATTTTCGTGACATTTCACAATTATAGAGTATGCCTATTGCATTCTACAAATTCACATGTATAATTATGGCAATGATTGAACTCTTTCTCTACAGAGTGTGATTCATAAGCATTGGGGATTATTGTATGAAAAGTAAGCGTTTCACCCTCTAATATTTGTCTCAATATTGTATATAGATAAACGTTAGAGAAAATCCAGAGAAACTGGCAACATATATATATATATATATGGTACACAAGATAAATAAATGTTAGAGAATACCGAAGGGCCAATCAAAAATGGACAATCCAGAGTAACTGGCAACATGGTGTACACAAGACGAAGAAAAAAAGAAAAAAACACAACACAATATGTGTTGCACACCACTATACCCAAGCAAACACAAATAGCGGAAATAAGACATGAGCCCTCCTATCAACAACTGGAGGTAAAGACGAACAGAACATCGTTATTATGCGGAAATCGTAACGGAACTCAGAACGTAAAGACACATAATAGGACAACACAAAAAACTAAAATACCTAATTGATATCATACCAAAACCAATGCCATTCCGCTATGAAATCAGCAGTTATATAGGTTATATAGTTATATAGGTATATGGTATATTTCAATATTCAAAGAACCAGTTGTTTTATTAAATAAAGATGATAAATAGTATGTCATACATCAATTCTTTAAAATTCAGATGTTTACCCAATCCCAATACATATAGGACCAACATCAAAACTGTCCCATTCAAATTATGAAACATTTGAAGATACAAAAGGGGTAATCAGAAACCATAAATCGAAGGACAGAAAATACAACGGACAAAGAAAAGGAACAAACAATGATCTACAAAACACTACACAGAAAACTAAAGATTCAATAACACGAATCCTACAAAACAAACGTGGATGAATTCAGTTGCTCTGGAAGGGTAGGCAGTTCCAGCTCCACTAGTGACACCCGTCGTGTTATTGTTACAAAATAAAATGTCTTGAGCATATGTAACACTATATTACGGATTTGGTTTGTTACACATATTTTCATTGGTTCTTCAACCCTGAATGTCAGCATATATTCGGAAAACAGACGGGGTATATATTTCAGTCCCCAAAAACTATTAAAACATGGACGACAAAACATTACGCTTCACTGAATCAATGGTATAATACGGAATAATAAATGTATTTTTACCAAATTAAATGCTGTTTTTATACTCAAAACGGCTGCATGAACAACAAAATATTACAACGGTTAATTCCGTCACAAATACCTGATCGATATAGCAAACTCCTATGTTCCACTGCTGTACCATAACAAATAAACAAAACGTTGAGCCTTGAAAACTTTCGACGTCATGGGGCCACACCAAGGTTTTATTTACATGTTTATTGAAACTGTTTGGCAAACCCGTTGTTTTGTTATGTGATATATTAATGTTATATTTATAAAGTTTATAAATTTTACTACATATGAAACTGTATTGATTTAGAAATTTAGTACAGTATTTTCCTTGAAATATGACGTGACACATATTTTGACGTCATTGAAGAATGACGTCAAAGGTACGGAAACGGACATCTAGAGATACGAAAAATGAAAATAAAAGACGCAAATTTATTTAATACAGTTGGATGTTGTATTTAAAAAAAAACAATGGTTAAATCCGTAATATATCTGTTATTCATCTATCAGACAGGGTATATAATGTGACATTCCCGGCTTAGGATCTATATTCCCTTGCGCCTCAGGGAATATAGATCCTAAGCCGGGAATGTCACATTATATACCCTGTCTGATAGCTGAATAACATATATTACGAATTTAGTTTGTTACACATATTTTCATTGGTTCTTCAACCCTGAATGTCAGCATATATTCGGAAAACAGACGGGGTATATATTTCAGTTCCCAAAAACGATTAAAACATGGACGACAAAACAATACGCTTCACTGAATCAATGGAATAATACGGAATAATAAATGTATTTTTACCAAATTAAATGCTGTTTTTATACTCAAAACGGCTGCATGAACAAAAAAATATTACAACGGTTAATTCCGTCACAAATACCTGATCGATATAGCAAACTCCTATGTTCCACTGCTGTACCATAACAAATAAACAAAACGTTGAGCCTTGAAAACTTTCGACGTCATGGGGCCACACCAAGGTTTTATTTACATGTTTATTGAAACTGTTTGGCAAACCCGTTGTTTTGTTATGTGATATATTAATGTTATATTTATAAAGTTTATAAATTTTACTACATATGAAACTGTATTGATTTAGAAATTTAGTACAGTATTTTCCTTGAAATATGACGTGACACATATTTTGACGTCATTGAAGAATGACGTCAAAGGTACGGAAACGGACATCTAGAGATACGAAAAATGAAAATAAAAGACGCAAATTTATTTAATACAGTTGGATGTTGTATTTAAAAAAAAACAATGGTTAAATCCGTAATATATCTGTTATTCATCTATCAGACAGGGTATATAATGTGACATTCCCGGCTTAGGATCTATATTCCCTTGCGCCTCAGGGAATATAGATCCTAAGCCGGGAATGTCACATTATATACCCTGTCTGATAGCTGAATAACATATATTACGAATTTAGTTTGTTACACATATTTTCATTGGTTCTTCAACCCTGAATGTCAGCATATATTCGGAAAACAGACGGGGTATATATTTCAGTTCCCAAAAACGATTAAAACATGGACGACAAAACAATACGCTTCACTGAATCAATGGAATAATACGGAATAATAAATGTATTTTTACCAAATTAAATGCTGTTTTTATACTCAAAACGGCTGCATGAACAAAAAAATATTGCAACGGTTAATTCCATCACAAATACCTGATCGATTCAGCAAACTCCTATGTTCCACGGCTGTACCATAACAAATAAACAAAACGTTGAGCCTTGGAAACTTTCGATGTCATGGGGCCACACCAAGGTTTTATTTACATGTTGTTAACATTTAAATTATTGAAACTGTTTCGCAAACCCGTTGTTTTGTTATGTGATATATTAATGTTATATTTATAAAGTTTATAAAATTTACTACATATGAAACTGTATTGATTTAGAAATCTAGTACGGTATTTTCCTTCATGAGACACCCCATACATGAAAAATGATGCGACACATATTTTGACGTCATTGAAGAATGACGTCAAAGGTACGGAAACGGACATCTAGAGATACGAAAAATGAAAATAAAAGACGCAAATTTATTTAATACAGTTGGATGTTGTATTTAAAAAAAACAATGGTTAAATCCGTAATATATCTGTTATTCAGCTATCAGACAGGGTATATAATGTGACATTCCCGGCTTATGATATATATTCCCTTCGGCTGCGCCTCAGGGAATATAGATCCTAAGCCGGGAATGTCACATTATATACCCTGTCTGATAGCTTATGATATATATTCCCTTCGGCTGCGCCTCAGGGAATATAGATCCTAAGCCGGGAATGTCACATTATATACCCTGTCTGATAGCTGAATAACATATAATACTATTTCTTATTCAACGATTGCAAAATGAAAGCTAACGTCGACAAATATAAAAGGAGGAGCAACTACAGTCGTTTGCCATGAATGAGTTCGCAATATGGCCGACGTCATTTGCGAAAATTTGTTTCCAATTTTTTACTGTTATTAAATCAGTGTTATTTACTTTTGATTAGTAACGTTCACATTTTACACAATGCCAAAATGTTCCAAAATTAGGCAAGTGACGTCATTCAAGGAAATACCTTGTAATTCGGTCAAAATATCGTCTGTCAAAAAATGGCACCACACGGTAAACAAATGACACCAGAGGAGAAACAAATCATCGTAGCTTTGTCACAACAAGGATATTCTAGTTACAAAATTGCTGCAATGACGGGTAAAAACAGGAGAACAATCAGTAAATTTCTCAGGAGGCGATGGGTGCGAGGCTCGGAAGAAAACTTACCGCGAAGTGGAAGGGGTAGAAAAACGGGAGTTCGAGGAGACAGGATTATGTACCGTATGCTTCATTCGGAGAGAAGACAAAGTTTAGGAGAAATAACAATAACAGACCAATTTAACCGCCAGTTTGTGACCAAAATTTCTTCTAGAACAGTTCGAGAGGCGTTTGAACTTTGAAGGATACAAAATACATCAAGTTTGTAAGAAAACTACGATTTCACCTGTCAACCGACAGAAAAGAAAACGATGTTGTCGATCAAAATTGATGTGGACAGTGAAAAATCATTGGAAAAAAGTTATTTTCATTGATGAGACGAAGATTGAGATTGGAAATAACAGGAAAGTTTATGTTTGGCGTAAAGTGGATGAAAGATTAATACCGGAATGTAATGGGTTGTATCAGGGTCGAAATTACAAAACGAAATTCTGTCATGTTCTGGGGCTGCATTTCGTATTATGGGGTAGGTACACTAACTCCAGTTGTTGGCAATTTAAATAGTGAAAAGTATATAAACATTTTAGATGACAATTTATGGCCGGTCATTGTCCAACATTTTCCTACAAGCCCCTACATATTCCAGGAGGACAATGCCCCATGCCATGAGTCTCGGAGGACAAATCAGTGGAAAACGGAAAATGATATTCCAACTTTAGAGTGGCCCCCACAAAGCCCAGACTTAAATATAATAGAAAATGTGTGGAAAGTTATAAAAACAAAAGTTCATTGGGATTCTAATTTTCCTCTATATATCTATGCTGTGGATGAACAGTGCAAATAAACGGTAGAGAAAACCAAAGTGGCAATCATGAATGGACAATACAGGGAAACTGGCAGCATAGGTACACAAAACACTAGACGAAGACAAACAATACAAATAACATAACATAATATGTGGTGGACACCACTCTGCGCAAACAAACAAAGATAACATAAATAAGACATGAGCCCAATTACAAACAGACAAAGACGAACCGAACATCGTTTTTATGTGGAAATCGTAACGGACATCACAAGACGGAACTAAAACTGGAAAGACACATAATAGGACAACACAAAAAACTAAAACGATGAGTAACAAGCACCCACCAAAACACCAGGACTGAACTCAGGTGCTCATGTATTAAATAAGATGGGTTTTTTTCATTCACAATTATAATTGTTGCTATTGTATATAAATTTTAATGCAAACATGACAATTTGATACCTCACGAATAAAGATTGTCAATAAACAATTATGTTAATGTCATATATTTTGGCTCATAAATAAAGTAATGTTGAGCGTCCATGGCAACGACACACAGTATATTACAAATGTTAATAATAATGTATTCAATGATAATGTTATAAACAAACATATATATTTACATGCAAAAACACAGGTTTTTCCCACTGACTGTTTTCTTTTAAATAACGATGAGTATTTGTTAATAAATCCCAGAATAAATCGTACCCACGCCAAAATAAATCATGATGACATAGGTTACGTATTTTGACGTAAGTATTATATACCAAATAAGGATCATGAATATGATGACCACCATCCTTTGAAGTTTCACAGTCAGTGTATGATATAAGAAGAGTTTGAAGATACCAAAGGTGTAATAATATAATGAACGTGGTACCTACAGAAATCTTTTTACTTATTGAAATATTTTTCATGTTTTCGTAAACGTGACACTGTACACTGTAATTATTACTTCCTGACAGTGACCAATCTTTATACTTTACTCAAATTAGTTGCCAGTTCAATCTTTATTGTATTCTGTCATCAGATATTTGTTTTAGTGTTCTAACTGAATTTCGATTCTCTGCAGTCTTCGGAGTATTTATAATTCCAGCAGGAAATCAAAACTATCATTCTTTAACTGTTTAGATTTTAAAGCTATGGAGAAATCGTAAACATAAACTATTCACATATCTATAACTTACATGATAACAAAAATCACAGATCAAATAATTCATTGCGGCAGGCCAAAATTCACCTACAGCATATCATGAAGGTAAGACAAAATTAAGTTTATTGCCGATGTCGTAATTTCACCTTCAAACAATGTTTACTAACACAAGAATCAGATAATAATACATTAAATGATCCCTACATACGCATAGTATGTACATATGACATTACCTTATTGGAAAGATTCACTTTGTAATAATGATAATTGCATTGTCAGTAATGACAGTGTGTTCAAGTACAAATTTTAATGAAAACAATATTCAAAATACTTTTTCATTTTAAAGAAAAAAGTTACGTTTAACAATATCTAGATTATATTCCTATAATATTGGTCATTGCATTGTCAGTACACATTGGGTTCAAATACAATTTTTTATGATAAAAATACTAAAAATTATTTTTCATTTTAAAGTAAGTTATGTTTGACAATTTCTGCATTATAATTCCTGTATCTTTAATGTTTATGGTTTCCATATGAAAACGGAATAACGTTATTCTGTTATTTTTATATTATATTATTTGGATGTCGATGTTTTACATCATTGTTTTAAAATAACTTATTTTCAATAAATTATATGTTCTTACATATTGATTGCACGACTAAATCTACGTAAGTTTCATTTTATTTGTGTTCCTTTTGGAAAATTCAATATAAAATATCCATATACAAATACAATGTATATGTGATTTAGTGAACATTGCGTTCATATTTTCAAGATTTATTTAACATGTAATTGTATTCATATTTACATATTTGAAAGTCATAATTGATATACTCATTAACCTATAAAGGAATGATCTGAAGAAGAAAAAACTGAAACGTGACTTTATTTTAAGAAAGTATTTAGTAAATAGAATGTCTTTTATCATTCAAGTAAAAGAAGGCATTACGAGAAAGAATTGTGTAATTCAATTTATACTTGCATGATTATTTTATGTGAGCATGCTTGTTGTCAATAAATATTTCGTCCACTATTGTATTTTATTTCAAAATGTTAATTATTGTAATACATTTTGCATGACCTCAAACACATAATAGTTTGAAATGTTATAAATTACATTACAAAACGGTGTCGAACAGATTTATTTATCAAGACGTGGATTACTGTAACATTTATGATTTGTTATTTAGTGGACAACAGCTAAGTGACAGGTATAAATTGACAAAATCATATACTTCACAATATAAAACTACCAGTGTCTCGGGATTGTCCATTCTTGATATGCCCTTCGATTTTCTCTAACGTTTATTTAAATAAAATGTGCAAAATGAAATACATATTTTGGAAAATACGATAAAAATTGTCATATAAAAAATATATATATTACCATCTTTATACACCAATGCTCAATTACACGTTAAATGTGTTTGAAAACGATAGAAGGCAGGATAGGTGGATTTTCTGCTAATACCAATATCAAAAGCTATACGTGTTTTCTGTAAAAGTGTTAATTACTTACAACATAGGTTACTTTGTAATTATTTAATTGGTCAAAACGTAATTTATTAACAATCCTCTGAAACCAGATACTTTGAAACACTTAATGTCCTATTGTGCTTCAGAAGTAGCTATGAAAATGAATATACAAAAAAACATGTATGTGTTTATTGTTGTTGGTGGTTTATGCAAATGATTTAGCTAAAAAAAATCCAAAGGGAATCACCGTTAATGGAACAATGCGGAAAATTTGTGGAATATTTTAAACAATAAATGATTTTCACAGAAGACCATTTCAGACGGTTGCTTGTAATTATAATTTAGATTCATATTCCTTTCGGTCATATGGAAAAAAATTATCAGTATCATTATCACGTGTGACAAAATATCATCATTTACTATTATTACTTATCAACATCTATAGGGTAATTAAATAGTGTATAATGTTAAAATAAACACATAGTTCTTTGTTTTATATTACACATTGAAATTAATTATAGTGCAAAAAGGAATGATACATTTCTTATTTTGTTCTGATATGGTAAAGGATGGTGGTTTCAAGGAAAAAAACCGTAGCGGATATTCAGCAGTTTGTCATTACAAATGTAATCCTACGTCAGTTCCCATTATAATAAAATCATATCCGAGAGACATTGTTCAACATTAACAAAAAACAAAAGAACAAATGAGTGATGATTTAGGAACCACGTGATTGTACATTGACAACCACATGACAGCTTAATAATGTGACCAGCTTGTTGATGGCTTGTGTAATGGAGGACACATTTATCCCTAATTCAAGAAACTGGGACAATAAGATTTAGGATGAACATGTGACTTATTGAAATCACAATTTCGTAAAACCTGTTTTGTTTTAATAATTAGAAGTATAATTTCCTCAATATTTGATTAAGGTAAGATATTACAGTCACTTGAATATTTTAAAAAATATATAAGCTCATGAATATGTGCACTTAAATGGTGCATAATGTATGTAAGCGAACAATGATCTGTATAAAGCATGTTGTATGTTATATGTAGTAATTATTTGACAGTTATAAAATGACAAGTAAAATTAAGTTCATGATATAAATTTCATGCATTGCATTCATTAGTGTTTCCATATATATCACAATTTTTAATCACGCTTACTTCCTTATGGTGTCAATTATCGTAGAAAAGACATGTTCTTCATTACTTTTTTTTTATTAAATACATATGTCTTCAATCTATATACTTAGAAGGTACGATATGACGGACAATCTTGTCTAATACCACAATTAAAACATAAACGTTAGAGTAGACAGAAGCGACAATCCAAAGGTTTGGATGTGAGGCGGAATAAAACATTGAAAGTTAATAAATATATGTACATGCATACATAGATTAATTATTTTTACACATCATTGACAAATATATAAGATCAAGTTATAAAAGAAATAATAAAAGAAAATGTAGTACATTATTTACACAATACTGATATTGCTTTATTTTTAAATGAAAGCATTGTTGATATTTGTTGTTGAACTAATTTTTTGTAATATTGTATGCAGAACAACAAATAATAACTATATATTCAATAAAAAATATTGCAATAAAAGCAATATTTTACAAATGATCTATAAACTTTTTTTGATTGATATCTTATATAATATGAATCGATAAAATATACATTATGGCGTTTGTTGTTTTCCATTTTATTATTCATATAAAATACAAAAATGTAGATACGCATTTTGATTATAAAATCTAAATCTCGACAATCTGGTTGGAATTGTTTGAGCTTTAGTTAGAACAATATAAACCTTGAATTAAAAACAAAATAAAACAAGTAATTCACTTGATATGCATTAATTTGTCACCTTAAACATGTAACATTAATAAAGTAATTTGGAATTACATTGATATGTTTTAACTCCTGTGGGTAAAACTATTAATAACGTCATGTAATCATGACAAACGTGTACAAGGTAAAAGGTTATCACGTGTGTCCCACGGAAACTGGATTTCATTGAGAGAGAAAAAAAATGATAAAAGCGAACGAATGTCAAACCAAATATACTAACAATAAATGAATATTGTGCAATATACATACCATTCAAATAACATATGTTCACACGAATGCTTTTTAATTCTATTGGAAAGTACTAAATGAAAAAAGTATTATCTGTATGTCGAAGTTTATGTCAAAAGTACATTCCCCTTTGGTATTTGTGGCATTTTTAATTTAACATAACGAGTGCACAGTCACACAGTCGCCTTCTAGTTGTAGTTACTCTTGTATTACCGAATCACACAGTCGCCTTCTAGTTGTAGTTACTCTTGTATTACCGAGTCACACAGACGCCTTCTAGTTGTAGTTACTCTTGTATTACCGAGTCACACAGACGCCTTCTAGTTGTAGTTACTCTTGTATTACCGAGTCACACAGACGCCTTCTAGTTGTAGTTACTCTTGTATTACCGAGTCACACAGACGCCTTCTAGTTGTAGTTACTCTTGTATTACCGAGTCACACAGACGCCTTCTAGTTGTAGTTACTCTTGTATTACCGAGTCACACATACGCCTTCTAGTTGTAGATACTCTTGTATTACCGAAAAGTAACACAGTCGCCTTCTAGTTGTAGTTACTCTTGTATTACCGAAAAGTAACACAGTCGCCTTCTAGTTGTAGTTACTCTTGTATTACCGAGTCACACAGTCGCCTTCTAGTTGTAGTTACTCTTGTATTACCGAGTCACACAGTCGCCTTCTAGTTGTAGATACTCTTGTATTACCGAAAAGTAACACAGTCGCCTTCTAGTTGTAGTTACTCTTGTATTACCGAGTCACACAGACGCCTTCTAGTTGTAGTTACTCTTGTATTACCGAGTCACACAGTCGCCTTCTAGTTGTTGTTACTCTTGTATTACCGAGTCACACAGTCGCCTTCTAGTCGTAGATACTCTTATATTACCGAAAAGTAACACAGTCGCTTTCTAGTTGTAGTTACTCTTGTATTACCGAAAAGTAACACAGTCGCCTTCTAGTTGTAGTTACTCTTGTATTACCGAAAAGTAACACAGTCGCCTTCTAGTTGTAGTTACTCTTGTATTACCGAAAAGTAACACAGTCGCCTTCTAGTTGTAGTTACTCTTGTATTACCGAGTCACACAGTCGCCTTCTAGTTGTAGTTACTCTTGTATTACCGAGTCACATAGTCGCCTTCTAGTTGTAGTTACTCTTGTATTACCGAAAAGTAACACAGTCGCCTTCTAGTTGTAGTTACTCTTGTATTACCGAAAAGTAACACAGTCGCCTTCTAGTTGTAGCTACTCTTGTACTACCGAGTCACACATACGCCTTCTAGTTGTAGTTACTCTTGTATTACCGAGTCACAGAGACGCACGCCTTCTAGTTGTAGTTGCTCTTGTATTACCGAGTCACACAGTCGCCTGCTAGTTGTAGTTACTCTTGTATTACCGAAAAGTAACACAGTCGCCTTCTAGTTGTATTTACTCTTGTATTACCGAGTCACACAGTCGCCTTCTAGTTGTAGTTACTCTTGTATTACCGAGTCACACAGTCGCCTTCTAGTTGTAGTTACTCTTGTATTACCGAAAAGTAACACAGTCGCCTTCTAGTTGTAGTTACTCTTGTATTACCGAGTCACACAGTCGCCTTCTAGTCGTAGATACTCTTATATTACCGAAAAGTAACACAGTCGCTTTCTAGTTGTAGTTACTCTTGTATTACCGAAAAGTAACACAGTCGCCTTCTAGTTGTAGTTACTCTTGTATTACCGAAAAGTATCACAGTCGCCTTCTAGTTGTAGTTACTCTTGTATTACCGAAAAGTAACACAGTCGCCTTCTAGTTGTAGTTACTCTTGTATTACCGAGTCACACAGTCGCCTTCTAGTTGTAGTTACTCTTGTATTACCGAGTCACATAGTCGCCTTCTAGTTGTAGTTACTCTTGTATTACCGAAAAGTAACACAGTCGCCTTCTAGTTGTAGCTACTCTTGTACTACCGAGTCACACATACGCCTTCTAGTTGTAGTTACTCTTGTATTACCGAGTCACACAGTCGCCTGCTAGTTGTAGTTACTCTTGTATTACCGAAAAGTAACACAGTCGCCTTCTAGTTGTATTTACTCTTGTATTACCGAGTCACACATACGCCTTCTAGTTGTAGTTACTCTTGTATTACCGAGTCACACAGTCGCCTTCTAGTTGTAGTTACTCTTGTATTACCGAGTCACACAGTCGCCTTCTAGTTGTTGTTACTCTTGTATTACCGAGTCACACAGTCGCCTTCTAGTCGTAGATACTCTTGTATTACCGAAAAGTAACACAGTCGCCTTCTAGTTGTAGTTACTCTTGTATTACCGAAAAGTAACACAGTCGCCTTCTAGTTGTAGTTACTCTTGTATTACCGAAAAGTAACACAGTCGCCTTCTAGTTGTAGTTACTCTTGTATTACCGAGTCACACAGTCGCCTTCTAGTTGTAGTTACTCTTGTATTACCGAGTCACACAGTCGCCTTCTAGTTGTAGATACTCTTGTATTACCGAAAAGTAACACAGTCGCCTTCTAGTTGTAGTTACTCTTGTATTACCGAGTCACACAGACGCCTTCTAGTTGTAGTTACTCTTGTATTACCGAGTCACACAGTCGCCTTCTAGTTGTTGTTACTCTTGTATTACCGAGTCACACAGTCGCCTTCTAGTCGTAGATACTCATATATTACCGAAAAGTAACACAGTCGCTTTCTAGTTGTAGTTACTCTTGTATTACCGAAAAGTAACACAGTCGCCTTCTAGTTGTAGTTACTCTTGTATTACCGAAAAGTAACACAGTCGCCTTCTAGTTGTAGTTACTCTTGTATTACCGAAAAGTAACACAGTCGCCTTCTAGTTGTAGTTACTCTTGTATTACCGAGTCACACAGTCGCCTTCTAGTTGTAGTTACTCTTGTATTACCGAGTCACATAGTCGCCTTCTAGTTGTAGTTACTCTTGTATTACCGAAAAGTAACACAGTCGCCTTCTAGTTGTAGTTACTCTTGTATTACCGAAAAGTAACACAGTCGCCTTCTAGTTGTAGCTACTCTTGTACTACCGAGTCACACATACGCCTTCTAGTTGTAGTTACTCTTGTATTACCGAGTCACAGAGACGCACGCCTTCTAGTTGTAGTTGCTCTTGTATTACCGAGTCACACAGTCGCCTGCTAGTTGTAGTTACTCTTGTATTACCGAAAAGTAACACAGTCGCCTTCTAGTTGTATTTATTCTTGTATTACCGAGTCACACAGTCGCCTTCTAGTTGTAGTTACTCTTGTATTACCGAGTCACACAGTCGCCTTCTAGTTGTAGTTACTCTTGTATTACCGAAAAGTAACACAGTCGCCTTCTAGTTGTAGTTACTCTTGTATTACCGAGTCACACAGTCGCCTTCTAGTCGTAGATACTCTTATATTACCGAAAAGTAACACAGTCGCTTTCTAGTTGTAGTTACTCTTGTATTACCGAAAAGTAACACAGTCGCTTTCTAGTTGTAGTTACTCTTGTATTACCGAAAAGTAACACAGTCGCCTTCTAGTTGTAGCTACTCTTGTATTACCGAAAAGTAACACAGTCGCCTTCTAGTTGTAGTTACTCTTGTATTACCGAGTCACACAGTCGCCTTCTAGTTGTGTTACTCTTGTATTACCGAGTCACATAGTCGCCTTCTAGTTGTAGTTACTCTTGTATTACCGAAAAGTAACACAGTCGCCTTCTAGTTGTAGTTACTCTTGTATTACCGAAAAGTAACACAGTCGCCTTCTAGTTGTAGCTACTCTTGTACTACCGAGTCACACATACGCCTTCTAGTTGTAGTTACTCTTGTATTACCGAGTCACACAGTCGCCTGCTAGTTGTAGTTACTCTTGTATTACCGAAAAGTAACACAGTCGCCTTCTAGTTGTATTTACTCTTGTATTACCGAGTCACACAGTCGCCTTCTAGTTGTAGTTACTCTTGTATTACCGAGTCACACAGTCGCCTTCTAGTTGTTGTTACTCTTGTATTACCGAGTCACACAGTCGCCTTCTAGTCGTAGATACTCTTGTATTACCGAAAAGTAACACAGTCGCCTTCTAGTTGTAGTTACTCTTGTATTACCGAAAAGTAACACAGTCGCCTTCTAGTTGTAGTTACTCTTGTATTACCGAAAAGTAACACAGTCGCCTTCTAGTTGTAGTTACTCTTGTATTACCGAGTCACACAGTCGCCTTCTAGTTGTAGTTACTCTTGTATTACCGAGTCACACAGTCGCCTTCTAGTTGTAGATACTCTTGTATTACCGAAAAGTAACACAGTCGCCTTCTAGTTGTAGTTACTCTTGTATTACCGAGTCACACAGACGCCTTCTAGTTGTAGTTACTCTTGTATTACCGAGTCACACAGTCGCCTTCTAGTTGTTGTTACTCTTGTATTACCGAGTCACACAGTCGCCTTCTAGTCGTAGATACTCTTATATTACCGAAAAGTAACACAGTCGCTTTCTAGTTGTAGTTACTCTTGTATTACCGAAAAGTAACACAGTCGCCTTCTAGTTGTAGTTACTCTTGTATTACCGAAAAGTAACACAGTCGCCTTCTAGTTGTAGTTACTCTTGTATTACCGAGTCACACAGTCGCCTTCTAGTTGTAGTTACTCTTGTATTACCGAGTCACATAGTCGCCTTCTAGTTGTAGTTACTCTTGTATTACCGAAAAGTAACACAGTCGCCTTCTAGTTGTAGTTACTCTTGTATTACCGAAAAGTAACACAGTCGCCTTCTAGTTGTAGCTACTCTTGTACTACCGAGTCACACATACGCCTTCTAGTTGTAGTTACTCTTGTATTACCGAGTCACAGAGACGCACGCCTTCTAGTTGTAGTTACTCTTGTATTACCGAGTCACACAGTCGCCTTCTAGTTGTTGTTACTCTTGTATTACCGAGTCACACAGTCGCCTTCTAGTCGTAGATACTCTTATATTACCGAAAAGTAACACAGTCGCTTTCTAGTTGTAGTTACTCTTGTATTACCGAAAAGTAACACAGTCGCCTTCTAGTTGTAGTTACTCTTGTATTACCGAGTCACACAGTCGCCTGCTAGTTGTAGTTACTCTTGTATTACCGAAAAGTAACACAGTCGCCTTCTAGTTGTATTTACTCTTGTATTACCGAGTCACACAGTCGCCTTCTAGTTGTAGTTACTCTTGTATCACCGAGTCACACAGTCGCCTTCTAGTTGTTGTTACTCTTGTATTACCGAGTCACACAGTCGCCTTCTAGTCGTAGATACTCTTATATTACCGAAAAGTAACACAGTCGCTTTCTAGTTGTAGTTACTCTTGTATTACCGAAAAGTAACACAGTCGCCTTCTAGTTGTAGTTACTCTTGTATTACCGAAAAGTAACACAGTCGCCTTCTAGTTGTAGTTACTCTTGTATTACCGAAAAGTAACACAGTCGCCTTCTAGTTGTAGTTACTCTTGTATTACCGAGTCACACAGTCGCCTTCTAGTTGTAGTTACTCTTGTATTACCGAAAAGTAACACAGTCGCCTTCTAGTTGTAGTTACTCTTGTATTACCGAAAAGTAACACAGTCGCCTTCTAGTTGTAGTTACTCTTGTATTACCGAAAAGTAACACAGTCGCCTTCTAGTTGTAGTTACTCTTGTATTACCGAGTCACACAGACGCCTTCTAGTTGTAGTTACTCTTGTATTACCGAGTCACACAGTCGCCTTCTAGTTGTTGTTACTCTTGTATTACCGAGTCACACAGTCGCCTTCTAGTCGTAGATACTCTTATATTACCGAAAAGTAACACAGTCGCTTTCTAGTTGTAGTTACTCTTGTATTACCGAAAAGTAACACAGTCGCCTTCTAGTTGTAGTTACTCTTGTATTACCGAAAAGTAACACAGTCGCCTTCTAGTTGTAGTTACTCTTGTATTACCGAAAAGTAACACAGTCGCCTTCTAGTTGTAGTTACTCTTGTATTACCGAGTCACACAGTCGCCTTCTAGTTGTAGTTACTCTTGTATTACCGAGTCACATAGTCGCCTTCTAGTTGTAGTTACTCTTGTATTACCGAAAAGTAACACAGTCGCCTTCTAGTTGTAGTTACTCTTGTATTACCGAAAAGTAACACAGTCGCCTTCTAGTTGTAGCTACTCTTGTACTACCGAGTCACACATACGCCTTCTAGTTGTAGTTACTCTTGTATTACCGAGTCACAGAGACGCACGCCTTCTAGTTGTAGTTGCTCTTGTATTACCGAGTCACACAGTCGCCTACTAGTTGTAGTTACTCTTGTATTACCGAAAAGTAACACAGTCGCCTTCTAGTTGTATTTATTCTTGTATTACCGAGTCACACAGTCGCCTTCTAGTCGTAGATACTCTTATATTACCGAAAAGTAACACAGTCGCTTTCTAGTTGTAGTTACTCTTGTATTACCGAAAAGTAACACAGTCGCCTTCTAGTTGTAGTTACTCTTGTATTACCGAAAAGTAACACAGTCGCCTTCTAGTTGTAGTTAATCTTGTATTACCGAAAAGTAACACAGTCGCCTTCTAGTTGTAGTTACTCTTGTATTACCGAAAAGTAACACAGTCGCCTTCTAGTTGTAGTTACTCTTGTATTACCGAGTCACACAGTCGCCTTCTAGTTGTAGTTACTCTTGTATTACCGAGTCACACAGTCGCCTTCTAGTTGTAGATACTCTTGTATTACCGAAAAGTAACACAGTCGCCTTCTAGTTGTAGTTACTCTTGTATTACCGAGTCACACAGACGCCTTCTAGTTGTAGTTACTCTTGTATTACCGAGTCACACAGTCGCCTTCTAGTTGTTGTTACTCTTGTATTACCGAGTCACACAGTCGCCTTCTAGTCGTAGATACTCTTATATTACCGAAAAGTAACACAGTCGCTTTCTAGTTGTAGTTACTCTTGTATTACCGAAAAGTAACACAGTCGCCTTCTAGTTGTAGTTACTCTTGTATTACCGAAAAGTAACACAGTCGCCTTCTAGTTGTAGTTACTCTTGTATTACCGAAAAGTAACACAGTCGCCTTCTAGTTGTAGTTACTCTTGTATTACCGAGTCACATAGTCGCCTTCTAGTTGTAGTTACTCTTGTATTACCGAAAAGTAACACAGTCGCCTTCTAGTTGTAGTTACTCTTGTATTACCGAAAAGTAACACAGTCGCCTTCTAGTTGTAGCTACTCTTGTACTACCGAGTCACACATACGCCTTCTAGTTGTAGTTACTCTTGTATTACCGAGTCACAGAGACGCACGCCTTCTAGTTGTAGTTACTCTTGTATTACCGGGTCACACAGTCGCCTGCTAGTTGTAGTTACTCTTGTATTACCGAAAAGTAACACAGTCGCCTTCTAGTTGTATTTACTCTTGTATTACCGAGTCACACAGTCGCCTTCTAGTTGTAGTTACTCTTGTATTACCGAGTCACACAGTCGCCTTCTAGTTGTTGTTACTCTTGTATTACCGAGTCACACAGTCGCCTTCTAGTCGTAGATACTCTAATATTACCGAAAGGTAACACAGTCGCTTTCTAGTTGTAGTTACTCTTGTATTACCGAAAAGTAACACAGTCGCCTTCTAGTTGTAGTTACTCTTGTATTACCGAAAAGTAACACAGTCGCCTTCTAGTTGTAGTTACTCTTGTATTACCGAAAAGTAACACAGTCGCCTTCTAGTTGTAGTTACTCTTGTATTACCGAGTCACACAGTCGCCTTCTAGTTGTAGTTACTCTTGTATTACCGAAAAGTAACACAGTCGCCTTCTAGTTGTAGTTACTCTTGTATTACCGAAAAGTAACACAGTCGCCTTCTAGTTGTAGTTACTCTTGTATTACCGAAAAGTAACACAGTCGCCTTCTAGTTGTAGTTACTCTTGTATTACCGAGTCACACAGACGCCTTCTAGTTGTAGTTACTCTTGTATTACCGAGTCACACAGTCGCCTTCTAGTTGTTGTTACTCTTGTATTACCGAGTCACACAGTCGCCTTCTAGTCGTAGATACTCTTATATTACCGAAAAGTAACACAGTCGCTTTCTAGTTGTAGTTACTCTTGTATTACCGAAAAGTAACACAGTCGCCTTCTAGTTGTAGTTACTCTTGTATTACCGAAAAGTAACACAGTCGCCTTCTAGTTGTAGTTACTCTTGTATTACCGAAAAGTAACACAGTCGCCTTCTAGTTGTAGTTACTCTTGTATTACCGAGTCACACAGTCGCCTTCTAGTTGTAGTTACTCTTGTATTACCGAGTCACATAGTCGCCTTCTAGTTGTAGTTACTCTTGTATTACCGAAAAGTAACACAGTCGCCTTCTAGTTGTAGTTACTCTTGTATTACCGAAAAGTAACACAGTCGCCTTCTAGTTGTAGCTACTCTTGTACTACCGAGTCACACATACGCCTTCTAGTTGTAGTTACTCTTGTATTACCGAGTCACAGAGACGCACGCCTTCTAGTTGTAGTTGCTCTTGTATTACCGAGTCACACAGTCGCCTACTAGTTGTAGTTACTCTTGTATTACCGAAAAGTAACACAGTCGCCTTCTAGTTGTATTTATTCTTGTATTACCGAGTCACACAGTCGCCTTCTAGTTGTAGTTACTCTTGTATTACCGAGTCACACAGTCGCCTTCTAGTTGTAGTTACTCTTGTATTACCGAAAAGTAACACAGTCGCCTTCTAGTTGTAGTTACTCTTGTATTACCGAGTCACACAGTCGCCTTCTAGTCGTAGATACTCTTATATTACCGAAAAGTAACACAGTCGCTTTCTAGTTGTAGTTACTCTTGTATTACCGAAAAGTAACACAGTCGCCTTCTAGTTGTAGTTACTCTTGTATTACCGAAAAGTAACACAGTCGCCTTCTAGTTGTAGTTACTCTTGTATTACCGAAAAGTAACACAGTCGCCTTCTAGTTGTAGTTACTCTTGTATTACCGAGTCACACAGTCGCCTTCTAGTTGTAGTTACTCTTGTATTACCGAGTCACATAGTCGCCTTCTAGTTGTAGTTACTCTTGTATTACCGAAAAGTAACACAGTCGCCTTCTAGTTGTAGTTACTCTTGTATTACCGAAAAGTAACACAGTCGCCTTCTAGTTGTAGCTACTCTTGTACTACCGAGTCACACATACGCCTTCTAGTTGTAGTTACTCTTGTATTACCGAGTCACACAGTCGCCTGCTAGTTGTAGTTACTCTTGTATTACCGAAAAGTAACACAGTCGCCTTCTAGTTGTATTTACTCTTGTATTACCGAGTTACACAGTCGCCTTCTAGTTGTAGTTACTCTTGTATTACCGAGTCACACAGTCGCCTTCTAGTTGTTGTTACTCTTGTATTACCGAGTCACACAGTCGCCTTCTAGCCGTAGATACTCTTGTATTACCGAAAAGTAACACAGTCGCCTTCTAGTTGTAGTTACTCTTGTATTACCGAAAAGTAACACAGTCGCCTTCTAGTTGTAGTTACTCTTGTATTACCGAAAAGTAACACAGTCGCCTTCTAGTTGTAGTTACTCTTGTATTACCGAGTCACACAGTCGCCTTCTAGTTGTAGTTACTCTTGTATTACCGAGTCACACAGTCGCCTTCTAGTTGTAGATACTCTTGTATTACCGAAAAGTAACACAGTCGCCTTCTAGTTGTAGTTACTCTTGTATTACCGAGTCACACAGACGCCTTCTAGTTGTAGTTACTCTTGTATTACCGAGTCACACAGTCGCCTTCTAGTTGTTGTTACTCTTGTATTACCGAGTCACACAGTCGCCTTCTAGTCGTAGATACTCTTATATTACCGAAAAGTAACACAGTCGCTTTCTAGTTGTAGTTACTCTTGTATTACCGAAAAGTAACACAGTCGCCTTCTAGTTGTAGTTACTCTTGTATTACCGAAAAGTAACACAGTCGCCTTCTAGTTGTAGTTACTCTTGTATTACCGAGTCACACAGTCGCCTTCTAGTTGTAGTTACTCTTGTATTACCGAGTCACATAGTCGCCTTCTAGTTGTAGTTACTCTTGTATTACCGAAAAGTAACACAGTCGCCTTCTAGTTGTAGTTACTCTTGTATTACCGAAAAGTAACACAGTCGCCTTCTAGTTGTAGCTACTCTTGTACTACCGAGTCACACATACGCCTTCTAGTTGTAGTTACTCTTGTATTACCGAGTCACAGAGACGCACGCCTTCTAGTTGTAGTTACTCTTGTATTACCGGGTCACACAGTCGCCTGCTAGTTGTAGTTACTCTTGTATTACCGAAAAGTAACACAGTCGCCTTCTAGTTGTATTTACTCTTGTATTACCGAGTCACACAGTCGCCTTCTAGTTGTAGTTACTCTTGTATTACCGAGTCACACAGTCGCCTTCTAGTTGTTGTTACTCTTGTATTACCGAGTCACACAGTCGCCTTCTAGTCGTAGATACTCTTATATTACCGAAAAGTAACACAGTCGCTTTCTAGTTGTAGTTACTCTTGTATTACCGAAAAGTAACACATTCGCCTTCTAGTTGTAGTTACTCTTGTATTACCGAAAAGTAACACAGTCGTCTTCTAGTTGTAGTTACTCTTGTATTACCGAAAAGTAACACAGTCGCCTTCTAGTTGTAGTTACTCTTGTATTACCGAGTCACACAGTCGCCTTCTAGTTGTAGTTACTCTTGTATTACCGAAAAGTAACACAGTCGCTTTCTAGTTGTAGTTACTCTTGTATTACCGAAAAGTAACACAGTCGCCTTCTAGTTGTAGTTACTCTTGTATTACTGAAAAGTAACACAGTCGCCTTCTAGTTGTAGTTACTCTTGTATTACCGAGTCACACAGTCGCCTTCTAGTTGTAGTTACTCTTGTATTACCGAAAAGTAACACAGTCGCCTTCTAGTTGTAGCTACTCTTGTATTACCGAAACGTAACACAGTCGCCTTCTAGTTGTAGTTACTCTTGTATTACCGAGTCACACAGTCGCCTTCTAGTTGTAATTACTCTTGTATTACCGAAAAGTAACACAGTCGTCTTCTAGTTGTAGATACTCTTGTATTACTGAAAAGTAAAAACAAATGTAAATAATTAATATAGTGTACATGATGCGTTTCTGATGTAATCTTGCAATACGAAACACATGAATATAAGCAAATATGAAGGAATATCCACAAACAAACTTATATAATATGTTACTATTGCTTTCTTCATTTCATATTCACCAAACAAGTAGTATCCAAAGTGAGAAATACTAACTACATAGTACTGTGATTGTTGTTAACTTTTTTCCTATATACATGTGAAAGAATATTGATCTTCCCCATTGCTGCCAGTGTACAGAGGATTTATAAAATTAAATGTTCAATCGAAAGAAAATCGATCGTCTATGTTTCTCCTCGTTTACATTTTATTAACAGAATAGATCATTACTTCCATTTATGTTCTTATCGTTTATGATTACGTTATGGACCTTTTAAATACTATATTTGTTCTAAAAAGGTTAAGGTCGCAAGAAAGAATTTAAATTTTGCCAATTTAAATGTATAAAGTTTGTCCTTTCTCTCCAAGGCATGTGTTAGTATTATACTAATTTGACCGTATTTTAAGTAAAAGCCAACATTTCTCACCCTGACTACTTAATAAATCTTGACATCTGACCCACGACACTGCCTTGTCCATTTGTAAATGTACCATGAGAATTGTGAAGACAAATGGCCATTGTTAACACTATGTTGTTATTAACCTACTAAATATAACTATGAAAACATGGAGACATCACCTAAACTACAAGTGTTGTTAACATGCCCCGCCAATATTTAGTCGTCTCTATCATGTATATATATACTTATAGATAGAACATATATGTATTACGGACACCAACAAGGTAATTTGTTTTCTCTTTTTTTCATGAATGAAAGACTGAACTAAAATATTAAAATTTAAAAGTAATTTAAGAACAGTATTTTCCAGTCAAAATGGATGGTCAACTTAATCTAGAGTAGATAACAGTAGTCAAATTACCCATATTTGTAGAGGAGAGGACAAATTGTGAAAAATAGAAACTTGGTCCCATAAAACTAGTTGAACCCTGCCACTTTTTATTGAAGTGCATGTAACAACCCAGGAAAAGTGGCATACATGTTTGGAATATCGATAGTGCTTCTGTTTCTAGGATAGTTAGATTATATACTGGCATTTTTCCTTCAGCGTGATTGTATTTGGTTTTTTTATTTCATTGTATAGCATACCTTGCTCAGGTAAAATGAAGTAAACATACCGTGGTTTGCTGATTGTGACAGCCAAACACCGTAAGAATTAGTATAGTGTATATAAAGGATAAGCTTTGCTTTACCCTGAACAATTTTGAGTTATCACTATTTTGTTGTTTTTTCAGATGAACCAAGAAAAGATATTTATTTTACTTTTCCTAGCAGTGGTCAACGGTAAGAAAATCGAAATGGTTTTACTTTCTTAATCTATAGAAACTTGTACATGTAGTTTAAGCTATTACGTGAGGTACAAATTTTGTGTCTGTTAATCAATAGTTTATAAATAGTGATTGTCGACGATCGTACCAACATTAACAACACTATCGTCACCTGTTAGCACCTCACAAAAGAGCACAAGAAAACAAATCAATGAGGGTCATGTGACAGAGGTAATCCAAATAATAATAGAACACAATAAATCTTCAGGGGGCGATATCAATTTAAAAAACAAACCGTACACATTCGCTTCACAAAAAAGTCCACACACTATCACAGACATGACGACACCCTGAACATGGACTCCACCAATACAACATTGTTCATATTCTTCTGCTTCGGAAGTGTAAGTAGTTCCTGTGTCATTATAGGCACAGATTGAATATTTATGATGTTTGTTTTCACTGGCAAATAGTGTTTACTCATTACACCATGTGTTATCACAGATAGATTTACAAAAAAGGTCATTAGAATAAATATAAAATTTCGCATGAACTATGTTTGTGTTAAAGTGTATTATACAAAGTAGAAGGCTCATAATTGTCAACATAAGTATACTGACAACCCGGAAGACCCCAGCATGTTGATAACCTTTATTGCAAACTTTGATAAGTTGCTTGACATTAGTAAGGGCACTGTAGTTAGGACAGGATAATAGCCGTATAATATTGACACATGGGGGGTAATATGAACTGAATAAAATGCTATTTATGTAATGAATAGTGGTAACATGGCAATACGACGATATGGAGTCTAAAGGTTTAGTAGAGTTGTGCCTACAATTGGCTGGTTTGATAAACAAATTTATTGGAAGTTCCTCTTATAAAACTTCAATATAATTAAGATTCACGTTTGGTAAAACAAAATTAACTTAAACAACGAAGAATTTGTACCAAGATAGGGAAGTGAGTGGTCATACATATGTGTGTAAGGGGTATTGGGTGAGTGGTCATACATATGTGTGTAAGGGGTATTGGGTGAGTGGTCATACATATGTGTGTAAGGGGTATTGGGTGAGTGGTCATACATATGTGTGTAAGGGGTATTGGGTGAGTGGTCATATATATGTGTGTAAGGGGTATTGGGTGAGTGGTCATACATATGTGTGTCAGGGGTATTGGGTGAGTGGTCATACATATGTGTGTCAGGGGTATTGGGTGAGTGGTCATACATATGTGTGTCAGGGGTATTGGGTGAGTGGTCATACATATGTGTGTAAGGGGCATTGGGTGAGTGGTCATACACATGTGTGTCAGGGGTATTGGGTGAGTGGTCATACATATGTGTGTAAGGGGTATTGGGTGAGTGGTCATACATATGTGTGTCAGGGGTATTGGGTGAGTGGTCATACATATGTGTGTAAGGGGTATTGGGTGAGTGGTCATACATATGTGTGTCAGGGGTATTGGGTGAGTGGTCATACATATGTGTGTCAGGGGTATTGGGTGAGTGGTCATACATATGTGTGCAAGGGGTATTGGGTGAGTGGTCATACATATGTGTGTCAGGGGTATTGGGTGAGTGGTCATACATATGTGTGTAAGGGGTATTGGGTGAGTGGTCATACATATGTGTGTCAGGGGTATTGGGTGAGTGGTCATACATATGTGTGTCAGGGGTATTGGGTGAGTGGTCATACATATGTGTGTCAGGGGTATTGGGTGAGTGGTCATACATATGTGTGTAAGGGGTATTGGGTGAGTGGTCATACATATGTGTGTCAGGGGTATTGGGTGAGTGGTCATACATATGTGTGTCAGGGGTATTGGGTGAGTGGTCATACATATGTGTGTAAGGGGTATTGGGTGAGTGGTCATACATATGTGTGTCAGGGGTATTGGGTGAGTGGTCATACATATGTGTGTCAGGGGTATTGAGTGAGTGGTCATACATATGTGTGCAAGGGGTATTGGGTGAGTGGTCATACATATGTGTGTCAGGGGTATTGGGTGAGTGGTCATACATATGTGTGTAAGGGGTATTGGGTGAGTGGTCATACATATGTGTGTCAGGGGTATTGGGTGAGTGGTCATACATATGTGTGTCAGGGGAATTGGGTGAGTGGTCATACATATGTGTGTAAGGGGTATTGGGTGAGTGGTCATACATATGTGTGTAAGGGGTATTGGGTGAGTGGTCATACATATGTATGTCAGGGGTATTGGGTGAGTGGTCATACATATGTGTGTCAGGGGTATTGGGTGAGTGGTCATACATATGTGTGTCAGGGGTATTGGGTGAGTGGTCATACATATGTGTGTAAGGGGTATTGGGTGAGTGGTCATACATATGTGTGTCAGGGGTATTGGGTGAGTGGTCATACATATGTGTGTAAGGGGTATTGGGTGAGTGGTCATACATATGTGTGTAAGGGGGTATTGGGTGAGTGGTCATACATATGTGTGTCAGGGGTATTGCCTTTGATCCTACGATTCTCTATTATGATTTGTTCTGGCGTTGTGAACTGTTCTGTGGTATTTCGTGTTTTTCACATTTTATCTTTTGTTTACTTCAATAAACTTAAAGTCTTATTATATAGTCAGTTGATGTTTCAGGTGTGAACTTCTATGAACATCTATACATTATCTCAATATCATCAGGTATAATTATGCATCAATTTGAAATTATGATAGTATGAACCGTCTTAGCTATGTCTATAAATGTATACATACAATCGTTCCAACACGGCGTGGGTTCACGCCCGGCTTTGTAAATTACAAAAAGGGGCACTCGACTCGCAACCGCAAGTGATAAAGTTTACCAGTTGCTTGCCCATGTTCGGTGGTTCTTTCCGGGTACTCCGGCTTTTTCCACCACTAAAACTGATCGCCATGATATAGCTGAAATATTGCTGAAAGTGGCGTTAAACACAATAAATCAATCAATCATCAAAATATAACATTACGACAACCTTTTAAATCAATTCTAGAAAGAATGGGGTAAGATGTTCCTTCTGACGGAAACACTTTAGGTTCTAAACGTTGTTTCATAACATACAGTTCCTAAATAATGTAATTTATTAAAGAGAAGGTCAATCTCTCCAGGCACAAATAACCATAGCCTATCTTGATTACCCTGCTTTTGGTTTGTCTTTTCGGCCCTTTTTCTATAATTGAGGTTTTTTATAGTTTTTTTATGTTGTCCTATTATCTATCTTTACGTTCTGATTTCCGTGTTGTGATGTCCGTTACGATTTCCGCATAAAAACAATGTTTGGTTCGTCTTTACTTCCGGTTGTATGCGTGAGGTCTCATGTCTTGTTTTCGTTATTTGTGTTTGTTTGCGAATAGTTGTGTCCAACACATATTGTGTTGTAGTTTTGTTCTGTTGTTCGTCGTCTTGTGTATCCTATGTTGCCACTTTCTCTGTGTTGTTCGTCGTCTTGTGTATCCTATGTTGCCAGTTTCTCTTGGTTGTCCATTGTTATCTGGCCCTTCGGTGTTCTCTAACCATTATTAGCTCTGCGTTATGTGCAATATTTTATCAATAATATCATGATTTTACAGGTGTTGCAAGTTTGCGTAGAGTGTGTTACTACACAAACTGGGCACAGTATAGGCCAGGCTCTGGGAAGTATGTCCCTGAAGATATGGACCCACATCTTTGTACACACATTATTTATTCCTTTGCCAAATTGAATGGAAATAAATTGGCTCCATTTGAATGGAACGACGATTCTACAGAATGGATGAAAGGAATGTTAGTATTAAATGTTAGTTTACCTACTGCTTAAGGTCTAGTACCACTAAAGAAATTTAATGTTAATATATGGATCTGGTACATTATATTGTTAGAAGAGTTTTGAAGATACCAAAGGGGTAAGCATAATCCATAAATCGAAGAAGAACAGACAAAACAGTGACTGAACGAAAAAGTTCAAAAGGACAAATAACGATCTACAAAACATACATACAACTAAAGATCGAGTAACACAAACCCCACAAAAATCCGGGGGTGAACTCAAGTGCTCCGGAAGGGTATGCAGTTCCTGTTCTACTAGAGACACCCGTCGTGATAATGACATCCTTGTGTCATTTGTCATCCAATGAAAATTGCATTTAAGACTATGATAGTTCATAATTTAAATCTGAACCATTTTAGCAATTGCTTGCAAGCAACTCGATTGGCTGATAAAGGTTATTACCCGTATGTATAATATCATTTAATGTTCATGTCCCACGCCGCGACATATCAGCAGTAAAGGGGGGAGAAAGTGTGAGATGTGATTTTAATCATACTGATGATTATGACCTCTCGATAACACTCTGATTGCTTATTCCTAACCATTTAAAAGGACATCTCCAATTTGCAAAATTAATAGAATTAAATTTATATACTATTCAGTATTTTGACATCTATTTTATTAATATGTAAGCACACGTTTCATTTCTATATTTATTTTTGCTAAGCGACTTTCTTTTTAATATTTGATAGGTATGCGAAATTTAACGCCGTCAAAGTAAAGAATCCTAGAATAAAGACTCTCCTAGCCATTGGAGGATGGAACATGGGATCTGAGCCATTTACCCAAATGGTGAAATCGTCACAAACTCGACAAGAATTTGCAAAAAGCGCTGTAGCTTTCTTACGGAAGCGTAATTTTGATGGTCTTGATTTAGACTGGGAATACCCTGCAAACAGGGGAAGTCCACCTAAAGATAAACATCGATTCACTTTATTGGTTCAGGTAAGGGTGCTTGTGTTTTGTCGGGGAGGGGGGGGGGGGGTATTTTTCTGAGAAGATGCGAACAATGTTATGAATTAGATAAGGCCAATATGAAATACGGATACGGATTAATATAAGTTCTAGCAACTTGTTTCCCAATCCAATTAATTACTTTCTATTGTGTATTATATATATTTTGTAATGTTATGCTATGTTGAATTAATTGATAAATTATGCATAAAGTAATATGAAATTTTAGAATGCATTAATTTGTACAACATTTGACATCAAGTACGATAGTTAAATATGTATTCATTAAACATCAGCAGTTTTACATGTAACTTTAAACAGTTATGTCACTTTAGTATGTTTCATACTGTGCTCTTTTAATAACATGAAACTGTCTATTATTTTTCTCAGCAATTACGTGAAGCATTCGACAGAGAATCACTGACATCCGGAAGACCTCGGTTGTTATTAACGGCTGCTGTGGCTGCAGGAAAGAAGAACATTGACAGTGGTTATGATGTTCTTGCTATTGGAAGGTATTGCCATGTTGATTTTATGTCATATTTTATGAACTGTTCCATATTTATACTTTGCATGTTATTCTAGTACAAATAGATTACATACTTGCGCCATACTTTTCGTTCTTTTTTTCCACAAACCACAGCTGTGGATGTTGAAAATCTAATTAAAATTAGATCTGGAATGCCCCTCCCCCCCTTTTCTGATATGTCGCGCATTAATGCAATTCAAGATCTAATTTTCATTTGATTAGGATGCAGACTGTGTATGCATCGAAATATTTGACGTTTTGAAGTGAAATTAGTTTTCAATCAAAGTTTGGAATTGTAACTTAGAACTTTGTTAACACTATTTTACAATATATATATGTATTTTTGTATCGTAAAGGTTATTGACAATCTGACACCCATTACGTTTGTTTGTTTTTGTTTGTTAGTTATTGTTTATACTATTACATATGATTAATATTAATGTCATGTACCAATGATGTATACCAACACATTCTAGATGTTGTATTAAGGTGATGACAAACTCATACATGCTTTTATGAAAGATTTCATAGCTTCTTTCCGATGTATGCAAATATTCTTTTATGTGAATAAACATGAAGAAATTATTGAATATACTGTGTATCGTCAACTTAAACCGAATTAAACTGTATACTATATCAAGTTGAAAATGTTGAAATATAACACTATTTAAATTTAAATATAATTAACTTACAACACTGAAGTCAAACAAATACAAATTACATAATATAATTGTCACAACGAAAACTTATCCTATAAAATATCTTTTTCTTGGAAAAAAATACAAAACACTCAAAAATAATATTGAGTGAAGGATTGTTTTGTATTTACTATTTTATATAAGTAAACATGTATACTCATGGCGAACAATATCTGGTAGATGACTGAAATGTAACAATAACAAGTTGTCAATTTGTGAAACATGACCACCACTGAAAACCGGGGATGACCTCATGTGTTACGGATAGAAGTGTAATTAGTTTCTACTCCACTAGTGGCAATGTCAAATGTGGTGGCATGACATGTACACCACTTTTATATACTATTGGACCTACTTTTCTTCTCTTTTTTTCGGTGCATTTATTCTTCAGTTTGTATTGCTCGTATTTATCAAATTGGTTTTCTTTTTTAATTAAAGGGAATGTTACACCTGAAAAAATAGTATCAGTGATTTAAGAAAAAATGTTATTTTATTTTATTTTTCAGGCTGATGGATTTTATAAGTATAATGACGTATGATTTGCATGGCAGCTGGGAAAGTACATGTGGACACAACAGTCCATTGTTTCCTAGAAGTGGCGAGACTGGCATAGAGAGATATCTAAATTTGGTATGTTATTTTAGAAATTTGTTGACCTTTGTTAAGTTTTAATTTAATAGTTTGCAAAAAATACAACAATTATTTCCCTACGTTTGGGCGACAGGTATACTGTTTCAAATTTTACGCTTTGTCTTATAGGAATGGTGGTTATTTAAGAGATATTGCCCAGTCAGCTTAAACATAAAGTTATTTGATTATAACCAATATGCTATTGGAAATATGCGCTGTTAGTCTGCATATTCTATACCACCTATACCACTGGTGATAAACTATTAGTCTCCGATGGTAGCCACAAGGTCAATAGTCAGCTGGGTTTTGTTGTAATAAAACCGTAGATTTCTAATTTTGTGAGCACGGGGCGCTTAAGAAATAACCTTCATTAGGTACGCTCAAAGTCGATAAATTGGAAGGCCAAATAATGTGTATAAAGTGTTTAGTAGCAGTAACCCCAAAACCCTAAACAGGACAGCCAAAATCGGCGAAGGTCAGAAGTGCCTGAGTGAGAAGAACCTTATTTTTAATAATGATTGCATGATATAGTCACTGTAAATTGTAATAATAAATATATCTAATGAACCAGGAAGTTTAATATTTGCTCTGTTCGTCAATGTTAGATATCTACATTTGGACCAACTTAATTTTGGTATCTTTAATATAAGGCATCCAATCATGAAATTTGACTTGATGAAGGTTATTCCAGAAACGCGTTTTCCGTACCAAATTAGATATCTTCATTTCAATACAATGCCGACTATGCACTTTGGTTTAATATTGTAAGGGTTTGGTCATACATCTGGCCAATTGCCCTACAATAACACTCAAAATACGCATAAAACAAAGACAAAAGGACAAATAAATGACAAAATGTTTTGCGATAAGAGTAAAGAACATCACTCAACTGTTTGCTAGATACTGTTGAATACACAGTACAGTTATGCTCATCATGCAAATCGCTGTCCTGTTGTTACGTAGCAATGAAGAATAACGATACAAGCGTTGCATCCGTATTGTTGTATGTTTCCCAAGACCATACATGGATTTTTCTCTCACAGGAATTGCTATCCATATCACTACTCAACATCGTGGTCAAAAATTAAAACTGATTGTAGTGAAATAGCAGACGTGTATATTCTATCATAAACCCATGATGTAAACATACCAGTTAAGTATTACCGTCAATCTTTTTCAAATGTCATATTAATGAACATTTGTATAATATATTTGTGTGTTTACAAGTTCCAAACCATACATTGGAACCTTAAAACCTCTTATTAATGTAAATCATTTATCTCAACAGGATTGGGCTGCTACTTACTGGAATAAAATGGGCGTTCCTAAGTCAAAATTAAATATAGGAATGGGGTTATATGGAAGATCTTTTACATTAAAAGATCGTAATATTTACAATGTTGGATCAGAAGCGTCAGGTAAAGGATTGGCGGGAAAGTTTACACGTGAGGCAGGATTTCTGTCATATTACGAGGTAACTTTTAAATAGAATAGAGAATACAAGTATATATTTCCCATCTGAACAGAAAAAATATCATTTTGTTTATCAATATAAAAGTTAATTTATTTGAAATGTATTAGATTTAATGCGAAATGTACAAGTATAATGGCGAAATACTTTTACACGAGACTTACTCTGGTCTGTCTGCATTGTATATAATTCCCATTTTCTGCCTAAAACTATGAACAATAGTAGGTGCCATGTTCCTGGTATGATAAAGACAACTTTTGTAGATTTCGAGAAAAAAGTGTGCGAATTCTAACCGCTACAAAATGCATTTTTTTTTCATCTACTCGTCTCGCCATACTTTTTCAGTGACAGTTAAAAGTGGTTGTCCCAGTTGACCAACTCCTCCCTCCTTTCTTATGAATTTTAATATATTGTCGGACTTGTTCCTCTCCTAAATATGCAAGAAGTATTTGACCATGAACGCTAAGCAACCAATAATCCATAAATAGCTGCCTATACAATTGATTGTAGTAGGTAAATTACACGTCATGTGGGGCATTTGAACATGATCGTAAGTACATAAGGAACATAATAAAGGTCTTATTTCCGTCATCGGGATGGTTTTCAGTGGCATGAGAAATAACGTAGAAATTATGAAAAAAAGGATTAAACAGTAATGGTCCACAATTCCACCAATTTAATATTAACAAACCTAGCAATCATAAAAAAATAAATTTTCATTCCAGTGTCTACGTTCACACATTTCATTAATTTTTATGAGTGGTTTTATTTTTTGTTTGAAATATGTTATCGTCCTCTCCACATAGCCGAAACAATACTCCTCTGACATATTGCTTCACTGAAAAGTGGAAATCTGCTTGTGTTTCAATATTAGCAATCGAAATGAAAACAAATGTAATTTGTTTCATGTAAAATCTCCTAAATTATTGTATATTGATTTTGTTTATTGAGATATGTTTGCTATAAAGAATTTGCAACCCGACAGAAACTGTAAATTTTTTCACCGGCAGACAACAGTTTGTCGTTGTTCCAGAAACATCTTTTATCGCTCCAGTATTTAATCGAGTTTGTAAAGGATAAGTGTTGTTCATTTGTTTCGTTTCCCTTTTGACATTTGTATTATGGAATGATTTTTTGTTATATGCCTTTTATCTTCCTCTTGTTTACATTACTTTTCAAATACTAGAAATAAAACAAATCTCCAATTCAAAAATTAAACAAAAACCATATACAGCAAAAAGTAAGCAAAAAACATTAGACCCCCACCCCCACCCAAACAAAAACGAATTAAAACAAAAAACAAAAACAAATGTCTTCTCTACAAATAAACGATTAGAAGTTAAGACGTGACATGCGTGTTCATCTAATTGGTAAACAACTTTAAAAGATTTTAAACATGACAAACAATGACATTTTAATGTATTTTTAGGTTTCAAATTAAATTTATCTTCAAGAAGGTAAATTTGTGGGAGAAATGACAATGCAAATGTAATAAATGTTACGTCAGACTGTTATAATTGTAATTATAATGTAATAAATGTTACGTCAGACTGTTATAATTGTAATTATAATGTAATAAATGTTACGTCAGACTGTTATAATTGTAATTATAATGTAATAAATGTTACGTCAGACTGTTATAATTGTAATTAAAATGTAAAGTGAAACTACTTAACTATTTCCCAGTTCAGTTGACACTTATGACAATATGGCATTCATTTTCGTATACATGTATTTCATTTTAATGTTCATAATTTATTACATATATCAATTTAAACTGGTAGTATGAGCGAATATCATGTGGTCGCACAATGATAGCAATTGCAAATTAACGTATGCTAGCAACTCTATATTGTTATAAATAGTGTGACTGATTGTGGACTGTGGCTCCTCAAGTGTTGCCGGTGTACAGTGCTTGATTGTCGATATACATTTCAAATCAACACCTGAACATTTTTCAGAATATAAATTATCTAATATTATCTTAAAATTAAGAATTTGCTTACCATTGCTGTTAGTCACTCTTAACACGACAAACATCTGTAACAACTTGGGCTATAAGTTTGGCGCGCGATGATCAGTTTGGCCACATTATAATTGTGTGGTATCACAAAGAAAGCTACTAATTAAGGTACAACAAGATACGCAATAATAATTTCCTAGTCGGCCATTTTATATTTGTCAAAAATACATAATTGCATATTTTACATAGATTTACACAACTACTAACACTAAGTTTATATTTATTTTAAGATATGTGACATGTTGAAGAATGGTGCAAAGAAGTACTACATTAATGACCAAAAGGTGCCATATTTAGTCAAGGGAGATCAGTGGGTTGGATATGACGATGTTGACAGTCTTTCTATCAAGGTAACAACGAATTCTAGTCGCATAGCATAATTAATATCACTGACACAATGATATATTCTAGACGTTTTCAAATGATGGACAAATAAGTGTGAAATGCGATTAAATGGAACAATAACAAAATCATTCTGATAGGGAAATCTGTATCATTAAAAACATCAAAATCAAAGGAAAATAAGAAATAAATAGACAACAACTCTCAAACAACTGAGAATGAGAATAGTAAAAAGAAAGCTTAAACAGTGACAATCAACAAGTCCACCAATATCACCAAAACCAACAATCACCTCTTACCTTAACTCAACGAACACAAAAACGAAATCCGAAATCCAGGTACTGTGGAATATGGAATATAGTATGGAAGCCTTCCCTAAAGATGTCATTTACATAGTCGATGTACAGTACTAGTACCAATAGTATAAAAGAAGAAACTTTCTAATACATATTACATTGTGTGGAAAAAGATACCAAAATGCGCATAATGGTATCATATCATGGACAGAAATGAAAAATGTTTACCAAAAGCATATATCAAACATATGTAGAACATCAATAAATTATCTGTTCCATTACTTTGATTTGTGTCTAAGTGTAATGTTGGATAGTCTCTTATGATTATTTACTTCCATGTGAATTCTTAATAATTAGGATGTAGATTAAAGATTAATCACGTATTGTAACTAGACATATTCTTTTTTATCGTTTTACACACATTGTGAATTTCAATGTCTCTGACTGATAACACATTTATTGTATTATGACTAGGTTCAATATGTTAAGCAACAAAGGTATGGTGGTGTGATGGTGTGGGCCTTAGACCTTGATGATTTTAAAGGATCATGTGGACAGGGCAGATATCCTTTACTGAAGAGGATCAATCAAGAAATAGAAGGTGCACGATATCAGTAAGTAAATGGTTTCTATTAAACTACAGAAACAGTTTATTTTAGAGAAAGGTACAAATGGTTTGTATGTTTGCTTGGAAGATACGTTTATGCATTTTGTTAGTAAATTCGTCTGGCCTAGTAATTGGACGTTGAGAGATTGGGCTTTGATCGATGAAATATGTAGTCTAGAGTCAGTAAACGTTTTAAGACATCAAATGAGTAATCCGAAGCCGTGAATCTAAAAAGGATAGACAATGGAATTGCCAAAAGAAAAAGGACAAAAGACTACAAAACACTACACAGAAAACTAAAGATTGAGCAACGCAAACCCCACAAAAAGTGAACTCAGGTGCTCCGAAAGTGTTTATTATCCCAATGAGGTCATCTACGCTTAGTCAATTTTGTGTCTATCTTTTGGTCTCTTTTGATTACATAATATTTGTTTCATTTGGTAATTCAATAAATGTGAAGGAAAAAACATTTAATTTTATTTAGAATGCATCAGATACTGGTGTACTGTCATATATATATATATACACCAATCTTATTAAAATCAGATCCTTTATTTTTATTTTGTGGCGTGAGAGATCTGAGGAAGCCCCATTACGAGTCACATGTAAGTGACCTTATGTCATGAAGATACAATGATATGATAAATACGTGTTTCGGCCAATCGGATTGCTCGTAGAGTGTAAAGCAGTTTAGTAACATTTTCATATTTTTTTAACAATCCCCATTGGTTGGTACATAAGGGTCACTTACATATGACTCATAATGGGGTTTCTTCAGATCTCTCATGGCGCAACATATCAATAAATGGGAGAAAAGCGAGAGATATGATTTTAATTAGATTGTATACACAAAAGAATGACATCAAAATATAATTTCTATTATTTATTTAGACCAGAGTATCCAATGGTAGATGTACAACATGTTCCGCCAGTATTTAACGAAATTCCACCAATACCTCGACCACAAAGACCAATTACTCAAAACATCATACCACGGCCACAACGACCAATTACTCAAAACATTATACCAAGACCACAACGACCACGCATCCAAAATACCACACCTCGACGACAACGGCCACATACAAAACAGACCATGCGTCGGCCACCACGACCACGGACTCAAAAGACAGTGCGAGCTCCGGAGCGAAAAGCACCACGTCAAAAGTCACGTAAAATTGAAAGCATTGGTAATTTTACAATTTGATATTTTTGTATCAGTACAATGGTCTAAATATTAGGGTGTTGCTATATTGTATATACTAGATAGTGTAGATAAATTGGATAGTCTCTAATGTTTATTTAGATCCGTATCCTTTCTTACTAATTTATGATCCACAAAGTGAAAATAGCAGGAAACGGTACTGATATTATCATGAAATAATTTCACCCAGATATATTTAAGATGTTTTGATTAGAATCTCACATTTTGATTATGAAGTCAGTTTTATCATGTTTAGCATACGTATATCGGGGTTCTGTGGCACCGTGGTAGTTACATTTTAAAAAGTATCGAAAACTGGTTGAAATAACACGTGAATACACGGTACCATAGGATCGGACTATATTTCATTTCATTTCACTTACTGCGCCCAAAAGGTAACCCTGAAGTAAAAGACTATGATCTAGCGTCTCTGTTGCAGCCATAGGTTTGGTGGGGCGAATAAAATGTACCAATTATCTCATGACGGGACGTAGATGGAGAATGACACACTAACAACTTATAGCGCTTCCTTATGACCAAGGGTCATCGTGGGTAATCCATGGCAAAGGCACTATTTCCCGACCATATCCATAATATCCTTTTATTCCTGTAAACAGGATTGGATTACGATTGTGTAGATTCCTAGGCTATAGATACTGGGAGACCCCAGTGATAATCAACTGAAGATGGAATTTCGGATATAAATAAGATATGAAATAAGTTTATTCAGCTTCTACAACATGATGTCTATAATTTCATTCTGCCTTTACAAATAAATCAACTGTTCTACAGAACATTAATTCCACTTAATGTCTTGAGAGCTTCAACTGGCGGAGGTTCCTGGGCTGCAGCCCATAAAGCCCATGTCTTAATCCAGCACTGCCTGTAGCAATCTAAGTTTTTACCCATGTGCTCTTCCCTCTGTAACCTTTTTACATAAATTTATCGTTTGTAAACTTGTTATCGCCGAAATACTACTCACTTGAACAACAATCAACGCCCTTACTGAAATAAATACTACTCACTTGAACAACAATCAACGCACTTACTGAAATAAATAGTTTCATTCGTGTAAATATATTTTTCATGCTTTATACTTGTTTGACAAGTCTTGTACATTTATTCAGATTCAGAATTCAGATATTTTTTTGTATACATATAAAACCCTTTTGTCTAACAGATATAAAATCTACTCCTTGGTTTCATGGTGGTCTGGTGTACATGAATATCTACATTCATTGTACCAATTGTACATGTTTGTACGAAGTTTTCCATGCTGTAATTTCGCAGAGAATGCACCTTATCCGTATCAAGTTAATGTGAACGGTTAATCATAACACAACCTGAATGCAGACATTTTAATTGTACACAATCTAAAACCTTTAATGTTATTTTGGGTTTGTTATGTATGATACTAACCTACAGTTTATGTATTTCATGTAGAGCATTTAATTTTCATGACGTTTTACCACTCCATTGAAACTTTTTTAAACTGTGCATCCATTGCTATATATTATAATAAGGGTAATAACAAAATTACCGAACTCCGAACAATCTAACAAAGGGAAAGTTAAAACTCATAATTATATAAACAGACAAAATCAGTCAACAACCGGAAAACTGTGAAAACCGTAATGACTTGGTACAGGCATTTCTAAAGAAATGGTGTTGAATCAGATTTTAAAGCGCCAAACATCCCGCTTTCATTACGGCTCAAAGGTTCCGGCTGTCACTATAACAGTATTTATAACAATACTGGAACAAAATAGGTAAAATAGTTGTCAAAGCAGTACCAAATTCAGTGAAGTAAATGTCAAAGACACTTTTACGTCACACATTGATAAAAAAATATTATATTATTTTGATGTGCTATTTAATATTTTATGTACTTTATAATTACAGATCAATTACGAACTAACAGTAAAGACTTTACATGTAAAAAAGGGTCTGACGGATATTTTGCTAGTCCCACGTCATGTTCTGGATATTATATGTGTACAGATGGAACAGCATTCAAGTTTGATTGTGCATCAGGTCTGATGTTCAACCCCAAGTACAACTTCTGTGATTGGCCGGATAAAGTCAAATGTAAAGATAAAAAATCTAGATCTTCTAAAAAGACAGCAAGACCAAGCCAAAAAACGTCTAAACGAACCAATATCATCCCACCGGTACCAAAACAAACGCCTGTTGGGAAACCGGCACCACCAAGATGGCGTCCTCCACAAGAGCCAAACATTGAGACCACAATTAGGGACCATTGGAACTTTGATGCTCCTGCACAGACAGCACACCCACCTGTACTAACGAGTCAGGCTCCTACACTACAGCCTAATGCATGGGATTGGGTATCCATGATAGATAATCCCATGCCATTTTTCATGAGTCGTAAGTTTCCCCGTGTTTTTCCCCGTACGGTGTTAAAATGAAGAAAATTATGTCTAGTACCGGGGATGATTCTGGTTAGAAAATAAGATAGCTAAAAATAAATTAAAATTGCTTAAATCTTCTACATCCCCTTCCAAAACCTCAATTATTGACCCGTTCAGACCGTATCCTGTAACTTTTGGATTTTATTTTTATTTGAAAATAGCTGAAATCAGTTAAATAAAAATAACTGAGAAAAGCACTCCTGTAATACAATGCCCACAGAGAGAGTTTATTGGCGGATAATGATATTTTGTATAATTGTTAAAATTGAAAATAGATTTACTTCATGGAACCGCTTTCCAACTTATTGGATTATACTACTCCACACAATATCAGATGCAAATATGTAATAAGTTATGTTGCCCTTATATGATTTAGTTAAAAAAACATCTTTTATTTACAGACCAATTATTTAAATAGTTATGTAACAGGCGAATGAAAATGTTTTTCTTGTATTTCAGTTTTTGGAAACAATGACGTGTTTACAGATTCATGTGCCAATAAACAAAATGGAATATATTCGGATAGAGAAAACTGCCGAGGGTTTATAGAATGTTCTGAAGGTGTATCGTTTAAGGGGGCATGTGGACCAGGTTTAGCTTTTAATCCAAGCCATCAGACATGTGACTATACATATAATGTTCCAGGATGTCAATAAAATGTTTGATAAACGTTATTAATACATCAAATTACAAATGCATTTTCAAACTCCTAGTTGACATGAATTTATGAATCGAAATGATTTTGACCAAACATGTTGCTCTCTATGTTTGTGATTATTTGTTGAGCAATGAAATATTTATCTAATAATTAGACTAATATGCATATTACTTGGAAAGGGAGAAATCATTTTGATTTTCATTTTAGATAGCTGTAAAAAATTAAAGAAAATCCAGTCATAAATATGAGGGGGAAAATATCGTCATGTTATAAGAAAAAACTGGTCCAAGACTGTGTTTAATTGACTTATTTTTACGAAAATAAGCAAATTAATTTATGGATGACAAATTTTCGTGAAAAAGAGTCAAGTACTAATACAATGTATTACTAAATATCAAATGTTTGCTCCCTAAAAAAGGAACGACAAATCAGTTATAAATGATTATATTGACTGGTCGTGTGTAAACACTGTAAGGGTATGCAATAGATCTCCATTCCCCTTGAAGTGCTATCTCATTTGTGCATGCTGCTTTTATATTATAGAATTATTAATAAACATGAATCACTAATTAATATAATTCTAAGTGCACAAGGATATTTATTTTGGATAGCAGCGATATTAAATATAGACGACAAGCAGGACCGGCCTTAAGCCAAATGGGCCCCGTGCTGTAGTTATTTACTCTCGGCTGTTCAAGTGCAGACAACAACACACTGTGTATTTTTACAGAGATCAACATTGGGCCCCGCACCTCATAAGGCCGGCCCTGCTAACAAGTATAACATACAACACATAGATAGATTAGTTATACAAATAAAATAAAAATACTACCTGTTGGTCTGTATGTTGACATTTTGCTGAATGCTAAATATGAGGTAAAACTTTATACATCAAAATACAGACAGACAAAAATGAAACTAGTGGACAAAAACAAATATAAAAAAGAACAAAAGAAACTATATATCCCATAACGCTACCCCCTCAGAAAACCGATTTTAGATGAAGTACTTCGACAGTGTGGACTCTCGAGTTAAATGCGTCATGTCTACAGTCAGTGAGGCCATAGACATCCCGTAGCATTCTACTGTCATGTCTACAGTCAGTGAGGCCATAGACATCCCGTAGCATTCTACTGTCATGTCTACAGTCAGTGAGGCCATAAACATCCCGTAGCATTCTACTGTCATGTCTATAGTCAGTGAGGCCATATACATCCCGTAGGATTCTACTGTCATGTCTACAGTCAGTGAGGCCATAGACATCCCGTAGCATTCTACTGTCATGTCTACAGTCAGTGAGGTCATAGACATCCCGTAGCATTCTACTGTCATGTCTACAGTCAGTGAGGCCATAGACATCCTGTAGCATTCTACTAAATCCTGAAACCTCATTTTGAAGTTCTTTTTGTGTTGGTGTTTCCAATTCCTGTACAGATTTGTTTTAGATAATTGGAACATGCTGTAGAAAAGATTCCTTCCCTAAAAACACCACAATACAACACGAAAGCCTTCAAAATATAAACAGAACAAAGATCATAAAATCATATCAATATACGATACATAAAGTGCCAAATGTGTTTGTCTCAAGTTTTAGTACATGTGTTTCATCTAAATATAACCACAATTGTAATACGATGTGTATGATTGTTGTTTAACGCCAAGTTAGCAGTTTGCAGATATATCATTGCAAGAAAACAAATTACATTTCAAGGAAATGATGAAGATGTCCACTTTGTACAAGACCAACACGCTTTGATGGATTTATCGAAACAACAGTCTATGTGTAGACATGTGGCTTTACATAGACACATTATTCTGATTCCGAGCCAACAAATACCCTTAAATAGTCTGGTTGATTCGATCGTGGCTCGAAACCACGATCTACAACACCTAAGGCGAGAGCGCTACCTACAAAATGTATGTGGCTCAAAATCCGATCTGTCATAGCGAACCGCCATTAGAAATGTTATGCTTTAGAAATGTCCAATCATGTTTAAATGTATTGAAAGAAACGTTACAATAATGTTACATGTATTAACACTAGGGCCTACTCTATGTGTGACAATTGTCTGGAATTACCGACAATACTTTAAAGTAAATTTCCATGATTCAGTTGAAAACGCTGTGTATGGATATGTTTTCATACTGAATTGAATGGAAAGTGTAGAATCACAAACAAGACCATACAACATCGGTGTTTGTAACCATTTTTTTTAGATATTCTGGCGTCTGTTCCAGAGAAGCATATCAGCATATGTAATATTTAGGAATTTCGATCATCTGTATGTTATGAGTCTTTTCAAACTCGTATCAGTGTGCAAGTTATCAGCCGGAACCTTTGAGCCGTATTGAAAGCGGGAGGTTTGGCGCTTTAAAATCTGATTCAACCCACCATTTCTTTAGAAATGCCTGTACCAAATAAGGGTCATTACGGCTTTCACAGTTATTCGGTTGTTGACTGATTTTGTCTGTTTATATACCTATGAGTTTTGACCTTCCCTTTGTAAGATTGTTCGGAGTTCGGTAATTTTGTTATTACCCTTATTTGGTATAAAGAACATGCAATAAAAGTTTAATTCTTTGCATAGGGGTTTATATAGATTTCCGTTTATGTTCGTCCATATCATAGATGGATAAAGTTCCGACAACAAGATATTTGAACTCCTGGACGCTAGATTTCTATTAGTGTGATAATAATTGTCCGGGGTCTGATCATATCGTGTAGTATTCCTTACTTTATATGCATATACATCAGATTATTCAATTATATAGACTCAATATATGTCTTAAACACGTACATTATATCAATGAATTCTATAAGTATGGTCAAACAAAAATAAAGTGTACATTTAACCGTATTCCGGGACATTGTTTAAAAACTTTTAACACTCGGACACACGTGGTTTCATTCTACATAAATAATACAGATATAAATAAACGTTAGAGAAAACCGAAGGGGCAATCAAGAATGACACTACAGAGACGCTGGCAACATTGAGTGAAATTAACATAAAATATTATATTCCTATGATATGAGATTATAAAAATCCATCTTGTTTTCTTGAAACGCGTACGCATGTTGAAAACATGCAGATAAAATGAGTTTTTACTTGAAGACATAAAAAGGACCCAGCATCAGTCCATAAAGAACCTTACTACAGAATCTGACAACAACCAAACGAGCATGGATACAATCATGTGTTTGTCACTGTGTTCTTGTGGAGGCAATATAAAGTTTAAAGTGCACAAGACATTGCCTCCCTCTTTTCCACACATCTCATCAGTTTAGATTTATCCTTCTTATTCTGCAAGTTGTGTGGCTTGCTCTGCAGGTTGTGTGGCTTGCTCTGCATGTTGTTTGGCTTGCTCTGCATGTTGTTTGGCTTGCTCTGCAGGTTGTGTGGCTTGCTCTGCATGTTATTTGGCTTGCTCCGCATGTTGTTTGGCTTGCTCTGCAGGTTGTGTGGCTTGCTCTGCATGTTATTTGGCTTGCTCTGCAGGTTGTTTGGCTTGCTCTGTAGGTTGTGTGGCTTGCTCTGCAGGTTGTGTGGCTTGCTCTGCAGGTTGTTTGGCTTGTTCTGCAGGTTGTGTGGCTTGCTCTGCAGGTTGTGTGGCTTGCTCTGCAGGTTGTTTGGCTTGCTCTGCAGGTTGTGTGGCTTGCTCTGCATGTTATTTGGCTTGCTCTGCAGGTTGTGTGGCTTGCTCTGCAAGTTGTTTGGCTTGCTCTGCAGGTTGTGTGGCTTGCTCTGCAGGTTGTGTGGCTTGCTCTGCAGGTTGTTTGGCTTGCTCCGCAGGTTGTGTGGCTTGCTCTGCATGTTATTTGGCTTGCTCTGCAGGTTGTGTGGCTTGCTCTGCAGGTTGTTTGGCTTGCTGTGCAGGTTGTGTGGCTTGCTCTGCAGGTTGTGTGGCTTGCTCTGCAGGTTGTTTGGCTTGCTCTGCATGTTATTTGGCTTGCTCTGCAGGTTGTGTGGCTTGCTTTGCAGGTTGTTTGGCTTGCTCTGCATGTTCTTTGCAGTCTCTATGACCGCCACGATATAACTGAAATATTGTTAAAAGTGGCGTTAAACACTATAAAATCAACAAGCCAAAAAGAATTGAAAATGGTCGAGTGCTTACAATGACATTATGTTCATGTCCAATGTTCAAAGGTCCATAACTCCTACAACAATTTACAAAATAGAGTTATCTTCGAAATCGCTTACGGCATTATTGAGATAAATTTTAAGTGTCAATCAAGTTCAAATCTAAAAAGAGAGGTAAGCAAAAGCGTGCTTACAATAAATGCCATGCCACCTGGGTTTTTTTTATGATGCATTACTTCCACACAAAAAACATACGAAAGTAATTCAACTTCGAACTTGCTTGAGATAAAATTGAATGAGTGATTGTTGTTTAACGCCAAATGAACATTTGTTTTAGCTATATTGCATGGCTATAACAAGTTGCATTCGATCAGATGATCATTCTATATCAAAACTCTTAGTTGGATTTTTATAGTGCTAGCTCAAATTTTCAACTACAAAGAAGCATTGCAAGATATTAACATAGAAGAGTACCTTAAGAACCCTCTGACTTGTGACTGCTCCCACTCTCCTTTTCAATACAACCCATCTGGACATGTAATCACTGGTGATCTGAATATCATTCAACATGAGAGTCTCCGAAAGGTGATTTCTCATGGTCCTAAATTCAGAGAACCTCAACACATCAATTGGAAACATAATTTCAAGATAATTATGGATGCTGTTGAAGATTATGCCAGAAGGTGGATAAAGAGAGAAGTAGACCAAGATCCTGAGTTAGAGTCCTTGTCAGACTGGGTTAGAACAATTAGGTCTCTAGTACAAGGTCGGATTCACAAACTCAAAAATTGTGTTAATAGTCGACCTAAGTCTGTATTTAAAGACCAAGAAGCTGTTAAGTGTCTTTCCTCTCTTCATGACAAATATGTTATCGTTCCTGCGGACAAGGCTTCCAACAATATCGTGTTTGTATGTAAATCATATTACTTCGAATGCCTAATCAAGGAATTAGGCATAAATAGCAACACCTCTAGTAATACCACATACAAACCAACTTCGTTCGACAAAGATGAAATCCTAGCTAACTACAGATCATTCATGACCTCTTTAAACATTCCCTCTGGTAAAGAGTCTGAGAATTTACCCTATTTATATTGGATACCTAAACTCCATAAGACACCATGCAAAGAAAGGTACATAGCGGGATCATCAACTTGTTCGACGAAAGAATTGTCTATTCACCTGACAAAGATTCTGTCTGCAGTAAAAGAGGGACAACAGAAATATTGTGAAACTGTTTACTCGCGTAGTGGCATAAATCACATGTGGATTTTGAAAAACTCTAAAGATTTTTTGGATAACCTGAAATCAAGATCTTTCTCTCAGGTATCCTCCATCAAAACTTTTGATTTTTCAACTCTATATACTACCCTACCGCATGACAAATTAAAAACCCGCTTAAAAGAAACAATTGATAAAGCTTTTAGTCATAGAAACTATGGCTCAAAATTTGTTGTATTAGGCTACAATTCCACATATTTTTCAAACAAAATTCATAAAGGTAAAACATGCTACTCCGAGGAACAAGTGATCAGTATGCTGGAGTTCCTCATCGATAACATATTTGTCTCCTTTGGAGGGACACTGTTTCAGCAGGTCGTCGGCATACCAATGGGTACGAATTGTGCCCCTCTTCTAGCCGATTTATTTTTATACTCATATGAGTCGGAGTTTCTTCAAAAGCTTGTAAAAGATAAGAAGATTCATGAGGCTAGAGCCTTTAATTTCACATACAGGTATATTGATGACGTTTTATCTATCAATAATTCTAGATTTGCAGAATTTCTTCCATTGATATATCCTCCAGAGCTGGAAGTTAAAGAGACCACCGATACAGCTTCGTCCGCATCATTTCTGGACTTATATCTCGAATTTGACGACAGTGGTCAACTCAGTACTAAAATTTATGATAAGCGGGACGACTTCAATTTTAAAATCATAAATTTTCCAAACATGTGCAGCAATATACCAGCTTCTCCTGCATATGATGTTTACATCTCGCAATTGATTCGCTATGCAAGGGCCAGTAGCAATTATTCTGATTTCCTGAAACGTCATCTTCATCTGAGAAACAGGCTACTGGACCAGGGCTATACAAAGATTCGCCTTATTCGATCTCTTAAAAAGTTTATATTCCGATACCAATATCTTGTCGAAATATATTCCGTCTCTGCAGAAAAAATTATAAGCGATGCCTTTTCATATAGGGAAAATGTATAAAGATAAAGAAGTCAAAAATGTTAATAATTTTTTTGTCAATGTGTGACGTAAAAATATTTTTGACATTTACGTCACCGAATATGGTACTGCTTTGACAACTATTTTACCTATTTTGTTCCTGTATTTAAATACTGTTACAGTGACAGCCGGAACCTTTGAACCGTAATGAGAGCGGGAGGTTTGGCGCCTTAAAATCTGATTCAACCCACCATTTCTTTAGAAATGCCTGTACCAAGTCAGGGTCATTACGGTTTTCACAGTTTTCCGGTTGTTGCTTGATTTTGTCTGTTTATATAATTATGAGTTTTGACTTTCCCTTTGTAAGATTGTTCGGAGTTCGGTAATTTTGTTATTACCCTTATTCACTGAAACAACAGTCCGTTGGTAGACACGTCGCCCGCTCCACTCGGACACGTATCCTAATTCGAGCCTACCAGCATTTGCTCTTTATCCTTAATGCCCCGTACTTAGCAGACAAGCAACAAATACACATTACATAATCTTTGTTTTAACCCGGTCGGTACTCGAATCTACGACATAATGCACTCCAGGCGAGTACACCATTACACCACCGATGGGGTTGAGATAATATTGAGATAAATGTTATTGTAAATTTAATTTTAATCTAAAAAAAAAGAAATGAAAACGGTAGGCCATGCTGTTCATTATTATAATTATTAAGGGCATAACTCCTATAAGTTACCATGAATAGAATTTTAAGTTAATTCGCTTGAGATGTTGTTAAGATACATCTCATATGCATATTTAATTCAAATTTAAATAGAATTTTTACAAATGCATTATAGTGCTTACAAATGCAAGGACATTCTGCCAATTTCACCGTTGTTAATGGACATAACTCCCATGAAAACAAATCTACTTCGAACTCGCCTGATATTATTGACATAAATCTTATGTATTAATATAATTAATATCTAAGAAGAAATGAAAGAGGTAGAGTCCTTACAAGGCCATTTTACTCTTTTTCAGAGTTAAGGGGTGTAATTCCTGCCAAAAGGCACGAGCAAAACTTATTTTTGAAATTTAAGGGATTTAAAGTAATAAATTTCGGTTAAAATTCTAATAGAATCTGACTTTTTTCTGTATATAACAAACGGACGTACTTCATTTGAAAACGTAAAAGGGTCAGACACGATATTCAAACTAGCTAAAAGTGGAACTTTCGTCGCTACAACGACATAACCAGAAAATGAAATTCAGAATTCTCGTTCTGTGGCTCATATTTGTCGTTCACAGTATAATATAATATGTATATCAATTATTCTACCGGAATTGAGAAGAATAGTCAAATAAGAAATCAGTTTCGAATTCAGAGACGGCAAAACTAGATATTTGAATGACCAATGACAGTGATTTGTACGGAAGTTGAGAAGGGCCACAACAGTATTTTCCACCTAATTTACTATAACAGATTACTACATTTTGTGTACCATGATAAAGGCTGTTATTACTAATCAATTAACCTGTTACAATAGATTAGGAATTCAAGATGGCCATCATCGCAGGGATTATTTTATCATAGGACCATATGGGAAATGAAAAAAAAAAAATTCTGAAACAAATGCACCGTCAATTCAAGGGAAACTTGGCTGGAATGTTCGTTGTGTGTTCACGTAGAAAACTAAGAAATTAAAGAATGGCCACCATGGCAGGAAAATGCTTAAAGGAACGTTAAAGAAATATTAAGATATCTTCTCAGTAACCACAAAACGGATTGAACTCACAATTTACATAAATGAGTATTGAATAATAAAATAATAATTTATAACCCGGTGAGTGATACAGACTTGTGTGACTCTATATATTTTTGTTGTTTTTTCATATAAAAATCCATCTTGTTTTCTTCAAACGTGTACGCATGTGTTTACTTGAACGCATAAAAAGGATCAAGTATCAGTCAATAAAGGACCTTACTACAGAATCTGACAACAACCAATCGAGTATGTATACAATCATATGTTTGTCACCCTGTTCTTGTGGAAGTAACATAAAGTAACATAAACATCAGCTTAGATTTATCCTTCTTATTACCGATATTGTGGTCAAACCAAAGACTGAAATTGGCATGTGTTGCTTCTCCGCTAAGCACGCAAAATTCAGGAGAAAGAGCAAAGACTGGTTGGCTCGGAATCAGGAAAATGTGTCCGAGTGGGGGAGACATATCTATCTGCGGATTGTTGCTTCAGTGAGCTATCACACGGCTGGTAATCGGCACAAGCAGAACAGTTGGTTCTGCAAAGAAATTCGTGAGGATAACTTCCGGTTTTGGTGGAGGAGAGTTCACGAAGACGCTTCGCAAGGTATGTACATATCAAAAATTGAAATTTTCTTTTTTACTGCTCGAATATTGCAAAATCAGAGAATGCTATGCTGTGGCGAATGCTTTCACGATTAGAAACATGTATAGTTTATTCTTGTATATGAAGTGTAACTCTCGCAAATTCAATTGTCCCACGAAAAACATGACGAAAATTGTGACACTCTTACATTTCTAAGTTGTTCTTGACAAAGATGCAAGTTAAATTTTCATTATTTTTTCATCATGGGAGTCTAAATGTAATCGGGGATAAATTCCGATTCGTCAGAAGTAAATTGAAGTCTAGATAAATCTACAAGCTGTCAATTTTCTCGTTTTCCTGCTTGAGGAGATCGGTTCTGATAGAACACATTGCGAATGCATGAGGAGATTTGTTAGTTTTGTTAATTGTTTTCTGCAAAATTGTTAAATTGACACTTTTAAACACAAAACTGATAAATACTCTAATCAAAATAAACTATTCTCTGTCCACTTTCAGGAGATGCCAGGATTCAAGGGAAAGAGGAAAAGGGGACTGACATTGACTCTTTACAAAAACCCATTTCGATATAGATTGCCTGTACCACCGCCAAGGAAACGAACAAAAACAAGTAGCAGTACACCAAATTTAAAATCCCCATCAATCAGGACACCAAGTTTATTAAAAAAATCTCTTTCAATTTCAAAATATTTATATCCTTTCAAACGGGTTTACACATCTCTTCGGCGCAACCTTTTTACTAAAGACGACGGAAACTTCACCGCAGATCTACACAAGTTATAATATTACATGATTTCAGCACATACATAGGTCTAACGTAAATAAACATTCACTTAGTGCTAGTAGTCATGAATAAATTAAACACAAGATGTCAATTAAACTGTGGACATATCCTTAAAATCGGTAAAGCGCTTTACATCGTGTAACCACTACTAACAGAGATCTTTTTTTATTTACAAGTGTGTACACATAACACACTACATAATAGAAAATAAGGGTAATAACAAAATTACCGAACTCCGAACAATCTAACAAAGGGAAAGTCAAAACTCATAAGTATATAAACAGACAAAATCAGTCAACAACCGGACAACTGTGAAAACCGTAATGACCCTGACTTGGTACAGGCATTTCTAAAGAAATGGTGGGTTGAATCAGATTTTAAAGCGCCAAACCTCCCCCTTTCATTACGGCTCAAAGTTTCCGGCTGTCACTATAACAGTATTTACAACAATACTGGAACAAAATAGGTAAAACAGTTGTCAAATCAGCGCCAAATGTCAAAAACACTTTTACGTCACACATTGATAAAAAAAATATTTTTGACATTTTTGTTGAAACCTTATCTTTATACATTTTCACTATATGAAAATCCATCGTTTATAATCTTTTCTGCAGAGACGGAATATATTTCGACAAAATCTCGGTATCGGAATATAAACTTTTTAAGAGATCGAATAAGGCGAATCTTTGTATAGCCCTGGTCCAGTATCCTGTTTCTCAGATGAAGATGACGTTTCAGGAAATCAGAATAATTGCTACTGGCCCTTGCATAACGAATCAATTGCGAAATGTAAACACCATATGCAGGAGAAGCTGTTATTTTGCTGCACATATTTGGAAAATTTATGATCTTAAAATTGAAGTCGTCCCGTTTATCATACATTTTAGTACTGATTTGACCACTGTCGTCAAAGGAGTAGGTATGATAAGGGCAGAAATTGGCCTAAAAAATAGACAAATTTTAAATGAAACGTATAGCTTTCGTTGTTTCTTGATTGTATAAGACCTTTACCCCAACTACTATTTTGGTAACAATTTTCCATATTTGCACGTGCGATGACGTCACACTGGTCAATGAAAAGTCTATCGTTTCGTGAAAATATATGAAATCTAACAAGAAATGTGTATTTAATGTCAATTTTCAGTATAACCACAAGCAGGTACCAACGGCATATTTTAGTATGATGTTTAATATACATAAACACATATCTCATTTAATTGTTGTGTTAGTACCCGAGTGTGGAGAGTATGAAATCTGCAATAAAAAAATAATTTTAAGGTCGATTTCTCGTCAGCGGCCATTTTTTATTGACCGTTTTCATCCGTAATAAACAGAAATAGAAATCGACCTTTTAATCTCATCCAAAATAAAGTTGGTTATCGTAGTTGTTTTGCTACGGGAGTAAAACTTGAACAGTTTTCATGAAACAGTTTTGACGTTAAATAAATTTTGGAGGTGATTTACTGCCGACCTGATTGTGCATTGAGTCCGACGTGTTTTTTTTCTAACCCTCAGTGGAATTTCATGTGTTACTATACTAAAGTATACTTTAATATTATCCCCACAATTCACAAGAAAGTACAGAAAACAAAACAAGCAACCAAAAAGAAAATTAGTACGTCAGATTATCTTAGAAATTAGTTCATTGGACATGCAAACACATCGGAACTTTCTATTTTTAGTAGTCCCTTTACTTTTTATTATTATTTTATTTTCTTTAACAAATATATTTTATTTGGCTCTTTCGCAAAGTGAATTCCCGATGAATAATTGTATTAACGTAAATATGATTTATATATTATAGTATTATTACGTGATGTTTTTCATATTGGCCTAGTTATAGGTCCGAGGCCTGCTGTATTGGCCTGAGGCGCAGCCGAATGCCAATACAGCAGACCGAGGACCTTTAACTAGGCCAATATGAAAAACATCATGTAATGATACCTTTATTAATTAACCAGTCCAATATCTCTCGGGATTTTTCCTTGCAATTGTCGAAATGTCTAGCGGATTCCGTTCTAGTTGTTATTGGACTGACTGGAATTGGGCCAATACGGAAAATATCCGTATTGGACTGGTTTTTGCCGTATTGGCACAATGAAAGTTTTTATATTGTATTGACAGATTTGATCATATAAAGGCTAATAAATCAAAGTTAATTAATAAAACTTAATATTAACGTTGCGGTGGCGTAATTGTTTAGCACACATGACTGCCGATAACAACATCGTGAGATTAATATTTTATTCTTACTTATTTCAATGTGCTGTCCATTTATATTGTGCACAGCAGACGACACACATTTCACAAGATGACAGAAAATCAATAATCGCTCTCTGTGATCTTTGTCCAAAGATACACGTATTTATGTTTTTCCTATAATAAGGACATACTTATTGATGTTGGAACATTCAGATAAAAATGTTATCAGTCTCTAGATGTTATATATCCCGTTTTAAAGGGATATATAACATCTCGAGACTAATAACGTATAATATCCTCCAATCCATGTTAAAACTCCCAACACATTCTGGCTTCCATGATTTATTTCTTAATTATTCAACATGGATTACATCCTCTCTTGCCGCTGTGGCGCTGCTTTACCATGTTATGCAGTTGACTTGGTTCCTTTGACATTCTAATTACTGAGAATAATTTCCTCTCATGATTTAAAAAATAAAAAGATCAACATTCGGTTATAAAAAGATTTAAAAAAAGCAATTTACAGAGCTCAGCATTGACGAGTTTCTGCGGTTGCTAGGGATAATATTTGGTTACTAGGGACATTGTAAGGTTTAAGGAATTCTTATAATATATACTGGTTAGTAAATGATAAGATGTCTCTAGATCTGCTAAGGTGCTGTTGTAGAATTTTTTTTCTTGATTAAATAAAAGGTTCATGAAGATCTACAGGAAAATACTGTGCACAGGGAAACCTGTTGCTATGGACGGGGCATAACTATGAATACAAATATCAAAATGTATTTTTGAAATATGAAATGACAGTTGTAGTGTGTATAGCTTGACAAAAATGTACCGCTTAATCAAATATCAAGTCAAAAGATCGTAGTTGTCAAAATTCAACCATTAATTGCAATAATATAGGCTAATTTAATGTTTACAAAACCGTTGCTAGGGTGACAAAACTACACAAAAATACTATATGCTACCAGAGAGAATTGGAATATTATTTTTAGAGTGTACATACACAGAACATAACATTTTGTCGAAAAGACTATGCAAGATATGTAAAATAAAACCACCATATTTGAATTTCCAATGATTATTTGGACCCTCTTCCATTTACGTTGCTAAGCAACAAAGGACAAAGTGAAATCATCAAAAAAAAAAAAATTCTTACCTTTCAATGATTGTGTTTAATATTATATCTATATAAACAGTTTCTGAGATTGGGCCAAAATCTACCCTTATCATACCCACTCCTTTACCACAAATTAATATTATTCTCAACTGTATGATATTTAATTTAGAGTGTATCATTTGTATTAGAAATTATAAAGATATGATTCACATTAAGTTTAAATATTCTTGATTATAAAATTATCTTAGTGCATTTTCAATTTTTTCCAATGTAAGGGAAGTTAATCTTGTGTATCCAATACACAATGGAAGTTGTCACAAACAACAAATGATCAATAATGACAAGTTAAATCATGGGAAACTGCAGTTACAATTATGAATTGATTCCTTAAATGAAATGTTTCTTTCTAGGTGGACAGCCCATGAACAATGAAATATTACTTTTATACTTTTAAAAACCCGACGGGAAGAAGGGCATCAGTTCGTGAATTTATTACCAGACAGACATGCAAAATTTGTGATTATACAGTGGATTACATGTGTCCTACCAAAACTAGCAAATCTCCTCATGCATTCGCAATGTGCTCTATCAGAACCGATCTCCTCAAGCAGGCAAACGAGAAAATTGACAGTTTGTAGATTTATCTAGACTTCAATTTACTTCTGACGAATCGGAATTTATCCCCGATTACACTTAGACTCCCATGATGAAAAAATATTGAAAATTTAACTTGCATCTTTGTCAAGAACAACTTAGAAATGTAAGAGTGTCACAATTTTCGTCATGTTTTTCGTGGGACGATTGATTTTGCGAGAGTTACACTTCATATACAAGAATAAACTATACATGTTTCTAATCGTGAAAGCATTCGCCACAGCATAGCATTCTTTGATTTTGCAATATTCGAGCAGTAAAAAAGAAAATTTCAATTTTTGACATGTACATACCTTGCGAAGCGTATTCGTGAACTCTCCTCCACCAAAACCGGAAGTTATCCTCACGAATTTCTTTGCAGAACCAACTTTTCTGCTTGTGCCGATTACCAGCCGTGATCACTATAAAAATCCAACTAAGCTTGTTGGTCGAGTACAAAGCGGACCTCATAATCATTTTATTGAAAATTAACCATGATTTAGATGAAAAATTGATTAGTTGTCGATAAACAACAATTTGCGGTAATGGGAACTTCTCGGATGCCAGTGCCACGTTTCTATCTTTTTGTGCTGAATTATTGATCGTTAACATCACGTTCCTGTCAAATATAGCTTCACACAACGTAAACTTGGTCAAGCAACAGTCAATAAATCAACATTAATCTAAAAAAATCTTCACCATTCATGAGGAGTGGAGAATATCGGAGTGTTGATCAGTCGTCGGTTGCTGGTGAAGACGTTGGTTGTTTTATTTTGGACAAAAAAAAACAATATGTCTGCGGAAAGTGATGTCATAAGCTGTTTATTGTTTATCTTATGCCTAATCCCGATAATATGCGAACATTCGTGGTCGTGATCGTATGGTAGTTGGATTTACAACTACATGTGCAATCAGTGCCTATCGCCACTAAAGTTTTGAGTTCGAACCCCGTTCATGGCGAGATGTACTCGATACAATATTATGTGATAAAGTTTGTCAGTGACTTGCTACAGGTCGGTGGTTTTCTCCGGGTACTCCTGTTTCCTCCACCAATCAAACTGACCGCCAAAATATAGCTGAAATATTGTTGAAAGTGGCGTTAAACACCATGAACCTGAATCCGATACTATAAAAAGATAACATGGAATAACACTGAATCGAGAGTAGTGTATTTTCATTTGTCATAATAGCGGTGGCATTGAATAATAATTCGTATCCACATACGATATTGATTGTTGTTTAACGCCAATGTACTGTATTTATTCGCGACGAGATCAACAAACAACAAATCGACACCACGGTCATCATGTACAAAATTGGATGATATTCTAATGAATTAGTAAACAGATATGTATGCATTTGAGTGAGCGATTGTTGCTTAACGCCAACTCGGCAATTTTTCAGCTATATGTACTAGTATATCATGGCGAGAACAAGTTAATTTTCAATTAGATGATGATGATGTCCGCTTTGTTCTTGACCAACACGCTTAGTTGGATTTTTATAGAAATAGCTTACTGAAACAACAGTCTGGTCCGCGGATAGACATGTTGCCCCACCCGGACACATTATCCTGATTCCGAGCCAACCAGTCTTTGCTCTTTCCCTTTACTGCTGAGTGCTTAGCGGAGAAGCGGCAAATACAAATTTTATAGTCTTTGATTTGACACGACCGGGGCTCGAACCCACGATCTACCGCACTCGAGACTAACCATTACACCACCGATGTGGTTTGTATGCGTTTGAAAATTTAACGATGAAGAACTTAATGTCCGTGTTAGTGGCAGTGTGCTTGAGTATAAATCGCCATGACAAAATATTAAGAAAGAAGAAAAACAACAATTATTGTTATATTTGCTTTATTAATCTCATACATTTGTGCTAGAAAACTATATGTACATGTATAAAAAGAGCAATGATCAGCAGATTGGCAAGTATTTGAAGAAACTTGTATTTAAAAAGCTTCTAGGTTATTGACCATTAGGATTGAAAACTTAATATGTACTGTAAAAATGATGGTTTGAATGTAATCTTTAAGTTTAGCTATTAACCAAATTTTGCCTGAAGGTGTTGCAATTTTAAAGGGTTCTTGCTTCTTACCCGTGCTACTTCCTAGATTTTACTACCAGCTATGATTTTCAAAACAAAATATGGACTTAAAGATGAATGTCACATCTGGGTCAAATTTTGCACGGACATAGATTATTTATCAACATATATTTTGAACTTTATAGCATAAGGACCAAATCAATATTATGATTATAAACTTTATAGTAACAAGTACTGCTAATGACTGTTCACAGAGTAGTAAATTATTGTTACACCTATGGGTGTTTAAAGGTATTCCCTGTCGTGTTTTTTTTAAACTAATAGCATGCGAGCTTTTTATTGCAAGAGTTAAACATTTTTTTGTTATCTTTAAACGCGTTAATATCGTTTTTTAAATAAATATATTCAACAAATTACGAAATTATATACAAAACATCATTAATACAGTGATAAAACTTTATACAGTCAGGTGAACTTATTTTCGATTCTTCAAGATTTTAAATTACATGTTTATATCCAAACACAGCAAAATATAAACCAGCATGTTGTGCTCTTCATTTATAGCCAGCTACATGCAAACACAGTGTGATTTTGGACAGCATGTTGACCTAGAACACATGGTTCCACAAAACTGGACCACATCTTGTTGACTGGGATCGTTCGCTGTACAGTGTTTACCGTTGTCAGGTATGGGAGACATGTCATCTGGGCACGCAGAGTTGTTTTCAGTAATCGTTGTGGTAGACTTTGCTGTAGTACTGGTGGTGGTGGTAGGTTTGGGGGCTCCTGTACTAATTATTGTGATATCAGCACAATTTACAAAACATTCCTGCTTTTCTGCACACCCTTTACACCCCTTTCCTGTCTCAGGATCTATCCCCCAGTTGTTTCCTGTATAAATGCAAAACAAAATATTTTGTTGATCATCTTTGTCCAATTATAGTCCTTAAACAGAGAGGGAAATAAATAATTGGTGTAATGAAAATAAAAATGAAATTTCACGCTCGTTTTTTAACTACATCAAAATACACGTTAAAAATGATCTGATACAATTAAGAAAAAAGACTTTTCAGTCTAAATTTTGAAATAAAACCAATGGCTGCAGACTTCAGTAAAACACGTACCCTGCATTAACCAATTATGACTGATTAGGAGATTTGTCTTTGAAAATAGGGTCTAATGTTTACATTATGAAAAAAGTGATGGTCAACAATTCCACCAATGATAAAGAAAAAAAAAGAAAAAAAAGCGTACAACCACCTCTCACCCCATATCATTGATTAGAAAAAGACCACTATACTTGCAGATGGAAATCCAGGTTCTGGCTGAGGGTATACACAATAACTGGGGAGAGCAACACCTTTCACTATTCTACATAACGAGTTTATTTAGTGTTAGCATTCATACTCGTTAATTGAGTTATACACAAATGTATTTTTTATTTTGAAAATTAAAAATTTCAAACTAAATAGATGTTACAGATAAGTTTGAGATTTTTAATTACAACAATTGATTACTATATATTTTACTGACTAAGGATTGATTTAGACGATGGTGGGTACACTTATTTTATGTTCTGTAATTTAATAAATTGATAATTCCTGTCATTTATCTAAACTCGATTTCTTGTGTCTTATCAAAATTAGAGTTTGTTCTATAAAAAGAGTATTCCTAAATTTTTAACGGCTTGGTTCAACTGAACCCCATCGAGACAGGTAAATTGCATTATAAAGACATACCTCCTTTTCAATACCCCCCATCGAGTCAGGTAAATTGCATTATAAAGACATACCTCCTTTTCAATACCCCCCATCGAGTCAGGTAAATTGCATTATAAAGACATACCTCCTTTTCAATACCCCCCATCGAGTCAGGTAAATTGCATTATAAAGACATACCTCCTTTTCAATACCCCCCATCGAGTCAGGTAAATTGCATTATAAAGGCATACCTCCTTTTCAATACCCCCCATCGAGTCAGGTAAATTGCATTATAAAGACATACCTCCTTTTCAATACCCCCCATCGAGTCAGGTAAATTGCATTATAAAAACATACCTCCTTTTCAATACCCCCCCATCGTGTCAGGTAAATTGCATTATAAAGACATACCTCCTTTTCAATACCCCCCATCGAGTCAGGTAAATTGCATTATAAAGACATACCTCCTTTTCAATACCCCCCCATCGAGTCAGGTAAATTGCATTATAAAGACATACCTCCTTTTCAATACCCCCCATCGAGTCAGGTAAATTGCATTATAAAGACATACCTCCTTTCCAATACCATCGAAGTACACACTGTGTACAGTGAACATCATCTGGAAGTCTTAGACGTAATTTTTTCTTGGAAACGCCACCAGGAAGAGGCCATTTACTTCCTACAAACCCAGTGTCCAAATCTGTAATGGTCAATGGATGTTGGGCAAGACATTCTTCCGTGATTTTCTTTGAGAAATCGTTGTTGACGCACAAACTGAAGTTAAAGAATCCCAGATGGTTTGCTGTTATTCTAATAGTTACGTCAATATCTTGACCTTGAGTGTAAGTTGCTGTTATTTCACCGAGGGCCCATTTGCCTCCAGCCATGTTGTGTTGTACACCACCATAATCATCTCCACAAACACCACACACCCCGTTATAGTTGTCCCACTGGGCCTGAAAATATTAAATATTTTATTTAACTTCATAGATCCGCCATACTTGTCCCACTGTACCTGAAATACTGAATGTTTAAAGTAATATTACACCAGTTTTGGGTGAAGAAAATTTTTCCCTGAAAATTCAATTTGGAATACGGCGGTACCTTTACTAAGCTATTCATGCACGTTTCAAGTCGAAATATGTTCCCAACAATTAGAAATCTGCAAATCCGTGTGCATGTTTATCGTCCTCGCCATTATTGTGGAGACTGATTAACTTTCGGTTGTTTTGTCCGATGATTGCCGATCATAGCCTCGTGAAGAAAAGTTTTGGTCCGATGATTGCCGATTATGACCTCGTGAAGAAAAGATAAACAATCATGGATGCTGAGGTAAGCACGCACACATTCCTGACAATGATTATTGAGGAATCTGTCTGTTTCATGTCGTGTCCGTTGTTGAACTTGTGATTAAGCTAATCATATGATTAGCCCTAATTACATGATTCAAATTGAAAAGAAAATCAATGAAAACATACTTTTTAGAACGTTGCTCTGGGGGAACAAAATCGGGCGACTTTTGGAAAACTATTAAGCCATTCTTTTCGAAAAAGGGGTCCAGTGGAGAACAAAAAAAATGTGCTTAATGAATCTGACAAGATTGTAAATGATCAAAAAGAAGTAGCCAATCACTTTAATAATTTTTTCTCCACTGTAGCTGAGAATATAGGAAAAGATACTGTTTACGACCCTTCTGATCATCCAAGTTTAATAGAAATAAAGAAACAAAATGATTGCACAAACAAATTTGTTTTTGAAAAGGTAACAACAGATAAAGTTGAAAAGATTATAAATAATATCAACATCAAAAAAGCAACAGGTGCTGATGGTATACCTGCCAAAATAATAAAATGTAGTAAATATATTATTGCACCTCAGATTACAAGTATTTTAAATATGTCAATAGATCAGAGTGTTTTTTCCGGATAAATTAAAGAAAGCACAAGTAACACCTTTATATAAAAAGAATGATCCACTTTTGAAGACTAACTACAGACCCGTAAGTGTACTATGTATTTTTTCAAAGATTTTTGAGAAAATTTTAGAACAGCAATTGTCTGATTTTTTTAAAAATATTTTTAATCCTTATTTATGTGCTTTTAGAAGAGGTCATGGATGTCAGACAACCCTGCTCAGGTTATTAGAGGACTGGCGGAATGCCCTTGAAAAAAATCAGTATGTTGCCGCAGTCCTAATGGATCTTTCCAAGGCATTTGATTGCCTACCCCATGATATTTTATTGGATAAACTTTGGGCCTATGGTATGTCCACTGATTCTGTATCCCTTCTTGAGTCCTACTTATCAAATAGGAAACAACAAATTAAAATTAATGGTATCCTGAGCAGTTGGTCTGACATCCAAAAAGAGGTACCCCAAGGGTCAATCTTGGACCTCTACTTTTTAATGTCTTTATTAATGATTTTTTTTATTTTGTAAAAAAGGGTACTTTATATAATTATGTGGATGACAATACTTTGTCTTATGGTCATCCTGATTTTAATGTACTTACCTCAGTTTTAGAATTCAGAGTCAAATGTTCTTATTAATTGGTTTAAAGTTAACAAAATGCAGGCTAATCCAGATAAATTTCAGGTACTTGCGGTTGGGAAGAAGACTTTTGACAAAAACATGAAGATTTGTATACAGAATTCTACACTTTCATGTGAAGAGACAGTAAAACTTTTAGGAATTGAAATAGATTATCAATTAAATTTTGCCATTCATATCAGTTCAATCTGTAGGAAGGCATCACAGCAACTGAATATACTTAAACGTTTGGGCCGATATTTAGACAGATTAAGCAAATTAACTATATTCCACACTTTCATTCTCAGTAACTTTAACTTCTGCCCTTTGGCTTGGCATTTTTGTACCGATAAAAATTCAAAAAAATTAGAGAAATTGCAGGAAAGAGCACTTCGCTTTGTATACGATGACTACACCAGTTCATATATCAACCTTCTTGAAAAAGCTCTAGTGCACTCCTGACAGATCAGACGTATTAGGACAATGGCCTTGGAGACATATAAAATCGTTAACAAATTAGCTCCTGTATGCCTTCATGATTTAGTTAATGTGAAGAATTCTAAATATGCTTTCAGGTATTCGAACATATTAGATGTACCTCAAGTTAGAACTACAAGGTATGGCAAAAAATCATTCATGTTTGCAGCTGCAACTCTGTGGAACGACCTTCCGAACCATTTCAGAACTGAAAACAGTTTCAACCACTTTAAAAGTTTGATTCAGTCCTGGAATGGCTCAGAATGTCGTTGTTCTGCATGCAGATAACATATTCAGCTTTCTGTTTTATTTCTAGTGCTTTTTCCAAGTTTTAATGCTGCTTAGTTATTTTATGTTTGCTTGATATTGCTTCAGCATGTTTTAGAATGTCTTTTATTTTTGTGCTTTTTATGTTGCATTTACTAACTGTATGTGCTTTATATGTGTGTTTATGTGATTATGTTAATATGTGTATGTATCTTGTGCTACTATGTATATTCGGTAAAAAGCTCCTGAGAGCTTGTGTTTATTGTTATACAAAAACCGAATTCAAATAAAGTTTTCTTATCTTATCTTATCTTATCTTCATTCCTAATCACATAATTAGCTATTTCAATGATTAAATATGATTAGTTAATACATTGATTAAAAAAGAGATCAGCAGCAAAATTTAATCATTGCATTAGCTAAATATGAGATTAGGAATTAATTATGTAATTAGGGCTAATCGTCTGGTTATTTTAATCACATGTTCAACAACGGCGTCCGGTGTAGACTAATAGACAATTACTGGTTAAATGGTGTCCTGTTCGACGTCCGCGTTAAACTGTGAGATGACGCCATTAACTTGAGAAAGTGACGACTTGTTTGACATTACAGAAAAGGGATTGGCGAGCACCCCACCCTCCCCCGTTTCGAAGCGAGTTCAAATAAATTTATGGACATTTATTGTCTACGAATATAAATTTTATTTGTACTCGCTTCGAAACAGGAGAAAAAAAAGTATGTCCGCAAATGTAAATGTTATTTGGACTCGCTTTGAAACAGGAGAAAAAAGCTGACAAGGCTGTTCAAATCGTTTCTAAAGCTCGTACAAATAAATTTCATATTCGCGAACAATATAGCATACATTATATATGTTTTATAGGAATATCAAGTAGGATAAATGAGACAGAAAGTGGTTAGTAAATTTCAAAATAAAATATAACAATGTCAATGATCTCTCAGATATAATAATCAACCCGTACAATTATAACAGACCCTAAACATTTAAACATATAACTTTCTGATCAAATGACAAAACAACCCATATGAAATATTTCTAGATCAGCTTTATCGGTCTTAGAAAATTAAGATATGTCAAACAAAACATTACTTGAATACACATGTGCCCCATTGTGCGGTAATGGATGTACATGCATTTTATGAAGAAAACAAGGAATTAGCAACCGAACACAATTTCCAAGAAAAAGAAACCGATTGCATCGTGAAATTTGAGATACATTGTAATTGTTTGTTTAGATTTCCCGAACAATCAAAATCATTGTTTGTCTAGACAAACTTAGTGTGATTAAAAAAACCTCAAATGTTTGCTGCCTAACATAAGATTTGATTTGTATGAAAAACAAACCATTAACCCATGTCAACCTAGGTAAATGTTTAAAAACCCTTATACCAACGTCTAATAGCACGAGTAAATTTACTTTCCTGATTAGTTGTTTTGCTCCGCCACTCTTGTCCTTTTTATTCTAACCTAAATAATAAAATTATCACTACAAATATACACATTAAGCAAAAATTATAATAAAAAAAAAATAATTAAGATTACCGATATTCCACCACAGTTGATGCCTTGTGGAGTGCTGTATTTAGCATGGTATGCTCTGGACGGTGGGTCCTCCAAAAACGCATGTCCTTGTACATATACCAAGTGTACAGCAACCAAAAACACTACCGCCTGCATTTTACAAAAAATGAAATAAAACTAACAAGGTAGATGTACCCCGGAATTTGCTAATTCATTATCGCGTAAATTTGTAGGCGGCTTTGCGTGTTATAAAGAAATTTCACAAAAGCTCAATTTAAAATTAAAGTGAAATTTTATACCGACTTGTGGAAATTTATATATATTTTCGTGATAAATAACAACAAAGAAGCGTCTCATATATTTGAACAACACTGTTCAGAACAATCATATAACATATTAAAATTAGTATACTCCCTATGGTCACACGATATTAAATAGTTGACGGGTAGGTATAATTTACATTTCTGTTTATACGGTTAAGATTTCTGAAACCGAAAACAAATCATGCATTTTTTAATTTATACCCCACAACAGTTGTTAAAGAGACATTAGCTACGATTTCTACCAAAAAATTATATGTTTTGGAAATTGGTAAATAGCTGTAAAATGATGAAATAAAGGTAAATATTTCACATTAAACAGCTTATCGTACCACTTTCGTCTTTTGAGAACGAAAATTACCATCGATTTATTATTTCCTTGCAAGCAAATAATTTGACCTCGCTTTCTCCGTATGCAACTGATCTGGTTCATTCAACCTATGCCAACATTTTAAAAAATATATATAAAAAGGTAAAAAAGATTGTTGGCATAGGTTAATTGTTATATAAACATGACTAGTCATGTTTAATTAGTGTAAAATCAGGGGAGATGTCAATGTACTCCTAGTCCACAATTAATTTTTAATGTAAGGTTGTCTTGTTTTTGTGTGAGTATTGAGTGAATAAACTACGTAGGTATTTAAAATAATATTTTATGGAAATAACAAACAAAAAAATCAGTATATCAGCACATATATTTAATATCAAACTTTATAAAAATAATTAGGATATTACAAGCACATATATTTTAACATCAATCATTATGAAAATAAAATAGGATATTATAAGCATATATATTTTTATATCATACTTCATGAAAATAAATTAGGATAATATAAGCACAGATATTTTTTTTTATCATACTTCAAATTATCTTATAAATAATTAGCTTGGAGTAAACTGAATTAACTTATGATTAAAATTAGCTTGGGGTGAGCAATTAAAAAATACTCTTCAAAATTATGATAATTCTAAATTTATAAATAAATATTATTAAAAACTTTTGAATTTAGATTTTAAGAAAATTGCTTAATTGCATGAGTTATATATAATATTTTGAATTCATACATTTTAGAAAGATTGTTTATTTAAATTATTTTAAAATTTTACATTTTCATCTTTTTTATTTACAGATTTTTGTTTAATTTTACCAGATTTTAATTTTATATATAAATTTTTACAAAAATTTAATTTTTTTTTTTCAAGTTGTTAAATTTTTACAGACTTATTCTTATATTTTTAAGATTGTTTTTTGCTTAGTTTTTTTTATAATAAATTTCACTTTTGAGACCTGCATTTCCAAATTTACTTACCTGTAACTGTCATTAATTGTTATATACACACCTGTAATATAATGTTTGTTGGCATACCTTGAATATGATATTTCAAAATGTTGGCGTAGGTTGAAGACACCACTTAACAGGTAAAAACGAATAATTTGTATTTTGTCGCTTATCAACTGCAAACTTGCATGGTTCTTTGTCGGTAATTAACGCCGACTAAAAGCAGATTCACAGAAAATAAGAAATAAGTGCATTGTTGTACTGATTTAATAACGATTCGGCAAACTCCATAAACAATGTCGATAATTAATAAGATGGCGGCCATTTCTTGATCGATCTCAAAACACGAGCAGTTGCACCTTTTTCCCCCGATGCGCGTACATTTCATAACATTTATAAGTTACAGAAACACGTTTTATTAAGGCATCAATCATATTTGAGTTTTATGGGTAAACAAATTTTATGATTTTGTCAGATAATGCCCCTTTAAAAACTAGGATTGCTTCGGGGAGTGTCCAGTTAGAAGCTTTAGGGATACGAGAAGTAGTATTACAGCGTGTCCCTTTGCATACCATAAGTAGAAGCGACCAGGCTCCTTTGCAATTTATTAATATAGGCATTTGCAAAATACACTATGTACTGGGGTAGTCTATATAACTATGGGCCAGACTCCCTTGACAATTGCTTAGTTATCTAATATAAAATACACTATGTACTGGGGTAGTCTATATAACTATGGGCCAGACTCCCTTGACAATTGCTTTGTTATCTAATATAAAATACACTATGCACTGGGGTAGTCTATATAACTATGGGCCAGACTCCTTTGACGATTGCTTAGTTATCTAATATAAAATACACTATGTACTGGGGTAGTCTATATAACTATGGGCCAGACTCCCTTGACAATTGCTTAGTTATCTAATATAAAATACACTATGTACTGGGGTAGTCTATATAACTATGGGCCAGACTCCCTTGACAATTGCTTAGTTATCTAATATAAAATACACTATGTACTGGGGTAGTCTATATAACTATGGGCCAGACTCCCTTGATAATTGCTTAGTTATCTAATATCACTCTGATTTTGAAATACAAACAAAAATGTACATGTATATCCTATACAATTTGTAAAAAAAAAATAGTCTGTTTTTATCTCTGTAATACAGTATACCGATATTTTAGAATATAACCTATTTTTTCGACCAATCAGATTTTGAGAAGTGACCCATTAAGTGCCACACTTAATTATTAAGTTTTTCAAAGTGAAGCAACTGAAATAGATGTCAGGCGACTGCTTTGATTGACAACTGCTGCTAAAAAAATAAACATTATGTACTTTCGAGACAACTTTAATATTACAAATATCTGGTGGTCAAAACAATATTCAATGACCTTTACCAAGCATTAAACATGAAAAAAATAATGAAAAATATCCATTAAGAAAATTTTAATTTCCATGTCCATTTTTTATATACTAAATCGTAAAAATAGCTAGATAGCAAAATGGCACAAATTGGTAAATAAATAAATATAGTGAGAAAGAAATAGTAGATTTATGATTATTTGATACCAAAATCATGTTGAGAAGTGTATGAAAAAAAATTGCCAAAAAAAGGGGGGTAATGTAGGTCATGACCCCATGTACCTGTGCTTTTACGATCACAATTTTCCTTACGTTGTCAGGCACTTCAATTTTAAAAATTCCTTCGGCTTCGCGCACACGCGTTTCATTTTTAATGCAGCTGTTGTATGGGGAGGTCAAGTAGTTGAGACAAAGATATATTTTCGCTTTCGTCATTCAACACGTCTTCCCTCCATCATGCCGTGGTAAAATCCGTGCCGCGCACTTTCCAGCAAACGTCTAGGGTGTGACGTAAGAAATGTCTGGAACATTGAACCAATGAAAAAGTAGGTTACATTCTAAGTCAGTTAGAGTATATTAAGTGAAATGTTAATGATTAAGAAGGGGGTCGCATCGCTTCGCTCGCTCCGCCCCTTCTTAACCATTAAAACCCACTTGTGATGTAAATCTATTGTCTAAATTCTCCATTATTTTTAAGGAATGGAGAGTTATGAACAATGTGGACAGGGGCGGAGCTAGAGTTTAAAGGTCAAAAATCTCAACCTGCTTAAAATTGCAAAATTGAATAACAAACAATTTATTAACAATTTTTTGTTAAAAGATTAATAATTAATAAAATTAATAAACTACAATGGGTGGATTTTAAGTTGGAGAATGTCCTCGTATCTCTCCATTCCTTAAAAACAATGGGCCTCTGCTCCATTATTTTTAAGGAATGGAGAGTTACCCGGACATTCTCCTATACTTAACATTTCACTTAATATACTCTAACTAAAACATAGTCTGGTTTGACACGCTCGGGGATCAAAGCTCAGAGGCTTGGGATATTTTTGTCAATAGATGTCATGAATGTAGGGTAGTATGAAAAAGAGCAATTTTTTTTTATACTACCCTACAAATAAAAAAATCTCCCAAACCCATGGGAATAAACCAGGTTCTACCGTACTCAAGACGAGCACGTTAACTCGTGTATTTATTTGCTCGTGCATGGAAATTCTCTTATAGATTACTTATTCTATTTAAGACTGAACAAAGAAAAAAAATCGATTACTTAAAAACATTTGTATTTATCTTATCAAGTCGTTCTACTATTCGAATGTGGTGTCGGATAAACAGCTGATGGTACGTATCAGTCATACACACACTTCATAAACAGCACACGTTACACAATGAATTCATTACCTCTTGGTCTAACATACAGGGATATAGGAAAGCTAGTGACCACTGTATGTATGCCACTGGTACTATCCTGTTATTACGTGACAACTGGACTTGTCTGTCTGTCATTGCTTTATGTTGCCTTCTTTCTCTACAGAAAATCTACTACAAAGATAATCACCATTAATGGACAAGGCGTACTTATAACGGGTTGTGATACAGGTAAGCTGTTACTTTCTTTACATATGTTATTGTATCCTAGACACCGAAAGAGTCTGATCAATTGATCGAATTATAGAGATGAGCACTAGCAACGGTTGTGATATGCATACGATGTCCTCCATATTGCAATTAAATGATATATATTCAATATACTATTTTTTTTCTTTTTTATCGTTTGTTTGTTTGTTTGTTTGTTTGATGAAGTCTAACGCCACTTTCCAACAATATTTCAGTTCTATCGTGGTCAGGCGCGGATCCAGTCCACCCGGCGGCGCCCCCCCCCCCCCCCCCCCCCCATAAAAAAAGGATTGGCGTGACTGGACTGACAATCGCTTGATGTTAAATACGTGATATTAGCACTTTGTTCTTTCGACTCATCTCTCCATTGCAATGAATATTCTTACATGTCTTTACTGCCCCGTTCCGGATCATGTAAAAACCGGCATCGGTTACATTTCACTTTTAATAACACATATTTTTCCTGGAACAAGCAAAAGCCTTTGATTGCTGTTCTTCATATTGAGGTTGTAACAATGCCTTACAGTTACGTCATGAGTATAATATCATACTTCATTGTACGCATCATGATCATGCCGGACATGGTACAATTTTAATCAATTTCAGTTCAGAAAAGAGGTCCTATATTTCCTAATTCTCAGGAGCTTACTGGGGGCTTTGCCCCCGGTCCCCCACCGGGCGCTGCCCTGGACCCGGTCCCCAGACCACTCGCCAAGAAGTGCGCCCCCTAACGTAAAATCCTGGATCTGCGCCTGGTGACGGTTAGATTTATTGGTGGAGGAAACCGGAGGATCCGGAGAAAACCACCGACCTCGCAAGTCACTGACAACCTTTATCACATAATGTTGTACACCTCGCCCTCATCTAATATAAACAATCTTATGCAGTATAAACACAATCTTACTTCTTTTAAGTTTGATCTAAATTAAACGATGGTAAGGGAACGAATATTTAGCATTTTGAACAAAACAAATCTCTGTCTCCCAAATTTATAGATAAAATGACCTGGCAGATGCAAGGAATAAACAATCTGACCCTATACATTGGAGATCTCGTTAAATGCATGAGAGATAGCTCTATATCTTTAATTATTAGACATCTCGCTAAATATTTGAGCGATATGTTAACACGGCGTTACATACATAAATACCAGGTCCAGACTATTGGCAAGTGTTGGGTTGGGAATTAACCAATCTAAAGAAAATTAGATGTTTTTGTAACTATCTGTTTCTCTTTTCTTTGGCGATACAGATAGAGTAACGCTAAAGACAAATGCAACCAACATATAATTTAATTGGATTGGGAATTAACTTGTCTCCGTCGTCTGTTTTATAGGATTTGGTAAAGATTTTGCGAAGAGGTTAGACATTTTAGGGTTCACAGTGTTTGCTGGATGTTTGTCTGATAAGAGTGAGGGAGCGAAGGATTTGAGGACCAGTACAACAGGGAGACTCCATGTTGTAGGACTAGACATCACCAAAGATGAAGAAGTCGCGAAAGCTGTAGCTTACGTCACTAAAGTTCACGATAAATCTGGATGTGGTATGTTTTAACAATCCTACAAATCATAACAAATCAACAATTCAACTTTTAAAATCAAATATCATTTCACCAAAAATTATAAATAAAACACACAATATTGCGAAAGGGAATTGTTTAATATGGAGATGCAAATCAACTAGAGGGCTATTGTCCCCGAGGGTATTATCCACCCAGTAGTCAGTGTTGGTCATCTAGGGTATTATCCACCCAGTAGTCATTGTTGGTCATCTAGGGTATTATCCACCCAGTAGTCATTGTTGATCATCTAGGGTATTATCCACCCAGTAGTCATTGTTGGTCATCTAGGGTATCATCCGCCCAGCAGTCATTGTTGGTCATCTAGGGTATCATCCGCCCAGTAGTCATTGTTGGTCATCTATGGTATCATCCGCCCAGCAGTCATTGTTGGTCATCTAGGGTATCATCCGCCCAGCAGTAATTGTTGGTCATCTAGGGTATCATCCACCCAGTAGTCATTGTTGGTCATCTAGGGTATCATCCACCCAGTAGTCATTGTTGGTCATCTAGGGTATCATCCGCCCAGCAGTCATTGTTGGTCATCTAGGGTATCATCCACCCAGTAGTCATTGTTGGTCATCTAGTGTATCATCCGCCCAGTAGTCATTGTTGGTCATCTAGGGTATCATCCGCCCAGCAGTCAATGTTGGTCATCTAGGGTATCATCCACCCAGTAGTCATTGTTGGTCATCTAGGGTATCATCCGCCCAGTAGTCATTGTTGGTCATCTAGGGTATCATCCGCCCAGTAGTCATTGTTGGTCATCTGGGGCATCATCCGCCCAGTAGTCATTGTTGGTCATCTAGGGTATCATCCGCCCAGTAGTCATTGTTGGTCATCTAGGGTATCATCCACCCAGTAGTCATTGTTGGTCATCTAGGGTATCATCCGCCCAGTAGTCATTGTTGGTCATCTAGGGTATCATCCGCCTAGTAGTCATTGTTGGTCATCTAGGGTATCATCCGCCCAGCAGTCATTGTTGGTCATCTAGGGTATCATCCGCCCAGTAGTCATTGTTGGTCATCTAGGGTATCATCCGCCCAGTAGTCATTGTTGGTCATCTAGGGTATCATCCGCCCAGTAGTCATTGTTGGTCATCTAGGGTATCATCCGCCCAGTAGTCATTGTTGGTCATCTAGGGTATCATCCGCCCAGTAGTCATTGTTGGTCATCTAGGGTATCATCCACCCAGTAGTCATTGTTGGTCATCTAGAGTATCATCCGCCCAGTAGTCATTGTTGGTCATCTAGGGTATCATCCGCCCAGTAGTCATTGTTGGTCATCTAGGGTATCATCCGTCCAGCAGTCATTGTTGGTCATCTAGGGTATCATCCACCCAGTAGTCATTGTTGGTCATCTAGGGTATCATCCGCCCAGTAGTCATTGTTGGTCATCTAGGGTATCATCCGCCCAGTAGTCATTGTTGGTCATCTAGGGTATCATCCGCCCAGCAGTAATTGTTGGTCATCTAGGGTATCATCCACCCAGTAGTCATTGTTGGTCATCTAGGGTATCATCCGCCCAGTAGTCATTGTTGGTCATCTAGGGTATCATCCGCCCAGTAGTCATTGTTGGTCATCTAGGGTATCATCCGCCCAGCAGTCATTGTTGGTCATCTAGGGTATCATCCGCCCAGTAGTCATTGTTGGTCATCTAGGGTATCATCCGCCCAGTAGTCATTGTTGGTCATCTAGGGTATCATCCGCCCAGCAGTAATTGTTGGTCATCTAGGGTATCATCCACCCAGTAGTCATTGTTGGTCATCTAGGGTATCATCCCCCCAGTAGTCATTGTTGGTCATCTAGGGTATCATCCGCCCAGTAGTCATTGTTGGTCATCTAGGGTATCATCCACCCAGTAGTCATTGTTGATCATCTAGGGTATCATCCGCCCAGCAGTCATTGTTGGTCATCTAGGGTATCATCCGCCCAGTAGTCATTGTTGGTCATCTAGGGCATCATCCGTCCAGTAGTCATTGTTGGTCTTCTAGGGTATCATTCGCCCAGTAGTCATTGTTGGTCATCTAGGGTATCATCCGCCCAGCAGTCATTGTTGGTCATCTAGGGTATCATCCACCCAGTAGTCATTGTTGGTCATCTAGGGTATCATCCGCCCAGTAGTCATTGTTGGTCATCTAGGGTATCATCCGCCCAGTAGTCATTGTTGGTCATCTAGGGTATCATCCGCCCAGCAGTAATTGTTAGTCATCTAGGGTATCATCCGCCCAGTAGTCATTGTTGGTCATCTAGGGTATCATCCGCCCAGTAGTCTTTGGTGGTCATCTAGGGTATCATCCACCCAGTAGTCATTGTTGGTCATCTAGGGTATCATCCGCCCAGTAGTCATTGTTGGTCATGTAGGGTATCATCCGCCCAGCAGTCATTGTTGGTCATCTAGGGTATCATCCACCCAGTAGTCATTGTTGGTCATCTAGGGTATCATCCGCCCAGTAGTCATTGTTGGTCATCTAGGGTATCATCCGCCCAGTAGTCATTGTTGGTCATCTGGGGCATCATCCGCCCAGTAGTCATTGTTGGTCATCTAGGGTATCATCCGCCCAGTAGTCATTTTTGGTCATCTAGGGTATCATCCGCCCAGCAGTCATTGTTGGTCATCTAGGGTATCATCCGCCAAGTAGTCATTGTTGGTCATCTGGGGCATCATCCGCCCAGTAGTCATTGTTGGTCATCTAGGGTATCATCCGCCCAGTAGTCATTGTTGGTCATCTAGGGTATCATCCGCCCAGCAGTCATTGTTGGTCATCTAGGGTATCATCCACCCAGTAGTCATTGTTGGTCATCTAGGGTATCATCCACCCAGTAGTCATTGTTGGTCATCTAGGGTATCATCCGCCCAGTAGTCATTGTTGGTCATCTAGGGTATCATCCGCCCAGTAGTCATTGTTAGTCATCTAGGGTATCATCCGCCCAGCAGTCATTGTTGGTCATCTACGGTATCATCCACCCAGTAGTCATTGTTGGTCATCTAGGGTATCATCCGCCCAGTAGTCATTGTTGGTCATCTAGGGTATCATCCGCCCAGCAGTCATTGTTGGTCATCTAGGGTATCATCCACCCAGTAGTCATTGTTGGTCATCTAGGGTATCATCCACCCAGTAGTCATTGTTGGTCATCTAGGGTATCATCCACCCAGTAGTCATTGTTGGTCATCTAGGGTATCATCCGCCCAGCAGTAATTGTTGGTCATCTAAGGTATCATCCACCCAGTTGTCATTGTTGATCATCTAGGGTATCATCCACCCAGTAGTCATTGTTGGTCATCTAGGGTATCATCCGCCCAGTAGTCATTGTTGGTCATCTAGGGTATCATCCACCCAGTAGTCATTGTTGGTCATCTAGGGTATCATCCGCCCAGCAGTCATTGTTGGTCATCTAGGGTATCATCCACCCAGCAGTCATTGTTGGTCATCTAGGGTATCATCCGTCCAGTAGTCATTGTTGGTCTTCTAGGGTATCATTCGCCCAATAGTCATTGTTGGTCATCTAGGGTATCATCCGCCCAGCAGTCATTGTTGGTCATCTAGGGTATCATCCGCCCAGTAGTCATTGTTGGTCATCTAGGGTATCATCCGCCCAGTAGTCATTGTTGGTCATCTAGGGTATCATCCGCCCAGTAGTCATTGTTGGTCATCTAGGGTATGATCCGCCCAGCAGTAATTGTTAGTCATCTAGGGTATCATCCGCCCAGTAGTCATTGTTGGTCATCTAGGGTATCATCCACCCAGTAGTCATTGTTGGTCATCTAGGGTATCATCCACCCAGTAGTCATTGTTGGTCATCTAGGGTATCTTCCGCCCAGTAGTCATTGTTGGTCATCTAGGGTATCATCCGCCCAGCAGTCATTGTTGGTCATCTAGGGTATCATCCACCCATTAGTCATTGTTGGTCATCTAGGGTATCATCCGCCCAGTAGTCATTGTTGGTCATCTAGGGTATCATCCGTCCAGTAGTCATTGTTGGTCATCTAGGGTATCATCCACCCAGTAGTCATTGTTGGTCATCTAGGGTATCATCCGCCCAGTAGTCATTGTTGGTCATCTAGGGTATCATCCGCCCAGTAGTCATTGTTGGTCATCTAGGGTATCATCCGCCCAGCAGTAATTGTTGGTCATCTAGGGTATCATCCACCCAGTAGTCATTGTTGGTCATCTAGGGTATCATCCGCCCAGTAGTCATTGTTGGTCATCTAGGGTATCATCCGCCCAGTAGTCATTGTTGGTCATCTAGGGTATCATCCGCCCAGCAGTCATGGTTGGTCATCTAGGGTATCATCCGCCCAGTAGTCATTGTTGGTCATCTAGGGTATCATCCGCCCAGTAGTCATTGTTGGTCATCTAGGGTATCATCCGCCCAGCAGTAATTGTTGGTCATCTAGGGTATCATCCACCCAGTAGTCATTGTTGGTCATCTAGGGTATCATCCACCCAGTAGTCATTGTTGGTCATCTAGGGTATCATCCGCCCAGTAGTCATTGTTGGTCATCTAGGGTATCATCCACCCAGTATTCATTGTTGATCATCTAGGGTATCATCCGCCCAGCAGTCATTGTTGGTCATCTAGGGTATCATCCGCCCAGTAGTCATTGTTGGTCATCTAGGGTATCATCCGTCCAGTAGTCATTGTTGGTCTTCTAGGGTATCATTCGCCCAGTAGTCATTGTTGGTCATCTAGGGTATCATCCGCCCAGCAGTCATTGTTGGTCATCTAGGGTATCATCCACCCAGTAGTCATTGTTGGTCATCTAGGGTATCATCCGCCCAGTAGTCATTGTTGGTCATCTATGGTATCATCCGGCCAGTAGTCATTGTTGGTCATCTAGGGTATCATCCGCCCAGCAGTAATTGTTAGTCATCTAGGGTATCATCCGCCCAGTAGTCATTGTTGGTCATCTAGGGTATCATCCGCCCAGTAGTCTTTGTTGGTCATCTAGGGTATCATCCACCCAGTAGTCATTGTTGGTCATCTAGGGTATCATCCGCCCAGTAGTCATTGTTGGTCATGTAGGGTATCATCCGCCCAGCAGTCATTGTTGGTCATCTAGGGTATCATCCACCCAGTAGTCATTGTTGGTCATCTAGGGTATCATCCACCCAGTAGTCATTGTTGGTCATCTAGGGTATCATCCGCCCAGTAGTCATTGTTGGTCATCTAGGGCATCATCCGCCCAGTAGTCATTGTTGGTCATCTAGGGTATCATCCGCCCAGTAGTCATTTTTGGTCATCTAGGGTATCATCCGCCCAGCAGTCATTGTTGGTCATCTAGGGTATCATCCGCCAAGTAGTCATTGTTGGTCATCTGGGGCATCATCCGCCCAGTAGTCATTGTTGGTCATCTAGGGTATCATCCGCCCAGTAGTCATTGTTGGTCATCTAGGGTATCATCCGCCCAGCAGTCATTGTTGGTCATCTAGGGTATCATCCACCCAGTAGTCATTGTTGGTCATCTAGGGTATCATCCACCCAGTAGTCATTGTTGGTCATCTAGGGTATCATCCGCCCAGTAGTCATTGTTGGTCATCTAGGGTATCATCCGCCCAGTAGTCATTGTTGGTCATCTAGGGTATCATCCGCCCAGCAGTCATTGTTGGTCATCTACGGTATCATCCACCCAGTAGTCATTGTTGGTCATCTAGGGTATCATCCGCCCAGTAGTCAGTGTTGGTCATCTAGGGTATCATCCGCCCAGCAGTCATTGTTGGTCATCTAGGGTATCATCCACCCAGTAGTCATTGTTGGTCATCTAGGGTATCATCCGCCCAGTAGTCATTGTTGGTCATCTAGGGTATCATCCGCCCAGTAGTCATTGTTGGTCATCTAGGGTATCATCCGCCCAGCAGTAATTGTTGGTCATCTAAGGTATCATCCACCCAGTTGTCATTGTTGGTCATCTAGGGTATCATCCACCCAGTAGTCATTGTTGGTCATCTAGGGTATCATCCGCCCAGTAGTCATTGTTGGTCATCTAGGGTATCATCCACCCAGTAGTCATTGTTGGTCATCTAGGGTATCATCCGCCCAGAAGTCATTGTTGGTCATCTAGGGTATCATCCGCCCAGAAGTCATTGTTGGTCATCTAGGGTATCATCCACCCAGCAGTCATTGTTGGTCATCTAGGGTATCATCCGTCCAGTAGTCATTGTTGGTCTTCTAGGGTATCATTCGCCCAATAGTCATTGTTGGTCATCTAGGGTATCATCCGCCCAGCAGTCATTGTTGGTCATCTAGGGTATCATCCGCCCAGTAGTCATTGTTGGTCATCTAGGGTATCATCCGCCCAGTAGTCATTGTTGGTCATCTAGGGTATCATCCGCCCAGTAGTCATTGTTGGTCATCTAGGGTATGATCCGCCCAGCAGTAATTGTTAGTCATCTAGGGTATCATCCGCCCAGTAGTCATTGTTGGTCATCTAGGGTATCATCCACCCAGTAGTCATTGTTGGTCATCTAGGGTATCATCCGCCCAGTAGTCATTGTTGGTCATCTAGGGTATCATCCGCCCAGCAGTCATTGTTGGTCATCTAGGGTATCATCCACCCAGTAGTCATTGTTGGTCATCTAGGGTATCATCCGCCCAGTAGTCATTGTTGGTCATCTAGGGTATCATCCGCCCAGTAGTCATTGTTGGTCATCTGGGGCATCATCCGCCCAGTAGTCATTGTTGGTCATCTAGGGTATCATCCGCCCAGTAGTCATTGTTGGTCATCTAGGGTATCATCCACCCAGTAGTCATTGTTGGTCATCTAGGGTATCATCCGCCCAGTAGTCATTGTTGGTCATCTAGGGTATCTTCCGCCCAGTAGTCATTGTTGGTCATCTAGGGTATCATCCGCCCAGCAGTAATTGTTGGTCATCTAGGGTATCATCCGCCCAGTAGTCATTGTTGGTCATCTAGGGTATCTTCCGCCCAGTAGTCATTGTTGGTCATCTAGGGTATCATCCGCCCAGCAGTAATTGTTGGTCATCTAGGGTATCATCCACCCAGTAGTCATTGTTGGTCATCTAGGGTATCATCCACCCAGTAGTCATTGTTGGTCATCTAGGGTATCATCCGCCCAGTAGTCATTGTTGGTCATCTAGGGTATCATCCGCCCAGCAGTCAATGTTGGTCATCTAGGGTATCATCCACCCAGTAGTCATTGTTGGTCATCTAGGGTATCATCCGCCCAGTAGTCATTGTTGGTCATCTAGGGTATCATCCGCCCAGTAGTCATTGTTGGTCATCTGGGGCATCATCCGCCCAGTAGTCATTGTTGGTCATCTAGGGTATCATCCGCCCAGTAGTCATTGTTGGTCATCTAGGGTATCATCCACCCAGTAGTCATTGTTGGTCATCTAGGGTATCATCCGCCCAGTAGTCATTGTTGGTCATCTAGGGTATCATCCGCCTAGTAGTCATTGTTGGTCATCTAGGGTATCATCCGCCCAGCAGTCATTGTTGGTCATCTAGGGTATCATCCGCCCAGTAGTCATTGTTGGTCATCTAGGGTATCATCCGCCCAGTAGTCATTGTTGGTCATCTAGGGTATCATCCGCCCAGTAGTCATTGTTGGTCATCTAGGGTATCATCCGCCCAGTAGTCATTGTTGGTCATCTAGGGTATCATCCGCCCAGTAGTCATTGTTGGTCATCTAGGGTATCATCCACCCAGTAGTCATTGTTGGTCATCTAGAGTATCATCCGCCCAGTAGTCATTGTTGGTCATCTAGGGTATCATCCGCCCAGTAGTCATTGTTGGTCATCTAGGGTATCATCCGTCCAGCAGTCATTGTTGGTCATCTAGGGTATCATCCACCCAGTAGTCATTGTTGGTCATCTAGGGTATCATCCGCCCAGTAGTCATTGTTGGTCATCTAGGGTATCATCCGCCCAGTAGTCATTGTTGGTCATCTAGGGTATCATCCGCCCAGCAGTAATTGTTGGTCATCTAGGGTATCATCCACCCAGTAGTCATTGTTGGTCATCTAGGGTATCATCCGCCCAGTAGTCATTGTTGGTCATCTAGGGTATCATCCGCCCAGTAGTCATTGTTGGTCATCTAGGGTATCATCCGCCCAGCAGTCATTGTTGGTCATCTAGGGTATCATCCGCCCAGTAGTCATTGTTGGTCATCTAGGGTATCATCCGCCCAGTAGTCATTGTTGGTCATCTAGGGTATCATCCGCCCAGCAGTAATTGTTGGTCATCTAGGGTATCATCCACCCAGTAGTCATTGTTGGTCATCTAGGGTATCATCCCCCCAGTAGTCATTGTTGGTCATCTAGGGTATCATCCGCCCAGTAGTCATTGTTGGTCATCTAGGGTATCATCCACCCAGTAGTCATTGTTGATCATCTAGGGTATCATCCGCCCAGCAGTCATTGTTGGTCATCTAGGGTATCATCCGCCCAGTAGTCATTGTTGGTCATCTAGGGCATCATCCGTCCAGTAGTCATTGTTGGTCTTCTAGGGTATCATTCGCCCAGTAGTCATTGTTGGTCATCTAGGGTATCATCCGCCCAGCAGTCATTGTTGGTCATCTAGGGTATCATCCACCCAGTAGTCATTGTTGGTCATCTAGGGTATCATCCGCCCAGTAGTCATTGTTGGTCATCTAGGGTATCATCCGCCCAGTAGTCATTGTTGGTCATCTAGGGTATCATCCGCCCAGCAGTAATTGTTAGTCATCTAGGGTATCATCCGCCCAGTAGTCATTGTTGGTCATCTAGGGTATCATCCGCCCAGTAGTCTTTGGTGGTCATCTAGGGTATCATCCACCCAGTAGTCATTGTTGGTCATCTAGGGTATCATCCGCCCAGTAGTCATTGTTGGTCATGTAGGGTATCATCCGCCCAGCAGTCATTGTTGGTCATCTAGGGTATCATCCACCCAGTAGTCATTGTTGGTCATCTAGGGTATCATCCGCCCAGTAGTCATTGTTGGTCATCTAGGGTATCATCCGCCCAGTAGTCATTGTTGGTCATCTGGGGCATCATCCGCCCAGTAGTCATTGTTGGTCATCTAGGGTATCATCCGCCCAGTAGTCATTTTTGGTCATCTAGGGTATCATCCGCCCAGCAGTCATTGTTGGTCATCTAGGGTATCATCCGCCAAGTAGTCATTGTTGGTCATCTGGGGCATCATCCGCCCAGTAGTCATTGTTGGTCATCTAGGGTATCATCCGCCCAGTAGTCATTGTTGGTCATCTAGGGTATCATCCGCCCAGCAGTCATTGTTGGTCATCTAGGGTATCATCCACCCAGTAGTCATTGTTGGTCATCTAGGGTATCATCCACCCAGTAGTCATTGTTGGTCATCTAGGGTATCATCCGCCCAGTAGTCATTGTTGGTCATCTAGGGTATCATCCGCCCAGTAGTCATTGTTAGTCATCTAGGGTATCATCCGCCCAGCAGTCATTGTTGGTCATCTACGGTATCATCCACCCAGTAGTCATTGTTGGTCATCTAGGGTATCATCCGCCCAGTAGTCATTGTTGGTCATCTAGGGTATCATCCGCCCAGCAGTCATTGTTGGTCATCTAGGGTATCATCCACCCAGTTGTCATTGTTGGTCATCTAGGGTATCATCCACCCAGTAGTCATTGTTGGTCATCTAGGGTATCATCCACCCAGTAGTCATTGTTGGTCATCTAGGGTATCATCCGCCCAGCAGTAATTGTTGGTCATCTAAGGTATCATCCACCCAGTTGTCATTGTTGATCATCTAGGGTATCATCCACCCAGTAGTCATTGTTGGTCATCTAGGGTATCATCCGCCCAGTAGTCATTGTTGGTCATCTAGGGTATCATCCACCCAGTAGTCATTGTTGGTCATCTAGGGTATCATCCGCCCAGCAGTCATTGTTGGTCATCTAGGGTATCATCCGTCCAGTAGTCATTGTTGGTCTTCTAGGGTATCATTCGCCCAATAGTCATTGTTGGTCATCTAGGGTATCATCCGCCCAGCAGTCATTGTTGGTCATCTAGGGTATCATCCGCCCAGTAGTCATTGTTGGTCATCTAGGGTATCATCCGCCCAGTAGTCATTGTTGGTCATCTAGGGTATCATCCGCCCAGTAGTCATTGTTGGTCATCTAGGGTATGATCCGCCCAGCAGTAATTGTTAGTCATCTAGGGTATCATCCGCCCAGTAGTCATTGTTGGTCATCTAGGGTATCATCCACCCAGTAGTCATTGTTGGTCATCTAGGGTATCATCCACCCAGTAGTCATTGTTGGTCATCTAGGGTATCTTCCGCCCAGTAGTCATTGTTGGTCATCTAGGGTATCATCCGCCCAGCAGTCATTGTTGGTCATCTAGGGTATCATCCACCCATTAGTCATTGTTGGTCATCTAGGGTATCATCCGCCCAGTAGTCATTGTTGGTCATCTAGGGTATCATCCGTCCAGTAGTCATTGTTGGTCATCTAGGGTATCATCCACCCAGTAGTCATTGTTGGTCATCTAGGGTATCATCCGCCCAGTAGTCATTGTTGGTCATCTAGGGTATCATCCGCCCAGTAGTCATTGTTGGTCATCTAGGGTATCATCCGCCCAGCAGTAATTGTTGGTCATCTAGGGTATCATCCACCCAGTAGTCATTGTTGGTCATCTAGGGTATCATCCGCCCAGTAGTCATTGTTGGTCATCTAGGGTATCATCCGCCCAGTAGTCATTGTTGGTCATCTAGGGTATCATCCGCCCAGCAGTCATGGTTGGTCATCTAGGGTATCATCCGCCCAGTAGTCATTGTTGGTCATCTAGGGTATCATCCGCCCAGTAGTCATTGTTGGTCATCTAGGGTATCATCCGCCCAGCAGTAATTGTTGGTCATCTAGGGTATCATCCACCCAGTAGTCATTGTTGGTCATCTAGGGTATCATCCACCCAGTAGTCATTGTTGGTCATCTAGGGTATCATCCGCCCAGTAGTCATTGTTGGTCATCTAGGGTATCATCCACCCAGTATTCATTGTTGATCATCTAGGGTATCATCCGCCCAGCAGTCATTGTTGGTCATCTAGGGTATCATCCGCCCAGTAGTCATTGTTGGTCATCTAGGGTATCATCCGTCCAGTAGTCATTGTTGGTCTTCTAGGGTATCATTCGCCCAGTAGTCATTGTTGGTCATCTAGGGTATCATCCGCCCAGCAGTCATTGTTGGTCATCTAGGGTATCATCCACCCAGTAGTCATTGTTGGTCATCTAGGGTATCATCCGCCCAGTAGTCATTGTTGGTCATCTAGGGTATCATCCGGCCAGTAGTCATTGTTGGTCATCTAGGGTATCATCCGCCCAGCAGTAATTGTTAGTCATCTAGGGTATCATCCGCCCAGTAGTCATTGTTGGTCATCTAGGGTATCATCCGCCCAGTAGTCTTTGTTGGTCATCTAGGGTATCATCCACCCAGTAGTCATTGTTGGTCATCTAGGGTATCATCCGCCCAGTAGTCATTGTTGGTCATGTAGGGTATCATCCGCCCAGCAGTCATTGTTGGTCATCTAGGGTATCATCCACCCAGTAGTCATTGTTGGTCATCTAGGGTATCATCCACCCAGTAGTCATTGTTGGTCATCTAGGGTATCATCCGCCCAGTAGTCATTGTTGGTCATCTAGGGCATCATCCGCCCAGTAGTCATTGTTGGTCATCTAGGGTATCATCCGCCCAGTAGTCATTTTTGGTCATCTAGGGTATCATCCGCCCAGCAGTCATTGTTGGTCATCTAGGGTATCATCCGCCAAGTAGTCATTGTTGGTCATCTGGGGCATCATCCGCCCAGTAGTCATTGTTGGTCATCTAGGGTATCATCCGCCCAGTAGTCATTGTTGGTCATCTAGGGTATCATCCGCCCAGCAGTCATTGTTGGTCATCTAGGGTATCATCCACCCAGTAGTCATTGTTGGTCATCTAGGGTATCATCCACCCAGTAGTCATTGTTGGTCATCTAGGGTATCATCCGCCCAGTAGTCATTGTTGGTCATCTAGGGTATCATCCGCCCAGTAGTCATTGTTGGTCATCTAGGGTATCATCCGCCCAGCAGTCATTGTTGGTCATCTACGGTATCATCCACCCAGTAGTCATTGTTGGTCATCTAGGGTATCATCCGCCCAGTAGTCAGTGTTGGTCATCTAGGGTATCATCCGCCCAGCAGTCATTGTTGGTCATCTAGGGTATCATCCACCCAGTAGTCATTGTTGGTCATCTAGGGTATCATCCGCCCAGTAGTCATTGTTGGTCATCTAGGGTATCATCCGCCCAGTAGTCATTGTTGGTCATCTAGGGTATCATCCGCCCAGCAGTAATTGTTGGTCATCTAAGGTATCATCCACCCAGTTGTCATTGTTGGTCATCTAGGGTATCATCCACCCAGTAGTCATTGTTGGTCATCTAGGGTATCATCCGCCCAGTAGTCATTGTTGGTCATCTAGGGTATCATCCACCCAGTAGTCATTGTTGGTCATCTAGGGTATCATCCGCCCAGAAGTCATTGTTGGTCATCTAGGGTATCATCCGCCCAGAAGTCATTGTTGGTCATCTAGGGTATCATCCACCCAGCAGTCATTGTTGGTCATCTAGGGTATCATCCGTCCAGTAGTCATTGTTGGTCTTCTAGGGTATCATTCGCCCAATAGTCATTGTTGGTCATCTAGGGTATCATCCGCCCAGCAGTCATTGTTGGTCATCTAGGGTATCATCCGCCCAGTAGTCATTGTTGGTCATCTAGGGTATCATCCGCCCAGTAGTCATTGTTGGTCATCTAGGGTATCATCCGCCCAGTAGTCATTGTTGGTCATCTAGGGTATGATCCGCCCAGCAGTAATTGTTAGTCATCTAGGGTATCATCCGCCCAGTAGTCATTGTTGGTCATCTAGGGTATCATCCACCCAGTAGTCATTGTTGGTCATCTAGGGTATCATCCGCCCAGTAGTCATTGTTGGTCATCTAGGGTATCATCCGCCCAGCAGTCATTGTTGGTCATCTAGGGTATCATCCACCCAGTAGTCATTGTTGGTCATCTAGGGTATCATCCGCCCAGTAGTCATTGTTGGTCATCTAGGGTATCATCCGCCCAGTAGTCATTGTTGGTCATCTGGGGCATCATCCGCCCAGTAGTCATTGTTGGTCATCTAGGGTATCATCCGCCCAGTAGTCATTGTTGGTCATCTAGGGTATCATCCACCCAGTAGTCATTGTTGGTCATCTAGGGTATCATCCGCCCAGTAGTCATTGTTGGTCATCTAGGGTATCTTCCGCCCAGTAGTCATTGTTGGTCATCTAGGGTATCATCCGCCCAGCAGTCATTGTTGGTCATCTAGGGTATCATCCACCCATTAGTCATTGTTGGTCATCTAGGGTATCATCCGCCCAGTAGTCATTGTTGGTCATCTAGGGTATCATCCGCCCAGTAGTCATTGTTGGTCATCTAGGGTATCATCCGCCCAGCAGTAATTGTTGGTCATCTAGGGTATCATCCACCCAGTAGTCATTGTTGGTCATCTAGGGTATCATCCACCCAGTAGTCATTGTTGGTCATCTAGGGTATCATCCGCCCAGTAGTCATTGTTGGTCATCTAGGGTATCATCCGCCCAGCAGTCATTGTTGGTCATCTAGGGTATCATCCACCCAGTAGTCATTGTTGGTCATCTAGGGTATCATCCGTCCAGTAGTCATTGTTGGTCTTCTAGGGTATCATTCGCCCAATAGTCATTGTTGGTCATCTAGGGTATCATCCGCCCAGCAGTCATTGTTGGTCATCTAGGGTATCATCCGCCCAGTAGTCATTGTTGGTCATCTATGGTATCATCCGCCCAGTAGTCATTGTTGGTCATCTAGGGTATCATCCGCCCAGTAGTCATTGTTGGTCATCTAGGGTATCATCCGCCCAGCAGTAATTGTTGGTCATCTAGGGTATCATCCGCCCAGTAGTCATTGTTGGTCATCTAGGGTATCATCCACCCAGTAGTCATTGTTGGTCATCTAGGGTATCATCCGCCCAGTAGTCATTGTTGGTCATCTAGGGTATCATCCGCCCAGCAGTCATTGTTGGTCATCTAGGGTATCATCCACCCAGTAGTCATTGTTGGTCATCTAGGGTATCATCCGCCCAGTAGTCATTGTTGGTCATCTAGGGTATCATCCGCCCAGTAGTCATTGTTGGTCATCTGGGGCATCATCCGCCCAGTAGTCATTGTTGGTCATCTAGGGTATCATCCGCCCAGTAGTCATTGTTGGTCATCTAGGGTATCATCCACCCAGTAGTCATTGTTGGTCATCTAGGGTATCATCCGCCCAGTAGTCATTGTTGGTCATCTAGGGTATCTTCCGCCCAGTAGTCATTGTTGGTCATCTAGGGTATCATCCGCCCAGCAGTCATTGTTGGTCATCTAGGGTATCATCCACCCATTAGTCATTGTTGGTCATCTAGGGTATCATCCGCCCAGTAGTCATTGTTGGTCATCTAGGGTATCATCCGCCCAGTAGTCATTGTTGGTCATCTAGGGTATCATCCGCCCAGCAGTAATTGTTGGTCATCTAGGGTATCATCCACCCAGTAGTCATTGTTGGTCATCTAGGGTATCATCCACCCAGTAGTCATTGTTGGTCATCTAGGGTATCATCCGCCCAGTAGTCATTGTTGGTCATCTAGGGTATCATCCACCCAGTAGTCATTGTTGGTCATCTAGGGTATCATCCGCCCAGCAGTCATTGTTGGTCATCTTGGGTATCATCCACCCAGTAGTCATTGTTGGTCATCTAGGGTATCATCCGTCCAGTAGTCATTGTTGGTCATCTAGGGTATCATCCGCCCAGTAGTCATTGTTAGTCATCTAGGGTATCATCCGCCCAGCAGTCATTGTTGGTCATCTACGGTATCATCCACCCAGTAGTCATTGTTGGTCATCTAGGGTATCATCCGCCCAGTAGTCATTGTTGGTCATCTAGGGTATCATCCGCCCAGCAGTCATTGTTGGTCATCTAGGGTATCATCCACCCAGTAGTCATTGTTGGTCATCTAGGGTATCATCCGCCCAGTAGTCATTGTTGGTCATCAAGGGTATCATCCGCCCAGCAGTAATTGTTGGTCATCTAAGGTATCATCCACCCAGTTGTCATTGTTGGTCATCTAGGGTATCATCCACCCAGTAGTCATTGTTGGTCATCTAGGGTATCATCCGCCCAGTAGTCATTGTTGGTCATCTAGGGTATCATCCACCCAGTAGTCATTGTTGGTCATCTAGGGTATCATCCGCCCAGCAGTCATTGTTGGTCATCTAGGGTATCATCCGTCCAGTAGTCATTGTTGGTCTTCTAGGGTATCATTCGCCCAATAGTCATTGTTGGTCATCTAGGGTATCATCCGCCCAGCAGTCATTGTTGGTCATCTAGGGTATCATCCGCCCAGTAGTCATTGTTGGTCATCTAGGGTATCATCCGCCCAGTAGTCATTGTTGGTCATCTAGGGTATCATCCGCCCAGTAGTCATTGTTGGTCATCTAGGGTATGATCCGCCCAGCAGTAATTGTTAGTCATCTAGGGTATCATCCGCCCAGTAGTCATTGTTGGTCATCTAGGGTATCATCCACCCAGTAGTCATTGTTGGTCATCTAGGGTATCATCCGCCCAGTAGTCATTGTTGGTCATCTAGGGTATCATCCGCCCAGCAGTCATTGTTGGTCATCTAGGGTATCATCCACCCAGTAGTCATTGTTGGTCATCTAGGGTATCATCCGCCCAGTAGTCATTGTTGGTCATCTAGGGTATCATCCGCCCAGTAGTCATTGTTGGTCATCTGGGGCATCATCCGCCCAGTAGTCATTGTTGGTCATCTAGGGTATCATCCGCCCAGTAGTCATTGTTGGTCATCTAGGGTATCATCCACCCAGTAGTCATTGTTGGTCATCTAGGGTATCATCCGCCCAGTAGTCATTGTTGGTCATCTAGGGTATCTTCCGCCCAGTAGTCATTGTTGGTCATCTAGGGTATCATCCGCCCAGCAGTCATTGTTGGTCATCTAGGGTATCATCCACCCATTAGTCATTGTTGGTCATCTAGGGTATCATCCGCCCAGTAGTCATTGTTGGTCATCTAGGGTATCATCCGCCCAGCAGTCATTGTTGGTCATCTAGGGTATCATCCGCCCAGCAGTAATTGTTGGTCATCTAGGGTATCATCCACCCAGTAGTCATTGTTGGTCATCTAGGGTATCATCCACCCAGTAGTCATTGTTGGTCATCTAGGGTATCATCCGCCCAGTAGTCATTGTTGGTCATCTAGGGTATCATCCGCCCAGCAGTCATTGTTGGTCATCTAGGGTATCATCCACCCAGTAGTCATTGTTGGTCATCTAGGGTATCATCCGTCCAGTAGTCATTGTTGGTCTTCTAGGGTATCATTCGCCCAATAGTCATTGTTGGTCATCTAGGGTATCATCCGCCCAGCAGTCATTGTTGGTCATCTAGGGTATCATCCGCCCAGTAGTCATTGTTGGTCATCTAGGGTATCATCCGCCCAGTAGTCATTGTTGGTCATCTAGGGTATCATCCGCCCAGTAGTCATTGTTGGTCATCTAGGGTATCATCCGCCCAGTAGTCATTGTTGGTCATCTAGGGTATCATCCGCCCAGTAGTCATTGTTGGTCATCTAGGGTATCATCCACCCAGTAGTCATTGTTGGTCATCTAGGGTATCATCCGCCCAGCAGTCATTGTTGGTCATCTAGGGTATCATCCGCCCAGCAGTCATTGTTGGTCATCTAGGGTATCATCCACCCAGTAGTCATTGTTGGTCATCTAGGGTATCATCCGCCCAGTAGTCATTGTTGGTCATCTGGGGCATCATCCGCCCAGTAGTCATTGTTGGTCATCTAGGGTATCATCCGCCCAGTAGTCATTGTTGGTCATCTAGGGTATCATCCACCCAGTAGTCATTGTTGGTCATCTAGGGTATCATCCGCCCAGTAGTCATTGTTGGTCATCTAGGGTATCATCCGCCCAGCAGTCATTGTTGGTCATCTAGGGTATCATCCACCCAGTAGTCATTGTTGGTCATCTAGGGTATCATCCGCCCAGTAGTCATTGTTGGTCATCTGGGGCATCATCCGCCCAGTAGTCATTGTTGGTCATCTAGGGTATCATCCGCCCAGTAGTCATTGTTGGTCATCTAGGGTATCATCCACCCAGTAGTCATTGTTGGTCATCTAGGGTATCATCCGCCCAGTAGTCATTGTTGGTCATCTAGGGTATCATCCGCCCAGCAGTCATTGTTGGTCATCTAGGGTATCATCCACCCATTAGTCATTGTTGGTCATCTAGGGTATCATCCGCCCAGTAGTCATTGTTGGTCATCTAGGGTATCATCCGCCCAGCAGTCATTGTTGGTCATCTAGGGTATCATCCGCCCAGCAGTAATTGTTGGTCATCTAGGGTATCATCCACCCAGTAGTCATTGTTGGTCATCTAGGGTATCATCCACCCAGTAGTCATTGTTGGTCATCTAGGGTATCATCCGCCCAGTAGTCATTGTTGGTCATCTAGGGTATCATCCACCCAGTAGTCATTGTTGGTCATCTAGGGTATCATCCGCCCAGCAGTCATTGTTGGTCATCTAGGGTATCATCCACCCAGTAGTCATTGTTGGTCATCTAGGGTATCATCCGTCCAGTAGTCATTGTTGGTCATCTAGGGTATCATCAGCCCAGTAGTCATTGTTGGTCATCTAGGGTATCATCCACCCAGCAGTCATTGTTGGTCATCTAGGGTATCATCCGCCCAGTAGTCATTGTTGGTCATCTAGGGTATCATCCGCCCAGTAGTCATTGTTGGTCATCTAGGGTATCATCCGCCCAGTAGTCATTGTTGGTCATCTAGGGTATCATCCGCCCAGCAGTAATTGTTGGTCATCTAGGGTATCATCCACCCAGTAGTCATTGTTGGTCATCTAGGGTATCATCCGCCCAGCAGTCAGTGTTGGTCCTCTATGGTATCTATCCTCCCATTAGTCTGTGTTGATACTGACATGCTTTACTACCAGATATATTTATTCCTGTAAAAAAACAAAAAAAAAACAAAAACTAATGATTATCGCCCTCAGGTATTACGTAAGTTAGGTAACCTTATCTGAGTTTGGCTACACATGCATATCATTTGCGATTCATGCTTCCAAAGACTTTTAAATTATCTGCATGGTTTTCCAATCTTTTGACATTGAGCCTACCCAATGAAGGTTATTCCAATCTTTTGACCTTGAGCCTACCCGATGAAGGTTATTCCAATTTTTTGACCTTGAGCCTACCCGATGAAGGTTATTCCAATCTTTTGACCTTGAGCCTATCCGATGAAGGTTATTCCAATCTTTTGACCTTGAGCCTACCCGATGAAGGTTATTCCAATCTTTTGACATTGAGCTTACCCGATGAAGGTTATTCCAATCTTTTAACATTGAGCCTACCCGATGAAGGTTATTCCAATCTTTTGACCTTGAGCCTACCCGATGAAGGTTATTTGCCGTTCACACTCAATTATAGAGTAGATATATCTACATTTTTAAATGGTGAACGACGAGCGAAAGGCAGAGGTTTAGTCAACTAGCAAACGTGGGTTTACCATACGAGTTTAAAAAATGGACTGCTATGGAGATTTAATTCTGAAAAATGAAGTTCTTTTCATATTGACTATATTATTAAGCAAATGTATATTCGCTTTATTCAATCTGATTTTCTAAATGTATACCTTTCGGCGTCGTCGGTAACCAACGCTTATCCCGCTGTGGTATTCCCCACTCATTAACGGGGTTACCGACGATTCAATCTTTGGGAAGAGCTAACTAATTAGAGAATACCGGTGGAATCGCTATGAATAGTTATAAAAAAATAGCTTCTCCAGCTTTCGGATATCGCCCATTTTACAGAGCTCGTTTGATCTGTCCACAACTCGCCATAAGTACGAGTCTCATAATTATGAAGAATGCTGCAGGGCTGTGGACATTTATGACCAATGCTGACTAGAACACGTTAAAAAAATGAATATTGGGTTGCATGTTCTATATATATTTTCTGTAGGGTTATGGGCCTTGGTGAACAACGCCGGTTTAAACATGTTAGGAGACGTAGAGTTATGTACCATGGCTATGTTCCATAGAATAGCAGAAGTAAATTTGTATGGTATGGTTAGAATGTGTAAAGCCTTCCTCCCATTCATAAGGAAATCAAAAGGTAAGCAGTACATTCCAACCTCCAATTTGGAAAAATTGAGGAATATAGTCAACTTCCTAATAGTAAATGGTAAATACAAACCCTACCCTGGAAATAATATGTTATATTTCGATTTTCTAAATTTATTGCTCTTTGTTGTCTAATTAAAAAGTGTTCTTTGGTAATTAAATACATGCACCTACTTGAGATTTGAAATTTGGGTAATTCCCATTGGTACCATGCTAATATAAGGTCGAAAACAATCCAAATGTAATTAGGGAACATGGAATCCAACCGAAATCCTAATTATAAACATACCAAACAAACACCAAATGAATTAATCAAATATGTAAAATAAACACTTAAATGTCAAACAAAACAAGCTGAAACAAAAATGAAACATTTTATTTTCAATTGAAACAAACTATTTTAAAAGTAAACAAGCTGTTTACATAAAGGTAATAACAAAATTACCGAACTCCGAACAATCTTACAAAGGGAAAGTCAAAACTCATAATTATATAAACAGACAAAATCAGTCAACAACCGGAAAACTGTGAAAACCGTAATGACCCTGACTTGGTACAGGCATTTCTAAAGAAATGGTGGGTTGAATCAGATTTTAAGGCGCCAAACCTCCCGCTCTCATTACGGTTCAAAGGTTCCGGCTGTCACTGTAACAGTATTTAAATACAGGAACAAAATAGGTAAAATAGTTGTCAAAGCAGTACCATATTCGGTGACGTAAATGTCAAAAATATTTTTACGTCACACATTGACAAAAAAAATTCTTGACATATTTGACTCTTTATCTTTATACATTTTCACTATATGAAAATGCATCGCTTATAATTTGTTCTGCAGAGACGGAATATATTTCGACAAGATATTGGTATCGGAATATAAACTTTTTAAGAGATCGAATAAGGCGAATCTTTTTATAGCCCTGGTCCAGTAGCCTGTTTCTCAGATGAAGATGACGTTTCAGGAAATCAGAATAATTTCTACTGCCCCTTGCATAGCGAATCAATTGCGAGATGTAAACACCATATGCAGGAGAAGCTGGTATATTGCTGCACATATTTGGAAAATTTATGATTTTAAAATTGAAGTCGTCCCGCTTATCATAAATTTTAGTACTGAGTTGACCACTGTCGTCAAATTCGAGGTATAAGTCCAAAAATGATGCGGACGAAGCTGTATCGGTGGTCTCTTTAACTTCCAGCTCTGGAGGATATATCAATGGAAGAAATTCTGCAAATCTAGAATTATTGATAGATAAAACGTCATCAATATACCTGTATGTGAAATTAAAGGCTCTAGCCTCATGAATCTTCTTATCTTTTACAAGCTTTTGAAGAAACTCCGACTCATATGAGTATAAAAATAAATCGGCTAGAAGAGGGGCACAATTCGTACCCATTGGTATGCCGACGACCTGCTGAAACAGTGTCCCTCCAAAGGAGACAAATATGTTATCGATGAGGAACTCCAGCATACTGATCACTTGTTCCTCGGAGTAGCATGTTTTACCTTTATGAATTTTGTTTGAAAAATATGTGGAATTGTAGCCTAACACAACAAATGTTGAGCCATAGTTTCTATGACTAAAAGCTTTATGAATTGTTTCTTTTAAGCGGGTTTTTAATTTGTCATGCGGTAGGGTGGGATATAGAGTTGAAAAATCAAAGGTTTTGATGGAGGATACCTGAGAGAAAGATCTTGATTTCAGGTTATCCAAAAGATCTTTAGAGTTTTTCAAAATCCACATGTGATTTATGCCACTACGCGAGTAAACAGTTTCACAATATTTCTGTTGTCCCTCTTTTACTGCAGACAGAATCTTTGTTAGGTGAATAGACAATTCTTTCGTCGAACAAGTTGATGATCCCGCTATGTACCTTTCTTTGTATGGTGTCTTATGGAGTTTAGGTATCCAATATAAATAGGGTAAATCCTCAGACTTTTTACCAGAGGGAATGTTTAAAGAGGTCATGAATGATCTGTGGTTAGCTAGGATTTCATCTTTGTCGAACGAAGTTGGTTTGTATGTGGTATTACTAGAGGTATTGCTATTTATACCTAATTCCTTGATTAGGCATTCGAAGTAATATGATTTACATACAAACACGATATTGTTGGAAGCCTTGTCCGCAGGAACGATAACATATTTGTCATGAAGAGAGGAAAGACACTTAACAGCTTCTTGGTCTTTAAATACAGACTTAGGTCGACTATTAACACAATTTTTGAGTTTGTGAATCCGACCTTGTACTAGAGACCTAATTGTTCTAACCCAGTCTGACAAGGACTCTAACTCAGGATCTTGGTCTACTTCTCTCTTTATCCACCTTCTGGCATAATCTTCAACAGCATCCATAATTATCTTGAAATTATGTTTCCAATTGATGTGTTGAGGTTCTCTGAATTTAGGACCATGAGAAATCACCTTTCGGAGACTCTCATGTTGAATGGTATTCAGATCACCAGTGATTACATGTCCAGATGGGTTGTATTGAAAAGGAGAGTGGGAGCAGTCACAAGTCAGAGGGTTCTTAAGGTACTCTTCTATGTTAATATCTTGCAATGCTTCTTTGTAGTTGAAAATTTTACGGCCAATGCTGTTAGTGTAACTATAGGAGACAATGGGAACAGATTGATTTTTGAAATATGGTGGAATTTCTTTTACGACCTCTTTTCTATTAAGAATGTTGCTGATGTTAATAGCATCGATTCCTTTGTTAGCATACGGAATATGGAGGAATTTTCTGTTGTTATCATGAAGAGGTTCAGATCGAACTGGTTTAAAAAGACGAAAGGACGCCACGTCACATATAATACTAGACAATCTGTACTTGGGAGAAAAAGGATCTACGCCTCCTTTGTCAAGTCCAAAATCCCTAAGATCTTTGAGGTAGTTTACAGGTAGTGAAAATAAGATTGTACGAATATGATGACATATGAAACAAGCTTTCTGCAAAACAAAACAAAAAACAAATGAAACAAGTTTTTCATATACAGAAGTCAATTTGCAATACTAAAGCTACTCAAAAGTGTTAACATCTGGATTTAAAAAAAAAACAGATATAAAATATATTTTCGAAATTTATTATACAATCAAACGTGCCTTAAAAGCCACCTCATTATATAATATAATGGTCTATAAAGGTCAACCTCATTATAAAATATAATGATCTATAAAGGTCAGCATCATTATAAAATATAATGGTCTATAAAGGTCAGCCTCATTATAAAATATAATGGTCTATAAAGGTCAGCCTCATTATAAAATATAATGGTCTATAAAGGTCAGCCTCATTATAAAATATAATGGTCTATAAAGGTCAGCCTCATTATAAAATATAATGGTATATTAAGGTCAGCCTCATTATAACATATAATGGTCTATAAAGGTCAGCCTCATTATAAAATATAATGGTCTATAGAGGTCAGCCTCATTATAAAATATAATGGTCTATAAAGGTCAACCTCATTATAAAATATAATGGTCTATAAAGGTCAACCTCATTATAAAATATAATGGTCTATAAAGGTCAACCTCATTATAAAATATAATGGTCTATAAAGGCCAGCCTCATTTTACCATTAATGAATAGTACATATAAAGGGCAACTGCTCATAAAGTTATGATTCTCCTAAGTGTATGAACTAACAGTCTTTCAGATTTGTTTAAATCACAACTGATCAAAGAGACCTTTTAAATCAACGCGTCATGCTATAAATGTCACTTGTCCTTTAGCAGTATTGTATTGAAAACATAGCAACTATAAAATTCACACACTAGCATCTCGATGTTCGCCTGTTCCGTATACACTTCTGAGGCTGAAAAGTCGAAAGTCACTGAAGGAGAGACATATATAGCAGTTGGTTAACTTAAAGATTAATGTTTTTTATTTATTTTTTCTCGAATAACTTCATCAAACCTTCACATAAAATACATGCTGTGAACCAAAGTTTTTAAGATCAATATATTGTAAACGTTGAACAGTATTTCTCAAGTTTTTTGTGTAGCCATCCATGGTCATGAAAAGACCATAATCAGGGGCGGATCCAGGATTTCAAGTTAGGGGGGGGCGCACTTAAAATTAAAATTTTTGGGGTATTTCGTGTGAAAAATCACGATTTTACGCCAAAAAATCATATTTTTTCCAATTTTAGGGGGGGGGGGCGCATACGCCCCCCTGGATCCGCTCCTGATAATGGCTATACGGTTCTCATTTGGAAATATTGCAGTTACATGGAAACATAAATTTAGATTTTCTTTGTATTTCGTTTAACAGGCAATTTGGACTAGTGTTTAGTTCTCCTGATCTGAATGTGAACAATTGTCATCACTTGTCGTCCCAAGTCAGCTCTTAACGAAAAACCACTTAATCAAATTAAACCTAACATGGTTGGGATTATCATTAGGAAGAGGAGATTCAGGTTTGTTTAGCCCATATGCAGTTGACACCCACAAGGAGTAGCTATTAGGGGGTCTAAAGTGGAGAAATAAGTAAATCTTTACAAAACTTCTTCTCGTGAACCAGCAAAACATATGTTCATAATTCAAATTTCTTTAGAAAATCTCATTAACAAACCACATCAACATATTATATACTCACCATTTATACTATGTAACAGTGACTATTGCCAATTTTAGGTCGGGTTTTGAATACCACTAGTGTTAAAGGCCGGTTGTGTCTACCTAAGAATGGCGCTTACGGGATCACCAAATTTGGTGCTGAAGCTTTCTCTGATGTTCTCAGAATGGAAATGTTACAGTTTGGAGTACGAGTTATACTTATAGAGCCAGGAAATTTTGGAGGCGCCACTGGGATGTTAAATGAACAATCCGTATGTATATAATTTTATATTCTTTATTTGCTAGTAAATTAAGATTATACAGTCAACTTCACTGAGATTACTGATGGACCGTTTATTTAGATGCTGTGGACCCAGTGGTGGCGGTGTGGTCATGTATTTTGTGATTAGATCAGTGTCTGTCTCGATTACCACAAAACCTAGGCTCCCCATACTTGGTCCATACGTCAATCATTGGAGGTACGTGTCAGCAAGGAATTTGTAATTTCATTTTATGAGAGGTTATTATGAGTTATTCTTCTAGAGCCATACAATTTTGGAGGCGCCACGGGGGTGCTAGATGAACAATCTGTATGTATATTATTGAACTTTGTTATGCTGGTAAATTACGATTATACAGCTTAAGTTAGTATTCACTATTAAAAGGTTTATTTAGGTGGTACTGGTCAGGGACGGATCCAGGATTTTGTGTTAGGGGGGACGAAAGTCGGCGAGGGGTCTGAGGACCGCTTAAGGTCTCTAGCGGGTCCAGGGCAGAGCCCTGGTAGGGGGCCGCGGGGGCGACCCCCCCCCCCCCCCCGAAAGCTCCTGGGTTTTGAGTATTTAGGAAGCTTTTCCGTCAACAATTTTGAAGCATTTTGTGAATGTGATGAAGTGTATTAAAACTAATGAATCTTCTCCAAAAAGTTTCAAATAGTTTCTAAGCAGTGAGTGTAACTTAAAGGGAGATGTCACTTGAAATTATCTATCTGGAGCTGTGACTCCCCTGATTTCCTTATCATGCAGGGTATTCGTATACTCGGAACAGGTTCGGACACTTTGAACTCGGTGCAAGCTAGTTATCTTGAACGTTTTCATTGGCCAATTTTGAATTTTTGGACACTACAGATCGTGGAGCATGACGGCAACGGAACACGGAACAGCATGCTCCGCGGTCTGTAGTGTCCAAAAATTCAAAATTGACCAATGAAAACGTTCAAAATAACTAGCTTGCACCGAGTTTCCGAATACCCAGCGTGCTATATTAGCCAATTTTCTCATGTTTCTCTGTTGAAAATGGGGTAATTTGTATTGAAGTGTTTGTAGAATGGATGGATTTTGATAAAATTAATGTCTAAGGGATTATAATATCACTTTGTTTTTTGATTAATCGTCGACTGCTTCATAAGTTCAAAAGTAATTAGATAAACTAAAAGGGCAATGCAACGGGTAAAAATATATAATGATTTATTACATTTATAACAGGCGAATGAATGAATGCTGATATGCTTAATAGAGGGACGGAAGACCGCCCCCCCCCCCTCTCTCTCTCTCTCTCTCTCTCTCTCTTTTTTTTTTAGGGGGGACAAACGTCCCCTCCGCCCCCCCCCCCCCTTCTGGATCCGCCACTGCTGGTTACATCTACATATACAATACGTGCCTATTCACCACTTTAAGTAGTCCTTCAATATAAAACTCCGTAAGTTTCCGCAAGTCAAACGGAGATTTGCAGAAATCTCGGAGACTTGGTTTCACTTTCACTTTTCATTTTAATGTAATAAAACAATTACAGTCTTTTATTTCGGTCAATACGAGTTTTTATGGACCTTAGAAATCAATATTCACCTCAGCCTAAAGGCTTCGGTGAATATCGTTTTTAAGGTTCATACAAACTCGCATTGACCTCAACAAAAGACTATAATTGTATAATATTTTTTACATACGAGTGAGTGGGTGATTGATCTTGAACTCCAAATGAGCAATTGTTCAGCTTTACCATGGCGAGAACAAATGACATTTCAATGAGATGATGATGATGATGTCCGTTGTGTACTGGACCAACCCGCTATATTGGATTTTCATTGTGTTAGTTCACTGAAACAATAGTCGCCGAGTAGACATTTGCATGTTGCTCCACTCTGACACACATTATCCTGATTCCGAGCCAACCAGTCTATGGTCTTACTCCTTACTGCTATGTACTCAGCGGAGAAGCAGCTAATACCATTTTTTTAACGTTCGGGGCTCGAACCCACGATCTACAGCACTCGAGTCGAGTACACTAACCATTACACCACTAATGCTGTAATCAATAAAATTATTTATTATGATATGAAATAAAGTTAGTCAGTAACGTGTGGTAGTTAATGGCTTTCCTCTTGTAGTTCAAATGTTAAAACTCACACTTCATAAGTCCAAATTTATATAACTCTCGTGAAATCTAGGCATTTAGAAGACAACAAATATTGTAGACCGAATTGAAGCTGAAGTAGACAATATTCCCGTGTTGTAGAAACCATGTGTACACCCAATTCTCTCCATTGTTAAAGTGCAAATGCATGGACGAAAAAAATGATTCTATATGTTACTTTCGAGCCATTGTAAATTGGCTACTACTGTATATCATGGAGACGAATTTGTAATGGTTACTGACTGAATTAAAAAAAGGGATTTCCGTTGTTTCTAGTTTAAATAAGATGCATTGTAATGTATATACATGTACATGTATGCTCTAGCTGAAGACAATCAAAAGAGATTTTGACACTATGGCTGAAAATGTGTCTGCTGATGTACAAGAGGTTTACAACGCCAAGGCATACTTAGAGGAGCTGTACCAGGCAGTGTGTGAAAGCAGTACCAGTACATATCCAGGCTTAGAACCAGTCATTGATGCCATGGAAGATGCTGTTGTTAGTACACATCCTAAATATAGATATTTGGTTGACGGCAGTAACGCCTTCTATGATATATACTGTGTAGGTATTTTCTGAGAGTACAAGTAAAATTTGAAGATACCAAAGGGACAATCAGAAGTCGTAAATCTGAGGACAGACAATACAACAGCCAAAAGAAAAAGGGCAAAGGGACAAACAATGATATACAAAACACTACACAGAAAACTAAAAGATCGAGCAACACGAACCCCACTAAAAGCCAAGGCGAATGCAGGTGCTCCGGATGGGTAGGCAGTTCCAATCGTAACTACTCGGCCATATAATATAAATAACCTCGTAAGTAGGTGGCGGATAAATAGAACTACTTTTCACATGTCAGTTACATGAAAGTTTGATAAAGTTATATTTTAAACAATTTTCTATATTTCAATTATTTTCATGGATAAAAGTTTTTAATTAGTTTTGCATGATTAGATTTTACTTAGTATGTCTTCCATATTGGATTTTCGTGAACTATATTTTTGTGCGGCTTATCTTCCGACAAACAATTTAAGAAGAATTTCTACTATATACTTACGAGGTTATTGGAAGGGTAGCGAGAATGGCCGAGTAGTTACGATTGAAGCAGTTCCTGTTCCACTAGTGACGCACGTCTTTTCTTTAGAATGAAGTACAAAAATGTACATAACATGATACACATTTGTAGGTAAAAAATAAGTGTTCCAAGCAAAAAATGGCTTTCTGTATGGTGAAGTTGTATTGCCAAAGTGAATGACTTGTAATCATTACCAATTACCTGCATTTGGGAAACTATATACAGGTGTATGTAGGTATTAGACAACTTTTAGCAATGTTTCAGTGATATGGTGATATATGCAATACCGGCCTTAAGCCAACTGGACCATTTGTTCCCAATTGGGCCCTGTGTGTAAAGTACCCGCGCTAGAGTTATCTACTCTCAGCTGTTCAAGTACACACAACAACACACTAGTTTTTACAGAGAACAGCAATGATTAAATTCTGTATGGTGCTCCACACCTCCTACGGCCGGTCCTAGATGCATGGTCAGTTTTATTGGTACCTTTCTCAGTTTATTCTATTTAACCTCCAATTACCCAACATATCCAAAATATTGCTTAATTGGAAATATCACTCGAGTTCTTAAAAAATGCAACATGTCTAGGTTGAGGTTGTGTACGTTTTTATATAATTTTACATTATATGATCATTGATCCAAATAAATGAACAGGAAAAGTGGGTTTGAAAGAACAGTACCCTTGAATAACAGTAAGAAAATGTAATTGAAAGTTCAAAAAGTTGAAAAGCCGAACATTTTGACTGACTACATTTATTTGAATTGAAAACCCATATCATATATAGTGTACAACATATAGTTTGAAAAAAACCTTTCTAAAATTGGGAAGTTGTATTTTTGCTATGCTTCTCTAGCAATAATAACACACATTGTTTTTGTATTCCTTCTTTGCGACAAACGCAGTTATCTGTCGTTATTGAGTTACTTCCCCCTAACACTTTTCTACATAATATTTATTTTTCGTTTTGTAGACATTTGCACGTTTATCGCCTTACCTTCCCGAGTGTATGATGGATTACTTAATAAACAGATCTTTTGCCAGTGGAAAACAATAGCAATGCAGAGGTCATAGATCAGGTTAAAACAATGTGTTCATTCTACAATTCTCCCGTTGGTATGCTTTGTGTTCTATATTGACACATCCGATATTAAGTTTAGGTAGTTTATGTAATAAAAAGGGATAAACATGTTTGAGTCGTTACTTCAAAGTACAATTTGTATGTGTAAAATCGAAGCCATTAACCCCAATTCAAGTGTTTGCCAGTTGGACTATCGCCACTTGCAAGGTACACAATTTATGATAAAGTTAATCAATGGCTTGCCAAATTCTAAGAAATGACTTTCATAATATTACTGAAATAGTGATACATGTATTAAACACCCGTTGTCATAAGCCCTGGTGTTGTACTACTTAAATGTCATTTTAGGTTTGAAACATTTGACGTTTTTGATAGCTGACCAGTTTAACTTGTTGACATTTTTAACTCGATGCACTTAAGGTCTCGCGTTTTGAGTATTTCTCGTCCACATTCATCAATTTTCAAAAAAGAAGAAGAAAAGATGTATGAAAAATATCCGTTCGATAAGCAGTTAAGGTAAAAAAGTTATGATTTTTGTGAAAAGTAATGAATGTACAAAGAACATATTCAAAAAGTGAGACTGTAAGTCAATTAATCGAGTTAAGAATCTTAATAAATTGAACATCGGCGTCAAAACCTTCATGATACCCTTGTCAAACTACGTAGGTATATTCCACGCTGGTACTATCATCTAGGAATATTAGATCATGCAATTTTTCCATGCTACTGTGGACAACATGATTCCAACGACAAAAAAATAAATACTGTTTCTCATGAATGGTTCATATTTCGTGTTCCACGATCACTGTGGAAATCAGGAAACCAGTGAATAACGACTTAAACGATTTTATCTATAAACAGAACATTTGAGCAAAACGAACCCTAAAAACGGGGGTGAATTTGGGTCAGAAGGGTCAGCAGTTCATATGTGCTTCAGAAGGGTCAGCAGTTCATGTTCCATTGGTGACACTCGTCGCTTTACTCTTGTTCAAAATCCGGTGACAATTGATGAAGGAGGAAGGGCGAGATTAGGACAACAACAACAAACGTAGCATATCCATGTTCATCAGTGATACAGATATTCCGTAACGGTTACCTAAGTCAGGATGGTGACCGTAAATCTGATAACTTCAACTTAACCACCAGGAAAGGCAGCTCTGATTGCATGTTTTATTTCTTTAATGTCATATGTAACTCCGGTTTATAGAAATAAAACCTAGCTTATCCGACCCCACACAACCCATGCGAAAGGGGTGTCCATTAGTAGTGAGGGACGAATCAAACTACACAAATTGCCATGGTACGAGGGTTAAATGAGTGCCTCATGCCTGGAGAATGTAACACTCTTTGCTCGTAAAAAACAACTAACAGTAGCTCACAATGAACAATTTTCCAATCCTATCAATAATATCCTCTGTTTATTGTGGACATGTAAACTTTGTTCTTATGCCCATCCATTCAGTGCTACTTTTTTTTAAATCTACGTGATTAAATAAGTGTCCATATCAACACAATCTTATAGTACAAGCATCTTACATGTGTCGGTCTTCTACTTTTATTATTAGAACAAATGGCAGACCAATGTAGCCTTGGTTAAGGTTATGGTGCTAAACGCCACTTTCAACAATATTTCAGTTACTAGTATGTCGTGGCATTTAGTTTTACTGGTGGAGGAAACCGGAATACCCAGAGAAAACCACCAACCTGTCGGCAAGGCACTGGCAAACTTTATCACATAATTTTGTATCTAGTACACGTCGCCTATGGGCGAGATTCGAACTCGCAACTTTAGTGGTGATAGTCAATGATTGCACAGGTAGTTGTGCAAATCCAACTACCATACGATCACGACCACGACGGTCCCCGATCATGTAAGTAGCTGTTACCATAAGATTGCATGGATATGGAAACGAACACATAAATAGATTAGAACTCGCTACAACCTCATGCTACAATATTTGTCATTGACTCATGTAAGGTCGCTGGTTTACTCCCATAAAACTGACCTCCACGATGTAACTTAAAGGTATATTTATTCACAATCCTCAATGAATCGTTGTTTTAAAAGGATATTGTCTACTAAAATCGTAATTTTTTCATACCCAAAATTATTGTCGTTTTCCGTACCGACCTTCATAAAATGAAGATTAACACCGAGTTATGCTGCAAAAGATACGACTTTTTGACAAAAAAGACCCAAAACTATCGTTATCAGAATTATTGTCCTGGATGACAATATTCAAATCTATTTATATGGTCTTCTATGTGAACCCGTCTTGAGCATGCGCACTGTTTAGAAATAATAAACAACATGTGGTTCTTGGGCAAAAGAGAAAGTGTCAGCGCGTGGAAGAACGCGGACTTTGACGGATTCAGAGAGAAAGATGAATAGAAGTGAAGTATCTTCCAAATGGAACAAATGCAGGATATATGTAGGGGATCAGTTGGACCGTTGGAACGAACTCAAGGAAGTGCTACGCGTCCAAACTCGAACATGTTTTTTCCTTCTTTTCTCAATCGTTTTTCATATTTTATGAATTTATGATGATGCCTATGATCATTTTCGTTAGATATTATTCAATATATGTAATCTTGCACCTGGCAACAGCAAATTATTGTCAATGAATAGCATAAAACGGCCGTATTTGCGAGGTAAACAAACACGAATTTTAACATTCATGCTGCAGCATCCGGGCTACTGGCATCAAAATAGATAAAAATAGATTTGGCCTCGCTCAGGTCAGTGAATAATTAATTAGCTTCCAGTAACGATGGTCAGCTTTTTTATATCGAAAAAACGTTTCGTAGCGTATTCGCCAATAATTCGGTGTTTAATCTTCATTTTATGAAGGTCAGTACGGAAAACGACAATAATTTTGGGTATAAAAAAATTACGATTGTGGTAGAAAATATCCCTTTAAATGAACTGAAGTTCTCATGTAGCGATACATTATACCTATAACACCTTGATCTAGTGTAGGTGGGATTGTTGAATAGACGTTTATTTGGTCACGAACTAGATCGAATTCTTCTTAAATTACAAAATTGTAATATAACAATAGTAACTATTTAATATATGACCTATGAAACAGAAGAATTCGGTCTAGCCGTGAAACAACGTGTTCAGTTACATGGAGATAATACCTTAGAAGGGGGTCATCTTATATAGATCAACATCAGGTTTCAGATTCAAATTTCTGTTTTAAATATTGTAAATTACACGATATATTACGACTTAGTCTCGTTTCCTGTCCGTATTTTTTGTCACCTTTATTTTTTTAATATCGAAGTTATCTTCTAGTTTCCAACATCAGGCAAGTCAATAAAACGTGGTATTTCAATATCATCATTCAGAAATAATTTGTTTGTTGTTGTTGCATACGTGAACATGAATTGCATTTTCAAACCAACTTTAACATACTATATATTGAACTTATTCACTAAATAGTTATCCTATACAATATTTTCCACTATCCTCTCTGTTTTACTAGTTATTGGTAATAATATAAATCCCATGCTAGTTATTTTACATAGAGACAAATGTCCTTAAGACAAGTGTGTTTACTTTTTACTCATCAATCATCACGAATTTTAATTTTAATTACACATATGACGATTAATCCACATTAAGATGTCTTCGCGTCTGTCCACATTTAAAGAAATATTTTAATGAATGAAGGTGTACCGTGTTGATTTCACGCTCTGTTGATTGTCCATAATACATAGGTATCGACCAATGGTTGAACCAGAACAGGGTATATGCAATGTCTATAATAAGAACATTTATAAAGGGTATTGTTATAGGTATGGCGGTATCATTCCAATCGTGCCTAGCATAGTGTTTAGTGTACTCTTGCGTGACAATTTTTCACGTGGGTGCGGTCGCATGCTATACCATTCTCGTCAATTTTTCAAGATTTCTGAAGATCGAACACTGCTATTTTCGAGTGGACATCTGCAACTAACTTGAAATTGTGTAAAATTAACCGGTTTTCGACCTGCTTGTGTTTACATGGTATTTTAAGCATGGAATTTAAGTGTTGACATTTTTTTTAATATTGCTTAAATATATTGACTTTGGAAAATATAAACAATGATAATGACATCGGTGTGGATCTCAATACTGTCTTTCTATACAGCTCTAGTGACCGTCTTATCACAGGTGAGTACTAATAACAGACACGAATACACATATTAATTAATATTATATATGTAATCTAATTGATGGTTATGTTTGTAATTTGTAACACACATTTTTTTTTATTGATTTCGTGATATAAATATTTAATCTCGGTATCCAATAGAATTGATTTCGTATATTTTTAAACTTCATCTTGCCCATGATTATATGTGTTTATATGTTATTAAGTGATAAAACATATGGGATAATCAATCTACCAGTTTGCAGAGGCGTAAGAGTGGACAGGAAATGGGGGGGGGGGGGAGCTTTATGAATTGATCGGAAAGTAGGGGACTGGAAAAAATAGGAGTGAACCGGGAAAGTGGAGGGTGCCAGCTTGAAAGCATACCTTGTCCTAGTGAAGTGCACATTTTTTGCTTCCGTGCTAACAATTAAGCTTTTTCTAAAGTTTTACCGAAAAAGGTGGGTGTGTGTATCAAAATAGTTTTGCTCCTTTTTTAAGTATGTGGGCTGGTGCCCCTTGTCACCCCGCCTCATACGCACTGGCTTGTAATGATGGTTGAAAGATCAACAATAAATATTTGTGAGTCGGGTTTTCGTTTAATTTAATTATCTTATGCACTGAATTATTTATGCTAAAAGAAATACAAAGTTCTTATTTCCAATGCAGAGTAACACGACGGGTGTCACTAGTGGGACGGGAACTGCTTATCCTACCAGAACACCCGATTTAACACCGATTTTTAGTGGTGCTCGTGTCCAACTACACGTCTTCATATTTCTAGTTCCTTGTTGTGATGTCCACGATTTCGCGTAAAAAACGATGTTCGGTTCGTCTTTATGCCCATCTGTTTTGTTGGGGTCAATGTATTATTTAAGTTATTTGTATTGTTTTACACATTTCCATATTGTGTCGTATAACAGTTTCACGAAAGGTGCCACTAGTTGAGCAGAAACTGTCCCACCCTTTCCGAAGCACCTGGAGTCACCCCAATTTTTTTGTGGGGTTCGTGTTGCTCAATCGTTAGTTTTCTGTGTAGTTATTGTCTTTTTGTCCCTTTACTTTGGCCATTATATTGTCTGTCCTTCTTCGATTTACGACCTCTGATCACCTCTATGGTATCTTCAAACTTCCTCTATCCCCCGATACAACCGGTATGTTGGTGCTTGGGTCAATGAATAGCAGGAGTACCTTCAATTGTCTACTTTAAACTTACATATCATATCAGGAGCGGTTTCATTTGTTTAACGTATATACCTTTGCTTTCTAACAATTGTCTATTAAAACGCAATTCCCAATGCATTTTAATTTGGTTCTTGGGGACTATGTCGTGTATATTCCTCGAATCTACATAATATGGTTCAAACGTTTTTTTAAAAACGTACTAAAATTACATGATAGTTCAATTTTGAACATATTCAAGAGCTTTTATTTGTATCTTAATGGTCAAGTATTGTGACTGTTGCATGCATTATTAATTCACCTTGGACCCTCTTGACATATCCACAATGATACTTCGTTTGTGTACATATTTGAATCCCATTTCCATGAGAATCAACCCTTCTATTTTGCTATTTAAGTAGTTCTGGATGATCAGATAATAACGAATGAAAAGACGACGGTCTTAAATTTATGTTAAAAGGTGAAATTAAAACTACGCATTTTCGGATGTCGACGCCCTATGGGTAAATGTACCTGACGAATAACATATAATTAATAAGACATACAAATTTTAAGTGTAAATTTTAACAATAGATGTCTTGATCGTGCTCCCATCAACTATACTGTATATATGTTAAATGCAGACAAGAAGAAGTCACGATTCATACAAAAAATTGCGAAATGGGCTATTGAAGAATTTCGGTCCACCCGTTCATAAAATATTCATGTTTTGACATGGGTGGATATTTGCATATCAAAGGGTAACTCCCTCAGTGTATCATCTATGTTATAATAAACAACACTTAGACAATGGTAACTATAGAACTCATACTTTAAGACGTTTTAAGAAAAAATGATTATATATCACATCAATATGAATACGAAGCAAGCGATATTGTGCAAAAGAATATGCAGATTTGTTATAGAGTTGTGCAGCGACCACATGTACCCTGTGATAGGACAGCCCTGTGCAAATGTGACAAAATTTCAAATTTCTTTTAGGCATCCCTATAATTTGTTTTAAGACGAAAATGGGTATATAGTTCTTTTGGGCTTTACTTTAAAAATTTGTTAGATATTTAGGCACCTTATTTTCTATACTTTTTGTTGTCTCAATTATCATGGAACTACATATATCAACTTGTGTAAAAGGCATGAAACGCTAGTACAAATGTAGTCCCAAAGTCACCGGGACACAGAAAACATGACAAATGAGGATAGTTTATCTAGTTTGAATTTTATTGCTCTTCATCTAAAATACTTGATAAAGTTCCTCTATAAATTTCAGTATGTTATTAATAGCACCATACGATTAGTTCCTGTTACGCCCAGTTATGACTATTCATGAAAACCAGTTATTACTTTAATACGTAAAACTGTACTTTCCAGAACGAAATGTAATACTAAAACACAATGTGTGTATACACCTTGATGATTTTTTTGTAATTGCATTTCAAAAATTTTGAAATTTAAAGGTAAAATGACACTTTTATTTAATGACAAATTTACCTGTACCTTGCTTGTTAAAATGTGACTTTTGAAGCATAACATATGATCCTAGTAAAACATTAATCAGCCACAAAACAAATAAATTATTATTAGAACATATTTTTTTTTTGGTGGTTAGTAAGATCTTGCAATAACCCGACCTCCCGTATAAGGGACATTTGGCTTCGATCGAGCTATTGTAAATGATGTCTGGAGTCTAAAAACAAATAAATAAATACACAGCCGGTCTCCTGTGAGTGGAGAAACTTAATTCAGCACTATGTCTAAAATAAAACATGGATGATATCTCTGGGTATTTGTTTGTTTGCTACATAATAGACTTTAATGTGTCTTCCGGGTTGATAATATAGCTCGAACTTATTTAATTTTATCATCGTGCTAGATCCCGTGGACTGACAACATCTTTTTTGAAACCATTTCATCTCCAAGTCTAAAATTTGAAAGGTTACACTTAGTGCAATATCTCGCTTCAAATCATAACGTCATCGATATGTTAAAATCGTGCTCTCATGATTCTCAAAGTTCTACTTATACAATATTCTGCGAGGTACAACATTCGTACAATAACGCTATAATACAGGGAACATACCAACAACACCACTATAGTTTAAATCAAGGAACACGCAAGCAAACCCTAGTATAAAATGATTCAATGAACAAACCATTAAACACCAGTATATGTATATGTTGTTGGTTTCTGCTATATAATAGCGAGCATGCGTTAGACGAGTTGATGATATCTTAACAAATGGAGTTGGAGTTTTAGAGGGTTATCTCATCGAATGAATGGTCCACATGTAAACCGTGATGTCGCTCCACTTGGAGTAACTCTTTAATTCTACATGCTTAGAGGAGACGTACCACATACATAATTAACATTCATACCGGCAATCTGGTGTTACCCGGGGATCTAACTACCACACTCCATACAAACACGCTTACCATCACACCACCCATTGATTGATTGATTGATTGATTGATTGATTGATTGATTGATTGATTGATTGATTGATTGATTGATTGATTGATTGATTGATTGATTGATTGATTGATTGATTGATTGATTGATTGATTGATTGATTGATTGATTGATTGATTGATTGATTGATTGATTGATTGATTGATTGATTGATTGATTGATTGATTGATTGATTGATTGATTGATTGATTGATTGATTGATTGATTGATTGATTGATTGATTGATTGATTGATTGATTGATTGATTGATTGATTGGTACTTATTGTTCAGTGGCAAATATTGAATCAGGACGAGAATAGATTCAACAATATAAAAAAACTATACAGAAATTAAAGCGCAATTGTACAAACTGGGTAACACAATACAGAAATTAAGGAGGAATGGTACAAGCTGGGCAACTATTTAATTTGACTGCAAATGGAAAGTATTTAGAGCTGGGACGGTTTATGATACAAATATTACATAAAAGTGATACTATGGGACAACATAAACACTATTATTCTCCCACGTATATATTTCAAAGAATTAAAAGTTCAATGTCTTTAGTTTCGTTTTCTTTAAATGGTCAATAATTGTGTATCCTCCGGAGTATTTAATGTATAAAGGTGTGGATAATTGAGAAATAAAGTGACATCCCGACTAATTTAACCATTGCCAAAGGCACTACATCATTGATATGGAATTTTGATAAAGTTTGTTATAGAGTTGTTTTAGAAATTAATGTTAACATAAGAAAAGTCTGAAGATACCAAATGGGTAAACATAAATGTCATGGTTTTAATTTTAATGTAATGTACCAAGAAATTTATTTTCACATCTACAATGAGGTATGCGATCATTGTTTTAAATTCAAATTCAAATTCTTTATTAATAAAGAAAGCTCCATAAGGAACAAGCATATATGAAAGAATGCACAAATGACTAGAACAAACAAAAGAATAAAACAAGGGAATACAAGGAAAATAAAAAATAATAACAATACTACAATTGTACCAGAGGGAGTCATACCCAAATATTTGTAGAATATATATAAACAATACACTGATATACATATATACATTTGTATATAAACATGTTCCAAATACATATGAAAATAATAAATTTTTAGTTATTGCAAACCTCACATTATCATTTGATTTTATACACTTGAGTAGGAAAAAAACAAAAAACGTCAAAACCTAGTTCGATTTTGGACGTAACATTTGCCCGTTGTTGAGCCCTCTGGATTTGTCGAAAAATGCCAATGTCTCGTATGTTTCTTATCAATAAGTTAAGTCCCCCTTTAGCAAATCGTTTGAAATTGATGTACAAGGCCAGGCACTGTTCCTAAGCTTCCGTTAAGCAATTTAATTTCTCCTAAGCAAATCATTTGAAATTTATATACAATATCAGGGACAATAAACGTACGATTTTTGATAGTAACGTTACTCTCGTGAAGTTATGTCCCTTGATTTGTTTAAAAATACCAGAATTTCTCATTTGTTTTTTGGTTCAATAAATTTAGTTTACACGATTGTTTACCTTAAGAAAATCATTTCAAATTTATACACAAGGTCAGTTACCATTAAGACAGGTAGAAATTAATCAAATTTCACGTTCTGGTCCCTTGATTTATCATACAATATAAATATCTCGGGCTTCCATTCCCTATTAACAAATAATTTGAAATTTATAAAACAATGTTTTTGACCACACTAGACAGACCAAGCGCGAAATTGGTTTTATCTCTTTTATATAGGGTCCCTGAATTTTGAAAAATGGTAAAGCTGTGGTTTTCATGCTCTTACTTTAGCTTCCTTTCATAAAATACTTTTACACAGTTTTCTTGCTACAATACACAGGTCAGTTTTAGCTATCATGCCTTTTACCGGTTCCAAGTTACAGTTACACCCATGTTTACTCGAAATGATATCCTGTCTAAATATTTTCCCATAAATTTCGAAATATACAATAAAAAAAAAGACGCGTTTCTTGAATAACCTTTATCAGGTAAGCTCCGAATGTCTATCAGGTAAGCTCCGAATGTCTAAATATAATAACCTTTATCAGGTAAGCTCCGAATGTCTAAATATAATAACCTTTATCAGGTAAGCTCCGAATGTCTAAATATAATAACCTTTATCAGGTAAGCTCCGAATGTCTAAATATAATAACCTTTATCAGGTAAGCTCCGAATGTCTAAATATAATAACCTTTATCAGGTAAGCTCCGAATGTCTAAATATAATAACCTTTATCAAGTAAGCTCCGAATGTCTAAATATAATAACCTTTATCAGGTAAGCTCCGAATGTCTAAAGATTCGAAAGTCAAATAACTTGAACATTGGGTACTATGGACAGAGTCAATCAAATCCGACCACAAAGACACGATGCGACCGGGATATCTCAATACATAATATATATTGGCCGTTATAGAGTTGCATCCTCTGTCAGCGGCGGGGGCCCGGGTGGCTCAATGAGTTAGGTCGCTGGATCTAGCAACTCATACAAGCCTATCACCAATACGGCGTGGGTTCGCGCCCGGCTTTGTAAATTACAAAAAAGGGTGCACTCGACGCGCAACCGCAAGTGATAAAGTTTACTAGTTGCTTGCCCATGGTCGGTGGTTCTATCCGGGTAATCCGGTTACCTCCACCACTAAAACAGGTCGCCATGATATAGCTGAAATATTGTTGAAAGTGGCGTTAAAACACCAAAAATAAAATAAAATCAATCTGTTAGCGGCATATTTCGATTTAATTTGTTACACCATAGCATAGTAGGCCTAACCCAAATATAATTTCAGAATCATGTACTTTAGATATATCTGTTTAAAAAACAATTATGTTTGTTATTATACATATGTTATAGTCGGGTATAAGAACTTCATATGTTATAGTCGGGTATAAGAACTTCATATGCTATAGCCGGGTATAAGAACTTCATATGTTATAGTCGGGTATAAGAACTTCATATGTTATAGTCGGGTATAAGAACTTCATATGTTATAGTCGGGTATAAGAACTTCATATGTTATAGTCGGGTATAAGAACTTCATATGTTATAGTCCGGTATAAGAACTTCATATGTTATAGTCGGGTATAAGAACTTCATATGTTATAGTCGGGTATAAGAACTTCATATGTTATAGTCGGGTATAAGAACTTCATATGTTATAGTCGGGTATAAGAACTTCATATGTTATAGTCGGGTATAAGAACTTTATATGTTATAGTCGGGTATAAGAACTTCATATGTTATAGTCGGGTATAAGAACTTCATATGTTATAGTCGGGTATAAGAACTTCATATGTTATAGTCGGGTATAAGAACTTCATATGTTATAGTCGGGTATAAGAACTTCATATGTTATAGTCGGGTATAAGAACTTCATATGTTATAGTCGGGTATAAGAACTTCATGCACAGGGGCTTGTTTTTTGTTATCCCTCGACTCGGCTCGATTCTCGACTGAGAGTTGTCAGTCGAGGGGTAAACAAAAAATCGTAACAAGCCCCTGTGCTTTATGTGGCTCGTGTTTAATTTTGTCTAAATCAATTTCTTTTTATTTTCAGGATGATATTATTTTCACCTGTCCACAAGGTAAGAAATATTTCCTATATCATATTATATATGGCTACAGAAGTTCACATATGATTATAAGTCTCGTGTCAGCATAACATTGCATGAAAGTATATTAATATCTGTCTATCTATATTCCTTGCAGTTGACTTGTCAATATGATGAAATTGTAATGAAATAAAACGAAAAACCTGTTGATGAAAGACTCTGAATGAGAAATACTGTACATGTACCTACTTTGATATATATGCAGAATACAGTCTTGACATACATTTTTTTTGCCCACAGGCCCAAACTATCTTGTTGAGAAATTTTTATAGGTAGATTATACTGGCTTGTAAGTGATATTCTTTCAGTCCTGGTGGTATTTTTATAGGCATGTGACTGTTGGGTTTGTGGTTAACCGTGCAGACTGAGAACAGATAAATTGAGAGATTATTTAACTTGCATATCTGCATAATCTTAGCTCTTAGCGGTCTTTTTTTGTTTTCATTTTTTTTACCATAAAAAAAGGACTGTTAAGAGCTATAGTTCCGCAGCTTATAACTTGCTTAACTCTATAATTTCATGTTGATCTTCTTTAGAAAACGGTTTAATTTCCAAATGACCCAAAGCTATTGAAACAAATTTAATTTAGGAATAGAGTAGACATATGTTGATATAACCTTTTATAGTTTGTAACTTGTATAACCAATCATTCTTATATTATTATCTGCATGGAAGAGTTTAAAGGGTGTCATTCCTGAATTCTCACAGTATATTTATGTTGCTTAACCATTCATAGAATTTTAAGGAAGGAAATATAATACTTACAGTTCATTCAAATTTCTATCTGTCAGTGATGTTAAGCTGACATTGTACCATGCAGGGTTTTCAATATTTTTCAAGTGTACCAGTACTTCACTATTTACAGGCAATACTTTTTTTTTTTAATTTGAACATTTTACATGAATATCTTATACAACGCTCTTTGAAATTAGGAGGTACCAGTTATCATTTTAAGAGGGTAAAAGTACCTGGTACTTCCCCCTTATTGAAAAGCCTGACCATGTATCATTACAAAAAAAAAAACATTTGTTGTGGCTTAAAAATCTGCAACTTATTTTAAGATTACATTTTTATTAAAAGAAGTTGAAAAAAGGTTTACATAATTTGTAACAATTACATCGACAAGTACAACAGTAAATACAAGCAGTTTGTATTGCCACTAAGTGTTTTTGGTGGGGTCTGTGTGGCTCATTTTTGTAGTTTTCTGTATTGTGTTTTATTTTGTTTGTCCTCCTCCTGTGTCTTGGCTGTCCATTCTTGATTGCCCCTTCGGTTTTCTCTGGATTGTCCATTCTTGATTGCCCCTTCGGTTTTCTCTGGATTGTCCATTCTTGATTGCCCCTTCGGTTTTCTCTTAATGTTTATTAATGCCCATGGGGAACTGTTCTTGACATTACCTGGGCAATAAAGTTTATCACTGACTGACAGAGGGTCAGTGTTTTTTCTCCAGTTTTTCATTTTATCAATGAATAACAAGGTTGACTATGAAATAGGTCAGTAGTTAATATATACAGTCCACATGACTGTTGTCAGGGCAGGCCATAGAAGGTACAGGGACCAATGCTGTTCTCTGTAAAACATGCAGTGTGTTTTGTGTACTTTAACAGCTAAGAGGAGATAACTCCAGTGCTGAGAGCAATTGATCCAGTTGGCTTAAGGCATGCACTGACTGGTGTTTCTCTCAGATCCCATCCTTTGTCAGTGACTTGTGACACTCCAGGTTGTTGGTTTTTCTCTGAGTAATCTGCCTTCCTCCACCAATTAAATAGACCCGACATGATAAAATTGAATTATTGTTGAAAATTCTCATTAAACACCCATGCCTTGTTCTGGTAATAAAATGTTTCGGTTGGAACTAATTTAAGTGATTTGCAGGACAGCAACACATATCTTTTGATAAAAATTCTTTTCTTATTTATTTTTTCAATTACCCTAGTCAGGCTATAATTGCAGAGAAACACATTAAATAAACATTAAATTAAATAATGAAGTCTTAATCCTATATGTTAAATAAAAGTGGAGAATGTATGTGTATGTACCTGACTACTGGTACATAGAAATATAGATAAATATTTCATGCTTGAATTGTGTAGAAATGGCTTATGTAAATGGATTATTTAAGAAAATACCACATTTTTCCATAACCACAATTTTAAACTCAATTTTATAAACATATGTATGATAAATCAGGGGGGAAAGCAATGTTTACATTTTCAAGATTAAAAAAAATGACAAAATTATTACAAAAACATATTTTGTAGGTTTTTATGACTTTATAGAATAGTCTTGGTTGTCTTGTTTGTGTGTGAGAGCATTTAAAGTTTATTTCTTGGTAAATAAAAATGATTTTTAAAATTAATTATTAAAAAGTGGACACCATGGCTCATGTTATGTGTATTCATTTTAAAATCGTTAATGAAGGGTATGTATGCTATATCTATCTGGTAGATTTCTTATGGTAACAACTTGTAGGTTGTGTATGAATGCAGCAGTGGAAAATATTTCTTTCCCACCCACCACTCCCCAAAAAATGTATATAATTAGTGTTTTTTTTAATTTTTTTTTAATTGTTAATATATCTTTGTGTAGTTTTCTTGGTTTTAGTGTTTAGAGTAACCACAATTACCTCCCATGAGGAGTACCACAATTACCTCCCATGAGGAGTACCACAATTACCTCCCATGAGGAGTACCACAATTACCTCCCATGAGGAGTACCACAGTTTTGCATATCTATGTATTTCTCATTTGCATATACTGTATATAATGATTACATTCATAATGAATATAATTAAACTGTGATTACTTGGCCCAAACCTGTGTTTTGTTTTTATTCAATTATAACCCACAAGCAGTTGGTATTTTATCACTGGGCTCTGAGTTGGCTAATATTCTTAATGATAGTCAGGGCCTGTTGTGATCCCTATACATATACATATGCATAGGAGAAGACCTCGTAAGTACCTTGTACTTGTGTCCTATCCAATTTGTTAATTTGTGACAAATAAAATACGTTTAGACTAAAAAAAATACATATGCATTTTAAAAACCAGGACATTGTACAGATCACAATCCAGGGGGGGGGTTAGGGGTCAACAAATTAATGTTTTGAATTAATCCTACATGTCAACAAGTCTTAAGACAACTGCCAAATTGTCTGAAAACAGCAGAATTGGTGTCCCCTATCATGTCTGTGATTATACTGGTACTGTTTCTTGCTATTGCTCTACATGAATCAGGTACCAGAAAACCTTTATTAGGTCCATTATTAAATTAAACTGAAGAATATTGCACACCTTTATTAGTACTCAAAATCACACAATTGCAGGATAAAACACATGTTTCCACATTTGTTAGCTAAAATGAACATTGCAAGGTCATGTATACTGTGGAAATTGTGGATAAGGAAATGATTTGTTTTCTGGTTATATTTAATGAATATTGATTTTGATGTTTGGAGTGCATTACTAGATAACAAACATTTTGATATAATACTAATTTTGTATGCATAATAATTTTGTTTACAGATGAACCAGGTATCTGATCAATAGCTCTGTGTGTGTTTGTGCAATAACTTTATCTCCCACGATACCTGACTTATCTTGCTGTCTTATTTATGCCTCAATTGTTCGTGTCAATATTCATACAATCTTATGCTAACAACAACTTGCATGTATTGACCCTATATAGATTCTGTCTATTGCCATTCTCTCCCTTTACTCAGGTTATTACATCAATTGTGTGTTCTGTTGAAATGTTGCTTGTTAGTTTTTAAACTTCCTGCAATTTTGTAATACTAATATTCTTAAGTAAGTGTCATTTCCTGAAAGATCATGAGAAAGTTAGCGAATTGCATAGAAGCATAAAAAATTAAAAAGAAATTTTAAACTTTAGACTGCATATTATATGTATCCAAAGTATTTTCTTGAAATTTTGAAGCTGTAAATAAGCTAACAATAGTTGTTATATGTACAAGTTGATTATTTTTACAACTGTTTAATTGAAATGTAGTTTGTAACTTGTATAATGACAAACTTTCATAAAAATCAAAAATATGTTTTATTCAATGTTTTTCTTATTTGGAATCGGAACGATAAAGGGAGTATTCTGACAGCAGATACAAACTATACATAAATATTAAAAGTATACTGTTTATGCCTTCACCAGCCCAGAAGTCTTGACCTAATCATCAAGTCATCCTGTATAGAAACTAGAAATTAGCAGACATGATTATGTTAAGGAAATTGTATTGAAACTAAGATTTGTCTCCCTTGTGTATTGATAACCTTAGCTGGGCTTAGTTGTAGGATTAAACCTTTTTTGTCTCCCTTTATCAACCTGTGTAAAGTTTTGTAAAGGGGTAAACATCTGTCTAAGGCAGATAATTCAGATTATATTAATGTTTCTCATTTGTGTAATGATTTTTTTTATTGGGTTTTGGATGAGATAATTTAGAACATAAAGAGTTTTAATGTGTTCTTTATGGAAAGGAAGCTTTGGATGAATATACATGTACATGTACTTTAAAAATGGAATGTTTATGAAACATACGGCATGTATAGGAATAATTATGTTTTTATTTCATGTCTTTTGTTTAATATTAAATTAAAGTGACCTTTTAAGCTTACATTGCCAAGTCCCATGTGGGTTTAACATTATGCAGTGTCTGACGTCAGTCCACTAATGTTGTTAACTTTTCATACTTTAATCTTCTCCTCTGAAACCACTGTGCCAATTTTTCTGGGCTATTAATTGTGGGTGTTTCCTTTAGATTAGTAATTTTGTCAAACTTTGCAGGTACTGCGAAAAAAGGCCTATATATATATACCTTAAGACACTATGATATAGCTGAAATATTGCTAAAGTTGGCATTAAACACTAATCAATCAATCAATCAATATATACCTTGAGTTTCTTTGTTTTTAAACATCCTTTTCTATGTTGAAATTTAACAGTCTGTTTTCTAAATCTAATAGTGTAGACCACATCCCATAGTTTTATCACTTATTTCTGGAACCTCTCCCCATGTTTACCTACATGTAGCACTTACTTGTATATAATTTTACACTCTGGTTTTGGTTTAGTTAGAAAATATTGCTGTAAGGCTAAGCAGTCATACCTCCTCTATTATTAGAAAATAATATCAATATAAACAATTTAGAGAGTATCATTTCAAATTGTCATGACATTAATTTAAAAAAAATGCCATAAAAAAAGATTTGATTACAATGGTAACCTATATTCTGTCAGATCAATCATCTAGATGTGTTACCAACTCTATAATTTATACTGATACTTGGGTGTCAAATTAAAGCAGTCGACATACTATAATGTTGCCTTATCTTTTAAAAGATGAACACACCCAAATTAAAAGTGCCTTAGCTTTAAAAAAAAACCAACATGAACACTTTCAATTATTACATGTACATGTTGGTATTTAACTACTGTGGCTTTTCCAATTATTTTAATTTTTACTAGAGTACTATCATGAATACTATGGCATTTTAAAAATGAATGGTACCCAAACCCTTGGTTCATTTATGTCAGTATATAATAATATGAAAAGAAAATTTAAATAGTTATATTCAACAATTTCTGATCAGGCGAGGTGTAGTCGATGCAACATTATGTGATGAAGTTTCTTATTGACTTGCGGCAGGTCGGTGGTTTTCTCTGGGTACTCTGGTTTCCTCTACCAATAAAACTGACTGTCACAATATAACTGAAATATTATTGAAAGTGGCATTAAACACCACAACCCTAACCGCTGAACAATTCCATCACCAACAACATAAGGGACCATCATGCATCTCTCATCTTAATTCATTGAACACTAAAAAAAAGAAGACCATGACATATGGTGTGAGAAATCAAGGTCATGGATTGAGACAGGAACAGAAATGTGGCAGTGTTAAACTTTTTAGTGGAATACCATTCAGCTCCCTCTTGAGAATTAGATCTCCAAGGGCAACGCAGATGTATACATACCATGTAAAATCGTCACAGATTATATAATTAACTTCAACTCAAAAACACCACACCCTATCAGCAGAATGAATGACGACAGGAAGATGGGTGGTTCTTACCCTAAATAATACACTTGACCTTCTGTACACAATTAAAGCATGGAATGTACGTCACTATTTTCTCTTATCAATTATTGGCTAAAAGAAAATGATTATAAATATATATAAAAAAAAGTACATAAGAAAAATGAAAATGAAGATTTTTAATATATGCAGTGATAAATAAAATCAACTATATATAGATTTTTAATGTACATGATTTTATTCATTCAAAATAAAATTGTGAAAAGATGAAGAAAAAAATACTAAGCACATATTTTAGATAATTTTGCTATCGTATTTCTACAGGCTGGACTGTGAAAGGTATATCATGTTACAGAATATTTGGGCTTGGCAATACAGAAAAGCAGACATGGGAAAATGCACTGCGGGTGTGTCAGGGGTGAGTGGTTACTTAACAATAGAATGCACTGAAACTCTATAATTTACATTCAGTCTGTCAATCATTTATGATAACACTTGTTTACAAATTATTCAGAGCATCAATCTTTAACGCTAGTTTTTATTTCAAGCCTAGTCTTCCTTGCCCTCATTTACCCCACCCAAATATATAATGACAAAAATCAATCTTGTGTAGTGTACTTGACCATATACAATAAAGTGAATCAAAAGGGATTTATAGGTGAGTTCAACCAAGGTTTAGCTGTGCTTTGTTCCTTACCTGGAATATAATATCTTATAAGAAAAGAAAATTGCCAGGATCAAGTACGTTTTAATAAAAATCTGCTTTTAAGAGATATCAATTGTAGAAGCCATTGTGATCTAACCTATATAAACTGGATGGAGACCATATAACCTGTTTGTGTGCATTAAACATATATATGTTATATTACAGTCTTTATGTGTTTTAACTATAAAGAATTTCAATCCTGTCTGGCCATCAAGATTATACCTCTAAAATATCAAAGCTTAATAAGCATTCATATATGCACTAAAAAAAGATTACTTTGTTAAAATCTACTTTTCATCACATTCTCATTTTTATATTGACATAAATTATATGTTTGGTTTTTTTTTGATGGGTTGAGCATAAATCTGATCATTTGTTATGAAAAGAAAGTTTAAACAGTGATGGTAAACAATTTCACCAATATCAACTCACTGAACACAAACAGACCATGACATATGATGTTGGAAATCCAGGTCCTGGCCTGAGACAGACATAGAAATATATGTAATTTAGATACAGTGTAATTTTGTATACAAGAGTAATATACATACCGTACATCATTTTCTGAAGGCTCTATATGATTGACATGCTCTCTTTAGAATTGTGAGACGGTGCTACTTCTTATTTAAACTTAGATAAAAGTTATGAATTATATTTCAAATAATACAGTAACTGATTGTATGAAAACCTTGTTGTTTTGTCTGATAAAGGGAGGGGACAATAGATCTGACATTAACACATTTCCGACTTTCATTCTAAAATTTTGCGTTTTACATGAGTTATTTCCCTTTAAAGCAGACAAAGCTCCGGTTTCATGCAAAGTTCCACGAAAATAACATACATTTTTTCCATAATCTGTTCAACATTTTAATGTTGTAACAATTTGTGAAATTTCTATTTGCTATAATATTATCCACTGAATTTTTATCTTGAGATTTATTATGAGAAATAAGAAATTTGTTGTCCTTTCCATTTGCTCTTGCTAGACCAGGTGCCATTTTGTCAAAAGGTCTATTGAAAAAAAATCATCAAAATAGTTAGATTTATCAAAAAATGTGTCTCAATATTAATAAATCTGAATTACACATGCTAATCCTGTTAATACCCTTAGTCTCTGATTTGGGATGTTACCAATTTACTATCGAGTATTTATAAACACAGAATATATTATGACATAAAAATAGCATGCCTTTTAAACATTGTACATAGAAAACCAGTTAATATTATAACAACCAATAAGTAATTTAAAGGTAACTTGTGTAGACACAATTCACTTAAGTTAATAAGAAAACTGTTTGTTTATCAGATTAAACATGTACTGGTTCAGGGTGGAAAGAATTCAGATATTGACATCCATTGATTTTTTTGGTCCATGCCCAAAATGTCTACTGTTTTTTTTCCCAAAATGTCTACTGCAGAATATTAGGTTTTTCCCAAAATGTCTAAAAAGATTTCAATTTTTTTTATATGTTACAATAATTATTTTATCATACATATTTAATAGACTGACAATTGCCTATCTCAATCTAATTGATATAGAGGTACGAGCCAGGGGACAGAATTCGTCCGTTTAACATATTTTATTTTTTAGGACATTTTTCATAATTTTTTTTATAAAAATTCCATATAAAATTAGATGTTTATACAATAAATTAAAGCCTTACAACTATTTGACAGCTGAAATGTTTACACAACATTTAGACATTCAGGTAGACATTTATAATTAATCAAGCCTCATTAAAGATAACTTTATTTTTTATAAAGAATAAAGATCAAAGGATAGCATAATCATGATAATTGTTTATGTAAAATGTCTAATTATTATTTCAAAAAGACAACTGTTTTGACTATTTACTTAATTAAAATGAAATATACTGTTTTGATAAATTTTCATCATTTTGTACAGCTATATCATGGTACTTAATACAGCAAATCATGAAATATTTTAAGTAACATAAGAAAATTACCTGTAGACATTTTGGGAAAAAAATGTCTAATTAGCTATAATTTACCTGTAGACATTTTGGGAGTAGACATTTTGGGATGACCCCATTTTTGTATGTGTATATTAATGGTACACATCTCATCCCTGTGGACATATGCTTTCTACTTTGTTACTAAAGTTTATTAAACTGTTCCAATTTTTTTCCCAAAGTAAAAGTGCAAGTCATATATACAGTAAAACCTACTTTAGAGACTACCTCTATTAAGTTACAGTCAAACTTGCTTTAGAGACTACCTCTATTAAGTTACAGTCAAACTTGCTTTAGAGATTACCTCTATTAAGTTACAGTCAAACCTGCTTTAGAGACCACCTCTATTAAGTTACAGTCAAACCTGCTTTAGAGACTACCTCTATTAAGTTACAGTCAAACTTGCTTTAGAGACTACCTCTATTAAGTTACAGTCAAACCTGCTTTAGAGACTACCTCTATTAAGTTACAGTCAAACTTGCTTTAGAGACTACCTCTATTTAGTTAGTCAAACCTGCTTTAGAGACTACCTCTATTAAGCTACAGTCAAACTTGCTTTAGAGATTACCTCTATTAAGTTACAGTCAAACCTGCTTTAGAGACCACCTCTATTAAGTTATAGTCAAACCTGCTTTAGAGACTACCTCTATTAAGTTACAGTCAAACCTGCTTTAGAGACTACCTCGATTAAGTTACAGTCAAACCTGCTTTAGAGACTACCTCTATTTAGTTACAGTCAAGCCTGCTTTAGAAACTACCTCTATTAAGTTAGTCAAACTTGCTTTAGAGACTACCTCTATTAAGTTACAGTCAAACTTGCTTTAGAGACCACCTCTATTAAGTTATAGTCAAACCTGCTTTAGAGACTACCTCTATTAAGTTAGTCAAACCTGCTTTATAGACTACCTCTATTAAGTTACAGTCAAACCTCCTTTAGAGACTACCTCTATTAAGTTATAGTCAAACCTGCTTTAGAGACTACCTCTATTAAGTTACAGTCAAACCTGCTTTAGAGACTACCTCTATTAAGTTACAGTCAAACCTGCTTTAGAGACTACCTCTATTAAGTTACAGTCAAACCTGCTTTAGAGACTACCTCTATTAAGTTATAATCAAACCTGCTTTAGAGACTACCTCTATTAAGTTATTGTCAAACCTGCTTTAGAGACTACCTCTATTAAGTTACAGTCAAACCTGCTTTAGAGACTACCTCTATTAAGATGCAGTCAAACCTGCTTTAGAGACTACCTCTTAAGTTACAGTCAAAGCTGCTTTAGAGACTACCTCTATTAAGTTAGTCAAACCTGCTTTAGAGACTACCTCTATTAAGTTACAGTCAAACTTGCTTTAGAGACTACCTCTATTAAGTTACATTCAAACTTGCTTTAGAGACTACCTCTATTAAGTTACAGTCAAACCTGCTTTAGAGACTACATCTATTAAGTTACAGTCAAACTTGCTTTAGAGACTACCTCTATTAAATTACAGTCAAACCTGCTTTAGAGACTACCTCTATTAAGTTACAGTCAAACTTGCTTTAGAGACTACCTCTATTAAGTTACAGTCAAACCTGCTTTAGAGACTACCTCTATTAAGTTACAGTCAAGCTTGCTTTAGAGACTACCTCTATTAAGTTACAGTCAAACCTGCTTTAGAGACTACCTCTATTAAGTTACAGTCAAACCTCCTTTAGAGACTACCTCTATTAAGTTACAGTCAAACCTGTTTTAGAGACTACCTCTATTAAGTTACAGTCAAACCTGCTTTAGAGACTACCTCTATTAAGTTAGTCAAACCTGCTTTAGAGACTACCTCTATTAAGTTAGTCAAACCTGCTTTAGAGACTACCTCTATTAAGTTACAGTCAAACCTGCTTTAGATACTACCTCTATTAAGTTGCAGTCAAACCTGCTTTAGAGACTACCTCTATTAAGTTACAGTCAAACCTGCTTTAGAGACTACCTCTATTAAGTTACAGTCAAACCTGCTTTAGAGACTACCTCTATTAAGTTACAGTCAAACTTGCTTTAGAGACTACCTCTATTAAGTTACAGTCAAACTTGCTTTAGAGACTACCTCTATTAAGTTAGTCAAACCTGCTTTAGAGACTACCTCTATTAAGTTACAGTCAAACTTACTTTAGAGACTACCTCTATTAAGTTACAGTCAAACCTGCTTTAGAGACTACCTCTATTAAGTTACAGTCAAGCTTGCTTTAGAGACTACCTCTATTAAGTTACAATCAAACTTGCTTTAGAGACTACCTCTATTAAGTTACAGTCAAACCTGCTTTAGAGACTGCCTCTATTAAGTTACAGTCAAACCTGCTTTAGAGACTACCTCTATTAAGTTACAGTCAAACCTGCTTTAGAGACTACCTCTATTAAGTTACAGTCAAACTTGCTTTAGAGACTACCTCTATTAAGTTACAGTCAAACTTGCTTTAGAGACTACCTCTATTAAGTTACAGTCAAACCTGCTTTAGAGACTACATCTATTAAGTTACAGTCAAACTTGCTTTAGAGACTACCTCTATTAAGTTAGTCAAACCTGCTTTAGAGACTACCTCTCTTAAGTTACAGTCAAATTTGCTTTAGAGACTACCTGTATTAAGTTACAGTCAAACCTGATTTAGAGACTACCTCTATTAAGTTACAGTCAAGTTTGCTTTAGAGACTACCTCTATTAAGTTACAGTCAAACCTGCTTTAGAGACTACCTCTATTAAGTTACAGTCAAACCTCCTTTAGAGACTACCTCTATTAAGTTACAGTCAAACCTGTTTTAGAGACTACCTCTATTAAGTTACAGTCAAACCTGCTTTAGAGACTACCTCTATTAAGTTACAGTCAAACTTGCTTTAGAGACTACCTCTATTAAGTTAGTCAAACCTGCTTTAGAGACTACCTCTATTAAGTTACAGTCAAACTTGCTTTAGAGACTACCTCTATTAAGTTACAGTCAAACTTGCTTTAGAGACTACCTCTATTAAGTTACAATCAAACTTGCTTTAGAGACTACCTCTATTAAGTTACAGTCAAACCTGCTTTAGAGACTACCTCTATTAAGTTACAGTCAAACTTGCTTTAGAGACTGCCTCTATTAAGTTACAGTCAAACCTGCTTTAGAGACTACCTCTATTAAGTTACAGTCAAACCTGCTTTAGAGACTACCTCTATTAAGTTACAGTCAAACTTGCTTTAGAGACTACCTCTATTAAGTTACAGTCAAACTTGCTTTAGAGACTAACTCTATTAAGTTACAGTCAAACCTGCTTTAGAGACTACCTCTATTAATTTACAGTCAAACTTGCTTTAGAGACTACCTCTATTAAGTTACAGTCAAACCTGCTTTAGAGACTACCTCTATTAAGTTCCAGTCAAACTTGCTTTAGAGACTACCTCTATTAAGTTACAGTCAAACTTGCTTTAGACAATACCTCTATTAAGATACAGTCAAACTTGCTTTAGAGACTACCTCTATTAAGTTATAGTCACACCTGCTTTAGAGACTACCTCTATTAAGTTACAGTCAAACCTGCTTTAGAGACTACCTCTATTAAGTTACAGTCAAACTTGCTTTAGAGACTACCTCTATTAAGTTACATTCAAACTTGCTTTAGAGACTACCTCTATTAAGTTACAGTCAAACCTGCTTTAGAGACTACCTCTATTAATTTACAGTCAAACTTGCTTTAGAGACTACCTCTATTAAATTACAGTCAAACCTGCTTTAGAGACTACCTCTATTAAGTTCCAGTCAAACTTGCTTTAGAGACTACCTCTATTAAGTTACAGTCAAACTTGCTTTAGAGACTACCTCTATTAAGTTATTGTCACACCTGCTTTAGAGACTACCTCTATTAAGTTACAGTCAAACCTGCTTTAGAGACTACCTCTATTAATTTACAGTCAAACTTGCTTTAGAGACTACCTCTATTAAGTTACAGTCAAACCTGCTTTAGAGACTACCTCTATTAAGTTCCAGTCAAACTTGCTTTAGAGACTACCTCTATTAAGTTACAGTCAAACTTGCTTTAGACAATACCTCTATTAAGATACAGTCAAACTTGCTTTAGAGACTACCTCTATTAAGTTAGTCACACCTGCTTTAGAGACTACCTCTATTAAGTTACAGTCAAACCTGCTTTAGAGACTACCTCTATTAAGTTACAGTCAAACTTGCTTTAGAGACTACCTCTATTAAGTTACATTCAAACTTGCTTTAGAGACTACCTCTATTAAGTTACAGTCAAACCTGCTTTAGAGACTACCTCTATTAATTTACGGTCAAACTTGCTTTAGAGACTACCTCTATTAAATTACAGTCAAACCTGCTTTAGAGACTACCTCTATTAAGTTCCAGTCAAACTTGCTTTAGAGACTACCTCTATTAAGTTACAGTCAAACTTGCTTTAGAGACTACCTCTATTAAGTTATTGTCACACCTGCTTTAGAGACTACCTCTATTAAGTTACAGTCAAACCTGCTTTAGAGACTACCTCTATTAAGTTACAGTCAAACCTGCTTTAGAGACTACCTCTATTAAGTTACAGTCAAACCTGCTTTAGAGACTACCTCTATTAAGTTACAGTCAAACCTGCTTTAGAGACTACCTCCACAATGGATTGCATATCAATTCAATCTGTATTAAGCGACCACCTGCCTTATGTGACCATATTTCACTGTTCCATTGGAAGGTCATATAAAACTAAACATCAATATTTCCATCAGCTTACTCCAGCATTAACCCATTTTTTCCCCAAAGTAAAAGTGTAAGTCATATAAATATCAATATTCATCAATATTTCCATCAACTTACTCTAGTGTTTTGAAGCGTTGATGATTTAAGTTTACTTTCAAGTCATAAACTTATATAGATTTGCATGGAAAAAACCTGAATATGTTCATTTAAATGGTTCTCTTAAGTAACATTTTTAAAGTTATGACCAAAATATGCAAATTTATTAATGATTTAAGATATAACTAATGCGTGTATAGTACTGTTGCATTTTGAGACTCGATTATATAGTTCTAAGATTTCAGGGTGTTGGAGCTTAATGTGACTAAATTCATAGGTAGTTTTTTTTTTATGCTCACAAAAATAAAAATCAAGGTCGAATTGTTGACTATCACTGGTTAAACTATCTTTTCAATATTATTGAAAGTTTCATGAAATGTTCAAAATCTCTGGGAATAGGACAAAAACACTCAATGTGAACAACCACATCAGTGTGGTAGATTGTGGGTTCGAGCCCCGGTCGGGTCAGACCAAAGACTAATAAAATTGATATTTGCTGCTTCTCCACTAAGCATGCAGCATTAAGGAGTAAGAGGAAAGAATCAGGATAATGTGTTGAAGCAACTTGTCTACCTGTGAACTGTTAATTCAGGGAGCTAGCACTATAAAAATCCAGCTAATCATGTTAGACTAGTACAATGCGGACATCATCATCGTCTTATTGAAATGTAACTATTCTCACCATAATATAGCTGAAAAATTGCTCACTTGGTGTTAAGCAACAATTACTCACTCACTCAGTGTTAAGCAACAATCGTTCACTCACTCAGTGTTAAACAACAATCAATCACTCACTCAGTGTTAAACAACAATCGCTCACTCACTTAGTGTTAAACAACAATCACTCACTCACTCAGTGTTAAACAACAATCAATCACTCACTCAGTGTTAAGCAACAATCACTCACTCATTCAGTGTTAAACAACAATCGCTCACTCACTCAGTGTTAAACAACAATCGCTCACTCACTCAGTGTTAAACAACAATCGCTCACTCACTCAGTGTTAAGCAGCAATCACTCACTCACTCAGTGTTAAACAACAATCGCTCACTCACTCAGTGTTAAACAACAATCGCTCACTCACTCAGTGTTAAGCAACAATCACTCACCCACTCAGTGTTAAGCAACAATCGCTCACTCACTCAGTGTTAAGAACAATCACTCACTCACTCAGTGTTAAGCAACAATTGCTCACTCACTCAGTGTTAAGCAACAATCACTCACTCACTCAGTGTTAAACAACAATCGCTCACTCACTCAGTGTTAAGCAACAATCACTCACTCACTCAGTGTTAAGCAACAATCACTCACTCACTCAGTGTTAAGCAGCACTCGCTCACTCACTCAGTGTTAAACAACAATCGCTCACTCACTCAGTGTTAAGCAACAATCACTCACTCACTCAGTGTTAAGCAACAATCACTCACTCACTCAGTGTTAAGCAGCACTCGCTCACTCACTCAGTGTTAAACAACAATCAATCACTCACTCAGTGTTAAGCAACAATCACTCACTCACTCAGTGTTAAACAACAATCGCTCACTCACTCAGTGTTAAGCAACAATCACTCACTCACTCAGTGTTAAGCAACAATCACTCACTCACTCAGTGTTAAACAACAATCGCTCACTCTCTCAGTGTTAAACAACAGTCAATCACTCACTCAGTGTGAACACACAATATGAAGTAATAATTGATGTAAAATTTTCATTAGGAAAAGAGTTTAGTCAGTATTTGTCTTTATCTTTTTACAGTATTGGTGCAAATCTAATCAGAATAAATGATTTCTATGACAACGAACAAGTGGGACAGTATGTTAAGCAGATGTCTCCTAGTACTACTTCAGTATGGCTAGGTTTGTATACAATTAATACAGTCTTTGCCTTAATTTTTTTCACCTACTTGCCCGAAAGCGAAATTTAGAAAAATTTTCTATTTATTCAAGCAAATTCTTTCATAATTTTCACTTTAAATTCAGTTTTAATTGTTCCGGACTTCGGGCAAGTGAGTTAGCATGAATACCGTTAATAATATGGAGTGAAACATATATCTTAGCAATATCAGCAGATTTTACATTAGCAGACCATAGAACAATAATCATTATTGGTGATGCAGAATGATGTGTTTGAACTGTAACCTGAGGTTTGTAGGACAAATCATACCTAATAGTTATAAATACTACCTTTAACAAATTGTAACTTCCCCAGAGGTCTACTTAAATATTCTCACCATGATATGGCTGAAAAATTGCTCATGTGGCATTAAACAACAATTACTCACTCACTCAGTGTGAACACACAATATGAAGTAATATTTAGTATATAATAGTTATAAAATCTACCTTTAGCAAATTGTAACTTCCCCAGTTTTCTACTTAGATATCAAAAATGTCTTTCTTAGACCTTAATATTTTCTAAACATATATTATGCTTTTTATGCCTCAGGGGCATTAATAAGTTTTACCCATGTCTGTTCGCCCATCCCATATTTGCGTTCCGTTCACTAATACATATTCCCCTTGAGCAAATCATTTTAAATTGATACACAAGGTCAGGCACCATATAAAGGAGGCCAAGTTCGATTTCAGACTTTACCACTTTTTTCCATTCTGGAGTTATGCCCCTTGTTTACTTTAACTTGAAGTGAGGTCATCATTGTCTATGGACACATTCTTCCATTTTAAATTACAGATTATTGACCCTACAGAGGTCAAATATAACTTTGGTCTTTATGGTTATTACAGTGAAACTTGTCTAAAACTAACCCTAATTAAAATGGAATCCTGTATAAATGAAACTGTAAATAAAGTCCAAAAGTAAGAAATATGTGTTAATCTGACCTGTATAATCAGAACATCTGTCTAATCCAAACACAAAAGCTGGTCTTAATGAGGCTCATCCAAACACAAATGCTGGTCCTAATGAGGTTCATCCAAACATAAAAGCTGGTCCCAATGAGGTTCATCCAAACACAAAAGCTGGTCCCAATGAGGTTCATCCAAACACAAAAGCTGGTCCTAATGAGGTTCATCCAAACACAAAAGCTGGTCCCAATGAGGTTCATCCAAACACAAAAGCTGGTCCCAATGAGGTTCATCCAAACACAAAAGCTGGTCCCAATGAGGTTCATCCAAACACAAAAGCTGGTCCTAATGAGGTTCATCCAAACACAAAAGCTGGTCCTAATGAGGTTCATCCAAACACAAAAGCTGGTCCCAATGAGGTTCATCCAAACACAAAAGCTGGTCCTAATGAGGTTCATCCAAACACAAAAGCTGGTCCCAATGAGGTTCATCCAAACACAAAAGCTGGTCCTAATGAGGTTCATCCAAACACAAAAGCTGGTCCCAATGAGGTTCATCCAGACACAAAAGCTGGTCCTAATGAGGTTCATCCAAACACAAAAGCTGGTCCTAATGAGGTTCATCCAAACACAAAAGCTGGTCCTAATGAGATTCATCCAAACACAAAAGCTGGTCCTAATGAGGTTCATCCAAACACAAAAGCTGGTCCCAATGAGGTTCATCCAAACACAAAAGCTGGTCCTAATGAGGTTCATCCAAACACAAAAGCTGGTCCCAATGAGGTTCATCCAAACACAAAGGCTGGTCCCAATGAGGTTCATCCAAACACAAAAGCTGGTCCCAATGAGGTTCATCCAGACACAAAAGCTGGTCCTAATGAGATTCATCCAAACACAAAAGCTGGTCCCAATGAGGTTCATCCAAACACAAAAGCTGGTCCTAATGAGGTTCATCCAAACACAAAAGCTGGTCCTAATGAGATTCATCCAAACACAAAAGCTGGTCCTAATGAGATTCATCCAAACACAAAAGCTGGTCCCAATGAGGTTCATCCAAACACAAAAGCTGGTCCCAATGAGGTTCATCCAAACACAAAAGCTGGTCCCAATGAGATTCATCCAAACACAAAAGCTGGTCCTAATGAGATTCATCCAAACACAAAAGCTGGTCCCAATGAGGTTCATCCAAACACAAAAGCTGGTCCTAATGAGATTCATCCAGACACAAAAGCTGGTCCTAATGAGGTTCATCCAAACACAAAAGCTGGTCCCAATGAGGTTCATCCAAACACAAAAGCTGGTCCCAATGAGGTTCATCCAAACACAAAAGCTGGTCCCAATGAGGTTCATCCAAACACAAAAGCTGGTCCTAATGAGGTTCATCCAAACACAAAAGCTGGTCCCAATGAGGTTCATCCAAACACAAAAGCTGGTCCTAATGAGATTCATCCAAACACAAAAGCTGGTCCCAATGAGGTTCATCCAGACACAAAAGCTGGTCCCAATGAGGTTCATCCAGACACAAAAGCTGGTCCCAATGAGGTTCATCCAGACACAAAAGCTGGTCCTAATGAGGTTCATCCAAACACAAAAGCTGGTCCCAATGAGGTTCATCCAAACACAAAAGCTGGTCCCAATGAGGTTCATCCAGACACAAAAGCTGGTCCCAATGAGGTTCATCCAAACACAAAAGCTGGTCCCAATGAGATTCATCCAAACACAAAAGCTGGTCCCAATGAGGTTCATCCAGACACAAAAGCTGGTCCCAATGAGGTTCATCCAAACACAAAAGCTGGTCCCAATGAGGTTCATCCAAACACAAAAGCTGGTCCCAATGAGGTTCATCCAGACACAAAAGCTGGTCCCAATGAGGTTCATCCAAACACAAAAGCTGGTCCCAATGAGGTTCATCCAAACACAAAAGCTGGTCCCAATGAGGTTCATCCAAACACAAAAGCTGGTCCCAATGAGGTTCATCCAAACACAAAAGCTGGTCCCAATGAGGTTCATCCAAACACAAAAGCTGGTCCCAATGAGGTTCATCCAAACACAAAAGCTGGTCCTAATGAGGTTCATCCAAACACAAAAGCTGGTCCTAATGAGATTCATCCAAACACAAAAGCTGGTCCTAATGAGGTTCATCCAAACACAAAAGCTGGTCCCAATGAGGTTCATCCAAACACAAAAGCTGGTCCTAATGAGGTTCATCCAAACACAAAAGCTGGTCCCAATGAGGTTCATCCAAACACAAAGGCTGGTCCCAATGAGGTTCATCCAAACACAAAAGCTGGTCCCAATGAGGTTCATCCAGACACAAAAGCTGGTCCTAATGAGATTCATCCAAACACAAAAGCTGGTCCCAATGAGGTTCATCCAAACACAAAAGCTGGTCCTAATGAGGTTCATCCAAACACAAAAGCTGGTCCTAATGAGATTCATCCAAACACAAAAGCTGGTCCTAATGAGATTCATCCAAACACAAAAGCTGGTCCCAATGAGGTTCATCCAAACACAAAAGCTGGTCCCAATGAGGTTCATCCAAACACAAAAGCTGGTCCCAATGAGATTCATCCAAACACAAAAGCTGGTCCTAATGAGATTCATCCAAACACAAAAGCTGGTCCCAATGAGGTTCATCCAAACACAAAAGCTGGTCCTAATGAGATTCATCCAGACACAAAAGCTGGTCCTAATGAGGTTCATCCAAACACAAAAGCTGGTCCCAATGAGGTTCATCCAAACACAAAAGCTGGTCCCAATGAGGTTCATCCAAACACAAAAGCTGGTCCCAATGAGGTTCATCCAAACACAAAAGCTGGTCCTAATGAGGTTCATCCAAACACAAAAGCTGGTCCCAATGAGGTTCATCCAAACACAAAAGCTGGTCCTAATGAGATTCATCCAAACACAAAAGCTGGTCCCAATGAGGTTCATCCAGACACAAAAGCTGGTCCCAATGAGGTTCATCCAGACACAAAAGCTGGTCCCAATGAGGTTCATCCAGACACAAAAGCTGGTCCTAATGAGGTTCATCCAAACACAAAAGCTGGTCCCAATGAGGTTCATCCAAACACAAAAGCTGGTCCCAATGAGGTTCATCCAGACACAAAAGCTGGTCCCAATGAGATTCATCCAAACACAAAAGCTGGTCCCAATGAGATTCATCCAAACACAAAAGCTGGTCCCAATGAGGTTCATCCAGACACAAAAGCTGGTCCCAATGAGGTTCATCCAAACACAAAAGCTGGTCCCAATGAGGTTCATCCAAACACAAAAGCTGGTCCCAATGAGGTTCATCCAGACACAAAAGCTGGTCCCAATGAGGTTCATCCAAACACAAAAGCTGGTCCCAATGAGGTTCATCCAAACACAAAAGCTGGTCCCAATGAGGTTCATCCAAACACAAAAGCTGGTCCCAATGAGGTTCATCCAAACACAAAAGCTGGTCCCAATGAGGTTCATCCAAACACAAAAGCTGGTCCCAATGAGGTTCATCCAGACACAAAAGCTGGTCCCAATGAGGTTCATCCAAACACAAAGGCTGGTCCCAATGAGGTTCATCCAAACACAAATGCTGGTCCCAATGAGGTTCATCCAAACACAAAAGCTGGTCCTAATGAGGTTCATCCAAACACAAAAGCTGGTCCCAATGAGGTTCATCCAAACACAAAAGCTGGTCCTAATGAGGTTCATCCAAACACAAAAGCTGGTCCCAATGAGGTTCAGTGTAGACAGGCTTCACTGTACTTTAATATTCTAATGTTTACGATAGAAAACAAAACTGACATGAAATTTCTTAACTATTGACAGGAATGAATCGTATTGGTGTTTCTAATACTGACTTTAATGCTGCTAAGTGGAATGACCAGTCAGGAGCTTCTAGATACGAAGGACGATGGGCAAACAAGAGTCCAGATATTACCAACGGAGACTGTGCTTACTTAACAATCAGCAATACAGAGTATAAGTGGCAGTTTGGACAATGTGAAGACAAAATGGCTTATGTATGTGAGAGGAAATCATGTCCTTCAAGTAAGTTATGGTTGTATGTACATGTATTATACAGTAATCTCTATCTCACAAGGCCAGCCATTCTGCAATGAAAGAGTGGCCTTATAATGGGGGTGATCTCTCGAGGGGGACAATTTAGTAGTATGTTACAAATTTTCTTGAGTGGGACAATTTAGTAGTATTAATTATACTATCTCAGTACATCTGAAATCTGGCTTGAAATGGTCTTTTGTGGGAGGGGTCTTATAAGAGGGGGAGTTCTGTAACTTTTACTAGGTGGGATAACAACTGGTGAGTGTAGAAATTTGAAACATATTTAAAGTCATGTACTAAACCACTGTAAAAGAAAAAGTAAAAACTTAAATTTATTAAAATCTTATTTTGAAAGTTAAAAAAGAGATACAATGTACTACCATGTTCACTAAAAAAAATTCTAAAATTTAATAAATGATATTCATTTTTTTTTTATTATTATTAATGAAAAATTTCAAAAATACTGTATTACACTCATATAATATTAAATTTGATGATATATATGTACCATATTTCTCTTCTTTACTTAAAGAGCAACTTTTTTCCATTACTGGCATTAGGCCAAAAATAGAATGTTTCTGTTTCAGGTTTTTTTTATCTTTAATACATTAAATCTTTTAAAAAAGTATAAAGATCAAGATACTTCACTATTGATGAAAAACTTAATAATACAGAAAATATGGGTCGAAAGGATTGAAGATGGATAATGCAGCTATGTAGATATTATAACTATATAGATAAGCAATACTTTTTTTCAGGTGGTTTAGAAGGTATGGACAAATCACGTTATTTATATGCAAGGGAAGAAATGTTAGAAAAATTTGAAATGCCATATTTCTGGAAAATATCACATATTTGCATTAAATGTATCAGAGTTCATGAGATTTGTCAGGTCAGATTTAGCTAAGGACTGACACAAGTTTGGTATTTTGCAATAGAAAATTAATGAAGACTGACCCTCTTTTTCACTAGGACCACCAAATCCATGTGCAATTTCATGAACTCTGCTACATTTGCATTAAATGCCTGACCTTAATACACATTTCTTGTGCATTTTTATTTAATACATTGACTGGCGTTAAACCTGCAAAATGTTGAAAAAAAATCTTCTATATATTATATTTTATTAATATTGTGTATATTTTATGAACTGAAAAAAAAGATGTGGAAATTTCGAAATAATATAAATCCAGACAAAATGGTGTTTCAAATTTGTGTTGCACACAGTTTGTATTGTATTCATTAGAAGTGAAATCCCATACAATATATTCTTATAAAATCATAATAAATTAGTAGTTTATAGTTTTTTTAGAAGATGTAGGGGAGGGGAAACTGCACTTCTACAGATTATCATTATGCATACTGTATTTATACAAAAAACAATATTTTGCTTTTATTCCAACTGGTTTAGATTGTTTGTTTGATGGTGTTTAACGCCACTTTCAACAATATTTCAGTTATATCGTTGCAGTCAGTTTAATTGGTGGAGGAAACTGAAGGACTCAGTGAAAACCACCGACCTGTCGCAAGTCACTGCCAAACTTTATCACATAATGTTGTACACCTAGCCCTGATGGAGATTTGAACTCACAACATCATTGGTGATAGGCACTGATTCCAACAGGTTTAGATATTTTTAAATATCATTTTTACATTATATATCAAAGTTTATGTTAATTAGTTTATGTAAGATATATATATTTTTTTTTACTATTATGCACTATGCATATATTAATTCTTTAAATCATTTAATAAATTAAAAGGATTAAAGGCATTTACATATGAAATAAGATTGATATCAATTTTATTAGAATGAAATTTGCCAAAGTATGAAGTCTACTAAGTGTTTGAAGCAAATAATAAATGTGATGCTTAGTCAGCATTTGAGGTTTAGACATGTGGATTTTTATGAAGCCTACTGAGCATTTTAGGCTTCTAATTAGGATCTAGGTAAAGTCTATTGAGGATCTAAGAGTTACACATAGGGTGGTGTGGGGGGGTGCTCTTTGCGATGTTTAGTGTTAGCATTTGAGAATAAGACGGGGAGAATTGTGATGCTTACTCACCATTTTAAATCCATGGAATTAAAAATTAGATGTTTGTTGCATGTTTTATATATTTCTTAATTATTAGTGATACATTGAAACTTCTAACATCATCCTGTTTGGGGTCATGTCAGCTAACCTTTCATTCATCTTTGACCATCCAATCATATGCAAGACCGATAAATATATTGTCAATTCAAACAATAGTTCATATGCATGTGCTGGGTTTTAATACCACACAGAATGTAATTAGTGTACTGCCAATAAAAAAACAAATAGATACAACAAGTATCTAATCTTAATTAAATTAATTTGAAATGAGACTTGGAATTGGGCAGAAATATGAACATATGAAGCTTAAAGTAACATGGAGAAATATGAAGTTTATGTCTAGTTTGTAATCAGGTTGAATAAAACTGATGTTCCTGGAAAATGTACAAAGTGTATGCATATTGGTTCTTAAAAGGCACTAAGCTCATTAAAATTGTTGTTTTAATGTGATATTAGTTGAACAGCCCTCACCACAATCATGACATTATTGCATGGTAAATTCACATCATAGGTAGTTATAGCTGATAAGGTTTAATATCAGGTCAGTAGAATGGATTAAAAAGAAAACTGGCAAATAATTAATGAATTGTTCAATAACAAACATGATTTATTCAAAATGATAAGAAATATATCCATACCCTACTTGATGCTTGTTATTTCAAAATTGGGTTAGTTTCATAGTAATTATTAACTAAATTTGTCCTGATAATTCAAATACTTTGAGAATTTGAACGAAAATAGTGCATCCTTTTGACTTTTCACACAATTTTGTTAATACCGTATGCTGTGAAATTCCTATCGTGCATTTGACACGCTTCAGTATTTTGACTTTGAGAAGTCCATTCTGACATATTTAATACCAAAATTCAATTAATTCTTAATACATTCAGCAAATGTATACATTCTTTAACTTCTCATCAGGATAAAGAAATGTTTTTTCAAGGTGTGCTTCAATTTAAATACCTGCTGGTACATACATATAAATAGTAGTACATTTTGTAATTGTTCCATAGGTGAAGAATTTTAAACTAAATCATGCCTCAATTAAATTTAAATATCAATTAAACCTTATTTTCAAATTATTATTATTTTTTTTTTAAACTAAATTCAATAGTTAATCATTTAAGGCTAAATAAACGTTTAAATTGAAGAGATTTGTGTAACCCAGTCTAGGAACTAGGTTTCAATCAACTTCAGTTGTCTTGCTATTGCAATATAGAGTTTGGATTGAACTAGATTGATTGATCAATTGATTGGTATTTAATACCAATTTAGCAATATTTCAGGTATATCGTGGCATTGGAGTGAAATAGAGGACTACTTTAAGTTATTATGGCTGGTAAGATTGTAGACCATCAATGCTTGCCTATATCATATATGAACACAATTAAACTGAAACAATACAATGTACTGACGTAGACACTATTTATAATGATATGATGTTATATCTTTAAACAGGTAGTTTTTACTGTAACAATGGTAAATGTATAAATAACAGATGGAAATGTGACGGAGAAGACGATTGTGGTGATTATTCTGATGAAATAGAATGCTGTAAGTATTTATCACAGTGACCTACTTCTTGTAGAACATATATAGGTCACAATGATCTGTGATTGTGGAGATTATTCTGTTGAAATAGAATGCTGTAAGTATATATCATAGTGACCTACTTCATATAAAACATATAGGTCACAGTGATCTGTGATTATGGAGATTGTTCTCATGAAATAGAATGCTGTAAGTATATATCATAGTGACCTACTTTCTGAAGAATATATATAGGTCACAATAATCTGTGATTGTGAAGATTATTCTGTTGAAATAGAATGCTGTAACTAGTGACCTACTTCCTATAGAACATATATAGGTCACAATAATCTCTGATTGTGGAAATTATTCTGTTGAAATAGAATGCTGTAAGTATTTATGACAGTGACCTACTTCCTGTAGAACATATATAGGTCACAATGATCTGTGATTGTGGAGATTATTCTGATGAAATAGAATGTTGTAAGTATATATCACAGTGACCTATTTCCTGAAGAACATATTATTTTTTGTAGGTCACAATGATCTGTGATTGTGGAGATTATTCTGATGAAACAATGCTTTAACTAGTGACCTACTTCCTATAGACAATATGTAGGTCACAATGATATGTGATTCTGGACATTATGATGAAATAAAATAAACCAATTAGAAATAAACTTGGCTGGAATGGTCATATGTAAATTTTAGCTTTGTTTCTCATAACTGCCTTAAGTATTTGTGTTGGTACATGTAGAAAGACTATCCCAAAGTATAAGTAAATATTAAAATAAGGTTCAGTCCATCTTTGAAGTTGGACCTGAACAGGCTCATCTGTACAATGGTAAATATTATGTATAGGTGAGGATTTGTTCAAATAACCCAGCTATGATGTTACCGTTTTAATCATAAATGTCTCATCTCAAGTATATACATGTATGTAAATTTGATATTAGTTTTTTATTTGTTTTCAGCGAGTAATTGTCGCACGATACTGACAGCTCCATCTGGTACAATAACATCGTCAAATTACCCTAATATGTACAGTAATTCAGCTGTGTGTTTGTGGACCATCATGGGAAAAGAAGGAACAAACATACTGATTGAGGTATAGTTTGTATACAACACTCAATGTGTTATGTCATTGTCTCTTCCTCTCAAGTCATAAAATGCTTCTTTTTGTAATTATGGGTGAGTGTTATTTGAGTTAATATATATTAAACAGAATATTGTTGTGCTGCTTCAATAAGTTGCTTTTCATTTCAATATGAAATCTGGTAATTGAAACCATTATTAAATAATTATTCTCCAAATAAAAATACATTTAATTTTATATGAGTCCACCAAAACAAATTGTGTTAATACTGTTTTAATCATACACATTATGATATTATACAGTGGGGGAAAAATATTAAGAAAAAGAAAAAAAAATCATTTATATAGATGTATGAATTAATTGCTTATCAAAAGATAAGTACTTTTTTTTATTATACATTATTTAAATCATTAGATGTAAACTTATGGTCTTCTCTCAGGGTTAGTGTTAGGGTTATGTTGATTAATGCCATTTTCAACAATATTTCATTTATATTGTGGCGGTCACTTTTATTGGTGGAGAAAACTGGAGTACCTGGAGAAAACCACTGACCTGCTGCAAGACGCTGATATATTTTTCACATAATGTTGTATCAAGTACACCTCGTCATGAGCAGATTTCGAACTCACAACTTTAGTGGTAATAGGCACTGATTGCACAGGTAGTTGTAAATCCAACTATCATGCGATCATGACCATGACAGCCCCTCTCTTCTCCCAGGTAATTACAAGAATGATAACATTAGTTTGTGTAGACTTATATTTGACAAAAGAAAACATTCCATTGATATAGAAATGGTCTCTTCCCTTCAAGAAAATATGCTTAAAATGTTTTAATTTTTTTTGTCATGTAGAAGATAAACAAAAATTTAGGAAACAATAAATTTGACAGTCATCAATATAAATTTTTGAAATTTTGAATGAATAATATTTTATGTTTCAAATCACATTTTTAAAGAACGTTTTCCATTTTCTAGTTTACCGCCTTTAATACAGAGAAGAATGCTGATGTAGTTGATATTTTAGTGGGTGGTAAAACAGAAGCTACAGCAACATCTGTAGGAAGACTATCCGGAACGCTCACATTCCCTACACGTTTTCGTAGTTATAATAACTATCTGATTGTTAGGTTCATCACTGATTCACAAGTTGCTAAAACAGGATTTTCTCTGAAATACTCCAGTCGTAAGTACAAAGATATGTAATTGAGGTTATATTTGGATTTTGTTACATGGTAAAATTGTTCTTAATGTGAAACCCTTCTGCAAGTTTGTGTTGTTTTTTTCCAATTAAAGATGGTTGCCACCACAGAACAAAGTTTTTCGTGGTAGCTACAGATTCATTGAAACATAATGTACATGAATAGTCACTGGGGAAACTATTTCAAAATTTCATTTTTTTTTTGTGAATCAGGTATTCAGGCTGGCCGCCACCATAGGACAAATATAGCATAGGACCATATGGGAATATGAATAAAATGCTTTTTCACAGAAACGAAAAATGTGATTGATGGCAAACAGTACAGGAATGACAAGATTTTAGAAACTACAAACTCCATAGAAACCTAAATTCACATAAATAACCAAGTAATCTGTACATGCACAGCTGGGCCTTTAGTTGTTTTTTGTTATAACCTTGTGTATTCTTTTATGCAATGTTTAGTTTCGTCGTTAGCCCTTTATCAAGGGAATCACATTCTGGTGTCCATACACCTAAAATCGTCCATGATGCAAAACATGTTAATGTGCACAAAGTTCTATGATGTCATCAATTTTTGTGACAACAATATATACTTGTAGGAATCACTGAAGTGGCAAGTTAATATGTTGATATTTTTTTTCTGTTACTGGAGGTAGCAATATAAACAAATAACAGTTGATATATACAAACAGTAAACAAATCTTTAGCAATTTTTTTTTACTTTCTTAGTTGACGATGCTGTAGCTTCCTCAGTGCCCCTGATTGCCAAAAGCATAGCCAGCACCCTGTTCCCACCTACTTTTCTTTCTACTAACAACAGAGCATACCTAGGTAGTCAGGACTATATATGGATTCTTACAGCTGAAGAAACCAGAAAAATTGTCACCATTGAGGTTTGTTTTATATAATAAAACCTGTCTTATGTGACCTTCCAAAGGAACATTGAAATATGGTCACATAAGACAGACTGTCACTAAATAGAGGTTTAATTGATGTGAAATGCAATTTGAAGGAAGGAAAATTTAAATTAAGATCACATAATATTAGTTATTGCTTAATAGAACTGGCCCCCGTTTCACAAAAGGTTGTAAATCGTACGATTTCCGACCTATCTTACGACCACTTACCGACTAAGTTTGCGACCGTTTCACAAAACTTGTCGGAATTTTTTTTACGATTTCCGATTTACGACTTGTGGTTATGATGTCTTCCTTATATGCGGAGATACGAAAATCGATCAATTTACCAGGGCAGTGCACCTATCAGATAAATTCATATATTCGTTCAAACAAAATATTAAATATAGTTATTTTATTGGTCTATGTAGATACAAAATATTAAATATAGTTATTTTATTGGTCTATGTAGATACAAATCACGCGAAGCTCTAAGAAAGTAGAAGATGACAGTTTTAAAATGGAGACTGCTTTCTCAGGGAAAGTTCCACGTTGGAATAAGGAGAAAATATCCACTTTGATAAGGCTTATGACAGAAAATTCAACAATAATAAAGATAAAGTTCACCCCATCCCTCACCAGCAATGATACAAATATTTCCCAATGACCGTCATTGGTGATTTTTGCAAAATTATAGTCCGCCCATTTTCAGGCCTCATATATTTAACCTAATAATATCATAACTTAGGTCAGATTTAGTTATGATTTTTTTAAGAAGGACATTTTATAGTGGATTAAAATGAAACTTTTCAAATGTTAAAGTATACATGTAGATTTGTACAGATGCTGTATTTAGCACAATTTGATTTCCATGACTCAAGATTGGAATAAAATTTATTACATGTTTTTAATATATGGCAAAACGTTGACTTGGACAAAATAGCTATAGCTATAGCATATAAGCATTTCTTTTTTATATTTTCCTCTATCAATAGTTTTCAAAAATTGAAACCACCATATTGTGTCAAGCGCAGAGCCAATTTTAATATTGTTGTTATTTGCTTTATGCGTAACTTCTAGTTGATACGAATATACTTGAGTCTGACGCGTACTATTCCTATGCAGCGGAACTGTGGGCGGTTGCCCCCAAACTTTTGAGATAATAATGGAAAAAAATACGTTGTTGCCCCCTATATTTGGAGGTAAAATATATGTTGTACCCACTCCCCCCATTTTCATAATTACGTTTTATGAAGTGCACATTGCCGCCGTTTTTTTGTGTCTGGATAGATTTCCTTGCAATAAAGAGAAAAAGAGGTAGATTTCAGTTAGTAAAATTTTATTGTTTATTTTGGAAGATTCTTATAACCAATAGTTTCTTTTAAGCAATGACATTTAAACACAAAAGAAATACCTTTTTTGTAAATATGACTTATGCGGAAATTGCAATACGTCAATCGATATGAAGTTTATACACACCGTAAAGGGGGATACATTTTATTTTGGATGTGATATTAACAAGTTGTCAACCTGCAGAAGTGATGGAATAGCATGACTCCTCATTGTAATTATGTACATTCAACGTTTGTTTTTAACGATTTATGATTTACGACTGCTCCGACCCAGTCGGTAATTTGCGACCAAAAAATGTTGTATATCGGAAGTCAGTAGTTTTGTGAAACGGTCGTAAATCGCAAAGACAGTCGTACGACCAAGTTTACGATTTACAACCTTTTGTGAAACGGAGGCCTGGTCACTAAAGCAGGTTATTTTCTATTCTGTAAAAAAAAAAGAAGAAAGATTGATTAACAAGGCTGACTAATAAACAATTCTGATAATATATTCAGTTCATGGATTTTTATAAATGAAGAGATTCTGTTTTTTTGCATGATTGTACATGTGTCATTCATCCTCAGTAGTTTGTTAGAATAGCGGTACAGTGAAAACCAATGTAATTTACTCAAGTTTTTTATTACAATCCAGACAATACTGTATTAAAGACATTAAAAACCAAAACTGTAAATAACAGACTGACAATTTTACAACACAAGATAAGAAAAGTTATTCCAAGCCAACCAGTTTTTGTTCTTGCTCTTAAATGTTGTGTGATTAACAGAGAATCAACATATACCAATTTTATAGTCTTTGTTGCAAAAGATATAAATACAGACAAACATGCCCATGCGGTCACCTCTAATAAGCAGTCATCTGTATTAAAACGTCACCTCTTGCCTGTCCTGTTATAGAAAATTTCATTTGAATTGAACCCCTTTTAAGAGGTCACCTTTCTAAGAAGACCACTTTTTCTTTGTCCCAAAGGTCATGACCTCTTAATACAGGTTAGACTGTACAACATTGTTATATAAAATGACTGATTATATGCATAATACCGGTAATGCATTTGAAACAAAATATTCTTCTATTTTTCAGAGATTATCCATCGACCTATATACTGGTGATTTCATCAACATCCACGATGGTGATTCATCCAGTGCCCAGATGCTAGCGTCATATACTTCTAGTAACAATGATAATGTTAATATAAATGCTGCTGTACATACTAAGCCCCCAACTGGTCCTAGACTGATATCTTCTACTGGTAGACAGATGTATGTTGTCCTCGGAACACATATGTCAATGTCAGGAACTGGTTTTAGCTTCAAATATTGGCAAGGTATGATATAAATTGAAATAGGGTGGGGGGGTTATGGCGTTTAATGCCACTTTCAACAATATTTCAGTTATATCATGGTGGTCAGTGTTATTGGTGGAGGAAATGGGAGTACCCGGAGAAAACCGCCAACCTGTCGCCAGTCACTGACAAACTTTATCACTAAATTGAAATAAGTTAGTCCCCTCATATCAGATCAGATCACACATTCTGCTATAAAAATTGACCTTTTAAGAGAGGTGGTCTCACTTAAGGGGGCAATTTAGTAGTATTTTATTATCTTAGTGTGTCGGAAATCTAGACCTATTAAAGGGGTGGCCTTTGATGGGTGGAGCCTTATAAGAGGGGTGTGGCCTCACTTGAGGGGGGCAGTTTAGTAGTATTTTATTATCTTAGTGTGTCGGGGAATCTGACCTGATTTTAGAGAGAACCTTAGAGGAAGACTACTGTGATATCAGATATGTTATTTTACCTAAAGTACATTTCACTATGCTTACTGTCTCACAAATCAAATATTTTTATCTACCTGGCAATATTTGAAATATAAATAATTTGGTGATAAAAATACAGATATACAAATGTATTTTGTTGGTTGGTTTATGGTGTTTAATGCCACTTTCAACAATATTTCAGTTATATCGTGGCGGTTAGTATTATTGGTGGAGTAAACCAGAGTACATAATGTTGTATCGAGTACACCTCACAGATGTTTTTGGTATGAAAAACAAATTAGTGATATGCAGATTAATGCTCGCTTTTATTCAGAAAGTGTTGATATGGTAGATTCTGACTACTATTAATATTCAGTGCCTTAGAAAGTGTTTCTAGGGTAGATTACAATACCCTTTTGGGAAAAAATCTACAAATAAATGAGAAAAAAAATCTAAAAATGAATGAGAAACAGAAAGTCTACAAATAATTGAGAAGCTGAAAATTGAAGTTTCTCCCATTGTTACGGCGTTTTAACCCTGCTGAACCAGTGGTGGAAAAATCTGTAAATAAAGTTTGTATTAAATAATGGGAGAAACAAATTCTCCTTCAGTTCCCCATGTGGGTTACGATATTTCTCCACTCTCGAGTGTTAAATTTAGAATTCTAACCACTCGCCTGACAGCTTGTGGTTAAAATTTTAATTTTAACTCTCTTGAGTGGAGAAATATCGTAGCCAACGGGCAACTGAAGGAGAATCTATATATGATACAGGAAAAATCTACAATAAAAAATTACAAGTATACACGACAAACATTAAATGGTCATAGATCTTTCACCATAATTTATTTTAGAAACGAACAGTTGGAAATATTTAGTTGAATCTTGTTTTGACATGAATATGATTAGGCAGTTTTTTGTTACCCTATCATGTGCAGTCAAACCTGTATATAAAGGACATTCAAGGGAACCTGAAAATGTGGCCTTTATGAGCAGTTGCCCATTATATACAGGTTAAAATTATTTGCACTATTCATTAATAGGAAAAATGAGACTGCCCTTTATAGACAGTGATTTGTTATATAGAGGTGACCTCTTAATACAGGTTTGACTGTATCTTATTTTCCAGCTGTAATGTTTGATTATTTCTTGGCAACTGTATAATCTCCATCTTTATATTTGTAGGTTGTGAGACATCTTTGACATCAGAAACAGGTGAAATTTTCTCACCTGGTTACATGTATTCTGTAAATTATGCAAATTTCCAGACATGTACGTGGAAGATTGATATACCTAGTGGTAAAGGGTTTACATTGTTCTTTGAGAATGGAGCTGTATTGGAGGATGGCAAAGATTATTTAAAGGTAAGAACATAGACTATATATATTCCTCATGCACAATCATTATTTTATCTATTTGCTACTCTTTTTTGGATAGGTTTTCAATCCAGTTTGAATCCCGCTCATGGCGAGGTGTACTTGATACAACATTATGTGTTAAAATTGGTCAAGAGACTTGCAACAGGTCGGTGATTTTCTCTGGGTACTCAGGTATCCTCCTTCAATAAAACTGACCGCCACAATATAACTGACATATTGTTGAAAGTGGCATTAAATGCCATAAGCCAAACCAATCAATCCAAAAAATGTTAAAAAGTGAGGCTTAAACTACTTTTAATTTCTGAACCTGAAAGATCGGTTTACCAGTAATTAATATTCAAATTGACTTAAAGTGCTTGTTAGTTTGTTTTTTGTTACATGATTAAATTTTGTGAGCTTTTGTGGTCGTGATTGTATGGTAGTTTGATTTACAACTACCTGTGCAATCAGTGCCTATCAACACTAAAGGTGTGAGTGTGAATCCTGCTCAAGGTGAGGTGTACTCGATACAACATTATGTGATAAAGTTTCTCAGTGACTTGCGGCAGGTCGGTGGTATTCCCCTGGTACTCCGGAATCTTTCACCAATAAAACTGACCACCACGATCGATATAACTGAAATATTGTGGAAAGTGGCATTAAACACCATAACCCTAATCCTTTATATATCCCTCATTCACAATCATTATTTTATCCAGTTGTTACTTATTTTTTTTAGATAGGGTTCCAATGCAAAAAGATTTCTAAAAAATGTATTAAGTGTAAAAAAAAAATGAGGCTTAAACTTATATACATTTTGAACAAAATTGCATAGAAATTAGAACTGATTATAAATAAAGATTTTTTTTATAAAACAATTAAGTGTTACTAATTTTAATTTCTGTTTACCTGTAATTAATATTCAAATTCACTTTTAAAGTGCTTGTTAGTTTGTTTTTTTGTTACATGATTAAAATGTGTGGTCATGAACATATGGTGGTTGGATTTACAACTACTTATGCAATCAGTGCTTATCACCACTAAAGTTGTGAGTTCAAACCCATTCATGGCACGTTGCACTTGATACAACATTATGTGATCAAGTTTATCAGTGACTTGTGACAGGGCATTGTTTTTCTCTGGGTACTCCAGTTTTCTCCACCAATAAAACTGACCACCTTGATATAACTGAAATATTGTAGAAAGTGGCATTAAACACCATAACCCTAACCCCATGATTAAAACTTGACATTAATTCAGATATATTTTTTTTTACAATAATTAAGATTTTTTTTCTACATTAATTAAGGTATTTTTACATTAATGAAGGAAGAGCCTGGGTGGCTTAATGAGTTAGGTAGTTGGATTACCTAGCAACTCATACAAGCCTATCACCAATACGGAGTGGGTTTGTGCCTGGCTTTGTATATTACAAAAAAGGATGCACTCGACTCACAGCCGCAAGTGATAAAGTTTACCAGTTGCTTGCCCATGGTCGGTGGCTCTCTCCGGGTACTCCAGCTTCTTCTACCACTAAAACTGGTCGCCATGATATAGCTGAAATATTGCTGAAAGTGGCATTAAACACAATAAATCAATCAATCAATATGTCATTAATCAAAGTATTTTTACAGGCATTTTTACATTAATCAAAGTATTATTGCATTAATTAAGGTATTTTTTTTTTAACATTAATTAAGGTATTTTTACATTAATTATGGTATTTTTTACATCAATGAAGGTATTTTTTTTACATTAATCAAGGTATTTTTACATTAATCAAGGCATTCAAGGAGAAGAGTGACAACACAGGGACAGCTGTTCACACAGGAAATGGATTCACTACATCATCATTTAATACCTATCCATCTATATATACATCTAATGGACAAATGTTTATATGGTTTAAAACAGACTCTGTTGTCAATAAGAAAGGATTCTATGGTGTATATTCTGTTGGTAAGTATATTAATTATACCCCTGTAATGAAGTTTTACATCTTTCTTACAGAAGTGATCATTAAATGGTCCTTTACAAAGTTAAATCCCTTTTCGATGTGGATCAGATATCTATTTGAAATAAACTGCATAGGTTCCCTTCTTCTTCCATTAAAGTGCAGGGTTGCCGCAACAGCATCTTCACAATTCATATGAAATTTTCTGTGACAGGACAAGAAAAGGTGACATTTTATATACAGGTCACCACATGGGCAGGTTTGACTATGTTAATTCTTCTTTTTTTTTTCTTAAATTTTTTTAACAGATTGTCCTGATCCGGAGTTTAATGATAACACGATTGTAACTGGTTCTATGAATTGGAGATACCGTGACTCAATAACTGTATCCTGTAAACAGGGATACTCGTTTGCTGCCGAGATGTTCACAACTTCGTCAGTTAGCTTGAATTGTCAATTTGGGGGAACTTGGAGCAGGACTATCCCTAGATGTCAACGTATGTAACAATGATAGAAATGCACATATATGTAATAGTAAATATAGTTATTATAGTAAGTTAATTATAACTTACGATGATTGTGAAATTAGGAATGCATGTAAATATGTAAACTGTTTGGTCATTATGTATAGTATTACATATCTTCCTGGTTTTTTCAATTCTGTTTAAGACACCCCCCCCCCACCCTGGACAAAAATTACCCCCCCCCCCCCCTAAAAAAAAATTATGGTTGCAGAAATAGGATCCAGTGCAGTGTAAAATGGTGTGTGTGCTGAACATGACAGTTACTCAGATCACCATCAGGATTGAACATAAATGAGTTCCTCTTGTGTGAAGAATGCCACGCTCCTTTCATATAACAGAGAACTTACAGCAGTTCCTGATTAGCAACAGTTTGTTACGAGTGGTCATGCATTGTTTAGCTATTGAAATGCAAATGCTCTGGCCATGCCTTATTTCTCCCTATTCAATATTGTTTCAATGAAAACGTCTGTCCAGGGACCTATCTTAGTTTCACATATAAATTACATACATGTTAATTATACCCCCACTCGACGAGAGTCGGGTGGGGGGGGGGGGGGGGGGGAAGGGGGGCGGTATATAGGGATCCTCATGTCCGTCCGTCACACTTCTTGTTTCTGGATAATAATTAACGTGCCCCTCAACCAAATCTTTTCAAACTTTCAGACATTGCTGTGTACCATAAAATACAGGTTAATTTTGATTACGGTGTAATTCACATATACCGTTCATGAGTAATGGCCCTTTTTCTCTTAGAAAATAGGGACTTTTTAGGTTTCCGAATGATATTTAAAGTATGACTCAACCAAATCTTTTCAAACTTTAACACAATGCTGTGGACCATTAAATACAGGTTAAGTTTGATTACGGTGTATTTCACAATTACCGTTCCTGAGTTATGGCCCTTTTTCTCTTAGAAAATAGGGACTTTTTAGGTTTCCAGATGATATTTAAAGTTTGGCTCAACCAAATCTTTTCAAACTTTAAGACAATGCTGTGGACCATTAAATACAGATTAAGTTAGATTACGGTGTATTTCACATTTATCGTTCCTGAGTTATGGCCCTTTTACTCTTAGAAAATAGGGACTTTTTAGGTTTCCAGATGATATTTAAAGTATGGCTCAACCAATTCTTTTCAAACCCATTAATTACAGGTTAAGTTTGATTATGGTGTATTTCACATTTACCGTTCATAAATTAAGGCCCTTTGGAAAATAGGGACTCAGTTCTAGGTTTCCGGATGATATTTAAGATACTACTCAACCAAATCTTTTCAAACTTTAACACAATGCGATGTACCATAAAATACAGATTAAGTTCGATTATGGTGAAATTTACATTTACCATTCATGAATTATGGCCCTTTTTTCTCTTAGAAGATAGGGACTTTAAAGGTTTCTGGATGAAAATTTGGAATGCGGAGGTATCTGTGATCACCAGATCAACTTTCTCTAGTTTTATAGGTCATGCATATAGTTGAAATACTTATCACTTGACATCAAACACCATTCAATTCAAGAAGAGTTTGAAGATACCAAAAGGGTAATCAGAATCTGTAAGTTGAAGAAGAACAGACAATACAATACAATACAACAGAAAAAGTACAAAGGAACAAACATTTATCTGCAAAACATTACAAAGAAAACTAAAGATCAAGCAACACGAGCCCCACTAAAAACCAGGGGTGAACTCAGGTGCTCCGAAAGGGTTAGCAGTTCCTGCTCCACTAGTGGCTCCTGTCGTATTAATTAATTTATGTATGAAAAATGTAAGTGATCTGCCTTTTTGTCAGAAACATATATTCCATTTGTTAAATTAAAAATAATGAAGAAAAAATAGTACCGGTAGACAGAATAGTATGGTATTTCTTTTTCCTGTGTTTAAAATGTTAATGATTTGTTATTACAGCTGTATACTGTGGATTACCTACGGCTATTACTAACGGATACTACTACAACTCGTCTGGAGTCGTCTACGACACAGATGTTAATTTCCAATGTTATCCTGGATTTAATATGATTGGAGCGCCGAAGGTGGACTGCCAGTCTTCAAAGTTATGGACCGTTTCTCCTTCTTGTCAAGGTAGGTGTACAACATATGATAGACATTGCATTCGCATCAAATGATCTTCAGAAGTAAACTGCCACGATGGTGTAATAGTTAGCACGATAGTCTCGAGTGTGGTATACCAGGGGTCCATGTCCAGGTCTGGTCAAATTAACAACTGTCAAATTGGTATTTGTTGCTTCTCCACTAAGTGCACAGCACTATAGATTAGGAGCAAAGAAGATGTGTCTACCCACAGACTGTTGTTTCAGGGAGATAGCACTATAAAAATTCAGCGTGTTGGTTAAGTACAAAGTGGACATCATCATCATCTCATCAAAATGTAACTTGTTCTCACCATGATATGGCTGAAAAATTGTTCATTTAGCATTAAACAATAATCACTCACTCACTCACTTAAAATTACCAAAAAAATATATAGATTTTATGAATGATATTTTTGTAATTTATGAATATTGATTGTTTACAGGTGCTATATGTAATGCAGCTGTAACAATCCAGAATGGACAGAGAACTATTGTGGCTGGTGACCTGACTGCATATGCTTCCATTATAAGATATGACTGTGATGAAGGCTATGAGCTTGTAGGAACACCTATTTTATTTTGTCAATCAGATAAACAATGGTCTGCATCCACTCCTTCATGCCAAAGTTAGTATTAGTAATAATTAATCTCTTCATGTTCTTTTATTTATACAGTGTACTTTGAACATATTTTTTGCAATAGACAAACGTTGCAGAATGTATAGAGTTTGGTAAATTGGTCTCATCGTGATGTAGCTGAAAAATTGCTCACTTGGCTTTGAAAATAATCACACACTCACTAAAATTGGCATTGATATTAAGCATCCATAACGCTACGCTTTAAGATGAAGTACGGTAATGGGGAGCACATGGTTTAGTTACCTCATGAAATAAATTGAAAAGTCGAACATTAAGAACAGAATAAAAGCAATAGAAGTGTAGTTGTAAATATGAGATTTATTTTCTATTTTGCACAAAATAAGACATTTGTTTAGAAATGTGCTAAGCTTTGTACAAATATATCTCATGTAAGAACAGTACACTCATAAAAGTTGAAATATACATGTAGATATACCTAGGACAGTATCATTCTTAAAGCAAACTAAAATAAATATACATGTAGATATACCTAGGACAGTATCATTCTTAAAGCGAACTAAAATAATATTTTGTGTAATCACCATTTTATAGCTAAAATAAAATAGTGGGTTTATGTACGTGTTTAACGCCACTTTCAACAATATTTCAGTTATATCGTGACGGTCTGTTTTGTGGAGGAAACTGGAGTGCCCGGAGATACCCACCAGCCTGTCGCAAGTCACTGACAAACTTTATCACATAATGTTATATCGAGTACACCTTGCCATGAACAGGGTTCGAACTCACAACTTTAGTGGTGATAGGCACTGATTGCACAGGTAGTTGTAAATCCAACTACCATACGATCATGACCATCATATAGCCAAAGTAAGCTTAAATTGATTTGTAAATAATTATTTTTTTCTTCAGAATTACGATGTCCATTACCAGAGATAATGAATGGTCAGCCAGTACAGAATACCTTCCCACAATACCAAGAGCAAATTCAGATTATTTGTGACTTAGGTTATACTATTAATGGTACATCAACATTAACTTGCAATGAAAATCAGACATACAGCGATTTACCTCATTGTCAAAGTAAGTAATTATTCCACCAATAACAAGAAAGGATATGGCTGCAAATAAACATGAGAGACTATCCTACATTACATTTATGTGCAAATTAAAGGAAAGGAACGGCACATTGTTAGATTTAGATGCTATACAATATTAAACTTAGTCACAAATTAAAGAAAAGGAATAGCACTTTTTATGTTTACAATTAGCATAACTCATAGCCTAAAATGAGCATGAAACAGCCTTCAGTTGAGCAGTACTTGTTACTTCTGTTGCTAAAATGAGCATGAAACAGCCTTCAGTTGAGCAGTACTTGTTACTTCTGTTGCTAAAATGAGCATGAAACAGCCTATAGCCTTCAGTTGAGCAGTACTTGTTACTTCTGTTGCTAAAATGAGCATGAAACAGCCTATAGCCTTCAGTTGAGCAGTACTTGTTACTTCTGTTGCTAAAAGCTATATCTTTTATACACACCATGTATATTTTTGGTGACAGATTCTTCAGAAAAATATTATAAGATGAACTTAAAATACCAAGTAAAGGGAGGAAAAGATAAAAGAAATAGAACAACTTATTAATAAATCTCCTGGGTCATTGTTTAAAAAATAACAATACATACAACTTATTAATAAATCTCCTGGGTCATTGTTTAAAAAATAACAATACCTACAACTTATTAATAAATCTCCTGGGTCATTGTTTAAAAAATAACAATACATACAACTTATTAATAAATCTCCTGGGTCATTGTTTAAAAAATAACAATACATACAACTTATTAATAAATCTCCTGGGTCATTGTTTAAAAAATAACAATACATACAACTTATTAATAAATCTCTTGGGTCATTGTTTAAAAAATAACAATACATACAACTTATTAATAAATCTCCTGGGTCATTGTTTAAAAAATAACAATACATACAGCTTATTAATAAATCTCCTGGGTCATTGTTTAAAAAATAACAATGCATACAACTTATTAATAAATCTCCTGGGTCATTGTTTAAAAAATAACAATACATACAACTTATCAAAATTGAAATAACTAATATTTGTTGTAAACATTTTCATTGTTTTACAGATATTGATGAGTGTGCTGTACTAGGAACATGTGTACAGAACTGTGAAGATACTATTGGAAGTTATACATGTTCCTGTGATGCTGGTTACTATCTCAACACAGACAAACGGACATGTGGAGGTAATCAATTTGATTCTCTCTTGTCTCTAGTAAGCATGGTTTAAAATAAGCACAATCAAATGATCATGTGTGGGTAAAAAAGTTGATTCTCACAGGTAAATCTTGCTTTAAACCATACTGTCAAATGTACATGTGCAGGTAAATAATTTGGTTCTCACAGGTAATAGACCTTGTTCTAAAATAAAAATGTGCAGGTAAATAATTTGGTTCTCACAGGTAATAGACCTTGTTCTAAAATAAAAATGTGCAGGTAAATAATTTGGTTCTCACAGGTAATAGACCTTGTTCTAAAATAAAAATGTGCAGGTAAATAATTTGGTTCTCACAGGTAATAGACCTTGTTCTAAAATAAAAATGTGCAGGTAAATAATTTGGTTCTCACAGGTAATAGACCTTGTTCTAAAATAAAAATGTGCAGGTAAATCATTTGGTTCTCACAGGTAATAGACCTTGTTCTAAAATAAAAATGTGCAGGTAAATAATTTGGTTCTCACAGGTAATAGACCTTGTTTTTAACTATGCACAATCAAATGAATATGTGCAGGTAAAAAAAATGATTCTCCTAGGTAAATCCTGCTTTAAATCATGCATTCAAATGAACATGTGCAGGTAAAGAAGTTGATTCTCACAGATAATAGACCTTGTTCTAAACTATGCACAGTCAAATAAATATGTACAGGTAAAACAAACTGATTTTCACAGGTAAGCCTTGCTTTAAATTAAACACAATCAAATGAACATGTGCATGTAAAGAATTTGAAACTGGCAGGTAATTCTTGCTTTAGCTACACACAATCAAATGAACATGTACATGTAAAGAATTTGAAACTGACAGGTAATTCTTGCTTTAGCTACACACAGTCAAATGAACATGTGCATGTAAAGAATTTGATTCTCACAGATTCACAGGTAAATCTATTTTAAGCTAAAGAGATAATTGAACATTTGGAGGTAGAGAAATAGATTAAAACAGGTAAACCTTTTTTTTTAAATTTTCATCAACATTTTATTTTCTACAGATGTATTGGAATGTAATATAGACAATGCTGGTTGTGATCATACATGTACTGATGTACCAGGAGGTTACCAATGTACCTGTTTTAATGGCTACGACCTCTACACTCAAGATAGAACTGCTAACTTCTCACTACGTTTAACTGAAAATGGTCTACTGGATGGTGATGTTTACTACATTAATCATACTTGTGTCCGTAAGTTAATTTACAATCAGTATTGTTTAGTGGATTGAAAAGAAAAAAAAAACAAGTGATGGCAGGTGATCTCGCTAGCCATAGCAACTTGAACCATTAATCTGGGTCACACCAAAGTTTAGAAACACAGAAAATCAATATCCTTAAAAGACTTTAAAACATTATGTTTGATTGTAACCATATAGCAATAAAAATAAATTAAAAAAACGTGGATATCTTAATAAGTGCTTTTTAGAATAACCTTTATTAGGTACGTATACACTCATTGTCAAAAGATTGGAAATCAAAATAAATAAGTCTGGAAGCAAGTAAACTATAGGGCCTAAACAGAATAGTCAAAATTGGTAAAAGTTATCTATACATGAGGGAGTTGACATTAATTTTAATAATTTGTTTACACCACGATATAGCTGAAATATTGTTGACGTTAAACACCAATCAATCAATCAAATCAATTTAATAAATTACATTATTTAGGAACTGTGAAATTATAAAGACTTTAGAACAATGTTAAGTAGTAACTGTCTTAAAAAAAGAATTGACTATTAAGTGCTGCTTTAATGATTGTTTACAAGTTAATTATTAACAAATGGTCACAAATATCCATTCTAAGGCTCTCACTATTTTCTAATTAGAGGGAGAAGACATAAAAGAGAAGTTGAGAGACTTATAGGAGGAAATGGAATGTAATATTTGTATGTCCAACTCTCTAACCCCCCTTTAGGCAACGAATCTACAAATTGTTGAAATGATTAAAAAATATAAATAAAGCCATATTTAATAAATTGTTTGTTTTCCCAAACTTGACCTACTAGTCCCATAGCAAAAAAAAATAAAGAAGGAATTTCCTTACCTACCTATATACCCATGTACAACACCCATGGGTCAGGTTTGGGCACACAAACATTTTGTAAAGGTTGGCCTAATATGTGTATTAATTGAGTGAAATAAAAAAAAAATATATAGTGCAATATTTTTATACAGTATTTTGTTTTATGTCATGAGATGTGATTTGCTTAAAATATTGACATACTTATTTGTAATTTTAATATAGTAAAAGTATTGTAAATTTGAGTGGAAATATTGCAGGTAAATTGTGTCCTGATCCACCTGTAATTAGCAAGGGTATGCTGATGACCAAACGACAGGATCATCACTATGGTGATACAGTGGAGTATTTCTGTAACCTTGGATACACATTGAATGGAAACAGATTGTTAACATGTAACAGTCAGGGACAATGGTCACCTTCAATGTTTCCTACATGTCAAGGTCAGTATTCACAGTCCTTTCCTCATTCATGACTTATCACCGGGTTTATAACTAGATTAATATGATGGGTGCCACTAGTGGAGCAGGAACTGCTTACCCTTCCAGAGCACATGAGTTCAACCCCGGTTCTTAGTGGGGTTCGTGTTACTCGATCTTTAGTTGTATGTGTATGTTTTGTAGATCGTTGTTTATCCTTTTTCTTTTGGCCATTATGTTGTCTGTTCTTGGATTCTGATTGGTATCTTCAAACTTTTCTTACAAACGTAATGTATTATTATTGTCATTTTAATATTAGAACAATTTCGTAGTCATATAATAGTATGGGTCTTTTGGGTCTGTTGTTATTGTCGTAGTTGTTAGTGTTGTCTGTAGACACAATGGTTTCCATGCGATAACTATTGTTCTTGTTGATTAGTCGTCCTGAAATTTTAGCACAATGATAGTTCGCACCAAATGGAGGTTCCTGCTCCTTTAGTTTTAGTTTCCATATAATCATGGCAACATCCAGGGTATATAAGACCTTTTAATACCCATTTAGGCCTCTGTAAAAAACAAAACAAACAATTTTATGTAATTAAGATGCATGACACATAAGAAAATATTCTTCCAGGCCACCATGAAAATAATTTACAGCAATATAATACATATACAGTAGATCTTCCATAGTGACAGCCGGAACCTTTGAGCCGTAATGAAAGTGGGAGGTTTGGCGCTTTAAAATCTGATTCAACCCACCATTTCTTTAGAAATACCTGTACCAAGTCAGAGTCATTACGGTTTTCACAGTTTTCTGGTTGTTGACTGATTTTGTCTGTTTATATACTTATGAGTTTTGACTTTCCATTTGTAAGATTGTTCGGAGTTCGGTAATTTTGTTATTACCCTTATTTTCCATAAGGCTCTACCTTTCTAGAAAATTACATTTTTTTATTATATTTGTTAAGGTTTGATATACAGTCACACCTGTATATAAAGGCCACTCAAAGAAATCTGAAAATGTGGTCTTTATGAACAGTTGCCCTTTATATACAGGTTTAAATTATATGCACTATTCATTAAAGGGAAAAATGAGGCTGTCATTTATAGGCAGTGATTTGTTATATAGAGGTGCCCTTTAAAGCAGGTTTGACAGTTCTAGTTATTACATTTTCAGATAAGGTATATACAATGTGGCATTCGACTGCTGTCTCAGGAAATATAGATCTTACTCAGGGATTGTCACATTTCATGACCTGTCTGAAACCGCAATAACATTTATATAAATGACTATTGTTCATCTGGTTTAAAGAAGATTTTTTAAAATGAATTCTGTAGGAAAATCCATTTCAGAAAAATGCCCAACCTGATTATGTAACTATTAAGGTTTTTGACATAAACAGATTCAAAGAGGGAGGATTTTAAAATTATTATAATGTGTATTATTATTACAGCTACCACATGTCCACAAGAATCTTACCCTACCAATTTACTCAATCAACCAACATCAGTAAACCCTACCAGTGCTATACAGTTTGAGAATATGCTGACTATCAACTGTGACGTACCAGGAAAGACAGCATTTACCAAGGAGAGGAAGTGTATCTATGATATGACATTAAACAATTATCATCTCTATGGAAACACCTATGAATGTGGAGGTCTGTATTTCTAAACATATTTTGGAGAAAAAAAAAAGGGGGTGTAATTTTGAGAACGGGTTATCTCTCGTGAAGCATGCCACCATGTACGATTCTTGTATCTGATTGGCTGAAGCTTTTTATTTAAACATATTTTATTGTCCAAAAACATGACAATAGGATCAGATGCAAGTTTTTCAACTTAGAACATCTTCTCCTTTATTATGAAACTTTTAAAAACTTTTCCTCTGAAGCTACAAGACCAAATTATATGTTAGTTTGTACATATAATATATTAAGTCCTCTACAAACCTTTCTCATTCCGTCCTGATCTGGCTTAAACTGATATTTTGTATTAATTATTAATTTCAAATATTCAGGTATAAGGTAGGAAATTCTAAGATTAGAGAAATATGCTGATTTAGACTTTTTTATAAGATTTGTAATCATGTACAATTTTTCTACTTTGATAAATTTTGGTTTAGTGCTTTCTATAAATGTAACATACAGTGGAATCTGTCTAATCCGACACACCAAGGGACCAGGGAAATGTGTCAGATTTTATAGGATGTCAGAATCTGTCTAATCCGACACACCAAGGGACCAGGGAAATGTGTCAGATTTTATAGGATGTCAGAATCTGTCTAATCCGACACACCAAGGGACCAGGGAAATGTGTCAGATTTTATAGGATGTCGTAAACTCAGGTTATCTTAGTAAACAGAAATACTTTGGGACCATGAATTTTTGTCGGATGTCACAAGATGTTGGGAAACTCAATTGTCGGATTGCACAAGTTCCACTGTGATTACAGTAATATGTTTTACTTTGAAAAGAGGTTTTATTAGCATTTTATCATGATTTTTTGTTTGTTTCTCATTTATTTCTCAAAATAGAAATTATATTTTCAAACTTAAAAAAAAGAAGTATTCATAGGTGAATAATGGGATCAAAATATTTTAACTTTGGTATTTGTCAAGATTTTCATTTAATTTTATAGTTATTGACTGTGGAAGCCCTGGCAATATACTTGGTGCTAACTTCATCGCACCAAGCAATACCAGATATAATCAAGCTTTTACTTTCTCCTGCTCAAATGGATATAAAGTAGAGGGAAACAGTACAAATGGAGCAACAAAGACAGAGGTAAAATGTGAAGCAGATGGTCACTGGGATCTGGGAAGTCTGCAGTGTGTAGGTAGGTATAAATCTTATGACGACGGTTTTACACCCAACTCTCTATACTGGACGACGGTTTTACACCCAACTCTCTATACTGGACGACGGTTTTACACCTAACTCTCTATACTGGACGAAGGTTTTACACCTAACTCTCTATACTGGACGAAGGTTTTACACCTAACTCTATACTGGGCGACGGTTTTACACCCAACTCCCTATACTGGACACAGATTTTACACCCAACTCCCTATACTGGACACAGATTTTACACCCAACTCCCTATACTGGACGAATGTTGTGGTGCTAACCATGAAGATGTGTACTACATTTTTGTACTTCTTTTTAGTTCATCCGAACTTTACATCAGACAATTTTTGGTTTTAAGACCACAAGGCATCTTGCTGCAAATAATTAAATGTATTTCATATTTGTATGCATGGTCTATGCAAATGTTTGCAGAGTTACACTCTACCTTTTAATTATAACTCCTCATAGATACACGCAGCATTAAGGAGAGAGAGCAGACTGGTTGGCTGTGAATCAGAATAATATGTCCCCTTGGGGCAACATTTCTACCCATGGACTGTTGTTTCAGTGAGCCAGCACTATAAAAATCCAAGTAAGCGTGTTTGTCTAGTACAAAGCAGACATAATCATCATCTCATTTAATGTAACTTGTTTTCTCCATAATATAGCTGAGAAATGGCTTATTTAGTGTTAACAACAATCACTCACTCACTCATTTATCACTTGGCATCTGACTATTGGCATTCAGTAAGATATTAAAATTTCAATTCTCTCTTCAGAAATCACTGGACCATTTCAACTGATACTTTAGAAGGGATAATTTATTGATGGTCCTAAATAAGACTACTCATTCTGTCCAAATTAAACATTCACTATGGTTACCAAAGAACATTGTAAATTCTGATTGGCTGAAATATAAAAATATCCCCTATATGAAAATACTATGGCCAGTTGTATTGAAATTTACAGAAGTGATATATGGATAGTCTTTAAAATAGATCCCTCATTTTATTTAATTCTGATATCCTACATTCCAACCACAAGGCATAAATAATTTCTAATTTGTAGATTACAAACAAAATCTCTATAGACACAAGAAATGTTATATGTTATTACACAATGTAGGATTAATAGGGGTTAAAATTTTGTACATAGAATGCACACAATCGAGTATATTTCTCAGGTGAGCATATCAGCATATGTCATTGTTTAAAATGAAGGGCAGATGAGCAATTATAGGCTCAATTGAGCATCAGATTTTATTTAGGTTCTTGATGTTTATACATTGTTTAATATAAGTTAAAAGGGACTGTCATGGTCATGATGGCTTGGTAGTTGGATTTATAACTACCTATGCAATCAGTGCCTATCACCACTAATGCTGTGAGTTCGAATTCCACTTAGGTGAGGTTTACTCAATACAACATTATGTGATTAAGTTTGTCAGTGACTTGGGGCAGGTCAGTGGTTTTCTCCGGGTACTCCGGTTTCCCCCACCAATAAAACTGACCGCCACGATGTAACTGAAATATTGTTGATAGTGGCATTAAACACCATAAACCTAACCATAACCCTAATCTAAGTTAAAACACAAAATGGTTCTTTCATGAAGTGTTTGTACCAGGTAAATGTAATTTAAGGCCACTTGTTAAATGTGTTTTATTTTTAGGTGCTACATGTTCAGATCCAGGCTACCCAGCTGGAGGATCAATTACTACAAATGGTTTTGAGCAGGGTGGTTCTATCATATTTAATTGTGACAGACCTGGCTTCTCCCCAGACGTAACCAGCATTGGCTGTACATCTTCTCTATCATGGAATGGCTCTGTAGCTAACTGTGTTGGTGAGTTTTATTCTCAATTATCTAAATAATCCTGTATTTGATAATGCTGTTGTGTTTAGCTCACCTAGCTAGGAAAAGGACCATTATGCAGTCTTTGCCTTAATTGTTTTTCATATACTTGCCCGAAAGTCAAATTTAGAAAATAAAATCTATTTATTCAGACAAATTCTTTCATAATTTTCACTTGTTCGAATTAAGTTTTACTTGTCCCAGGCTTCGGGCAAGTGGGTTAGGGCAAAGATTGATTCAAACAGTGAGCTGCTGTGTGGACTTTTTATATTACTTGTCATCTTTTGAATATGGTCGTCTTCAAAGTTTATTGTATTGTATGGCTAAGTAATCCAAGATGGCCATCACTACAGGACATAATTACACATGACTGATCATGGTATGGAGCAGAAATCTAAAATGACCATGACTGTAGAACAATAGGTAACAATGAAGCCCAATGAAGCTTGACAGTTTTGACACATTTGAATGGCTTTTTTGTGTATTTTAAAATTTTAAAATTTAAATTGTTTTTATAATAAAATGTCAGATTTCATTCATAAAGCAAGCAAGGCACAATGAATACATGACATATTTTATCCTGCAACTGCATGATTTGGGATACTTATAAAGGTAGCTAAATAAACTTCAGAGTTATTAGGTCATGGACCTAATAAAGCATTTCTGGTACCTGATTCATATGGAGCGACAGAAAGAAACGGTAACAGTATAACCTCTGACTGACGTCACAGATGACACCATTGAAAACGATTAGAATGACACTTGTTTCAATTATTTTCAGACAATCTGGCAGGTGTTTTGGAATTTTTTATATTGCAGTATAAAAACAATATACGTACATTGTCGTTTAATATAAAATTATTTTGCACTCGCTACGAAACAGGCTAGAAAAGCTCACCAAACCAAAGGCTTGCTTTTCTATCTGTTACTAAAGCGCATGCAAATAAATTGTATATTTTCCAACAATGACTTTGTCAATGTACATATATTGTATAATTATGCACTTAAGTGGAAGATATTTATAACTTGGAGGTCTTTTTTATATTGTCTTTGTTTTATTGACCTGGAAGACATGTTTGACCTATGAAAGGTAAATTTAATACTTATTTGCAAGTACATGGTAAAAAAGAGTCTTCGACACAAATGGTGTTTTCAATTCAAGCATGTTTTGTTTGAATCAATCATCTGTGGTAAATTAACATTGAATTAGAGTGGAAAAGGTAAATAAGAGATTGTGACTTCCAGGCATCTGTGGTATTCGATTCAAGCCTGTTTGACACAAATATGTGCTGCAATACAGTCAAACCTGTATTAAGAGGTCATGACCTTTAGGACAAAGAAAATGTGGTCTTGTAAGACAGGGGACCTCTTAAAAGAGGTTCAATTCGGATGAAATTTTCTATGACAGGACAAGAAAAATGTGACCTTTTAATACAGTTGACTGCTTAATAGAGGTGACCACATGGGCAGGTTTAACTGTATATTTAAAAAGAATGATTTCTTCCTAATTAATATTATACAAGTGTTTAAACATGTAAAGGTCTATATATATTTTGATATCATGATAGTAGAAAAAGGGAACATCCAAAAACATCATGTTGTTCACAATAAATGTTTATTTTTTTAGATGTCACAAAGCCTGTCCTTTCTAACTGTCCAACAGACATGACAATAGATGCATACACAAAGCCATCATTTTCGCCGCCATCTGTCTCTGATAATTCTGGAACCATCAAGACATTTACTATATCACCAGAAAACGCCAATACCACCATGTTGATTACAACTTCAACAGAGACAGTAACATACACTGCAACAGATTATAGTGGAAACAGTGATTCATGTAGCTTTGATATCAAAGTCAGAGGTCCTCCATTTTGTCTTCTTTTATTTAGTTTAATTTTGTATTAGTACAAATACAATCTATATATAATGTCTTTCAATGAAAAAAGAAAGTTTATTTTTTAGATGTAGAATTTTAATTAAGTTTTGATTTAAGTTATTTTTGGGATTGATGATCAGGATTTCATTCAGTTTTGAAGAGTTGAATTGTTTTTGAGTTTATCTTAGGAGATTTGTACAGTATTGAAGTGTAAGTATATCTTGGGGTTTTTACACAGTATTAGTGTTAAGGTGTATTTAAATTAAACTCATGTCATTTTTTTAATTTCTTACCTGTAATATGACAAAAAAAAAGCTTAGAATTTGTTTTACTTGTTGATAGACATAGCTTATCTAATTTGAACAATGATAGAGAATATGAAGAATTATAGTAAAATTTGCAAATGAATATGAGCAGTTATTGCCATAGTTTAAGAATATAACGAAAATATATTATATTTGCTTGAAATTACAGATCAAACACCACCAAAAATAACTTTGTGCCCTCCGTCGAGGATAGAATATGTATCAGCTACAACAGAGACCAGAGAAATAACTACTGTAGACCCTGCAGCAATATCAGCAACTGACAATATTGGTGTTGTCTTCCCTATCACTGTTAATCCATTGAAATTCACAGCATCAGCAACCAACCTAGGCAAACAGGTGGTTACAGTGACAGCTTATGATGATGCCGGAAATTCAGATACTTGTAAATTTGAGATTCTTGTTCAAGGTACATTTTTAATAGTAGATACATGTACTATGTCATCAGTAATTTTGACATTTTCCCTTTGATCTCACAATGTAAATTATCAGTCAGTGTGACATTAAGTACATTATGATGTTACCAAATCAAACCAATAATGCCAGTTTTGAAGGTCATGACAAACATTATCACTAGTATCACAGCTCCTCCTATTGAACTCAATGTAATAATAAAGGATGAAGTCCTTATAACGGTAAGCTGTCTGATTTTTCCTACTATATTGATAGCCAAATATCTGTTCACCGGAAGTTTAAAAAATAGATCAATTGATAATTTAGAAATGCAAAAGAAATATATTTCAATAAAAAATTCCCAATTCTTTAATTATTTACTCTATGCAAAATCGAAATAAACTTTTAATAAAATTCTAATAAAAAAATCTCTTTCTACGAAACTCCTGACGGAAGAGCGGCGTACAGTAGGTAAAATGAGCCATAACAAATCGGCTACAAAATTAATTCAAAATAAAAGATAATAGCGCAATTACGAACGAAATAAAAAGTATGTCTCCTAATTGTTCCTTCAAAACATGAATTAAACAAATGCTTTTATAAATAGATACCCGCTAAATTATTCGTGTTTTGGGAGAAAATTATTCATTGTTGAATGTTACAGACGACGGGTTTTCATATTTGTAAACAGAAAACGATCGACAATTGCACTTGGAATCTATCGCTAAAATTCATTGAGATACGCATATTTTGTTATCTTATGCCTGTAATTGGAAAGAATATGATCTCCTGGTTCTATGCATATGTAGAACACATTGAAATTAAAACAAAAACAGTCAATATAATACATTTTCCTTACCTTGATCTATCCCAAAATGTCAAAATCCGTGATGTACCTTATTCATTGAAGAGTGCAAACTGGCACACATTTTTGGTATGAATAAAGGAAAGGTTTTTATTTCATGTGTATTATATACAAATGGATATGTGAACGTAAATGAATGAATGCTCTTTCAATTTTAACAGTTGTCATTAAATAATTTACACTAGAAAGGTTATTATGATGTCGTTCGAAATTGTGTCCGAATCTAGGTCACAGAGTGACTAGAACGGGGTCATGAAAATCTGTTTAAAACCCATAACAATGCATTGAATAATATATGGGCTATGATTCAAAAGGAATATTGGTGTTTAATCTGAAATATGAACATGCAATCAGCTTCATCAATTTTGTCAAATTTATTATCAAATGTCATTATCATCGAAATTGTTCGTAATTGCGTCCGGTGAGGCTAACGTGTACGGATCATCATATTATTGAAATTTTAGGACTTCGTCCTTCAAACAGGTTGCCTGTCTCATATTAGTGATAATGTCTGTCTTGACATTCAAAACTGGCATTATTCTATATATATTTTACTAGGTACTGTAAACTCTATGTTTTAGTTCCATTTTTTTTTTAGAAATATTGATTATGGCTTTATATTCATTTTTAGCTCACCTGGTCAAAGGCAATGTGAGCTTTTGCAATCACTTGGCATCCGTTGTCTGTTAACTTTTCACATTTTAATCTTCTCCCCTGAGACTGTTTAGACAAATAAATGAACTGAAGCATGTTAGGAAGCATCTATGAAAGGTCCTCTATAAAGTCTCCCCTGAGACTGTTTAGACAAATAAATGAACCGAAGCATGTTAGGAAGCATCTATGGAAGGTCCTCTATAAAGTCTCCCCTGAGACTGTTTAGACAAATAAATGAACCGAAGCATGTTGGGAAGCATCTATGGAAGGTCCTCTATAAACCTTCCTCTTTTCATCCCAGTCCATTTTTTACAAACATGGCCGCCATAGGCAATTCTTGCTTCTGGTTGGTCTGACGGGGGAGTGACACTTTTCCAGTCCACTGAGCCTCTAGTTCAGCTTTAAATTAATCTTGTAATATTTATAATGACAAAAAAGATTAATTTTTTTCAAATTTCCATTAAAACTGTTCAAAGCAATGAGATGATCGAATCTGTAGATTTGCTTTTCAAGAAGGAATAGGTAGACAAATCTCTTAATCTAAGCTGTCTTTCTTATAGATAATGAATATATATACAAAGAAATATGCAGTGTTATTATGCAAATTGATGCTGTGCAAATATATAATTAAAAATGTGAATTAAAAAAAATTATTAAATAAAGAATTTTAAATAAAAATATATGTAAATAACTGCAATGATGAATAGAAAATTCAAACAGTGATGGTCAACAATTTTGCTAATATCAACAAAAGGAACATCTACCTCTCATCTCAACCCAGAACAGAAAAAAGGATCAGGATATATGATTATTATTAACTTATTCAATCTTTTAAGGCTTAACAAGTAAATGGGAAATAATAATCATGACATCAATGCAGATTGAAGACAATGTACAATTGTCTGTTAACTGTAATTCTGACATTGTTTTACTTTCAGCTTCCACTTGTTCTCCATTTAGTATTCCAGTTCCCCAGCATGGTAGTAAAGAATGCACCCAAAAATCTGGTGCTAGTGGCTATAATTGTACTGTGACGTGTAATGCTGGCTACTATTTCTATGATTACCCTGACCAATCTAGTGTTACTTTCGACTGTAATGCCAATACCAATATCTGGGATAAGCCTATCATTCCTGCCTGTACCATAGGTAAGATTATTGTAATATGTTACATTATAATACAGTCAAACCTGCCCATGCATTCACCTGTATTAAAAGGCCACCTTTATCTTGTCCTGTCATAGAAAATTTCATATGAATTGAACCTCTTTTAAGAAGTCACCTGTCTTAGAAGACCACTTTTTCTTTGTTCCAAATATGACCACTTAATACAGGTTTGACTGTAGTGCATTGACATCTCTGATGAACAACTGCAGGCTCTCCACAGCCTATTATTATCTCTGATGGACAACTGCAGGCTCTCCACAGCCTATTATTATCTCTGATGGACAACTGCAGGCTCTCCACAGCCTATTAACTCTGATGAACAACTGCAGGCTCTCCACAGCCTATTATTATCTCTGATGAACAACTGCAGGCTCTCCACAGCCTATTATTAACTCTGATGAACAACTGCAGGCTCTCCACAGCCTATTATTAACTCTGATGAACAACTGCAGGTTCTCCACAGCCTATTATTATCTCTGATGAACAACTGCAGGCTCTCCACAGCCTATTATTAACTGATGAACAACTGCAGGCTCTCCACAGCCTATTATTATCTCTGATGGACAACTGCAGGCTCTCCACAGCCTATTATTATCTCTGATGGACAACTGCAGGCTCTCCACAGCCTATTAACTCTGATGAACAACTGCAGGCTCTCCACAGCCTATTATTATCTCTGATGAACAACTGCAGGCTCTCCACAGCCTATTATTATCTCTGATGGACAACTGCAGGCTCTCCACAGCCTATTATTATCTCTGATGGACAACTGCAGGCTCTCCACAGCCTATTAACTCTGATGAACAACTGCAGGCTCTCCATAGCCTATTATTATCTCTGATGAACAACTGCAGGCTCTCCACAGCCTATTATTAACTCTGATGAACAACTGCAGGCTCTCCACAGCCTATTATTAACTCTGATGAACAACTGCAGGCTCTCTACAGCCTATTATTATCTCTGATGAACAACTGCAGGCTCTCCACAGCCTATTATTAACTCTGATGAACAACTGCAGAAAATTTCATATGAATTGAACCTCTTTAAAGAAGTCACCTGTCTTAGAAGACCCCTTATTCTTTGTTCCAAATATGACCACTTAATACAGGTTTGACTGTAGTGCATTGACATCGCTGATGAACAACTGCAGGCTCTCCACAGCCTATTATTATCTCTGATGGACAACTGCAGGCTCTCCACAGCCTATTAACTCTGATGAACAACTGCAGGCTCTCCACAGCCTATTATTAACTCTGATGAACAACTGCAGGCTCTCCACAGCCTATTATTATCTCTGATGAACAACTGCAGGCTCTCCACAGCCTATTATTAACTCTGATGAACAACTGCATGCTCTCCACAGCCTATTATTAACTCTGATGAACAACTGCCGGCTCTCCACAGCCTATTATTAACTCTGATGAACAACTGCAGGCTCTCCACAGCCTATTATTATCTCTGATGGACAACTGCAGGCTCTCCACAGCCTATTATTAACTCTGATGAACAACTGCAGGTTCTCCACAGCCTATTATTATCTCTGATGAACAACTGCAGGCTCTCCACAGCCTATTATTATCTCTGATGGACAACTGCAGGCTCTCCACAGCCTATTATTATCTCTGATGGACAACTGTAGGCTCTCCACAGCCTATTATTATCTCTGATGGACAACTACAGGCTTTCTACAGCCTATTATTATCTCTGATGAACAACTGCAGGCTCTCCACAGCCTATTATTATCTCTGATGAACAACTGCAGGCTCTCCACAGCCTATTATTAACTCTGATGAACAACTGCAGGCTCTCCACAGCCTATTATTATTTCTGATGAACAACTGCAGGCTCTCCACAGCCTATTATTATCTCTGATGGACAACTGCAGGCTCTCCACAGCCTATTATTATCTCTGATGGAAAACTGCAGGCTCTCCACAGCCTATTAACTCTGATGAACAACTGCAGGCTCTCCACAGCCTATTATTATCTCTGATGAACAACTGCAGGCTCTCCACAGCCTATTATTAACTCTGATGAACAACTGCAGGCTCTCCACAGCCTATTATTAACTCTGATGAACAACTGCAGGCTCTCCACAGCCTATTATTAACTCTGATGAACAACTGCAGGCTCTCCACAGTCTATTATTATCTCTGACGAACAACTGCAGGCTCTCCACAGCCTATTATTAACTCTGATGAACAAATGCAGAAAATTTCATATGAATTGAACCTCTTTAAAGAAGTCACCTGTCTTAGAAGACCACTTTTTCTTTGTTCCAAATATGACCACTTAATACAGGTTTGACTGTAGTGCATTGACATTGCTGATGAACAACTGCAGGCTCTCCACAGCCTATTATTATCTCTGATGGACAACTGCAGGCTCTCCACAGCCTATTAACTCTGATGAACAACTGCAGGCTCTCCACAGCCTATTATTAACTCTGATAAACAACTGCAGGCTCTCCACAGCCTATTATTATCTCTGATGAACAACTGCAGGCTCTCCACAGCCTATTATTAACTCTGATGAACAACTGCAGGCTCTCCACAGCCTATTATTAACTCTGATGAACAACTGCAGGTTCTCCACAGCCTATTATTATCTCTGATGAACAACTACAGGCTCTCCACAGCCCATTATTAACTCATGAACAACTGCAGGCTCTCCACAGCCTATTATTATCTCTGATGGACAACTGCAGGCTCTCCACAGCCTATTATTATCTCTGATGAACAACTGCAGGCTCTCCACAGCCTATTATTATCTCTGATGGACAACTGCAGGCTCTCCACAGCCTATTATTATCTCTGATGAACAACTGCAGGCTCTCCACAGTCTATTATTATCTCTGATGAACAACTGCAGGCTCTCCACAGCCTATTATTATCTCTGATGAACAACTGCAGGCTCTCCACAGCCTATTATTTTCTCTGATGAACAACTGCAGGCTCTCTACAGCCTATTGTTAACTCTGATGAACAACTGCAGGCTCTCCACAACCTATTATTATCTCTGATGAACAACTGCAGGCTCTCCACAACCTATTATTATCTCAAAGGGCCACATGAGTAAATGCCATCACTTGCCGTCTCTTGTCATTGCACATCGGTCAGTCTGGGATAAATTATTTTAAAATCTTCTTTTAGTTATAGGGTTGTAAAATTTCCTAGCAGCCAATATCTACTCCAAAAAGTGTTGGTCGTGAAGAACTGTTAACTTTCAAGGATTCTTAAATAACAAGTAGCACATTTCCTTTATTAAAATAACATTTTGACATTTTTTCATAAAAATTTTGTGATTTGCATACAGCCAGCAGACACACAATATATATAAGTGGCTGTTCCTTGCAATGCAGAGATGATATGTCATGTTTTTTTTAACCCCAGGCTTCAACTGAGGAGGAAACTTTAATTGTTGCCCCCTCAGTAGGTATGAACAATTTGTATGATACTATAAATTAAAGTGAAAGTTACTTCTTAAAAATTGTAATCTAATGGGAAATGTTAGATGTCTCCATATGTAGATTTTAGAAATTAATCTATTCTTATAACTCCACCCCTTCTACAATGAGAAAATGTCCTTATAAGAGTGGTGACTTCTCTTTAAGGGAACAATTTAGTAGTATTTTACTATCTTGGTTCATCTAATGTGGCCTTTGATCTTTGGTAGAAGGTGTCTTATATGAGGGGGACTACTGTATCAGGTTTTTAAATTATATTCTAAGAATCATACAAGCACTATCAAATTAGTAGAATTTTTTTTATTAGCTCATCTTGACATCTGTCGTCCGTTAACTTTTCACATTTTAATCTTCTCCTCTGAAACCCCTCAGCCAAATGAACTGAAACTTGGTAGGAGGCATCTATGGAAGGTCCTCCTCCTTAAATATTGCACATTTTGTCCCGATCCATTAACAAACACAGGCAATTCTTGTTTCTGATTGGCTGATTTTTAAAAATATTCTCCTCTGAAACCGCTTGGCCAAATGAACCACAACTTGGTAGGAAGCATCTATGGAAGGTTCTCTATAAAGAGTGCCCATTTCGTCCTGATCTGTTAACAAACATGGCCGCCACAGGACATTCTTGTTTCAGATTGGTTGATTTAAAAAAAATTGTTTCCTCTGAAACCGCTGGGCAAAATGAATCAAAATTTGGTAGGAAGCATCATTGGAAGGTCCTCTATAACAATTGCTCATTTAGTTTCGATCCGTTAGCAAACATGGCCACCAGGCCATTCTTGGTTGATTTCTAAAAAATCTTCTCCTCTGAAACACCTTGGCCAAAATGATTCAAAGCTTGGCATAGTTCATCCTTGGAAGGTCCTCTATAAAGATTGCTCATTTAGTCCTGATTTGCTATCAAGCATGGCTGCCACAGGCAATTCTTGTTTCTAATTGGTTGATTTCTAAAAATCTTCTCCTCTGAAACCACTGTGCCAAATGAACTGAAGCTTGGTAGGAAGCATCTATGGAAGGTCCTCTATAACGTTTACTCATTTTGTCTTGATTCGTTAACAAACATGGCCACCACAGACAATTCTTGTTTCTGGTTGGTCGATTTCTAAAAATCTTCTTCTCTGTAACTGCTTAGCCAAATGAACCGAAACTTGGTGAGAAGCACCTATGGAAGGTTCTGTATTAAGTTTCCTCAGATCAGAATGAAAGGTGAGCGACACAGGCTCAGCCCACTGAGCCTCTAGTTTAACTTTTCATGCGTTTATTATTTTTTGTCTCGCCTACGATGAAAATCGCTGAAAGTGTGACATAGGTATTGTTTTTCTGGTGGCAGCGATGGCATAGCAATGTCAATGTCTGTATCATGATGCAGACATATCAGTCAGCATGTGTCATCTGACATTGACCTCATTTTCATGGTCTACTGACTTTGTTAAATTTATGTCAAATTTTGGTGATTAGGTCAGTTTCTACAACCTAGGTTCACCATATTTGGTCTACACTTTGATGATGGATAGGATACAGTTTCATGGTACATTTTTTACATTTCACACAAACAATTTGCAGGGGGCAGACGAGACATAGATCTGTCTACACTTGTTTTTAAAAGCATAATCTTTCGATACAAGGTCTTGTTTATTAAATATTTTGACTAAAAAAAGATTGGAAAATTGAAGATGAACGGAAGAGTCTCGAAGAAGTAAATTAGCTAATAAGAAATGATTTGCTGCTAAACTTGATGAAAGTGTAAACATTTAATACAATTTAAATTGGAATAATTTTTGACATTAAGACGGTACCAAAACTGTTTTGTTTATTATTATATATGTGCCATATATTTTATAGTATTTTTATGAATATTACATGGATAAAGAGATAATCTATATTTTCATTTTCAGCTAATGTTCGAGCTAAATATTCCCAGATCTTTCACGTAAAATACAATGCAGCACAATCCATCCCATCTAACTGTAAGGATGCATATCGGGGAGCAGTTGCAGCTGTTATTCCTACGGCACAAGGCACTCTGCAGTCTATCTGTCGTATATCATCAAGTGATCAACTAGTAGTTGGATTAACCAAAGATGATGCTACTTTTACTATAAATAGCAACGAGGTAAGAATTTTAAAATACTTGTAAAGGTTAATGTCAAATTTGATAGACATCAAGATATACAAGAAGATGTGAGATTTTTGCCATCATCGGTTTCTTGTTTTTTGTACATTGTTAGGTTTTCATTTTGATGCATTTGCAAAAATCTTCAGTAGTGTAATGGTTAGCATGCCCGTCGTGAGTGTGGTAGATCATGAGTTCAAGTCCCGGTTGGGTCAAACCAAAGAATATATAATTTTTATTTGCTTCTTTTGTGCTAAACACTCCATACTAAGGAGAAAGAGCAAAGAATGGTTGGCTCAGGAACAGGATAATGTGTCCAAGTAGAGTGACATTTCTTCTGCGACGAAAGTCACTAATGGTGAGACATAGGTATTGGTTTTCCGGTGGTGACAATGGCATATTTTTGTGATTTTAAGTCAACTTCTCCATTACCATCCAACATAGATTCACCATACTTGGTCCACACAGTGATCATGAGGTGTACATCTCAGCCATATGTCACCTAACCTTGACAAAATGTTCACAGTCTACTGACTTAGTTAAATTTAAATACTTTTTCATGATTAGGTCAGTTTCTCTATTAATATACAACCTAGGTTCACCATATTTGGTCAGTTTCTCTATTAACATACAACCTAGGTTCACCATATTAGGTCAGTTTCTCTATTAACATACAACCTAGGTTCACCATATTAGGTCAGTTCCTCTATTAACGTACAACCTAGGTTCACCATATTAGGTCAGTTCCCCTATTAACATACAACCTAGGTTCACCATATTAGGTCAGTTCCTCTATTAACATACAACCTAGGTTCACCATATTAGGTCAGTTCCTCTATTAATATACAACCTAGGTTCACCATATTTGGTCAGTTTCTCTATTAACATACAACCTAGGTTCACCATATTAGGTCAGTTCCTCTATTAACATACAACCTAGGTACACCATATTAGGTCAGTTCCTCTATTAACATACAACCTAGGTTCACCATATTAGGTCAGTTCCTCTATTAACATACAACCTAGGTTCACCATATTTGGTCAGTTTCTCTATTAACATACAACCTAGGTTCACCATATTAGGTCAGTTCCTCTATTAACATACAACCTAGGTTCACCATATTAGGTCAGTTTCTCTATTAACATACAACCTAGGTTCACCATATTAGGTCAGTTTCTCTATTAACATACAACCTAGGTTCACCATATTTGGTCAGTTTCTCTATTAACATACAACCTAGGTTCACCATATTAGGTCAGTTCCTCTATTAACATACAACCTAGGTTCACCATATTAGGTCAGTTCCTCTATTAACATACAACCTAGGTTCACCATATTAGGTCAGTTTCTCTATTAACATACAACCTAGGTTCACCATATTAGGTCAGTTCCTCTATTAACATACAACCTAGGTTCACCATATTAGGTCAGTTTCTCTATTAACATACAACCTAGGTTCACCATATTAGGTCAGTTCCTCTATTAACATACAACCTAGGTTCACCATATTAGGTCAGTTTCTCTATTAACATACAACCTAGGTTCACCATATTTGGTCAGTTTCTCTATTAACATATAACCTAGGTTCACCATATTTGGTCAGTTTCTCTATTAACATACAACCTAGGTTCACCATATTTGGTCAGTTTCTCTATTAACATACAACCTAGGTTCACCATATTTGGTCCACATTATAATGATGGAGGGTACATTTTTTTCGCTCATTGATTTAGTTTATTTTCTGAAAAAATATTCGGCACAAACAATAAGTCAAGCAATATTGTAGTGCTTAAGTGAATGGTACAATGTAATAGGATATCATATGGCTTCATTGTTTCTCCAAGTTCATTTATTTCAAGTACATTTTTTTGCTAACTGAAATTATCCATTTTAGATGGAAGTTACATTTTATGTGACAATTGGGCCTGATGGTCTAGGTGATAATGCTTATAAGACTTGTGCAAATCTGAATGGAGTCAGCATTGGTAATACAGCTTTTTCTTTAAATGATATCAATGGTGTGTCTGGATGTCCAGACATAGCTGGAACATGGACGAAACCAGTTGATTTTCAGCAAGGTGCTATTTGTACTGATAACAGGAAAAAGGCTGATGTTGGTGGAGGCACATTCTGTTGTAAGTATAGTAGCCCCCCTTTTTAAGACCACCCCTTCTGCAAGGAAAAAGTGGACATTTAAGAGAGGTGTCCTCTCTTGAGGGGGACAATTTAGTGGTGTTTTATTATCTCAGTACATCTGAAATTTGTTCTGATAAGAAGGGTGTCTTTTAATGGGAGTGGCCTTATAAAAGAGGGACTACAATATAATAATCTGTTGTTAAGTATTACATTCTGTTGTAAGTAGTACATGGTGTTCAGTATTACTACAGTGGAGAGGTTAGGATTACGGAATTTAACACATCTTTTAACAATATTAGAGTTATATCGTGGGGGTAAGTTTTATTGGTAGAGGAAATCAATGTACCTGGAGAAAATCACCGATCTGTCCCAAGTCACTTTATCACATAATGTTGTATAGAGTACACCTGGCCATGAGTGGGATTCGAGGTGGATATAGGCAATGATTGCACAACTACAACAGTCTATTCTACGGTGGATAATTTGTTTTATGAGATTGGAATTCTCAACGCGATATCAGTGATCCACGGCACATAATAAATGTTGGGATTTATTCGTTTAGCATGAATTTCAAATTTGAAAAAAAAAGTTTCAGCTTGCTTAATGTGAATAATAATAAAATTTCTGATAAAGTTTTATAGAATCTGATTAACATGCCCCCTACATATGACATATATTTTTATTTCCACTTTGACAAGATTGTTATCATTGGTATCAACAGCTTGAATTTGTATTGTTTTTACAGTGACTTGTCCTGAAGGTACTTACATTGCTGGTTCAACTACATGTGCACTGTGTCCTGCAGGCACCTTTAACCCTGGAACGGGGCAGACTCAATGTACTACTTGTTCAGGAGGTACCTCTACATACAGTGAAGGAAATGTATTTTCGAATGCTTGTCAAGGTATTTGATTTAGTTATCACTCACTATATTCATATGCATGTAATGTATCACACTTAGAAATGGTCAAATAATCAAAAATGATCGCAATAATTGTTAATAAATTTGAAATATCTATTAAGAGTGTCAAGGTCACAATCTCTAATATACCTTATCCAAATATACAACACATCGTGTCTTTCTCATGACTTTTAAATGCCACGACAAACATTTATGATACTTGTTACGTTTGTAGTCCACAAATAGAGAGTGTGTCATATATAAGGCTAGAATGTCTCTCTGGAAGGTCAAAATATCAATGATAATTTTTCCTCGTTTTTTAGCGGATTTCTGCTATTTGACTTGATCTGATGGATTTTATAAAATGTGTAAATTCGTTGAGAAATAATTGAGGGGGTTATGTTGAAAACAACATAAATATCGGTTAAGAAGCAATCTTTTCAGAAAAACAGATATTTTCACCAGTTCTCCAAAATTAGATTCTGCCATGATGATATGAAAGCTGATTTCTGATTGGCTTACTATTCAATTTTTTAAGAATATGCAAATTGTATTAATTTTGAAGAAAATAATAGATTTCTTCTGAAATAAAGGGCCAAATGTAGAAATCACATGACTATGATGGTTCTTGGATGGTCTCATTTTAAAATTTTGTCTTGCAACTCTTTGCTCTATTCAAGATGGACTTTTTGGAGTTATACCACTAAAGAATTCTCCATAGCATTCTATGTTAAACAAGATCTTTTTGAGCTTTCATACAGGTTTCACCTGAAGTTTAATATAAGTGACACTCATATCTCATGGAAAGGGTACCTTATTGGAAGGTTACCTCCGAAAATCAACATACATTTAATGGCATATAAGTTGCCTACCCTCAAAAATCCTACTTTCACTTTCGATTTAACACAAATTCAGGTGGTGTCTTTCCAATGCAATAATTTTTTTATTTAAAACCACAAGGTTATCAAATACGGGCTTAGAATAATCCTAATATCTGTAGGTTTCAGTATTTTGCAGTATCTAATAGGGTTTATTTTTTATCTAATAGTGTAGGAATTCGTGTTGTATTAACGTACTACTTTATCATACATCATTTTTGACTGGTTCCTGTGTTTAGTATCACACCTTTTTACTGAAATGTTTAAAAAAAAAAACACTGTAGTTTTCATTAATGCAAAAATACATTATAAGCTGAAGTTGACTAAAATTTGAATTGTTTTACATGTACCATATTCTGTTTTTTTTTTCTGTAAAATTATATAATTTTGACAAAAAAATTAGCATGCCATATTGGCTCGGTTGTGTTCGAAATAGACAGGTGTTTGCTTTAAAAGGTTAAATTAACAAAGATTTCCTATGTTGGGACTTTATTTAAAGTTCTTTTTATACTGGATTCTGGTTAATGTAGGGATTGGAATCCAAATGCCACCTTTTAAATTGATGAACTGTATTTTTCCAGCTCAATGTCCCTCTGGATTCATATCCCAAAATGGTATGCCACCCTGTCAACAGTGTGATTTCAATACATATTGGACAAACAGTACTACATGTGAAAATTGTGCAGTGAATACAATTACGCATGCCAGAGGATCACAATCAGTATCAGATTGTAAAGGTAAGTTATTTCAAACAAAAAAAAATCCTGTAGAAAACGTTTTGTTTCCTTTATAACATTTAAGCTGACGAGTTAGTTCATGGTCCCTAATCTCTAGCCACGAAACATTAAGTTAGTTCATGGTCCCTAATCTCAAGCCATGAAACATTAAGTTAGTTCATGGTCCCTAATCTCAAGGCATGAAACATTATCACAATTTACATCCAATTAAAAACTGAAGATTTTTTTTTCACTGTTAAAACATTACCTATATCAAGTACTAATTTTTAAGCTTTTTCAATTGTCATGTGTAATCTCTGACATAATTTTTAAGCTTTTTCAATTGTCATGTGTAATCTCTGACATAATTTTTAAGCTTTTTCAATTGTCATGTGTAATCTCTGACATAATTTTTAAGCTTTTTCAATTGTCATGTGTAATCTCTGACATAATTTTTAAGCTTTTTCAATTGTCATGTGTAATCTCTGACATAATTTTCAACTTGTTGAAGTCGGTCAGTATTTGCTAGAAGTAGAAGAACCTAGATGTGGGATGCACTTGACATAGTGATCAGTACTTATTTATGCACATTAAATAAGGTTTAAATGTTATTTTCATTATCATGATTATACATAGATTGACATAACAAATATGTTTACCTGAATATTTTTGTTCTCCCCATAACCTTACAAGTGAACATGTAGTTATACTTCCTTGTCATTTGGGGCCGTCGTGGTCCTGATCGTATGGTAGTTAGATTTACAGCTACCTATGCAGTCGGTGCCTATCACCACTGATGTTGTTAGTTCGAATCCTGCCCAAGGCAAGGCATGCAACATTATGTGATAAAGTTTGTCAGTGACTTACGGCCGGGTACTATGGTTTCCTCCACCAATAAAACTGACCGCCACGATATAGCTGATATATTGCTGAAAGTGGCGTTAAACACCATAAAAAACAAACCTTGTTATTCTGTTCTATTTCAAACAAATTGACATTTTAGGTGGATATCGTCACTTTCAGCTACATTGTGACTATCAGATTCATTCAATTCTCCTTAAGGGCCCGGGTGGCTCAATGAGTTAGGTAGTTGGATTACCTAACAACTCATACAAGCCTATCACCAATACGGTGTGGGTTCGCGCCCATCTTTGTAAATTACAAAAAAGGGTGCACTCGACTCGCTGCCGCAAGTGATAAAGTTTACCAGTTACTTGCCCATGGTCGGTGGTTCTCTCCGGGTTCTCCGGCTTCTTCCACCACTAAAACTGTTCGCCATGATATAGCTGAAAGTGGCACTAAACACCAAAAATCAATCAATAAATTCTCCTTAGAAGGGTATAGATAATTGAATTAATAGTGCATACCCTACATAAATAATGTTGTATTTAGTAAACCTCGCCATGAACGGGGTTCGAACTCACAACTTTAATGATGATAGGCACTGATTGCACATGTAGTTGTAAATCCAATTACCATGCGATCACGACTATGACGGTCCCCCCTCAGTAATAGGAATTACATGGTAAGTGAATATGTCAAGTTTGTATGACCACTATTCTCTTTATAGTCTATTTGATACTTTATTGCTATTGTTGTTCAATAGTTATTAAAAAGTCTCCTGATCAGTGCTGGATTTACCTATAGGCTCGACAGGCTGAAGCCTAGGGCATCATAGCATATTGTACTTTCTAAGCCACCCTTCAGTAATTTTCCTTACATAGTTGCACTCCATTTCAGAATATTGCAGAATTTTAAACACCCCCATCATCCCTGCCTTCATTGAAATTGACTAAGCACACTTCCATCTTCCTCCAGTCGTGAAGGTGGGGAATTGGAAGGGGCCTTACAAGTGGAATAGCCTAGGACCTCTCTTTATCTAAATCCGGCACTGCTCCTGACTTCTTTAATTATTTTCATGATATGATTAATTTACAGTCAAATGTTCTGCTGGCCAGTTTAGCTATGATGGTTATGAACCAAATTGTAAGTCATGTCCAGCGAATTATTACCAGTCAACTGCTGGTTCTACAGGATGTATAGAATGTGCTAGTAATCAAATAACCCTACAGTCTGGAGCAGACGACATCTCAGACTGTGTTAGTGCACGTAAGTTACACTTTTTTAAGCCTTTTTTTTTCTGATTAAAATCTTTATTGAAAACAATACATTTGTTAGTGAAAAACAGTACCTTATCCTGGTCTAGTTATTAAATATTAGTAGCATGTTATAGAAATAGTGTTAGTCATTTAAGTGCAATGCAATTAAGATTGATCAATGAATAGTACGTGGATGTTGAGAGTTATTCTATTAATAAGTGTTACTAATTTTAGACTTGTTTGTTTACTTCCTATCATAGAATATACATATGTACTTTCGTTTTTTGATCCACGTGTTGGTAGACACCTTTTTAATTCAGTTTCGAAAATTACTATGTGATTGAACTTAAATACTCTTTAATGAAATCAATTATTCTATATTAGTAAATTCTATTATAATAGATTTCAAATCTAGTCATTTTTGGAATAAAAAAAAAGTATTCAATGCCTCAGATTTTAATATTCACTGGTGTTATCATGTGTTATTTTTTTGTCAGTAATTTAAAATAGAATATTTCTGTTCTAAAAAAAAGTAGCATGTGACATTTACCGCCAGTGAATATTAAATCTGAGGCTTTGAATGCTTTGCTTTGCAGAAGACAACAAAATAATTTCCGGTATAAAAAATACAATTACGGAACCAAACTGAAAACAAAAAGAGTTTCAACACACCACCGGTTGTCAGGGGTTGTTGACTGGGCTAAAGCCTGTTGTAGACAGGGCAACAACCTATTATTTCCCTCTACATTATATATGTTTGTGTAGTTCACCAGGTTGTCTCCCTTGTCAACTTTTTTGTAAAACATCCAAATTGTCTTATTACTTTTATATACATGTAGTAAATGAGTTAGGAATATATGCTAAAAACTGGAAAGAAGACATGGTGTAAATGAGTTAGGAATGTGTTAAAAACTGGAATGAAGATGTGTTGTAACATTCTCTATCCAGAATTGTCATTCCTGCTACGCTAGACTCTATCTCTGTCAACGCCCATTTTACAAGATTTTTGTTAAATTTAGAAACAGTAAAAATATGTACTTGAAATTGTTTTAATTATTGTAAATATCAATAAAGATGAAAATAAATCATTCATTTCAAATCAATTCTCTCTTAAAAATGATTTGTGATCGTTTTTAACTTTTTAATTTTTACCTCCGCAAAATATTTCTCCAAGAAGTGGGGGGGGGGGGGGGGGGGGGGAATCATTTTTAAGAGAGAATTGATTTGAAATGAGTGATTTATTTTCATCTTTATTGATATTTACAATAATTAAATCAATTTTAAGTACATTTTTTTTACTGTTTCTAACTTTTACAAGAATCTTGTAAAATGGCCGTTGACAGAGATAAAGTCTAGCGTAGCAGGAACGACAACTCTGGATAGAGAATGTGAAGATATGGTGTAAATGAGGTAGGAATGTGCTAAAATCTGGAATGAAGATATAGTGTAAATGAGTTAGGTATGTGCTAAAAACTGGAATGAAGACATGGCGTAAATAAACTAGGAATATGCTAAAAATTGGAACAGTGAAATTTTGTCACATAAGACAGGTGGTCTAATACAGGTTTAATTGATATGAAATGCACTGTGAATGGAAATGAAAATTAAGGTTGCATAATACAAGTTATTGCTTGATAGAGGTGGTCACTAAAACAGGTTTGACTATAAATGTTTCCATTTAATAACAGATCGTCATGTCTTGTATAACTTTCAGAGCCGCAAGTTTGCACGAGTGGCCGATGTAACGGAGCAACCTGTACAGCCAGAAATCATGACTACTACTGTCTTTGCAATCTTCTAGGTAAAAATAGAAAATTCTCTAACACTCATTATTACTACATCTGTGTGTACCATGAAGGTAAAACTTGCAGGGTTAAAATAGTTTCTTGGACCCAAGCAAAAAGATATTTTAGTTGTAATGTCTGTTCCTTAACTTGATTTTTAAAATCAAGTGGCATCATGTTAGGATAATGAAATTGATGAAGAATAACAAATAAAGCAATCTTTCTAATCTCTCCGTGATTGAGGAGCCCTCGTAGCATGATCATATGGTAGTTCGATATACAACTACCAATGCAATTGGTACCTATCACCCTTGATGTTGTGGGTTCGACATTATGTGATAAAGTTTGTCAGTGACTTGTGACAGGTCAGTGGTTTTATCTGAGTCCCTCAGTATACTGTTGAAAGTGGCATTTAGAAACACCATAAAACCAACCAACCAACTATCTGTGTTTGCTTAGAAAATTATTTTGAACATCCTCTAGTAGTAAGATACAAACACCTTTGAAAGATAAATACAGTGAAAAATATCTAGATCTAACCTCATTGGGACCTATTTTTGTGTTTGCAATTGACAGGTGTTCGGTTTATACAAGTTAGTGGGGTGCATGTTACTCGATCTTTAGTTTTATGTATATGTTGTGTTGTCTGTTCTTCTTTGATTTATGGATTCTGATTACCCCTTTGGTATCTTCAAACTCTTCTTAAATTAAAAAAATTTCCTACATTCGGACTTTATTTAAAATTTGGTTTATACATGATTCCGGTTTATTCATGGTTAAGTTTCTCTGTATATCATACTTTTATTGTCCCCTCGCCAACAAAGTTGCAAAGGGATATAGTAACGCTACCATCCTTCCATCCTTCCGTAACATCCTTGTGAACACTCTAGAATCAACATCCTTCGATGGATTTTGACCAAACTTAGTACATACTTAGTCTTTACGAGAATCTGGAACCCTATTGATTTTCAAGGTCATAGGTCAAAGGTCAAGGTCACCAGATTAAATTTTTACCGTGTAACATCCTTGTGGACACTAGAATCACATCCTTCAATGGATTTTGACCAAACTTGGTACATACTTAGTCCTTAAGAGAATCTGGAACCTTATTGATTTTCAAGGTCAAAGGTCAAGGTCACCAGGCAAATTTTTACCGCGTAACATCGTTGTGAACACTCTAGAATCAACATCCTTCAATGTATTTTGACCAAACTTAGTACATGCTTAGTCCTTAAGAGAATCAGGAACCCTATTGATTTTCAAGGTGAAAGGTCAAGGTCACCGGGTCAAATTTTTAGGCGAGGAGATATGCCACGCTTTGTGTTGCCCTTGTTACAGTTATTTTTTTGAAAAGACAGTGGTATATATTTAACTTCATTTATATAATATTGAAAAATTATGATATATATTCTTTTATGTGTATTATTTCCAGGAAAGTACGGAAGGAATTGTGAGAATACAGTCGACCATTGTTTATCAACACCATGCTATAATGGAGGGGCTTGTTCTAATACACCAACAGGTTATACTTGTCAGTGCGGAGTTGGTAAGTGTAAAATACAGTCAAGCCTGTCTTATGTCACCTTCCAAGACAACAGTGAAATATGGTCATATAAGACAGGTGATCGCTTAATACAGGTTCATCATGAAGGGAAATAAATATAAGGTCACATAATACAAGTTATTGCTGAAAAGAGGTGGTCACTAAAGCAGGTTTGACTGTAAGATCAAAGAGGTCAGTGTGATTAGGCTCTAGAAGTGTCAATTTTAAAACCATGGTCTAAGCAGGTTTGAAGGATGACATAAAATCCCAATGGTATTAGTATAACTGACTTTATAGCCTCACCAATCATTAATCCAAAAGTAACTCTTACAACAACCTCTTTTAATGACCCTTGACCTCAAACGGGAACCCTTCCAGAGTGTTTGGAGCCGATGTGGTCATGATCGTATGGTACTTGGATTTATAACTACCTATGCAATCAGTGCCTATCACCACTACGTTGTGAGTTCGAGCCCGCTCATGTGAGGTGTACTTGATATAACATTATGTGATGAAGTTTGTCAGTGACTTATGACAGGTTGGTGGTACTCCGGTTTCCTCCACCAATAAAACTGACCGCCATGATATAACTGAAATATTGTTGAAAGTGGCATTAAACACCAAAAAACCCATCCAGAGTTTTCTATAGTAATGAAGGATTTCACAATGGAGGGTATGTTCTTATATTAGTTTAAGATTAAAACAAATATACTATAGAGACAAAATTGAACAAAATTATGTTTAAATGTAAACAAAAATCAGTGTGAAATTTTGAAAAATGGTAATAAAAATATTGGATCCATCAATTTACATCATCAAACAATTTTTTAGTGCAAATGTTCAGGATTAATAGAATATAAAATTATTGTAATTGAATTCCAGGAACTACTGGTTCTCGCTGTGAGCAAGATCTAAATACAGAATGCCAGGCAGATTCTTGTTCCAATGGTGGTGTTTGTTTAAATAGAGTTACCGAGTTCGAGTGTGTATGTCCTGTACCATACACTGGAGAAAGGTAAGTTGGAACTGTTCGAGTGTGTATGTCTCCTTACATTCAATGAACCAAGGTCTGTCGAGTGTGTATGTCCCCTTACATTCACTGGACCAAGGTCTGTCGAGTGTGTATGTCCCCTTAAATTCAATGGAACAAGGACTGTTGAGTGTGTATGTCCCCTTACATTCACTGGACCAAGGACTGTCGTGTGTGTATGTCCCCTTACATTCAATGGACCAATGACTGTTGAGTGTGTATGTCCCCTTACATTCAATGGACCAAGGTCTGTCGAGTGTGTATGTCTCCTTACATTCACTGGACCAAGGACTGTCGAGTGTGTATGTCCCCTTACATTCACTGGACCAAGGACTGTTCAAGTGTGTATGACCCCTTACATTCACTGGACTGAGTGAGGTCTGTCGAGTGTGTATGTCCCCTTACATTCACTGGACCAAGGACTGTCGAGTGTGTATGTCCCCTTACATTCAATGGACTGAGTGAGGTCTGTGGAGTGTGTATGTCCCCTTACATTCACTGGACCAAGGACTGTTCAAGTGTGTATGACTCCTTACATTCACTGGACTGAGTGAGGTCTGTCGAGTGTGTATGTCCCCTTACATTCAATGGACTGAGTGAGGTCTGTCGAGTGTGTATGTCCCCTTACATTCACTGAACCAAGGACTGTTCAAGTGTGTATGACCCCTTACATTCATTGGACTGAGTGAGGTCTGTCGAGTGTGTATGTCCCCTTATATTCACTGGACCAAGGACTGTTCAAGTGTGTATGTCCCCTTACATTCAGTGGACTGAGTGAGGTCTGTCGAGTGTGTATGTCCCCTTACATTCACTGGACTGAGTGAGGTCTGTCGAGTGTGTATGTCCCCTTACATTCACTGGACCAAGGACTGTTCCAAGTGTGTATGACCCCTTACATTCACTGAACTGAGTGAGGTCTGTCGAGTGTGTATATCCCCTTGCATTCACTGGACCAAGGACTGTTCAAGTGTGTATGTCCCCTTACATTCAATGGACTGAGTGAGGTCTGTTGAGTGTGTATGTCCCCTTACATTCACTGGACCAAGGACTGTTCAAGTGTGTATGACCCCTTACATTCACTGGACTGAGTGAGGTCTGTCGAGTGTGTATGTCCCCTTACATTCACTGGACCAAGGACTGTTCAAGTGGGTATGACCCCTTACATTCACTGGACTGAGTGAGGTCTGTGGAGTGTGTATGTCCCCTTACATTCACTGGACCAAGGACTGTTCAAGTGTGTATGTCCCCTTACATTCACTGGACCAAGGACTGTCGAGTGTGTATGTCCCCTTACATTCAATGGACTGAGTGAGGTCTGTCGAGTGTGTATGTCCCCTTACATTCACTGGACCAAGGACTGCTCAAGTGTGTATGTCCCCTTACATTCACTGGACCAAGGACTGTTCAAGTGTGTATGATCCCTTACATTCACTGGACCAAAGACTGTCGAGTGTGTATGTCCCTTAACATCCACTGGACGACTGTCGAGTGTATGTCCCCTTGCATTCACTGGACCAAGGACTGTCGAGTGTGTATGTCCCCTTACATTCACTGGACCAAGGACTGTCGAGTGTGTATGTCCCCTTACATTCACTGGACCAAGGACTGTTGAGTGTGTATGTCCCCTTACATTCACTGGACCAAGGACTGTCGAGTGTATGCCCCCTTACATTCACTGGACCAAGGACTGTCAAGTGTGTATGTCCCCTTACATTCACTGGACCAAGGACTGTTGAGTGTGTATGTCCCCTTACATTCACTGGACCAAGGACTGTTGAGTGTGTATGTCCCTTAGCATTCACTGGACGACTGTCGAGTGTGTATGTCCCCCTACATACACTGGACCAAGGACCATCGAGTGTGTATGTTCCTTAACATTACTGGACGACTGTTGAGTGTGTATGTCCCTTAACATTCACTGGATGACTGTCGAGTGTATGACCCCTTGCATTCACTGGACCAAGGTCTGTTGAGTGTGTATGTCCCCTTACATTCATTGGACCGAGAACTGTCGAGTGTGTATGTCCCCTTGCATTCATTGGACCAAGGTCTGTAGAGTGTGTATGTCCCCTTACATTCACTGGAGCAAGGTAAGTTGGAACTTTTCAAGTGTATTTCCCCTAACATTCATTGCACCAAGGTAAGTAGGGACTGTGGAGTGTGTATGTCCCCTAACATTCACTGGACCAAGGTAAGTTGGAACTTTTCGAGTATGTATGTCCACTAACATTCATTGGACCAAGGTAAGTAGGGACTGTTGAGTGTGTATGTCCCCTATATGTCACTGGACGAAGGAATGTTGAGTGTGTATGTCCCTTAACATTCACTGAATCAATGTAAGCTGGAACTTAGTTGTACACAAATATAAATATCAGATCTAAAAACTTGAAAATCTTAATGGTAATAAATGACAATCCAATAACAACCTCTTCATTTGTCTGTGAGTGAGTGAGGGATTGTTGTTTAATGCAAAGTGAACAATTTTTCAGCTTTATCATGACAAGAGCAAATTACATTTCCAAGAGATGATGTCCTCTTTGTATTCTGGATTCTTATAGTACTTAGCTCACTGAAACAATAAACTCTTTGTAGACATGATGTTTCACTTGGAGATATCATCCTGATTCTGAGATTACTAGTATTTGCTCTTATTCCTTAATGCTTCGTGGTTAGCGTAGGAGCAGCATATACAAATTTTATAGTCCTTGGTTTTACTGGGGCTCAAACCCACGATCTATCTACTGCACTACCAATGTGGTTTCCATTTGTCTATTAAATAATACATAAAATACAATAGACAGATACAAATGGATGAACCAGTTCATAATTTGTATAATTTTCAAAATGCTTGTACAAAAAAAATTAAAAAAATAATGCTAGTGCTATGTTGTTTGTTTGTTCTTTTCACATATTTTTAGGTTTCTCTTCATAAAAAAAATATATTTAATCAGTTTTTGTATCCCCTATTCTAATTCTATAATCTTCTTAAGCAATTTTTGTCTCCCCCTTTTAATTCTATAATCTTCTTAAGTAGTTTTTGATTCCCCCCTCTAATTCAATAATCTTCCTTTTTCTTTTTTTTTAATCTTACCTCATTTATTATTTATATATTTTTCAGATGTACAGGAATTGCTAATGTATGTCAAAAGAAACCATGTTTAAACAATGGTAGATGTGAGAACTATCAAAATGTCCGAAGGAAATGTATATGTATGGCTGGATACACAGGAAAGGACTGTGAAATCAATATACGTATGTATTAGATAGATATATATATATATATATATATATATATATATATATACAGTCCAACCTGTATTAAGAGGTCACCTTTGGGACAAAGAAAAAGTGGTCTGTTTTGACAGGTGGCCTTTTTAAAGAGATTGAATTCATATGAAATTTTCTATGATGGGACAAGAAAAAGGTGACCTTTTGATACAGGTGACTGTATGAGCAGGTTTGACAATAATATGGTACATGATAATACATTTACTTGCTAGAGATATACAAAAAAAAATATAGTAAAATTGTAAATGCATTTGATCAACATTAGCAATACAAATTAGACATAAGATGAATATATATTGTGTTGGAGAAAAACATTTTGTAATTTGATGCAAGATGTTATTATCACTGATAAATTTGTTTAAAAGTGATAGATACATTAGAATTCGAAAGTGACAATAGTTGAAGAGCAACATTATTTCCTGCTTCCTGAATCACAATCATACTGTCACAGCAAAGAATCATTGAACATTTTATAAATAAATTTATGGACAATGTGGATTTATGAAATACACATTTTGAGAATAGTTGCAAGCAGGGCACGAAATTAATGCTGGTCCGCTAGCCCGAGGCTAGTAAAATCGGTGTCGGGCTAGAAGAACTCTCTTAGAAGCTAGTCCGGTGGGCTAGTTAAAATTTCCAATTGTCAATTATTGTTTCCACTTCATTAATTTTATTGACATAATTGAAAATCATAATTAGTCATTCATATTACTGTGTTTGTTTATGCTGTACACAATTCCCTAGATAGCAATTAGATCCTAAAAGGTGGTATGCGAATTGATCAAATTACTCGATAATCCGGGTAACTCAGTGAGCGTTCTTAACAACATAATCTAAGTTCCAAGAAATGTGGCAACACATTACCGGCGTAGAGCAACCAGCGAAAACAAATTAAATTAGATAATAATGGAAAATTGGAGAGAAAAAGGACGTATGATCAGGTCAAAAGAAAAAGAAAAACAAGCTGGCAGAAAAACCGCAACTGCCGGTTAGTTCACAACAGTGAAATAGACCGAATGACATGTTCAGTTTGCATACAATATGCTTCTTCCGACTGGATGATGATGACACTGGTGATGATGATGTTTCAAGTGATGACAATACTGACATTCTTTCTTCATTATATTTTTTTCAAATAAAATAATTATTATATAATTCTTAGTAATTGTCCCCATGATGGTCGGGCTAGTAGAATATCTGGGGGGCTAGTTGATTTTTATATCTACTAGTCCTGCTGGCTAGTTGCAATGTTTGCTTAAAATCTACCCCTGGTTGCAAGTCACATCTAACAGAAAACCTGTTACTCTCTAGAATTAAACATAAAGTAAACAGATTTCCTCTATATCTCTGTGTGTCTGTGGGGGGGGGGGGGGGGGGGGGGGTGTTTAACATCACTTTCAACTTTTCTCTATATCTGTTTCTGAGATAAAGTCAACTGACATGGGACAAAAAGTGCTGGATTCCAAAATTTAATCTTTCCTATTTTACATCTAATTGTAATGCTTTTTTTTGTAAAATGCTCATCTTTATGAGTTATTGAACAATCATTAAAGAAAAGTATTTTTTAATGGAATATTGACTGAAAGGGACTGAAATTTGCATATTTAGTAGGTATAAACAATTTCTATTTTTCATCTAATTTTGGTATTTTTGTGCCTTTTAATTGATTGTGACAAGAACCTCAGGATGGTTTTTGAGTTAAACTTGATTGCAGTAAGCTGGTGCAGGTGGGTTGCCTTGTCGACTTGAAGCGGTCGTATCGTACTGCATTCAGCCTTCCCTTTATATTATATGGGGACCCTACATGGGCCAAAATTATGAAGTCAATTGAAAATAGGGTATTTCATATCTATGAAATGATTTAGAGCAGAATTCAATAGTTAAAATGATAAGTACCATTCAAAAGGAAATTGGGTCCAAATGGGTGGGAAAGGGTCCAAAATTAAATAAGTGTGTACCGGTATGCATCTAAGTTTACTGTTACACTTGCCTATCTCAGTCCTTGAAATGAAAAGTTGAATATACTGGTCCAAATCAAATTCTATAGTTGATTATATATATATATATCTAAATAAAAATTGAAAAATGTACTGGTCCTAACAAAGTTTTACTGGTCTTGGGCCATAGGACCAGTGTTCATCATGAGGTCTGCTATCTGGTAATAGATACCATATACATAGCAGTTATTTACTGGACTCTCTCAGAGCTATGAACTTAAATCTATTATCATAGGGAAATCTCATTGTTTGATCTGCATTTTTACTGTTTTGTGTAAACACATTCAAAGTACCAATAATTATGATTGAAAGCATAATGACTTTTACAGAGGAATGTGATTCAAATCCATGTTTTAATGATGCCACGTGTGAAGACAGAGTCGATGGTTATTTGTGTAGATGTAAGTCAGGTTATTCTGGTGTTCGCTGTGAAACAAGAACCAGTCCATGTTTAGGGGTCAACTGTGGAATCGGCAGTACATGTGTGGATGATTACACAACAGATTCCTATAGATGTATATGTGACACGGACTATTCATATGGTAAGTGATGCTTATACTCTTATTGTGTATTACCGGTAATATTAGTGAAGGTTCCCAGGGTTAAAAACCTCAGAGCTGCTCAATACATTTCCAGGTGACAGGTAGGGGATGCCCTCTTTATGGGGACTTGGCAGGTTATAATACAGAAAGCCTGACCAAGAACCATACTTAGTAACGTGTTTGGAGAAAGCTACTCTACCTTCATGATAAAGACCTCTTGTAGATTTAAGAAACAATAGGAGTATTGCAGCCTATACAAAAGACTATATTCTTCATCCCTTTCTAATTCGCCATACATTTCCAGTGGCAATCAAAAGTTTTTCCCTGCTTAGCCCCATCCCTACCTCAGTTCTCTATTGTATTTATATATTGTTTAGTTTGTTTTCATCCTGAATATAACTGAAATGCAGTTCACTGGATGTTAAGTAACAATCAATCAATCATATTGTTATTCTTCATCTCACAGTCATGTGATTTCCTCGAAGATTCGGGGAGGTCAGAAAGATTTTAAATACAGGTAAATTGATGTTACAACTACAAGGGGCATAGCTAGGTATAAGATGAAATGTAGGCACAACTTGCGGAAAGGGGTCTGGGGGCCGCTCAAGGCCCCCAGCAGGTCCAGGGCAGAGCCCTGGTGGGGGGAACGGAAAACGATTTTAAGTGTAAATAGATGTACAAATGGCGAAATCTGAACAATAAAAGACATGAAATATATTCTTATTTTATCATGGAAACGATACAAAAATCGAAGTTGTTAATATATTTTTGCTGAATATGAGAACTTTTGACTGAATGTTTCTACACCACTTTTCAGAATAATTTTAACAGTTACAAAAATTCAGCATCACTAAGCATTGAATCTATAGCGAAGATTATCATAAATGCAAAATGCATGAAAGAAACATTCCCGGAAACATTCAAAGAATAAAGTTTCAGAGTTCATGTAAACACATGCAGCCATCATGTCCAGCAACATAGACTGGTAATTAGATAAAGTCCAGACGTATGTTTTTTCTCACTGCAAATTTGTTGATAACATCTTCGACGCTAAGATTTCTTGTTCTGTGGATGTGTAACAACGATAAATATTTGATAATCTCTCATCACCCATTGTAGCTCTAAGACAGTTTTTTACGTGGTGCATCACACTGAATGAACGCTCGCTAGATGCCGACGACACTGGCATTGTTATCAATACTGTAAAAATTGCATAAATATTAGGTTACAAGTCTTGGTTTGTGACATTGAGTGTCTTCAGTAATGTTTGTGGTTTTTGCCCATCAACCATATTCCAGCATGTTTTCCACCTAGCAACTTCATCAAGAAACGCTTGTCTGTCACTAATATCCGTACAAAAAGAATCAAAAATTGAATTAGTTGTCTGATCTGTTAATGTGTGGAGCTTATCTTTTTAAACATTTCATCCAAAGTTCTAACTTTAAGTTTAGGTTTAGAGTCAGACATTTTTACACTGCAAGCCAATAGCCCGACAACAGTTCTTTTGACGGTCAATGACAAACTAGTATATTGTCTCACAAATGTATCAATTCATTTCTAGATTCAGATGTTAAAAAGCGTATGAAAAACAAACTGTGTTTTATTTTATGTCAAGACAAAGCCTTTGAAGATAAAATGAAATGTCAATTTCAAAGAGTTAGTTAAGGTCACAGTACTCATTGCAAATGTTTATCTTTCAACTTGTGGAAGTTTGTCATCAGTACAATAAACATGAAACAGACATAGTTAAAATATGTAATGCGTTGTTTGTCATTTTTCATCAATAGAAACATTTTGGGGAAAAAATTATGTGTAGGCACGTGCCTAAAGTGCCTTGCGGCAGCTATGCCCCTGACTACTGTCATCAGTGTGCCTGACATAATGATAAAATAACAAATACAAACTCAAAAACAAACACAGGACTGGCATCAAAATATTAAAAAGACTAATTGACTTTTTAAAACAATTTGAAATGGGCATTATTTAAAACAAATAGACTTCCTAAACTAGATCATCTAAAAGGCAAAGGTTGAAGGAGTATAGGTATGATATATAGTCTTCCTCCACACAAACACTTCCAATACTGTATAGATCAGAAATATACCCCTTAAGCATAGGAATTATTTTTAACCAATTCTGTACTCTACAAAAAACAAAACAAAAACAATGTTCGTGTATTCATTTGACAGTCTATTAAAGTCTATAATGATGAATACTTTAGAATTTGAGTTAATTTTCAAGTATTTGCAAGATAAACCAAATTTCAAAAGTTGGATGCTTCCATAAGTTGCTGTGTTACCTTAATCAAGCAGAGGACAATCTTAAAACATGAAAATTGATACCTGCAAACCACTGCTCGGTGACCATTCAAACCACTGCTCAAATAGGATTCAAACCACTGCTCAAATACCATTCAAACCACTGTTCAAGAGAACATGCAAAACACTGCTCAGATACTGTTCAAACCACTGCCCAGTGACCATTCAAACCACTGCTCAGATACCATTCAAACCACTACTAAGTGACCATTCAAACCACTGTTCATGAGAACATTCAAGCCACTGCTCTGATACCATTCAAACCACTGCAGTGACCATTATTCAAGCATTATTAGTAAATGGTTCCCAATATTTTATCATTATTTTTTAGGAGATGTATGTGACTATACAATTCAACTTAACACTGTCCCAACTTCTCTTGCAAGTGCTTTTAGAGAATTTAAGAACACAACCTCTGATTGTATGGCTGTCTGTTCAGAGAATAGAGATACTTGTGTAGCCTTTGCTTATCGATCATCAGACAAGCAGTGTTTTAGATTTTTTACTTCCATCAGTAGTTTAAGCTTCACCACTGATTCAGATTATATCTTTTTTGAAAAACGTTGCATCAGGCCAATTGGTAAGTATGTTTTTAACATTAATAAAAAAAAATAATTCATGTAATGGTAAGATGATATTTTCCTGGTTGTCTTCTTTTAACATGTCTGTATGTCATGATGGCATACTGAATTAGCCTAGAGGGGTAGGGGAAACTAATGCAGTGAACCTGACATCAGTTAAATACATTAATTAGAATTATTTTGAAATTATTGGGAGAAGTCAAATTTTAAAGGCATGTTTTCTGCTTAAGTTTGGATATAGTATGAATAGGACCCTGTAATGAAATAGAAGACTTTTTAAAGTAATTGGGTGAAAATAAAGTAATATTATTAAAAAAATGTATTTTTGTGAAATTTCGCATGTAAGTAAAGTTTAATCCATTTTTGTGAAATTTGGCATATATGCATTTACTTTTTATTTGCTTAAATCCTCTTAGAGTAGTCAAGCTAGGAGGTTTTTTTATTTTACATGATATTAGTACATATACCAAAGTGTGCACATTATCAAGAATATTATTCCTTCATTTTTTGCAGGGGCATCATATGTGTCTTTCAGGCACAACAAATATATTGGGAACTAATCACTGTTTGCACTTGAACCTTTTAAGTTCTTGGGTTTGTCACTTATTTTGATTGTAATGTAATTGCACTTCATTGAACAAATTGTTGATGTCACATAAAAGACTGCTTGTATACAATAAAACATGCCCCAACGGTCTCCTTGAATCACCTTCTGTATGCGGCAAGTTTAAAACCCTCCTGACCCGATTTACATGTACTTTAACTCAAATAAAATTATCACTTGATTAACATCATCAGTGTCTCATAACTATCCCATGCTTTTTCTATCCCAATAAGCACTGTAGTCTTAATAGAGATGAAAAATTGTTGAAAGGGACAATGAAAATAATTGACCTAATTTAAATATGGTAGGAAGAATGCACATGATTATTCAACAAGTCATGGTTCACTAGGAAAGCGAATATTGGTGATTGCCATAAATGTTTATTTTTCATTTATCAAGAATTTTGTTTTTGTTAAAAAATGGCAAAATGTAAGATTTTATGTATATTGTAATAAATGAAATATTGTTGAAAGTGGTGTTGAACACCATAATCCTAACCCTATTGTAATAAATATGATTATTTATGTTTCAGATGATTACTATACTCCATGGTTTAATCTAGACAAGCCAACAGGAAATGGTGATGATGAGGGAAGACCACAACTAGAAGGGGTAATCATTTTAAAATACATTTATGGTATTAGAATAGCTCTTATTCTTTGTATGGATAATATTTAGCAAATCTGATCAAATTCTATGTGAAATTTTGCCATCAATTAGAGTCTATAATCACTGTCATCTAAATCAAAACTTGGTTTGGTGTTAATTTTGTGTCCCCCCCCCCCCTTTTGCCCCTTCTGATGGAGACATGTATTGTTTTCATCCTGTTGGTCCATCCATCACAATACTTTTTACACGAAATTGCTCCTACATTTTGATATAGGAACTGCTCTGTCTATCTGTGCAAGTTGTTGGCACATAGTGTCTGGCCCGCAATATTTCAATACCTTGAAGGATATAAATGATAATTGGTATGATTGTAGCCCATCACTGAAGGATGTGTCACAAATAAGGCCTTAATGTCTTACCTGGAAGGTCAAGGTCACAGACTAAGTTCAATTGTACACGTGTTAACCAAATATACAGCTCATCCTGTGCTGCTCAGAACTTTTCAATACTTGGTATGATTATAGCCCACTACTAGCGGGTGTGTCGTGAATAAGACTGGAATGTATATCTGGAAGGTCAAGTTCACAAACATAGTTTAACTGAACTATTCAATATCCAAATTTACAGATCATGTCGAGCTCAGAATTTTGAATGTTGTCCTGGATATTAATGATATTTGATATGATAATTGACCAGCAACCGAGTGTGTTGTGAATAAAGTTGGACTGTCTATATGGAAGGACAATATCACAATAATGTCAAGTGTACATATTCTGTATCCAAACATATCACATTTTTAAGGTCCCAACTCCCAGAAATTCCCTCATCCCTCTCATAATGCCCCCTTTTCATGACAGAAGGGGTGGCATTATAAAGAGGAGGGGGAATATTGTATTATACACATCCAGTTACACTCTAAATCATCTAAGGATTATTTTTTGTTTGGTTTTATGGTGTTTAACGCCACTTTCAACAATATTTCAGTTATATCGTGGCGGTCAGTTTTATTGTTGGAGGAAACTGGAGAAAACCACCGACCGGCCACAAGTCACAGTCATACTTTATCACAAATGCTGTACATCTCGCCCTGAGCGGGAGTCGAGCCCACAACATCAGTGGTTATAGGCACTGATTGCATAGGTAGTTGTAAATCCAACTATCATACGATCACGATTTTTGTGTAGGTTCAGGTAATCTGTTGTTTTCTTCCATTAAGCATATTTACTTCTACTTTTAGTATGGTATAAAGTTGTGTAAAGAGACAGAACCAGTTGGTGCTGAATGTAGAGTTTTTAATAAGACACTACCAATACAGATCGCAGATTCTGGTATTGCTACATGTGGTGTTAATGGCTTACAATGTACTAATACTAATTTAAACAATTGTGAAGATTATGAAATTCGATATAGATGTAGTGCTCAAGAAGGTATGTATCTTTGCCAATTTCCATCTTTCTGCAAAACCACTGTGCCAATCGGAATGAAACTTGTCAGGAATATTCATTGTGTGCTCATTATAAAGAAATGATATTTTTGGTGCCAATCTGAAATTCAACATGACAACAGGGACCCATAATAGTGTTCTTAGTGGCTGAAATCGTCTTCCCAAATGCCATATGATGAATTGAATAAACTGTCATAGTTATGGCTATGCTTCGTTGATGATCCTCTTGTAAATATTTTTGTTTTGAAGCAAATTTTGACATTCAGGATGGCCATCACTCTAGCCAAGATGGTTGCTGTTACCTGTAATTAATAAGGTGTTTCTTCCAATGGCCACAGTTTGTTCTAAAATTTAAAAAATAGCTTTATGATATGTCTTGCTAAAACTAATATTTCTAATGTTGATGATTGAAAAAAAAAGTAGTATGCAAAGTAAGTCTATTCGACCAAAGTGATTATCTTCGGTACTCTGGTTTCCTGCACCAATAAAACTGACTGCCACAATATAACTGAAATATTGTTGAAAGTGGCATAAAACACCATAAACCATAACCATATTTTCTCCCTGAAAATCTGAAACAAACTTTTCAAGACTATGTCCTTCATCCAAAATGGCAACTGTTACTAAAATAGAGATGTCTCTTAATGGCACATTTTTAGATGGAATTGATATAAAGTGTTCACAAAGCTTCTGTGGAATTCCAACACTTTTCAAAAGATATCGGCTTGTTTCACATTGTAATACTTTAAACCCTTCAATTCATTATTAACTGTTAATCATTTCTTTTCATTTCAGTATTTAAGGGTAAAACTTGTACGACTCGACTGTACTGTAATTACAACACTAATCCTTGCCAGAACAATGGACAGTGTACTAATGACAGAGGTACTTTTAAATGTAACTGTCAAACAGGATATACTGGATCACTGTGTCAGCATAATTTTGACAACTGTCCTACAGTTAACCCTTGTTTAAATGGTGGAGTTTGTAGAGATGAGCTAAATGGCTATAACTGTGAATGTCCTACTGGATTTTCAGGTAAAACTGTTGATAATATTATGAGGGGGTAGTAAGGGGTGGGAGAGAGGATTGAAAAGGATGGAGGAGAGAGAATAATGTTGTGGGAGTACTTTTACTTTAGTGGACCATAACCCTTTTGTTGTCATATCTGTATCATGTACCAAAATGAAAGGTTATGCGTCATGCACGTTGAAGATTACACTATCTGACTTCCAGGGTCCCACAAAGTAGATTCTACCCATATTATGAATTGGCAAACATGAATGTGTCATGATAAAAACGTAGATAATTAATTTATTATGCACAACACGTTTCTAGAATAACCTTCTTCAGGTACACTCAAAGTCAAAAGATTGGAAAACCAATTAGTATGGAAGTCTTTTGGAACAAGAAAATCAGGATAGCCTAAATCAGTTAAGGTGACCTATACCTGATAAATTGAAAGATTTTTTTTTAACCTTGAGGAGATTTTTATTGCTGATGTCCCTCGTTTTTTCTCATCTTTTGTAGGTTTTTGGGGGAAAATGTTAGTATACATTATGATTTAGAATAACATTATTTGTCCAGTTTTATGATTTTCTTGTTTTTAACTGTTGATAAGTATTAAAAGTATGTACATAATGATAAAAAGAAAGTTTAAACAGTGATGATCAAACAATTCCACCAATATCCACAAAAATAAACAATCACCTCTCACCTCAAGCAATTGAACATAATGAAGACTACAACAGATTTTGATGGAAATCTGGTCCTGGCTTGGGACAGGCACAAAAATGTGGCAGGGTTAAACTGGTTAAGGGGATCCCAAACCTCCGTCTCTTGATAATTATTGACGACAATACAGATTTAAACAAATGATAAAAATCCTTGCATAGATTTGTCTCCACTCAAAAAGACCACATATTATCCTAAAAAATGAATAACAACATTATTATTAACAGCATCAGTGGTGTAATGGTTAGTGTGCTCACCATGAGTGTGATAGATCGTGGGTTTGAGCCCTCGTTGGGTCAAACCAAAGACTATAAACTTGGTATTTGTTGCTTCTCTGCTAAGCACGCCTCATTAAGTAAAGACTGTTTGGCTCGTAATCAGGATATTGTGTCCTAGTGGGGCGACATGTCTATCCGCGGACTGTTTTTTCAGTGAACTAGTATTATAAAAATCCAACTAGGGGTGTTGGTCTAGTACAAAGCGAACCTCATCTTCATCTTTTCATTGAAAATAAACCTGTTATCGCCATGATATAGCTGAAAAATTGCTGACTTGGCATTAAACAACAATCACTCACTCACACAATGTATTTTTACTACTGTTTGTTGTAGGAGTAACTTGCCAGGATAATATACAGGATTGTCTCTCTGGACCATGTTCTAGTCCAGGCTTTTACATGTGTGTGGATGGTATAAATGACTACACCTGTGAATGTAGGGGAGGGTATACAGGACGGAATTGTTCAGTAAGTATTGTCAAATCTCTCCAAAATAGTTTACTAAATTGTTTTTCACAACAGTACGAATTGTTCAGTAAATATTGTCAAATCTCTCCAAAATAGTTTACTAAATTGTTTTTCACAACAGTACGAATTGTTCAGTAAATATTGTCAAATCTCTCCAAAATAGTTTACTAAATTGTTTTTCACAAAACTACGAATTGTTCAGTAAGTATTGTCAAATCTCTCCAAAATAGTTTACTAAATTGTTTTTCACAAAACTACGAATTGTTCAGTAAGTATTGTCAAATCTCTCCAAAATAGTTTACTTAAATGTTTTTCACAACAGTAGGAGAGTTTAAATGACAGGATGAAACAAAAGAGGATGGACATGTTTAAATTGTTAATGTTACTACAAGATATTGAAGCTTAAGATCAAGATATGTTCACCATCTTTTTTGCTTCCCCTAAAATGAAGGTTGCCAAGCAACAAATAATAATAATTATCGCAGTAATTTGGATTTGTTACCTTTGATCTCTCATAGTAAAAATGTCAGTATCAACAAACTCTGATTGTTCAGATCCCAATCAGGGTGGGGTGTACAACATTATGTGATAAAGTTTGTCAGTGACTTGACTCGATCAGGGCAGGGTGTACAACATTATGTGATAAAGTTTGTCAGTGACTTGACTCAATCAGGGTGGGGTGTACAACATGTGAGTGACTTGACTCGATCAGGGTGGGGTGTACAACATGTGAGTGACTTGACTCGATCAGGGCGGGGTGTACAACATTATGTGATAAAGTTTGTCAGTGACTTGACGCAATCAGGGTGGGGTGTACAACATTATATGATAAAGTTTGTCAGTGACTTGACTCAATCAGGGCGGGGTGTACAACATTATGTGATAAAGTTTGTCAGTGACTTGACTCGATCAGGGCAGGGTGTGCAACATTATATGATAAAGTTTGTCAGTAACTTGACTCAATCAGGGAGGGGTGTACAACATTATGTGATAAAGTTTGTCAGTGACTTGACTCAATCAGGGAGGGGTGTACAACATTATGTGAGTGACTTGACTCGATCAGGGAGGGGTGTACAACATTATGTGATAAAGTTTGTCAGTGAATTGACTCGATCAGGGAGAGGTGTAAAACATTATGTGATAAAGTTTGTCAGTGACTTGACTCAATCAGGGAGGGGTGTACAACATTATGTGAGTGACTTGACTCGATCAGGGAGGGGTGTACAACATTATGTGATAAAGTTTGTCAGTGACTTGACTCAATCAGGGTGGGGTGTACAACATGTGAGTGACTTGACTCGATCAGGGTGGGGTGTACAACATGTGAGTGACTTGACTCGATCAGGGCGGGGTGTACAACATTATGTGATAAAGTTTGTCAGTGACTTGACGCAATCAGGGTGGGGTGTACAACATTATATGATAAAGTTTGTCAGTGACTTGACTCAATCAGGGCGGGGTGTACAACATTATGTGATCAAGTTTGTCAGTGACTTGACTCGATCAGGGCAGGGTGTGCAACATTATATGATAAAGTTTGTCAGTAACTTGACTCAATCAGGGAGGGGTGTACAACATTATGTGATAAAGTTTGTCAGTGACTTGACTCAATCAGGGAGGGGTGTACAACATTATGTGAGTGACTTGACTCGATCAGGGAGGGGTGTACAACATTATGTGATAAAGTTTGTCAGTGAATTGACTCGATCAGGGAGAGGTGTACAACATTATGTGATAAAGTTTGTCAGTGACTTGACTCGATCAGGGCAGGGTGTGCTACATTATATGATAAAGTTTGTCAATAACTTGACTCAATCAGGGCGGGGTGTACAGCATTATGTGATAAAGTTTGTCAGTAACTTGACTCGATCAGGGCGGGGTGTACAACATTATATGATAAAGTTTGTCAGTGACTTGACTCAATCAGGGCGGGGTGTACAACATTATGTGATAAAGTTTGTCAGTGATTTGACTCGATCAGGGAGGGGTGTACAACATTATGTGATAAAGTTTGTCAGTGACTTGACTCGATCAGGGAGGGGTGTACAACATTATGTGATAAAGTTTGTCAGTGACTTGACTCGATCAGGGAGGGGTGTACAACATTATGTGATAAAGTTTGTCAGTGACTTGACTCGATCAGGGCAGGGTGTACAACATTATGTGATAAAGTTTGTCAGTGACTTGACTCGATCAGGGCAGGGTGTACAACATTATGTGGTAAAGTTTGTCAGTGGCTTGACTCGATCAGGGCAGGGTGTACAACATTATGTGATAAAGTTTGTCAGTGACTTGACTCGATCAGGGTGGGGTGTACAACATTATGTGATAAAGTTTGTCAGTGACTTGTGACAGGACAGTAGTTTTCTCCAGATACTCCGGTTTCCTCCACCAATAAAACTGACCACCATGATATAACGGAAATATTGTTGAAAGTAGCGTTAAGCATCGTAACATTAACCCTCCAATGTTTTAGATAAATATAGATGAATGTGCCAGTAACCCATGTCTTCATGGTGGGAACTGTACAGATGGTGTAGATAGTTACCTGTGTACATGTCCTGAAGGTTGGTATGGAAACAGATGTGAGAATATTGTTGACCAGTGTACAACAAAAGCTGCTTGTCCATCAACGTCTAACTGTTCTATGCTATTTAATGATTATCATTGCAAGTAAGTCTCCTAAGTTATAGTTAAATCTCATTGTCTTATACTCATGTTGTGAGGTCGAATCCCAATCAGGGAGGGGTGTACAACATTATGTGATAAAGTTTGTCAGTGACTTGCGATATGTCTGTGGTTTTCTCCGGTTCCTCCGGTTTCCTCCACCAATAAAACTGACTGCCACGATATAACTGAAATATTGTTGAAAGTGGCATTAAACACACATTGTCATATAATAACTAACAAGATTATGTCAGACAAACACATTATTTTAATTTAAACTGGTTATTTTATGTAAAGTGTACATAATATCTCATTCAAATTATTCAGTTAAACAATTAATTAAGTGTTTATTATAACTAGATTTTACTGCCTTGTCTATAACAAATAAAAATATGTTCCTGTCCTATACAATGGTGTGATGCAAAGCAATGTAACAAACTATCAATTTAAAGTAGTCTTATGAATCTCATTAAATATTTATATTATATTGATGCATATCATGATTTAAAATGTAACGAGATTTCCAAGAGGAACAAAGGGGAGGTCGTGGTCATGATTGTATGGTAGTTGGATTTACAACTACCTGTGCAATCAGTGCCTATCACCACTAAAGTTGTGAGTTTGAGCCCCGTTCATGGCGAGGTGTACTCGATACAACATTATTTAATCAAGTTTGTCAGTGACTTGCGACAGGTCAGTGGTTTTCTCCAGGTACTCTGGTTTCCTCCACCAATAAAATTGACTGCCACGATATAACTGAAATATTATTGAAAGTGGCGTTAAATACCATCAATCAAACCAAGAGAAAGAAATACCATTATTTCACCTAGAGATGAAAATTCACATATTCATGAATTTTGAACGATGCTATATTTATTATTAATTCTCGAGGAAAAATGCCATATTTATTTGCCTGTGATTTTTAACCTTATTTCAGCTGCCCTGCCAATACATATGGTAAAAATTGTGAGAATTCTCCAGATATTTGTCGGGATGCAAACCCCTGTTTGAATGGTGGTGTGTGTACAGGAAGATCTTCAGCCACTTGTACCTGTAATGATAGTAAGTATTTTATCTAGTGTATTGGAATGATAGTAAGTATTTGTGCTAGTGTAGTGGGATGATAGTAAGTATTTTTGCTAGTGTAGTGGAATGATAGTAAGTATTTGTGCTAGTGTAGTGGAATGAACTACAAGAGATAGTGGTCAGTTTTACTTCTATTAATTCCATTGTCCTTAGTCTATGTTGGCTTTTATCATCATAGGTTTTTTGTCATTCTTCAGTCATCGGTCAAAAATTTATATTTCAATTTTCTAAAACCCCACACCGTAAACAATTTTCAGTCACATCTTTGAACTTTGAACTCTAAAATCATTTGAACATTAAACTTTGCATAAATGGAAAAACAATTTTTTAAGAACATATTCATTTTTTAAAACTCTTGATTGTTTCTTTACAACAGATTACACAGGAAACGGTTGTGAAACATTGATAGATCATTGTGCTGTAGCTGACAAATGTAAAAATGGTGGAACATGTCAGACATTAGCCAATGGAATAGGATTTCAGTGTCAATGTATGCCTGGTTATAGTGGAGATAACTGTGAAACTAACAATAATGATTGTGCCACTGCCAATTGTCCATCATCTGCCACATGTATTGATGTTGTTAACGCACATTATTGTAGATGTAGGCTTGGTTTTACTGGAGAAGACTGTGCTAGAGGTGAGTCAGAAGATGTAAAATATTACCACAATAATCTCCCTTTTATAAGACTATCCCTTCTGCAATGAAAAAGTGGCTTTATAAGAGGGGTGGTCTTTCATTAGGGGGACAATTTAGTACATGTAGTATTTTACTATCTAGATTAATCTGAAATCTAGTCTGATAAGAGGGATGGCCTTTGATGGGAGTGGCTTTATAAGAGGGACGGCCTTTGATGGAAGTGGCCTTATAAGAGGGATGGCCTTTGATGGGAGTGGCCTTATAAGAGGGATGGCCTTTGATGGGAGTGGTCTTATAAGAGGGATGGCCTTTGATGGGGGTGGCCTTATAAGAGGGATGGCCTTTGATGGGAGTGGCCTTATAAGAGGAATGGCCTTTGATGGGAGTGGTCTTATAAGAGAGATGGCCTTTGATGGGAGTGGCCTTATAAGAGGGATGGCCTTTGATGGAAATGGCCTTATAAGAGGGATGGCCTTTGATGGGAGTGGCCTTATAAGAGGGATGGCCTTTGGTGGGAGTGGCCATATAATAGGGATGGACTTTGATGGGAGTGGCCTTATAAGAGGGATGGACTTTGATGGGAGTTGCCTTATAAGAGGGATGGACTTTGATGGGAATGACCTTATAAGAGGGATGGTCTTTAATGGGAACGGCCTTATAAGAGGGATGGTCTTTAATGGGAATGGCCTTATAAGAGGGATGGCCTTTGATGGGAATGACCTTGTAAGAAGGGGACTACTATAGTAAAACAATCACAGTATCTATTCCAGATAAAATTAATATCGTTCAATGTTTTATCAACAACAACAAATGATAGCTTTGTATCTTGATATTCAGTACAAAAAGTATCATTTAGGTAAACCATACTACATGAAGCACTCATGGAGAAGTGTACTTGATACAACATGATGTGATGAAGTTTGTTCATGTCTTGCGGTTGGTTGGTGATTTTCTCCAGGCTTTCCAGTTTCCTCCAACAATAAAGCTGACCACCACAATATAACTGAAGTATTGTTGAAAGTGGCGTTAAACACCATAGCCCCAACCTCTATTACATGAAGCATTTCTAAAGTTGCATGCTGAACTTTGCTACAGATTTTACCCATATTTTGTCTATTCATTCATCATAAAAGATATTTCATGTTCTGGAGTTAATTTTCATCTACAAGACAACTGATTTTTTCCCTCCATCAATTTTCATTCATCGTCATGGAGAACTGCTCAACCAACCAGCTCTAACCTTATCAGGGATGATCCTCAGGATGTCTGTTGTACCATTTGTTTTAATCAAATACTTGGTGGGTCTCATGCCTTCAGGCTTCATCAGTCACCAAGATATAGCGGGAAGACATTCATTCATTGGCATTTAAGGGTACCAGTCATGTAAAGTAATAATGTATGCCTATGTAATTGTTATTTTTACAGTATTGGACACTGATTATGACTTGTTCTTCTACTTGCCAACACGTAATGGGTATGCCGCACTGCCTTATCCTATCAAACTGATGACCACAAGCTTGACCATCAGTATGTGGGTCAGATTCTATGAAAGTGGCCACGATGAGACATACTTCACACTGTATACTGTAGAGTAAGTCAATATTCACTTCTTCCAAAACATTAATATTGGGAGCTTTGTTACAGTAATTAGGTACCAGTATAATAATTGACCAATCATTACTAAGGTTTCTTTGTTGCAGTAATTGGGTACCAGTACAATAATTGACCAATCATTGTTAAGGTTTCATACTCAGTGTATTGGACGATAATTTAAGTTAATCAATATTTATTTGAAAAATTCATAAATAATACATAATATACAATGATTTCAGAATGTGAATTCAGAAACAAGCTTAAAGTTTATGTTAATCCATCTGTTTGAAATCTTTTGCATAGTTGTATCATAGTAACCACATCTTACATCAGTATATGTTATATGACTTTTATCCATGCCTCCTGGTTTCTTAATTTTGTAAATAGCATTGACCTCATTTTCATCTCTAATGCATAGGCAGGATAGATGACCAATATTGGGTCATTTGTCATTTTATTGAAATTTTATAGTTGTTTCTATCTCCATGGTAACACAAAATACAAACATACATGTATTTATAATATGATTATATCTTTGTCTTTTTTTTAAATGATGAGAACAAACCTCAAAAAGTTAGCTGTTTAATATAAATATTTAATCAATTGAAAATTTGATGACTTAGCAAATTATATGTAAGCCATTTCGGTAAAAAATTAATTCTATGATTTGACTCTATATACAGTCAAACCTGTATTAAGAGGTCACCTTTGGGACCAAGAAAAAATTGTCTTTTAAGACAGGTGACCTCTTAAAAGAGGTTTAATTCATATGAAATTTTATATCAGAGGACAAGAAAAAGGTGACCTTTTAATGACTGCTTAATACCGTCTTTTTGTGTCTATTAAACGCACTGGTGCATAAAACGCACCCCCTTTCCTCCCCAAAAATTCTGCGGAAAATTCTAGTTCCTATATCTATGCAACGCAGGAAGATTCAGTAAAACATGCACGGTAGAAATCCTCGTTCAAACGGCAAAATACTGCTTACCACAGATCAAGTATTTTTTTTATTAAACTTTAGACAGGGAAATGTTAAATTAGTTTTGTTTAAAGAGTTTAAGCCGATTTTTCTAGATTTTGCAAATGAAAATTATCTGTTTTGTGAATGCAGGAAGTTTATCGCTAATGTTTAATTTGAAAACAAGTTCAAGACGGCAATGAAAATGATACGGATGGAGCAGTTAATTTTTTTTTTTTGTCGTTCTTCACACGAATTATGGTTGTTTTAAATAATAAATATTTAGATTTGTTTAATCTTTAATCAGTGTAAATTCATCAAATAATGAACCGTTCATGTGATCAAAGATTGGCAAGCTTGGGTCAAACTTGTATTAGGAAGTAATTACGATCAATTTAAAAATTACAAGTGTAGAGGTAACGGCATGGGTAGGTTTGACTTTTTCTGATTTTTTTTTCAGTGCTGCTAATAGTCTTGTCAACCCTAAAAAGATCTTTGAATTGACCAATAGTGGAGTTAATGTATATAATTCAAATGGAATAAAATCATCCATTTTAAACAAATATGCCACTGTTGATGATGGAAACTGGCATCATGTTGTATTTTTATGGAGTAATGACACAGGAGGAAATTATATCATAGACAATCTAAGTCAGGGCACTAACACTGTTATGTACAGTGGACATACCTTTGATGATGAGTAAGTATTTTTATTTTTACAAATTTATTAGAAATAAGCAGTTCACCTAAGGGGCCATGGTGGTGGAGTGGTTATGGGTGTTGACTTCTGACCACAAGCCTAAAACCACTGATGTGGGTTTGAGCCTTGTTAGCCACTTCAAGTATTAAGGCTTCCATACTCCTTGCTAAAGCCAGAAGTTTCGCTGGTCAATTAGGAGATAACTGTATTGTATTTGAAAATTTCACAGCATCAATTGGAGATTTGATGGTCGCAAATTGAGTTGTCGCCAGTAAAATACAATACAGTTAGTTATCTTCATTCTAATGTAATCATGTGTATAGATGTGTATTGCCACATTATTGACAAGATGACATAAACGGTAATCAACTAAAATTCTAAAAATATCTCATACTATTTTAACCGTGGAATTGATACTGTGAAAATTACATCATTAAATCGACAATTTATGCCATGAAATTTTCAAATACAATACAGTTGTCTTCATTCTAATGTAATCATGTGCATTGCCACATAATTGACAAGATGAAGTAAGCGGTAATTGGCTAAAATTCTAAAAATATCTAATAATATTTCAACCGTGGAATTGATACCTTGAAAATTACAGCATTGTCCAATCACAAACCAGGAATATTAAATAACTACATTAGAATTTGTTATATCTGCATTAGTTTTCCTCCCCCAGTAAGTCTGGTAGTTAAGATATAGTAGTAAAATTGCTAAAAGTGATGTTAAACTCTTAATAACCTAACCCAAAAGGTCACAAGAACAAGTATATATTACATAAAAATATATATGCACTTCTCAACGGGATTCAAACTCACACCATTGATTCACTGCAGCATTAGTCACTTAGCCTTATATTCAGTGCCCTAGACCACTCGGCCATATCTGTTATATAAAAATATAGCCTCAATAGTCAAGGTGTTACCCTGTCTTGTAAGGTGAATTAAGGGATAGACATAATACATAAGACATGTGTTTAAGCATTTGTAGATGGTACATATATATTTAATCACTTTTTTTTTAATTTGACAGCTATCTAACTTAGCAATTTAAATATATTGTATAGGATGACAAAGAATATATATTTATCCTGTTCTTGTTCTATTTGAGCAGTCAAATTGCATTGACTGGATAATTTTTTGTTATATACTGTCACTTTTTCTGGTACCCCTGTCACATGTTACATGTTGAGCTTTGGGAACCTAGTTGTAAATCCAGTTCCCCTCCTGTTGATAGAAAATAATCAAGAGATAATTATATAATTTTATTATTTAATTCAAAATATAAACTTTGATGGATTAATTTGATTTTTCTGCAGGTTAAACAGAATATCAATGCAGTGTCTTAAAATATAAAACTTATGTGTATTCGGCATAAAACTGGGGGAAAGGCTCTGTGAACTTTGCCTTTATCCCAGTTTTTAAGAACTTTATATTTTAAAATACTACACTAATATTGTCTTATATTTATGGATGGATTTATGGCAATAATGTAGCAATTGCTGGTTTTGTAAAAAATGATTATGATTTTTTTTTTATTTAAGCATCTGGATAGTACTTGGTGGAAAATTACAAACAACCACAAAAAAACCAATTGATAATGAAGGTTTCCGTGGATATGTCAGCCAGTTAAACATCTACAGCAGATCCTTAAGCTTCACAACAGAGATCCCAGAAATTTATACAAACCCTAGACAAATTTTTGATAACACAATCCTGCGATGGAACGAGTTTGTTTTGTACAAAGGTGTACAGCCAAGCTACCCTTCAAAAGCCTCTAGATATGGATGTGCCACTGGTACTAACTGTGTTAAAAATGGTATGATAGCCTTAAAAAATTATCATGGTACCAAACAACCTTTGAGAGCAAGTCTGCAGTGTATAACTATGTAAAGCAACAAATGTTATGTTGATTGATGACTCAAATTTGGTGTATGTTTAACATGAAAGCATCATTAAGTCAACTATTTATGAACTATTAAACTTGTGGATGGACAAATATGCAATTTCTTTTCTGTTGAAAATATGAAATGAAGAAAATTAATCTTTTGAAAATAATTTTAATATTGATTCATTATGTTTAAAGTTTAAAGTTTAGTTCAATGTAGTTTATATATTATATCTATGTTTCTACCTCCAAGGTATCTTCTAGTTACTAACAGACCATTGCATGTTAGAATTAATTCTAAAATAAAATGTTTTAGAGGAGTTATTTCCCTTTAATACAGGACAAAGTCCAATGAAAATAACATATATTTTCCCCATAATCTATTAAATTTTTTGTTGTAACAACTTGTGGTTTTTCTATTTGCTATAAAAATATCTAATGATTTTTTTAAAAGGTTCTGATATCTAAAAATTATAAAGAAAGTAAGCTAAAATTCATTGACTTTTCCATTGCACTTGCTAGACTAGGTACCATTTTGGTTGTAAGGGAAATAACTCTTATAAAAAACATATCAAAATGTATGATTTTAGAAGCAACCTGGTAATGTTCAAAAGATTTTTAAAAATCAGAAACAAGCATGGAGTTTCTTCTTGTTGAAAAAATAATGATACATAGAACAGTAATATGGTAATCTGAACATACATGTATGTACATTTATTCAAATATTATTTCAAATAGATATTTATGTTTTAAAGGCAAAATGTTCTTGTTTTACAGATAAAACACCACCATCTATCTCCAACTGTCCATCAGACCTGTCTGTACTTAGTTCTGATAGGCTAACCAGTGTCACATGGGTAGAACCAACATTCCAGGGTGCCAGTACTATAAAGAGGAAATATCGATCTGGTAAGTTAGTCTGTTTATTGTGCTGTCCAGTCTTAAGTTGTCAGTTGTATTTAACCCATGTCTGTTGTTCTGTAAAGGGCATATGTTTTGTATAATAATCTTATGTGTTTGCACAGTAAAATATGTCCTTCATATTCACTTCAAACTTTACTTATGCACCTGTTTCAAACACAAATTTAACAGTCTAAACATCTATGCAACCCCCTTCCAATATTTAATGGACCCATCAAACCTGTTTGACAACATCTCTAGACTCTCAAATATGTATTTGAAACAGGTGCAGAGTAAATTTTGGAGCGACTTTGAACCTGTAAATGGACCTTAATATTTCCTAGATCATAAGAAGATACAGTATGCTTGTAGACATTAAGATGATGTTAATAAGAATTTTATATTTCATTTACTGTGAAAGTACTTTTGTTCGTTGTTACTAATTTTCGTGGTTTCTACAAAATGCATTGATCCTTTGGTTCTTGAATCATGGTTTCAAATACTACGTGCTACAATCAATGGGAAAATTGTATTTCTTTGGATTTTAATTTTCGTGGTTTAAGTGAACCACGAAAACCATGAAAATTAGAACCCCACGATTAATAATGATTTCACAGTATACAAAATCAAGTATCATTTAATTGCCAGCTAACTGTTTTTTATGGATTTTATATAGCAACTCTTTCCATTGACCTTCCACATGCTTTAAGACTTAGAATATATACACATATGATGAAAATGTGTACATGTTCCAATCTAAAAATAGAATTCATTAGTTCATTAAAATCAAGATTGTGAAATTTTTAAAAAATATTATTTTGTAGTGTGTTGCAATATAACAGCTCATATATTTCAGTCTTTCCCCTGTTTTTACATTTAAGGTGATTTTGGCTCTTTCTAAGATTTTGCCATTGGATTTTGGAACTGTGGAATTTTTTGTTTTTCATTTTATGATATATAATTAATGAATTTTTAATAAATTTCAATAAATAATTTTTTTTATTATTTTAAAAAGAATCTTGTAAGATCAATATATGACAAATAATAATTTTTTTTACTCCAAAGACAGACAACGGTAATTTTCAATGTTGGCAAGGGGCCGTCGTGATCATGATTGTATGGTAGTTGGATTTATAACTACCTGTGCAATCAGTGCCTATCACCACTAAAGTTGTGAGTTAGTGTACGTTCATGGCGAAGTAGGTATACTCAATATAACATTATGTGATAAAGTTTGTCAGTGATTTACGGCAGGTCAATGGTTTTCTCCAGGTACTCCACCAATAAAACTTACTGCCACGATATAACAGAAATAAACACGATAAACCAACCAATATTGGCAAATTAATTTCAAATTATAAAATTAAAGTAGCTGTCTGATTTTAAAACCAAATTAAGATGGTTAACAGTTCCAAAATAAAGTGTTATGAAAGAAATAATGATGTTGATGGTAAAGTGACAACAATATCTTGTATGAATTATATTTTGATATTATTTTAATGCTCTAGCTGTTATCGCTGTGATAGATATATCAGTATTATGAATACAATTTTTTAGGACATACAGGAAAAGGTAAAACAAATGTGGTTTTTACACTAAAATAAAAAATTTCATTAAATAATCACATTCAACAGATTTGTTAAAATATTCATTTGGTAACTTTCACATATAAAAGCATTATATAATTTTGTTTCCATATGAATAGCATGATTCAAAACTGCCTCTACACAAGCACTTTCAGAGCTTTTTTATTAAGAGAATGTCTACATAAAATTTAAAAGTTTTAATATTTGGTGTTTCTCTGTCACTTTCTGTTGTGTTTTTATCATAGCACGGGCAATATATGAGTTTTATCAATGGTCGTTAAAGTTTTAATATTTCTTACTGTTGTATATTATTTTCTCATAGGAAATCATTTGAAATGAAATGAAACCAAAACAAAACAACAAAAAAAGAAGAAGAAAGTGTTTAATTACAAAATGTTTGAATTTTTTTTTAATCTGACATTCAGTATATACATGAATACATTAGTCACTGAAATGTTTAAGCAATCTGAACAATCAATGGGTTTTATGGACTGAAACTTGAGGAGTCTCTGTTTGGCTTAATTTGATACAGAAATCTTATTGTCTCAGCACTTTTGACTGAGAACTTAATAAGATTTAAGCTTGTTTTTGTATTTGTCTGACATGCAAAATAATTTCCATGATACTTTAGGAATTTTTATTTAGAAAAGTTTGAGGGGGGTATGGTGTTTAATGCCACTTTCAACAATATTTCAGTTATATCGTGGTGGTCAGTTTTATTGGTGGATGAATCTGGAGTACCTGAAGAAAGTCACTGACAAACTTTATTACATAATGTTGTATCCAGTACACCTTGCCATGAGCAGGATTCGAACTCATAACTTTAGTGGTTATAGGCACTGATTGCATAGGTAGTTGTAAATCCAGCTACCATATGATGATGACCACGACGGCTCCTTTGAGTTTGAGCAAGAAAAAAAAAGAAATGTGTAACACTGAATTAGCGTTAGCACATATTTCTGTTCCAGTCAAATTACAAGCGCCAAGGAACAAACCATGGTATATTGATAGTTAGTCGTGTGCCCCATTTAATGTGACTGTATACTTTCTTAGAAAATGTTATGTTATAAATTAACAGGCCATATATGTAAACATTAAATGATTTTATGAATGAAGAAGTAAAGAGTATGTCTCAACTGCAGTCTAGGGGGCCGTTTCACACTCAACTGCAGTCTAGGGGGGCATTTCACACTCAACTGATGTCTAGGGGGCCATTTCACACTCGACTGCAGTCTAGGGGGCCATTTCACACTCAACTGCAGACTAGGGGGCCGTTTCACACTCAACTGCAGTCAAGGGGGCAGTTTCACACTCAAATGCAGTCTAGGGGGCTGTTTCACACTCAACTGCAGTCTAGGGGGCTGTTTCACACTCAACTGCAGTTTAGGGGGCTGTTTCACGCTCAACTGCAGTCTAGGGGCCTTTTTCACACTCAACTGCAGTCTAGGGGGCCATTTCCCACTCAGCTGCAGTCGAGGGGACCGTTTCACACTCGACTGCAGTCTAGGGGGCCGTTTCACACTCAATTTAGGGTATGATTAGTTACGGTCATTTTTGAACACCCTACTGTGACTGGAATGTAGAACAGCAATAAAAGTACTGTTCCTTTACTTCACTTTTGATCAAAGTTGTAAAGTTGGATAGTCTCGTGTTCATTTACATCTATATCTCTTCTTACTGATTACCAATGGTAATGCTTAATGCATAAACAAATATATTTATCTTTTCTTTAAAAAGTGCAACTTAAAACGTTTTCATTGAAATTGACTAATCATGAACGAATTGTATTTTTAGGAGAGACTTTCCTATGGGGTAGAATACAGATGACATATGAAGCTATAGATGATGATTCTAACTCACAATTCTGTAACTTCAACATCTATGTACAGTGTAAGTAAAGATGGCACAGTGATATAAAGTACTGAAGTAATTGAAAAGTTTATATAATTTTCACCTATTCTTAGCATGTTAAACATTCGTATTATTTTTAATTACCACTGTGGTTAAATTTCTGCATGAGAATTTCTGCCAATTTTTTTTCGCCGGTAATAAACGATAAAATAAATAAGCGAAAAATATTTAATTTCTTATGGCAATTGGTGGAATACTTAAATCAACATGATACAAATATAGAATTAAACTATTCTCCTACTGCAACCAGTGGATTACGATATTTCTCACTCAAGATAGCAAATTTTCAAATTTTAAAGCAGTCCATAGGTAGCAGAATGGGATTCTATTTATTCAATGACCAAAATGTTGAAAATAGTTTTTAAGTTGTTAATTACAATCGTTAACGACCATCAAAATGAAATTGGCGGGAATTCTTATCCAGACATTTCACCACATTGGTGATAAAAAAATATTACGAAAGTTTAACACACTAAGAATAGAAGAAAATTATATATGCTGAATATTATATTTATGCCAAAATCTTATCAACCATAAAAAAAAATTAACATTCAAAGTAAAAAAAAAAAATTTTTTTTACTCTTCATCCAATTGAGTTTTTTTTTTCATTTGAAAAACAACAACATTTTTTGAGGGTCTTTCTTCCAATGTTCACTTTAAAAAAATAAGTAAAATATATTAAATTTCTAGTGTGGAATTGGTGGAATACTTATATCAACATGGTACAAACATAGGCTTAAACAATATGTAAATATAGTATACCGATTTTATAGAAAGAAAATAATCTTTAAGAATAATGTATTTTTTTCAGAGCAATTATTTGTTGTCACTGGTTACTTACAAATTATCATTATAATTGTTATATTATTCATTTATAAAGTTTAAAGAAGTACAAAAGATTCATTAAAGCATGACAATGATCTATTTTCAGCTCATACGTGTCCTAGTCAACCTAATCCCTATAAAGGTGGACAATCCTGCTCCGATACATTCGCGCCACATTATGGCTGTTCAATAGCCTGTAATGACAACAACAGAAGAACATCTCGTTACCATCCAAATCTGTATACATGTGGACCATCTGGTAGTTGGAACCCAACCCCGTCACAAAGATTTATACCTGTCAGATACCCGTCATGTGGATGTAAGTTATTATTAAAACAGGAATTGACCTCATATTGCACCCATTTGCATGCAAGTTATTGTTTAGAGATATTTAAGTGCAGTCGTGGTCATGATCATATGGTAGTTGGATTTTATAACTACCTATGCAATCAGTGCCTATCACCACTAATGTTGTGAGTTTGAATCCTGCTCAGGTGAGGTGTACTCACTGACAACATTATGTGATAAAGTTTGTCAGTGACTTGTGACAGGTCGTTGGTTTTTTCAACACAAATCATTTTAACATGAATACACAATAGAAACCTTTGATCCTAATTATTGTTGTAAGAGAAAAAAACTTTAGAAAAATGTGTTTACTGTTCCATTTAGAAATAAGAATAAAATAAAGTCTGTTTTAACTAGGGGTATAGTATTTCTAAAATTAGGCCAAAAGAAATAACCCATTCATGTTAATAGAAAAACCATCATCAGTGGGATTTTTGATATCCACGTTTTAGACATTAATCTTATCACCACATGAATGTGGCCACTGTTGACCCCTACTGTAATTTAAGCTGTACCTCATGGATAATGTAATAACTCTAAAAATTGCTTAAAAAGAATTAAAAAATATGTGTATAAAGAAAATCATAAAAGAAAAATAGTAATTTTAATATATTAATGATTTTCAGTAATACAGAGAATTGCCAGGAAAAGAATTGTTGTTGTTATCACATATCCCCAAATATCAACCGCAAACTGTGACGGGGTCAAAGGAGCATTGGAATTTGAAGTCAAAGCAGCTTTAAAAATGATCAACACAGATTGGGGATCTAAGCTGTGCATTACCTCTGACTGTAGTGATGTAGCTGTGGTAGTAGCCTGTGGTTCTATAACTGTTGGTAGAAGGAGGAAGAGGGCAACTGTTAGTAGTACAAGTGTAGAAATTACCATTCCTAAGTCAGAGTAAGTTATATAACACATGTACAAGTGTAGAAATTACCATTCCTAAATCAGAGTAAGTTATATAATACATGTACAAGTGTAGAAATTACCATTCCTAAGTCAGAGTAAGTTATATAATACATGTACAAGTGTAGAAATTACCATTCCTAAGTCAGAGTAAGTTATATAACACATGTACAGGGGTAGAAATTACCATTCCTAAGTCAGAGTAAGTTATATAACACATGTACAAGTGTAGAAATTACCATTCCTAAGTCAGAGTAAGTTATATAACACATGTACAAGGGTAGAAATTACCATTCCTAAGTCAGAGTAAGTTATATAATACATGTACAAGTGTAGAAATTACCATTCCTAAGTCAGAGTAAGTTATATAACACATGTACAAGTGTAGAAATTACCATTCCTAAGTCAGAGTAAGTTATATAACACATGTACAAGGGTAGAAATTACCATTCCTAAGTCAGAGTAAGTTATATAACACATGTACAAGGGTAGAAATTACCATTCCTAAGTCAGAGTAAGTTATATAACACATGTACAAGTGTAGAAATTACCATTCCTAAGTCAGAGTAAGTTATATAACACATGTACAAGGGTAGAAATTACCATTCCTAAGTCAGAGTAAGTTATATAACACATGTACAAGTGTAGAAATTACCATTCCTAAGTCAGAGTAAGTTATATAACACATGTACAAGGGTAGAAATTACCATTCCTAAGTCAGAGTAAGTTATATAACACATGTACAAGTGTAGAAATTACCATTCCTAAATCAGAGTAAGTTATATAATACATGTACAAGTGTAGAAATTACCATTCCTAAGTCAGAGTAAGTTATATAATACATGTACAAGTGTAGAAATTACCATTCCTAAGTCAGAGTAAGTTATATAACACATGTACAGGGGTAGAAATTACCATTCCTAAGTCAGAGTAAGTTATATAACACATGTACAAGTGTAGAAATTACCATTCCTAAGTCAGAGTAAGTTATATAACACATGTACAAGGGTAGAAATTACCATTCCTAAGTCAGAGTAAGTTATATAATACATGTACAAGTGTAGAAATTACCATTCCTAAGTCAGAGTAAGTTATATAACACATGTACAAGTGTAGAAATTACCATTCCTAAGTCAGAGTAAGTTATATAACACATGTACAAGGGTAGAAATTACCATTCCTAAGTCAGAGTAAGTTATATAACACATGTACAAGTGTAGAAATTACCATTCCTAAGTCAGAGTAAGTTATATAACACATGTACAAGGGTAGAAATTACCATTCCTAAGTCAGAGTAAGTTATATAACACATGTACAAGTGTAGAAATTACCATTCCTAAGTCAGAGTAAGTTATATAACACATGTACAAGGGTAGAAATTACCATTCCTAAGTCAGAGTAAGTTATATAATACATGTACAAGTGTAGAAATTACCATTCCTAAGTCAGAGTAAGTTATATAACACATGTACAGGGGTAGAAATTACCATTCCTAAGTCAGAGTAAGTTATATAACACATGTACAAGTGTAGAAATTACCATTCCTAAGTCAGAGTAAGTTATATAACACATGTACAAGGGTAGAAATTACCATTCCTAAGTCAGAGTAAGTTATATAATACATGTACAAGTGTAGAAATTACCATTCCTAAGTCAGAGTAAGTTATATAACACATGTACAAGTGTAGAAATTACCATTCCTAAGTCAGAGTAAGTTATATAACACATGTACAAGGGTAGAAATTACCATTCCTAAGTCAGAGTAAGTTATATAACACATGTACAAGGGTAGAAATTACCATTCCTAAGTCAGAGTAAGTTATATAACACATGTACAAGTGTAGAAATTACCATTCCTAAGTCAGAGTAAGTTATATAACACATGTACAAGGGTAGAAATTACCATTCCTAAGTCAGAGTAAGTTATATAACACATGTACAAGTGTAGAAATTACCATTCCTAAGTCAGAGTAAGTTATATAACACATGTACAAGGGTAGAAATTACCATTCCTAAGTCAGAGTAAGTTATATAATACATGTACAAGTGTAGAAATTACCATTCCTAAGTCAGAGTAAGTTATATAACACATGTACAAGTGTAGAAATTACCATTCCTAAGTCAGAGTAAGTTATATAATACATGTACAAGTGTAGAAATTACCATTCCTAAGTCAGAGTAAGTTATATAATACATGTACAAGTGTAGAAATTACCATTCCTAAGTCAGAGTAAGTTATATAACACATGTACAAGGGTAGAAATTACCATTCCTAAGTCAGAGTAAGTTATATAACACATGTACAAGGGTAGAAATTACCATTCCTAAGTCAGAGTAAGTTATATAACACATGTACAAGGGTAGAAATTACCATTCCTAAGTCAGAGTAAGTTATATAACACATGGACATTCTGTCCAGTAAAGGAGTACAAATTACTGTACTCAGCATCAAGTTTACAGGACATTCACATACTCAACAGAGGAGGTGCTCAGATTCCTATTGGTCATTTGGTCCAGTAATGAATGACCTTTTACTGGACCAAACCAATTTTTACTAAACCAAACCGATTTTTACTGGACATTGCCACATGTCCAACATACCTTTAGAATGACTGGTATATAATATATAGGGATCTTTGTTCTCTTCTAGTATTTTTGTTGTCAACTGTTAGACTGAGTGAGTGATTGTTGTTTAACACCAACTCAGCAATTTTTCAGCTATATCATGGCGAGAACAAGTTAATTATCAATGAGATGATGATGAGGTTCGGTTTGTACTAGGCCACCATGCTTTGTTGGATTTTTATAGTGCTAGCTCATTGAAAAAATTGTCCGTGGATAGACATGTCGATCCACTCAGACATATTATCCTGATTCCGAGCTAACCAGTCTTTGCCCTTTCTTCTTAATGCTGTGTGCTTAGCAAAGAACCAACAAATATAAATTTTACAGTCTTTGGTTTGACCCGATCGGGGCTCAAACCCACAGTCTACAATGCTCAAGGCGAGCACGCTAACCATTACACCGATGATGTGGTTCAACTATTAGAAGGTAAGCCCATATTTATATGCAGTACAATAAAGTATTACTAATTAACTTTTCATTTTCAATTTAAGTTGCTTTTGTGACTGTACGCTGCATCATCTTAATATCAAATGGGTATAGTGCTATGTACATATACTTATTTAATATTGTGAAAATTTGAAGAGCATTAAGTTGGATATCATTACATTTAATTGGTATTATGAGCATTTGTCAATATTTCATGTTTTTTGTAGAATCAAGGAAAACAAAAACATGTGTGTGTTTTATCGTTAATTTTAGTCCTGTTTACCAGATACGTTGTGTCATTTGTGGCTATTTATAGTATGAATGCTTAATTATCAGTTTTATGCTATACAGATTACAGTGATAAATGTATAAACCAAACCCTGAATATATCGAAATCCTGTATAAACTGAACTTTAAATAACGTCTATTCCAAACACAAATGCTGGTGTCAAGGAGGAGTGGCTTAGACAAGTTTCACTGTAGGAAGTATTGCTACGAATGTCCTTTTTCTTCAGTTGATGTCAGCTATGGGTCTAATAATGAACCATGTTGAATTATAGCTTCAATATATTTAATAACCATGTTATATCGATCATGCCATTTCCAATGTCTTGAAATATAAAGTAAGGTAGAATATGGAATCCAAACCTCAATATATTATTTTTCTGTTCAACAGGAAAGATTTAACATTCGCTGCAGAAACCTTGCCAGCTGAAGATGTCATGACAAGATCTGTGTTGGAATCAGCACTGTTTGACTACCATGTAAGTACTTATATTTGAATCACCTCTGGCCTCTGAAACAGTATGACAGAATGCGTTCATATTTGGTAGGATTGTTAGTCATGACATGTAGTTGTGCCTGGCTCCATTTTGATTCCAGAAAATGGGGAGCATTTTTAGTAAATACATTATTAATTAGATTATGTGCATTCTTTTGTTTCATATTTGCCATACACTCCTTAACCTCAGTTTGAGAAAATCTGTTATCTGATTGATCGATGTATAAACCGAGAATTTTAAATAATAAAATATGATTGGTTGACCTCAATTTTCAGCCATAACAATTTAAAAAAACCGAAACATTTTGAATGGTTGTTGAGCTCTATACGGCAAAACAATTATTTGGAAGCGAGGTTAAGGAGTTTATGGCAAATACGAAACTAAAGAATGCACATAATCTGATTAATAATGTATTTACTAAAAATACTCCCATTAATCTGTGAATTTATGTAGGAACCCCTCCCACTTCCAGTTACCCACCACAGGCCATACAACACAGCTTCTTATCTGCCTCCCTGCCAACACTTGATGTGTTTTACGCCATATACACACCAAGGTTGGATACACCAGGTAATCCCGGATACAGTGGCTGAGTAGAATATAAAGCAGTGTAGAGTAAAACAACATTAGTATAAAAAATACAAAGTCAGGTGAAAGGCATCAAACCATTCACTTTTGATCTGACATTTGTAAGAGTAAGTAATCAACCTGTCATTGCTTCTCTGTCTTCTATATAGACTGATATTCAGACTTTTGAATTTTGAAAACACGGTAGAGGGGATATCTGATTTGATATAAATATGGATGACATACTAACATTACACCTCTTTCTAGTGGGGCCATCGTGGTCATGATCGTATGGTAGTTGGATTTACAATTACCTATGCAATCAGTGCCTATCACCACTGATGTTGTGAGTTCGAATTTCGATCAGGGCGAGTTGTACAACATTATGTGATAAAGTTTGTCAGTGACTTGCGACAGGTCGGTGGTTTTCTCCGGGTCCTCCGGTTTCCTCCACCAATAAGGCTGACTGCCACGATATAACTGAAATATTTTGAAAGTGGCATTAAAACATCATCAAACAAACAAACACCTCTTTCTATTGCAGCAGGAAACATGGCTACGTGTAGCAATCTTGTTTTAGATTCTTTTCCAGACTGACTGCATTACAGGTCACCAGAATTACCAGAATTTCTAGAAATGGCTTAAATTTGTCTTTATAATTGCAGACAAAAATCCCAAATGCTAATCTAGATCCCAATGGTTTTACTGTAACATCAACTGATGCCTGTGAAGATACAGAGACAGTCAAAGATGGATATTGTGGTATGTATCTTGTGGAATGATTGAATGATTGATTGATTGATTGGTGTTTAACGCCAACTTTAGCAGTATTTCAGCTATATCGTGGCATATTTAGTAGGTAATTGTCTCTGAGGATCAAAATCATTGGTCGGTCAATGTTGGTTTAACGATCATCAATCTTGAAAATGTGGCCAATTTCCATCACAGCTTTTCTGGTTAGTTTAGAAGTGAAAAATTCACTATGGAAATATGGAATATCTTGCATACATCTCAATATGAAGAAATGAAATCTGTGTCATCAAAAACAAAATACTTCTAATTCTTACAAATGTTGTGGATTTTGTTTAGAAAATTGGTTATGTCTATACTGATTAACTTTCTGGCTTTCAGTGACTAGTGGACCGTGAACTTAATAAATAATGGGGAAAAAAATGATATGTTGTAATTTATTACTTTCTGGTTTTCAGTGAAATGTGGACCGGGAACCTACTGGGATAGCGCCACAACTCTGTGTATTGATTGTCCTAAAGGTTATTATACTGATCTGGATGGACAAACCTCATGTATAGAATGTACAACTGGTTTTACCACTGAAACTGCTGGAACATACGACGCTAATATGTGTTACAGTAAGTCCACTATATTATCAATCAGTGCATGTGATAAAGTTTGTCATTGACTTCTGACAGGTCTGTGGTTTTCTCTGGATGCTCTGATTTCCTCCACCAATAAAACTGACCGCCATGATATAACTGAAATACATGTATTGTTGAAAGTGGTGTTAAACACCATAATCCTAATCCTCAATCAGTACACATTTGCTTGGGAGTAATTTTGGTAAAATTTTCATTCAATATCTTCCTTTTTAGCTCACCTTGCCAAAGGCAATGGGAGCTTTTGCCATCACTTGGCGTCCGTCGTCTGTCGTCCGATTTTAATCTTCTCCTCTGAGACCTCTCAGCCAAATGAACTGAAACTTGGTAGGAAGCATCTATGGCAGGTCTTCTATAAAGTTTGCTCATTTCATCCCGATCCGTTAACAAACATGGCCGCCACAGGCAATTAGTTTTTCTGATTGGCCGAATTCTTGTTTCTGATTTGTTCATTTCTAAAAAAAACATCTCCTTTGTAAACTGTTAAAAGAGAGATAACTCTTGTCATTAAACTGTTAAAAGAAAGATAACTCTTGCCATTATCTCCCTTAGAAATTAATTAATGCTGATATAATGTAACATGTTTATGCTATGCATTACATGTAGGTATTCACATTTTAATAATCTTTTTAGCTCACCTTGCCAAAGGCAATGTGGGCTTTTGGCATCACTTGGCGTCCGTTGTTGGTTGTCTGTCATCTGTTAACTTTTCACATTTAAATCTTCTCCTCTGAAACCCATCAGCCAAATGAACTGAAACTTAGTAGGAAGCATCTATGGAAGGTCCTCTCTAAAGAGTGCACATTTTGTTATGATCCATTACCAAACATGGCCACCACAGTCAATTTTGTTTCTGATTGGCCAATTTAAAAAAATCTCCTCCTCTTAAAACGCTTGAACAAATTAACCGAAACTTGGTAGGAAGCATCTATGAAATGTTCTCTATGAAGATTGGTCATTTCGTCCCAATCGGTTAACAAACATGGCCACCACAGGCAATTCTTGTTTCTGAATGGTCAATATCTAAAAAATCTTCTCTGAAACTGCCTAGCCAAATGAACCAAAACTTGGTAGGAAGCATCTACATGTATGGAAGGTTCTATATTAAGTTTCCTCAAGGCAGAATGAAAGGTGAGCAACACAGGCTCAGCCCACTGAGCCTCTAGTTTAGCTCACCTTGATCAAAATTTCATATGATCTATTATCATCAATTAGCGACCATCCTGTCCGCTGTCATCTGAATGGGTTAGCTTTTCACATTTAAATCTTGCTCTTAGAATTCATTGAAGTAAATGGTATCAAACTTGCAAATATGGTATATTATTTTTGATGTTTTGTTTCATTTAGAAATTCAACATGCCTGCTGGTTTTCTGAAATGTCTAGTGTCTTGTTTTTCTCAATCACTACACATGTTCAAGGCTGGAATGTTTGTTATTTGACCTTCAAAAAAGTTTTTTTATCAATCAAAAAACCAAGATGGCCACCATGCTGGACAAATTGTGAATATAGAACCTTATTGCAAAATGAATAATAAGTGTTTTCTCAGAAACTACATACTTGATTGAACCTATACTAAGCATGAATAACAAGGGTCGAACATGCTGAGATGAGCCCATTGTTTTGGAAAAGAGTAGCTGCATAAAAGGCCCTAAAAAGTCTGTGGATATTATACAATTACAAATGTATTGCACTTCATTGAGTGCGATATGATGTGTTCCAATGTTTTTTTTGTGTACCTGGATAAATTTTTAGGGATTGTTTTTATTCAAATTCAAAAACACATGAGCTGATCCATTTAATATCATAGACACATGTACTAATTCAATGTGTACAAATTTATATTACTAATTTGATGTGTACAAATTTATATTTGCATTTTGCTTGCATTTGTAAAACTTATGTGCCACTTTCTGTTTGTATTTGTGTGACGTCATTGCAACAGACGTAGAAAACGTTTGGCTAGAAAAATTTATCATAAAAAACAAATTATATGGTTTTATAATACTGTATAAAATAGGGATGTCAAATCGATTAAAACCTTATAACCGATTACTCGGTCACGTTTCCGATCGAGTACCCGGTTACTCGATAGACAATTTATTTTGTTCGGTTTAGAAAAGGTACAGCTGGGTTCAATGACACTTCTGTTTTCTTCCTTTCTTTTCATTAGTTCAAAGTTTTATATTTCAACTATAATTGTAAAGATTCAGTTATATATATAAATTTATTATTTACAACACAGTACAAATTATTTACATACCAGGTTATGTCATGTCACATTCATGATTGTTATTCGGTTATTGTGGTACAGAGTTTTTGCTAAGGAAAATAATTTGGTCGATGCAAGACGATGACAGTCTGTTGCGAAGCTTCGTAACAATCAAACCTGCTGCCGAGAAGATTCTTTCCGACGGAACAGATGTTGACGGAACAGCTAAATACCGGCGCGCAAGAACCGAGAGTCTTGAATATTTATCGGAATTATCTTTTCACCACGCAAGAGAATCAGTTACTGGCATTTGACAGTTTTCGAGTCATTACATCGTTTGAAAAACTTCCAAACTGTAGATGTAGGAGGTGGCATTTTCACAGCCCTATCTCTCGAAATTCAATTCAAACACACTTTTAATAGTTCAATACTTTAAATTTGAATTGTGTTCATACCAGTTTAATCACTTTGTTTGGTTAACATTGTTAAGCCTACAAGCTAGTGTTTTGCCGGGGGAATAAGCAGATCAGAGATCAATTACCATTTAATTGACCAATAATTGTTATGTAAACATATGCCAAGTGCTGGTTTATATGTACGATTTCTATTATATCTAACATTAATTATTTATTGTCCGGAAAATTTTATCATTATTTTCATAAAAAAAGGTTTTCCGAGTAACCGAATACCGATTTTGGTATTCGATAATCGGATGTTCGAGCGAGTACCCGGTTAACCAGGTACTCGTTGCCATCCCTAGTATAAAACCATAAATGTAATAATATTAATTATTCAAAAAATATTAAAATATTCCTACATTGCACTTTTCAGAGATCTTTGCCAATCAAATTTTGATGTTTAACCAGTTGGTCAAACATAAAAAGGTGATGGTATCGGGGCACTAACATGTGTCAATGATGTTAGGTTTGTAGTCAGCAACCTTAACCACTCAGCCACCAAGGCCCCTTTAATGTTTAAAAATAACGGGTTAATTCTTGACATTAATAGCAATTAAATTTACAAGAAAGGATGTAAATGAACACGAGAGACTGTAAGCACAAATGAAGTAAAGGAACAGTGCTTTTATTGCTGTTCTACATTTCACAGTCACTGTAGGGTCATCAATAATAGGCACAATTCATAGACTAAACTGGGTGTGAATAGCACTTAAAACATATATTTCATGTGTGTTGTCTTTATGGTATTTATAAATGAGTAAATTTGGATCCTTGACATAAATGATATGTTTGGTATGTTTTATTCAGACAATTTTATAAGATTGTTAATGACCTAATTGTTCTATTCTTAGCTTCCTGTGCAGCTGGTCAGTACTTCAATGCTACCACTTCTTCATGTGAGAACTGTGCTATAGGATATTTCCAACAGAATGCTGGACAGTTTTATTGTAACTGGTGTGGAATAGGACGAACAACCAGAGATCCAGCTTCTACTTCAAATTCATCTTGTTATAGTCAGTAATTACAATAGTCACCCCCCCTCTACTATGGTCACTACTTCTGCAATGAAATAGTGGCCTTATAAGAGGGGTGTACTCTCTTGAAATGACAATTTAGTAATATTCTAATCTTGTTATGGTCAGTAATTATAAACATTGATTTTTATTTCATAAGAAAGGCAGATCATTTTACTAGGCCTGACAGTCATAATATTTCGAGTACAATTTTATACCCATACAAAAAAAACGACCAATCGGAACTTTTTATCCAACATACAGTATTCTAATTGGACAATTTTGGAGCACAAGTATAAAAATCGTAATCAGAGATTTTATGACCATTAGACCTAATAACCAAATTTGACATGTATGCATAAATCCTCTTGTCTTATCCAGTAAAGGACAATATGTATTTCTTTATTTTAAATAAGTATGTTTTTTTTGTAAGGAAAATGACATTTTGTTTGCAGTCGAGTTGTCATTTCTAATATAAAACACTGAGAAATCTAAATATGATAAACCATGACGGACATGTTTTAATCATGTGACTATCTTTTATTCAATCTATGACTTTGTTACAAAGCAGAGGTATATGTTGTGATTACATTGAAAATTAAAAAAATAAAGTAATGGTGGACAATTTATCCAACCAGAATAAAATTACCTCCAGTAGTCTCCCTCTTATTTGGTAATCCTTCTGCAATGAGAAAGTAGCCCTATAAGAGGGGATGACCTCTATTGAAGGGGACAATTTAGTTGTATTTTACTATCTCTGAGATCTGGCCTGGACCCCTGGTAAGAGGGATGACCTTTGGTGGGAGTGACCTTATAAGAGGGGATGACCTCTATTGAAGGGGACAATTTAGTGGTATTTTACTATCTCTGAGATCTGGCCTGGACCCCTGGTAAGAGGGATGACCTTTGGTGGTAGTGACCTTATAAGAGGGGACAATTTAGTGGTACATGTATTTTACTATCTCTGAGATCTGACCTGGACCCCTGGTAAGAGGGATGACCTTTGGTGGGAGTGGCCTTATAAGAGGGGATGACCTCTATTGAAGGGGACAATTTAGTGGTATTTTACTATCTCTGAAATCTGGCCTGGACCCCTGGTAAGAGGGATGACCTTTGGTGGGAGTGGCCTTATAAGAGAGGATGACCTCTATTGAAGGGGACAATTTAGTGGTATTTTACTATCTCTGAGATCTGGCCTGGACCCCTGGTAAGAGGGATGACCTTTGGTGGGAGTGACCTTATAAGAGGGGACAATTTAGTGGTACATGTATTTTACTATCTCTGAGATCTGGCCTGGACCCCTGGTAAGAGGGATGGCCTTTGGTGGGAGTGACCTTATAAGAGGGGATGACCTCTATTGAAGGGGACAATTTAGTGGTACATGTATTTTACTATCTCTGAGATCTGGCCTTGACCCCTGGTAAGAGGGGTGGCCTTTGGTGGGAGTGACCTTATAAGAGGGGATGGTCTCTATTGAAGGGGACAATTTAGTGGTATTTTACTATCTCTGAGATCTGGCCTTGACCCCTGGTAAGAGGGATGGCCTTTGGTGGGAGCGACCTTATAAGAGGGGATGACCTCTATTGAAGGGGACAATTTAGTGGTACATGTATTTTACTATCTCTGAGATCTGGCCTGGACCCCTGGTAAGAGGGATGGCCTTTGGTGGGAGTGACCTTATAAGAGGGGATGACCTCTATTGAAGGGGACAATTTAGTGGTACATGTATTTTACTATCTCTGAGATCTGGCCTGGACCCCTGGTAAGAGGGATGACTTTTGGTGGGAGTGACCTTATAAGAGGGGATGACCTCTATTGAAGGGGACAATTTAGTGGTATTTTTACTATCTCTGAGATCTGGCTTGGACCCCTGGTAAGAGGGATGACCTTTGGTGGGAGTGACCTTATAAGAGGGGATGACCTCTATTGAAAGGGACAGTTTAGTGGTATTTTACTATCTCTGAGATCTGGCCTGGACCCCTGGTAAGAGGGATGACCTTTGGCGGGAGTGACCTTATAAGAGGGGATGGCCTCTATTGAAGGGGACAATTTAGTGGTATTTTACCATCTCTGAGATCTGGCCTGGACCCCTGGTAAGAGGGATGACCTTTGGTGGGAGTGGCCTTATAAGAGGGGATGACCTCTATTGAAGGGGACAATTTAGTGGTATTTTACTATCTCTGAGATCTGGCCTGGACCCCTGGTAAGAGGGATGACCTTTGGTGGGAGTGACCTTATAAGAGGGGATGGCCTCTATTGAAGGGGACAATTTAGTTGTATTTTACTATCTCTGAGATCTGGCCTGGACCCCTGGTAAGAGGGATGATCTTTGGTGGGAGTGACCTTATAAGAGGGGATGGCCTCTATTGAAGGGGACAATTTAGTGGTATTTTACTATCTCTGAGATCTGGCCTGGACCCCTGGTAAGTAATGACCTTTGGTGGGAGTGGCCTTATAAGAGGGGATGACCTCTATTGAAGGGGACAATTTAGTGGTATTTTACTATCTCTGAGATCTGGCCTTGACCCCTGGTAAGAAGGATGACCTTTGGTGGGAGTGGCCTTATAAGAGGGGATGACCTCTATTGAAGGGGACAATTGTGGTATTTTACTATCTCTGAGATCTGGCCTGGACCCCTGGTAAGAGGGATGACCTTTGGTGGTTGTGACCTTATAAGATGGGGACTACTGTACTTCATGTTGTTTAATCCTATTCCTATCCATCTTTGAGTTCGTAGTTCTGGCTGTCGGTCTCAAAAATATGAATGCACAACTCCTACATTTTAAATAGGAATTCATCAAGACTGTGCATGCTTGTTTATTACCATATGAAGATTTGCATATTGTTACGACAGGTTGATTGGACCATTTTTGAAGGAGTTATTACTCCTTTTGACTTGGAATATGTTATTAAAAAGAATTGGAGGGGACATTTGTTTTATGTATCAAAAATAGTCTTTGCTCTCTTATATTTTAGATGAATGTCCTTCTGGACAGGAGTTGTCATCGGGTGGTGTGTGTAATTTATGTGAAGTAGGAACTTACCGAACATCTGGTGTTCATTCTTTGTGTACCTCCTGTCCTGTGGGAAACACTACTCTGACAACTGGATCTAAAGTGATGGATGATTGTAGCATAAGTAAGTCACTATTAAACAAAATTCTAAACAAATTATCTGTCAAAGTTGTTAGTGGGTAGATTATGGTGTTTAACGCCACTTTCAACAATATTTCAGTTATAGCGTGGCGGTTAGTTTTATTGGTGGAGGAAACCGGAGTACCCAGAGAAAACCACCGACCTGTCGCAAGTCACTGACAACCTTCATTACATACATGTAATGTTGTATCGAGTACACCTCGCCATGAGTGAGACTTGAACTTACAACTTGAGTTTATCTGTGAAACAACAATAAGCTGTTATAATGTAAATATTTATAAAGTCAGACCAAATGGGTTCATAGGATTTCTAATAGTATATATGAGGTTCACCGAGCCTTTCCCCAGTTTTGTGCCGAATACATATAAACTTTATAATTTAAGACATTGCATTAATATTGTGTTTATCCTGCAGAAAAATCACATTAATTAAAGGTGGTAATTTTTTTAATTAAATAATAAAGTTATACCTTGATTGGCCCTTTTGATGTTTTCTGTCAACAGAAAGTGAACTGATTTACAATGAGTTTCCCAAAGCTCAACAGGTAAAACAAGTCAGAGGGGTACCAGTAAAGCTGCATTTCATTTAGTGATGTATATTGCAAAATGCAATTTGACTGCTCAAATAGAACAAGCTCGGGATAAATACTATATATGTGATGCATATTGTAAATGTATTTTACTTATTTTGTAGAACTTTGTGTTTATTTTTATTCTGTTCACATAATTATCTCTAGAAATTAGCAATAATTTCCTACTTATCTGAATGAGGTACATACACACACTTAATGTTTCAATAACTTTTTTTGTTTAAATACAGGTTTGTTTAAATACAGGTGTGTTTAAATACAGGTTTGTTTAATATGTTTTTTTTCTTTCAAACAGAGGCCTGTGAAGCTGGATACAAACGTGTTGGTTTAGATACATGTGAGAAATGCCCGATTGGGACCTATCAACCAGAGAAATGGCAAACCAGTTGTATAACGTGTGGTGGACTTCGTTATAGAACTGACCAAGAAGCTTCAACATCAGCGTCAGCTTGTAAATGTAAGTAATCTTGACAAAAAAGGGATAGATAGCTTATTTAGAGGAGTTTTTTCTTTTTTCATGACCGCATCATTTCACTTACATTACCGCATCATTTCACTTACATTACCGCATCATTTCACTTACATTACCGCATCATTTCACTTACATTACCACATCATTTCACTTACATTACCACATCATTTCACTTACATTACCACATCATTTCACTTACATTACCGCATCATTTCACTTACATTACCACATCATTTCACTTACATTACCACATCATTTCACTTACATTACCACATCATTTCACTTACATTACCACATCATTTCACTTACATTACCGCATCATTTCACTTACATTACCGCATCATTTCACTTACATTACCGCATCATTTCACTTACATTACCGCATCATTTCACTTACATTACCGCATCATTTCACTTACATTACCACATCATTTCACTTACATTACCGCATCATTTCACTTACATTACCGCATCATTTCACTTACATTACCGCATCATTTCACTTACATTACCGCATCATTTCACTTACATTACCGCATCATTTCACTAAGAGGGGAGATTTGGGCCCATAAAACTAGTTTAACCTCCCGGCATCACTTATTATTGAAATACCTGTGCCCAGTCAAGCCAGGAAAGTGAGAGGTCATGTATTTGTGTGTTAGAGGTATCAAGCCAGGAAAGTGAGAGGTCATGTATTTGTGTTAGAGGTCATGTATTTGTGTTAGAGGTCATGTATTTGTGTGTTAGAGGTCATGTATTTGTGTGTTAGAGGTATCAAGCCAGGAAAGTGAGCGGTCATGTATTTGTGTGTTAGGGGTATCAAGTCAGGAAAGTGAGAGGTCATGTATTTGTGTGTTAGAGGTATCAAGCCAGGAAAGTGAGCGGTCATGTATTTGTGTGTTAGGGGTATCAAGCCAGGAAAGTGAGAGGTCATGTATTTGTGTGTTAAAGGTCATGTATTTGTGTGTTAGAGGTATCAAGCCAGGAAAGTGAGAGGTCATGTGTGTTAGAGGTATCAAGCCAGGAAAGTGAAAGGTCATGTGTGTTAGAGGTCATGTATTTGTGTGTTGGGAGTATTGATTTTCCCTCTCTACGATTTTGATATTTCGATTTTAGAACTTTTCTGATAGTTTGGTATTTTTTGTTTTTGTTTTTATTCCTTATTTAATTAGGTATTTTCAAGAAAACAATCACATGGGGCTTGAATCAGAGAACAGTCTTTTACTCAAAATAATAAAGTGGATTGCTATGATTTTTCTTTGTCTTTAATGGGACAATGGGATATTAATAGATATGTGATGGGCATTTAAAAAGTGCCTCAAGACTGCTTTATTTTATTTATTAGAGAAAAGACCCCAAGTATGATTACAGGGTAAAGTTTTTTTTATAAAAAAAACTCTTCATTTTAAAGTTGACGACAATGAAATGATAATTGCCTATAAAAGAAAATACAGTGGAAGCTTGAGTATTTATTTTTAGAGATGGGTGTATAACACCATTGATTGATGTCATGCATGGTTAGCATGTTTGCCCTGAATGCAGTATGTCATGCGTTTTTAGCACCTTTGCTGTCAAAACAATGTCTATAAAATTGGTATTTGTTGCTTCTCCATTAAGTATGCAACATTAAGGAAATAGAGTAGAGAATGGTTGGCTAGGAGTGGAGTGACATTGCAGACTGTTTCAGTGATCTAGCACTATAAAAATCCAACAAAGTGTGTTTGTAGAAGTTGTAGTAGCAGATTAATAGTTCTGATAAAAACCTGAAATCTGAAGATGGCTGATATGCTTATCTTTACTTATTTTATTAATTTTTTGGGGACTATTTTAAGTGTTGCGACTTTTATTTAAAAAGTAAACCTGTCTAGCTGTCCATTTGTAAACATTCTTTTGCAAATTTTTAAAGGCATTACAGTAATAATACAAATTCATTGCTTTTTTTCTCTTTTATTTAATTTTAGTTTTCTGTGAGTCTGGTTTCCAGAACAACTCTCTTAGTTGTGAAATATGTCCTGTTGGTTTTTACAAGGACAACACAATCACAGGTCAAATTTATGCACAATGTCAACCGTGCCCAGCTAATAAGAAAACACCCACTACAGGATCAACATCAGAAAATGATTGTTCCATCTGTAAGTTTTTTTTAAATAAAAGAAATCTCTTGGTAATATAAACTAATATAAACTTGTTGAAAGCCTTACTGTGAATGTGAAATGTAGAACAGCAATAAAAGTACTCTTCCTGTGCTTTAATTTGTTTCAAAGTGTAATGTTGGATAGTCGCTCATGTTCAGATACATCCATATCAGTTCTTACAACAAGCTGTTATTTTACTTTAAATTGTATCTAAGTGTAATGTTGGATAGTCTCTCATGTTCAGTTACATCCATGTCCTTTCTTTCTAAGTAAGATATTTTTTTTGACATCCTTATTAGTAGCAAGTGTTAGACCGTTACTCATTCTTATGTTTACATTGTACAGTTAATCTTACTCCTGGGTACTCAGTATGTACCACTCATTGTTATGGTTACATCATGCAATTTTCTTTTTCTGCTGGTTACCTAATATGATGTACCAGTTAGTTAGACTGGTACTGATTGATATTTTCCCATTTTCAGTTAGATTTAATGCTGAATATTGATATAGGTACCAGTTAGTTTGAATGTTGCTCATTATCATATTTTTATTTTAAAGTTAGTTGTAGTGCAGGATACAAATCTAATACTGCTGGTACACAGTGTGAAAAATGTCCTGTTGGCACCTACCAACACGAGCCAGACAAAACATCCTGTATACCTTGTGGGGGTGGAACAAGTACTAAGCAAGATGGATCTGATGCTGCTAGTGATTGTCTAAGTATGTATTATTTATGGATGAAGCAATATATTAGTCTCTCTTTTATTAGAAGCATTGACTGTTTTCATGAAGACGTAAAAAACACCAATTTTGTAAAAAAAAAATAAAAAATTGTGATGTTGATATTACAGCTTATCATCCTTCCCTCCCGCTACATCTACCTGCTGACTACATAAGCAAAACTTGTATCAAAGTTCGTGTGAGCTGAGCTGGACTTATCAACAGTGAGCAGGAGTTATCACCAAATTCTCCCAACATTTAAACGATAATTCCTGTGAAGATGACAAAAGTAAATAAAATTCAGCAACACTATTAGCTAGTTAACATTTTATTTTTTAAACATATATCAAATTAGGAACTGTCGTGTCAGCAATATCAACAAACATCGTCCTACAAAAATGTACTTGTCACAATTCTTGCTAACCTCTGCTGAGACGTCATAATTTTTACGTCATATGTTTTCTAAAACGGAACGGCATTGTTAAACAAAACCGGTGAATTGCCGACTTTGATGTTTGTAATAAAAAAAAACAATGAATATTACCATTAAAGGAAAAATTCAACAATCTTAACATTTATATAAACCTGTAAAAATGAATGGTATATTTGCAAACTACTTATGAACTTTGTTATGGGTAAGCATATTTTGAATATTTTGAATCATATGATTTTCCCAATGAAAATACAAATATAGATGTATCCGTGTTTATGTTTGATTTAAGGATGATAAACATGTCATCTGAATGTGAATATGATTGATACTGAAAAATATCAGCCTGCTCGACAGAATATGAAGTTTGTGACTCGTTCGCTTCGCTCACTCACCACCAAACTTCATATTCTGGCTCGACAGGCTGATATTCTCGGTTTCAATCAATTCACATCCAGATAACATATACTTATCATCAGTCATGACCCAATAAAATGTGAATGGAAATGTTCATACTAATTGTACTGTTTCAACTATTGACTAAACATTTATGCCATTTTTTCATGATGCATTGTATTTTCTCAAATTGTTTTTTCAGTCTCGCTCTGGAACCATTGTGGTCGTGATCATATGGTATTTGGAGTTACACACACCTATGCAATCAGTGCCTATCACCATTAAATTTGTGAGTTCGAATCCTGCTTATGGCGAGGTGTACTCGATGAAACTTTATGTGATAAAGTTTCTCAGTCACTTGCAACAGGTACTCCGGTTTCCTCCACCAATAAAACTGACTGCCATGATATAACTGAAATATTGTTGAAAGTGGCATTAAACACCATAACTCTCTGTCTCTTTCTTTGTTGAAAGATTTATTATACATACAGATTTCAAGCTATTTGGCAAAGAACAGAAAGCACAACCAACCTAATGATCTACTGGGACTAGTTTTTTTTGTACACTGTATCATCCATTTCTTATGTACCAAATGTTTATCTGTACACACCCTAACCCCAAAGAGTAAATGTCCCTATTTCAACTTTTTTCTTTTGAGATTTAAAATATGTTTGTTTGTTTGTTTGTTTGTTTGTTTGTTTGTTTGATGGTGTTTCAACAATATGTCAGTTATATTGTGGCGGTCAGTTTTATTGGTGGAGGAAACCGGAGGACCCGGAGATAACCACCGACCTGTAGCAAGTCACTGACAAACTTTATCACATAATGTTGTACACCTCGCCCTGATAGAGATTCGAACTCACAACATCAGTGGTGATAGGCACTGATTGCATAGGTAGATTGCATACGATCACAGCCACGATGGCCCTGGAGAGATGTAAAGTATCACAACTGCTAAGCAAACTCTTTTTAGAAGATTGATATCTTTTGTATTTTTTAGCATATTGTGCCCCAGGAAAAGAAAGAGATGATGCTACTGGTAACTGTGTTGACTGTCTGATAGGATTCTATAAACACAACAATAACAATCTGTTCATGAATTGTACAGCATGTCCAGACAACTATGTAACAGCCGCAACAATGTCTACATCAAGTTCACAGTGTACAATTAGTAAGTATTAGTTACGAAAGAAATCAACACAGTCTACATCAAGTTCACAGTGTAGAATTAGTAAGAATTAAGTTAAGAAAGAAATGAACACAGTCTACATCAAATTCACAGTGTACAATTAGTAGGAATTAAGTTAAGAAAGAAATGAACACAGTCTACATCATGTTCACAGTGTACACTTAGTAAGTATTAGTTAAGAAAGAAATCAACACAGTCTACATCAAGTTCACAGTGTACAGTAAATGAGTAATTTGTTTAGCATGAATTTGCTAGTTCCTTTCTGTTAAGAATTATTAATTTGAGTGTAAAAGAGATTGCTAGAAAAATAAAACTTATTATTAAAAGTATAATTTGTATAGTGCATAGGTCATGGAGTATATGTGGAAGATAATCTGAATGAAAGTTATTTTTGAAACTCCATACTCTTCTTAAATATAACATGGAAAAAAATGATTATATTTGAAATATGGCAAATAGTAACATCACCTCTGTATTGTTAGATATAAGATACTATTGTCAGTGAAGATATTTTACCAAAAGAATGGCCGAGATCAAAAACAGGACAAAGTATTTATGTTTTTCATTTTGATACTTTATATCCAATGTTGTTACTTCTCCACTAAGTACACAGCATTAAGGAGAAAAAGACTGGTGGGCTCGGAATCAGAATAATGTGTCCGAGTGGAGTGACATGTCTACCCGCCAACTGTTGTTTCAGTGACCTAGCAATATAAAAATCCAACTCGGCGTGTTGGTCTAGTTCAAAGCGGACCTCATCATCATTTCATTGAAAATTAAGTTGTTCTTGCTTATCAGGAGGGAAAGGTTGGGATTCCATTAAACCATACCACATTTATGTTACTGTTTCAAGCTAGAATATCCATCAAATTCTTTTTATTTTAATTGTGGGTTTTGTCAGGGGAGTTGTTTCTGATGTTGTAGTTGATTATATTGTAAGGCTCTGCTGGTCTTATTTTAAATTGTGTATTGCATTGCCTCACACATAATTTCTTGTCTAAGCATGAATTTTTATTTATTATGCAATATCTTTACATTGTATTTGGATTTTTCACTTAGGGGCATGTTTGGCTGGTACAAAGAGAAATGCAGGTGACACAGCTTGTGAAGGTTGTCCAAGGGGAACATTTCAGAACCTTAACTACCAGACAACTTGTAATACCTGCCCTGATACAACATCAACTAAACAGGAAAACTCTACTAGTCAGTCACAGTGTGATTGTAAGTTATTCTATAGATTATTTTCAGAATGTAAAATGATTACCTCCCTTTTCTGATTTTTGTAAGTGTAAAATGATTACCTCCCTTTTGTAAGAGTTATCTGTCTTTGGTAGAAATTGTGATATAATTTCAATGTTGATTTTTAACGCAAAGAAAGAAAGAAAAAACATGTTGCTTATGAACATTTTTTGTATTAAGAATTTAGGGTTGAAATAAGCTGGTTATTTTCACCGAGTTCAAACTTTGTTATATTGTTGTCTGTTCATTCAAAACAACAAAATTTAAGCTTTCAAAATAGTGTAATGGAATTTTTTAATCTTAATCATAAAAATTCAAAATGTTCAATAATTTCAGATAAAATATTTCTTGCTAAAGGTTTTTAAAATTTACACCTGTCAAAACATCCTGCTGTGTGACAGTGGTCAATATTTTTTCAATCTAATTAAAATAAGATGTTTGCTCAATCTTTTTTTAATTGTTTTCTATGGCATAACACTACCATCTACCAACATTCTGTATAGGATCATGTCAGGGTTCATATTTTCAACTAACCAATCAGCGATTAGCCTACCATTTAAAACATGTACACGGCAAGAGCTGTTGTCTGATTGGTCAGTATATTCAACTGTCTTGCATATGATTGGAAGGGCCATGATGAAGGAAAGTTTAACCAATACAGATAATCTGTGTCACAGATGACAACAGATTTGTTCAGCTTGTCGTTATCACTATCTGGTCCTTTCCTCATTCATGACTTATCATCAGAGTTGTAACTAGACCGGTGCCTCTAGTGGAGCAAGAACTTCCTACCCTTCCAGAGCACCTGAGTTCACCGTGGAGCAAGAACTTCCTACCCTTCCAGAGCACCTGAGTTCACCGTGGAGCAAGAACTTCCTACCCTTCCAGGGCACCTGAGTTCACCGTGGAGCAAGAACTTCCTACCCTTCCAGAGCACCTGAGTTCACCGTGGAGCAAGAACTTCCTACCCTTCCAGAGCACCTGAGTTCACCCTCAGTTTTTAGTGGAATTCATGTTGCTTAATCTTTAGTTTTCTGTGTAGTGTTTTAAAAATAATTTGTTTCTTCTTTTGGCCATTGTCTGTCCTTTGATTTATGGCTTCTGATTACCACTGTGGTAACTTCAAATTTGTCTTACCTGACATGACTTGATTTGATTAGATGGTAGTGTATTGCCAAAGAAAAAAAAAAGATACAAAAAACTTCTAATTTAATTTGATTGCATTTTTTATTTTAAGTAGAAGAATATTAGTCTTTTTTATTTTCAAGTTGATAAGACAGTTTCATTGTCTATAAATAAGAAATGTACTTTTATGAGGTTCTAATTTTTATAATTTAGAACTTCCTGAGATTGGCAACAGGATTATGGTTTTGCTAGGTAATTTCTTGTTCATAGATGTAAAAAGAAAAATTGAATCTTGAATCCTATTAACAAACTTAATCATATTTACTGTAACTTTTCCTACAGCTTACTGTAACTCTGGTTACCAAAAGGATATCAACAATCAGTGTATGCCCTGTGATAGAGGTTATTACAAGGACAACAATGTTGATGTATTTTCTGACTGCACACTATGTCCTATAGACCGCATAACTCCATCAACAAAGGCTGAGTCAGAGAATGACTGCACACAAGGTAAGTATCTATCAGAGGTGAAAGCATTGTCAGTAGGTGACTGTATACAATTTGATCATGTTCAATAAGTTTGTTTGTCCATTATGTTATTTTTAATTTCATAATGAGTATTTTGAAATTCTTAATTTTTATGAAAGAAATTTTATAATGCGTACACATATGATGTGGAAGAAAATTAGTTATGGGTATTTTATTATGAACAGACATAAAACCACATCAGTAGTGTAATGGCTAGCATGCTCGCCTTGATTGTGATAGATCATGGGTTCGATCCCAATCGGATCAAACCAAAGGCTATAAAATTGATATTAATGTTTCTCAGATAAGCGTGCAGCATTAAGGAGAAAGAGCAAAGATTCGTTGACTCAGAATCAGCTAGTGCTATAAAAATCCAACTACATGTGTTGGTATAGTACAAAGTGGACCTCATCATCATCTCATTGAAAATTTACTTGTTCTCGCCATGATATAGCTGAAAAATTGCTGTGTTGGCTGTAAACAACAATCAATCACTCACTCACTACTATATCGAGCTATTATTCTTTCACCTCAGTCAATGTGACCTTTTGAGAATAAGGTTAGCATATAATTGTATATCTATTTTACTGCTTGTTAATAGGTAACTGTACTGCCGGATATAAGATTGTTGGAAATGGATGTGAAGCCTGTGTTATTGGTACATATCAACCAAATAAATGGAAGACAAGTTGTATATCCTGTCCTACACAGAAAACTACTGTCTACTCTAATTCTACAGCAGAATCTGATTGTATATGTAAGTAATACTACTGTTGTTGACGAGAATATCTAATCATTTATACCAGTAAAATATTTATTTTTACAATGTTTCCATGTTTTTAGTTTGACACAAATTAAGAATTACGTTTTGTGTGGCAGTCAGTTTAATTGATGGGGGAAACCGGAGCACCTGGAGAAAATCACCGACCTGTCATAAGTCACTGACAAAATTTATCACATAACGTTGTATTGCCTGAATGGGATTTGAACTCACAACGTTAGTGGTGATAGGTACTGATTGCATAGGTAGTTGTAAATCCAATTACTATACGATTATGACCATGACGGCCCCTAGAATAACGTTATGAAGGCTTGATATATTTATAAAGGACCAATGTTACTTGTGTAAAATTAAGGTACTCTCAAATTCAAGCAGAAGAAGACTTGATAATTTGTTTAACCTGTGTCTAATCTATTGTGTCTATTTAATTGGCAAATAAAATATATTTAACACAAGGGGTGCCACTAGTGGAGCAGGAACTGCTTACCTTTCTGGAGCACCTGAGTTCACCTCTGGATTTTGGTGGGGTTTGTGTTACTCAATCTTTAGTTCTATGTATGTTTTTTAGATCTTTGTTTGTCCTTTTGGCCATTACGTTGTCTGTTCTTCTTCGATATACGGATTCTGATTACCCCTTTGGTATCTTCAAACCCTTTTTAAACTAATTAATGCAGTGAAAATGAAAATAATTTCTCTATGCTGTCAATTTTTTTTCTCTCTTAAAAGAAATTTCGTTTAAACGGGTACATTTAACTTTTATTTCAGTAAGCTGTGATCCTGGTAATGAAGATAAGAATGGTGTATGTATGAAATGTGCTGTTGGATACTTCAAACCGGAGAAAAAGGCTGATAGCTGTACTAAATGTCCTTCCGGCTTCATAACGTCAGATGTAGGATCAACGAGCCAGACTGACTGTGATGTTCGTAAGTATGACACTCTTACTCTATTTCTATTCAGGATTCCACAGGATACTATAAGAACTAGAGAAATGGCTGATAGCTATAAAGACATAGATCACTAAACCAGGTGAAGTAGGTGACTAAATTTCTTCCTGGTTTCAATAAAATCGCCCTATACACTACAATATTACAACAAATAATGTGTGTCATTTACGGTACCTGTTGTAAACCTGGGAAAATTTGTGATGATTCCTGTAAAATTATAATTATTGTATTATAAACATAACTGAATTTTTCTGACATTACAAAAATGATAATAAGTTCTGTTGCCAGGTCGATCAATTTGGTTTAAGACACAAACATGAAAATAAACAGGTTTGTTGTTTTTATGATGATTTAATGATTCTGGTGACATGGCATATTTTAAAATTACAAGAAAATAAAATAATAAGATTTTTTGTAATTTCAGTACATTGTAAATCAAGATCATGATTTCTTTTTATAATTTCATGAGATTGTGAATCAGGATCACGATTTCATTGTAATTTCAGTACATTGTTAATCAGGATCATGATTTCATTGTAATTTCAGAAGATTGTGGGTTAGTGTTAGGGTTATGGTGTTTAATGCCACTTTCAACAATATTTCTGTTATATCGTGGTGATCAGTTTTATTGTTGGAGGAAACCAGACTACCTGGAGAGAAAACCACAGAATGCCGCAAGTCGCTGACAAACTCTTAACACCTAAAGTTGTTTCGAGTACATCGAGTAGGATTTGAACCAGAAGATTGTGAATCATGAATATGATTTTATTGTAATTTTAGGAGACTGTGATTCAGGATACAAAGTTGTCAACAATGTGTGTGAGGAGTGTGGGTATGATCAGTTCCAACCATTAAAGAATCGACCAACCTGTAATGCCTGCCCTACAGGTTATATTACATTCCAAGTCACAACAGCAATAGCATCAACTGAGTGTAAAGGTAAAGAACAATTTTAGTTTTACAGTGAAGCCTGTCTAAACCCAATCCTGAGTAAACCGAAAACCTGCCTAAACAGAACCCTGAGTAAACCGAAAACCTGCCTAAACAGAACCCTGAGTAAACCGAAAACCTGCCTTAACAGAAACCTGAGTAAACCGAAAACCTGCCTAAACAGAACCCTGAGTAAACCGAAAACCTGCCTAAACAGAACCCTGAGTAAACCGAAAACCTGCCTAAACAGAACCCTGAGTAAACCGAAAACCTGTCTAAACCGAACCCTGAGTAAACCGAAAACCTGCCTAAACAGAACCCTGAGTAAACCGAAAACCTGCCTAAACAGAACCCTGAGTAAACCGAAAACCTGCCTAAACCAGACAGACTTTACAGTCCAATCTACTAAATGTATATGTAATTTGAATCTTTGTAAACCAAACACCGGTCTAAACTGAACAAATTTATCAGTACCAAAGGTGTTTTTATACCAATAGCTAACTCTAGCAATAACATAAGATTGATACACAGTCAAACCTGCTTTAGTGACCACCTGTATTAAGCAGTAACTTGTTATATGTGCCCCTTAATTTTAATTTCCCTTCACAGTACATTTGATATATATTAAACCTTCATGAAGTGATCATTTGTTGTCTTACAGTTGTACGAGGGTTGTCCGTAAAGTTCGTGGACTATCTCAATAAAATCTGACTGACATGTCCGAAATAATTGAAATTAGGATATAATTAATTACACGATTTACTGATTAATTGTACAAAATGTTATCACAGTACATGCTTAAATAATTGTATTTCGTCAATTTAAAAATCAATAGTAACTCACACCCGGAGCACGAAAAAAATTCCTGACGTTCAACGACGTCAACAGTAGTAAAAGTTAACTTTTCTCGACGTAGTCCCCGTTCAACTCAACACATTTCTTACATCTCTTTAACCAGTCATCAAATATTTTCTCAAATTGTTCCGTTTTCATATTTAGAATTATATTCATCACTTCCTGTCTTAGTTCCTGTAAATCATCGAACCGCTGTCCACGGAGAAATGATTTAATGTACGGAAATACTGCAAAATCCATTGGCGCTAAGTCAGGGCTGTATGGAAGATGCTTCAGACACTCGAATCCAAGTAAATCTAATTCTAGTTGAGTTGTGTGGGAAGTATGTGCCGGTGCATTATCTTGGTGTAGTATCACTTGGTCTAGATTGGCAGCTAAATAAGGACGTTTCTTTCTCAGAGCTTGTACCAAATCTCGCTTCAGTACCTAACAAGATAAACAGACTTTTTACCGTATTGCATCTATAAAGTAAAATCGAATTGATAATATAAAATTAACTCTTTCAGATGAACACATTTTTGAAATGTTTATTATATTAGTTTAAATTTACAGGGAAAATAATTAATTCATTAATTTCAAAAGTAATTATTATGTTTATTACCTTGGAGTAGTATTCAGAATTGACAGTCTGGCCACGGGGAACAGCGTGTGTCAGTAGCATTCCTTTCCTGTCCATAAAGAGAATAAACATATTCTTTCCTAGTGATTTGGTTATTTTTGCCTTTTTTGGTGGAGGAGAGTTACAGTTTTTCCACTGACTTGACTGTTGTTTAGTTTCCGGATCATAGTAGTGGAACCAGCTTTCGTCGGTTGTAATTATTCGGTCTAGAAATCTTATGCCACCACGATTAACTTTTTTGATAAATTGTTTTGACAATTCCACTCTTTTTGTTAAATGTTCAACTGTAAGAATTCGCAGTACCCATCTAGCACATACTCGGTTCATATTTAAATCATTTCCTAAAATTTGGTGCGCTGTAGTCTTAGAAATTCCACATTTGTCTGCAACTTCACGGACTGTTAGCCGCCGATCACCGTTAATAACGTCCCGAACTTCATTTTTTACAGCATCGGATTCTCTAAAAGATGGTCTGCCTTCCCGCTCATCGTCTGCTAAACTGTCTCTTCCGTCCGCAAACCTTTTGTGCCACTTGAATATCAATGAACGGCTTACTTTACTATGTTTCTCTGACTGTTTTAAGAACTTGTGCGTATCTGTTGGCGTTTTTCCGATGTCCACGCAAAACTTTATCACCGCCCGCTGCTCCACCTTTTCCGCAAACGTCCCTTTTTTTAGTAATGCCGATCCTGTCTTCAGCGTTTCAAATCCAGATTTCTCAGCCATTTCGAAACTTTGACTTTTCAAATTTAGCAGGTGTAACGTCAAGAGTATTGTCGACGTCATAGTGTAAATTACAGGTGAATTTTCGCGGCGTTTGATACTTAGAAAAACAAAAATTAAAAACAGCGACTCGCATGTTATGTAGTATTTTTGCCGTGCTCCGGGTGTGAGTTACTATTGATTTTTAAATTGACGGAATACAATTATTTAAGCATGTACTGTGATAAAATTTTGTACAATTAATCAGTAAATCATGTAAGTAATTATATCCTAGTTTCAATTATTTCGGACATGTCAGTCAGATTTTATTGAGATAGTCCACGAACTTTACGGACAACCCTCGTATATGACCCTATTTCAATGTGCCTTTGGAAGGTCGCATTAGACAGGTTTGACTACATATATCATTGTGTCAGTCTTGTCATCACTGATTAACGGTAAATCCCAACCAAACATACAGAATTCTTCAGTACCTGGAACCATTGTTACTTGTTTTCGGCGTTCGTCAGATATTGGAGCGATTTGCTATTGATATATGTAATACTTTTGAAATATACAATGTGTATCATTATATCACGGTTCCCAACGTATCCACATTTGCCATAATCTTTCTGGATTATCACTGTTTTTTCAACATTCCATACAGGATTGACAAAGCATTTGTTCAAAAAATATATTTTAATGCATAAAATATGAATATTAACAAAATGACTAGAAATGTGCTTACATATATTTATTGTATAAAGAACATTCATGTGTGAAGTCAAAGTTCAATCGCCTATAAAATCAACGAGTTTTATTATCGGAATTAAGATTCATGCCATATCTTTAAGTGCAGATTGTTTCGTGTTTACTTAGGCACTGTCTCAATCAAAACAAAAACGTTTTTGAATATCAATGGCAGATAAAGCATTGTGTAATACAAAAGCAGTCTTCGTGCTAACCCACTTGCACAAAGCCCAGGACAAGTACAACTGGATTCGGACAAGTGAAAATTATGAAAGAGTTTGTTTGAATAAATAGAAATTGTTTCTAAATTTGGCTTTTGGGCAGGTAGGTGAAAAAAAATTAAGACAAAAACTGACAAAGTTTAAATATGATTAAAGAAATATCACAATGGTTTTGTTAAGTTCACAAATGGCATGCCCTTTTCAGACAACAAGAGTTTACCCAAAGCCGTTATTCAAGTCTGAACTCATTATTATCACTCTTGAACGATTACTGTGTACCTGTGTGTATTGATGATGTGTAATAATCTTTATCTAACATTAAGTATGTATTCTATAGAAATACAGGATTTGAACCATTAGATGGTTTGGTTTGGTTTGGTTTGTGGCGTTTAATGCAACTTTCAACAAAATTTCAGTTATATTGTGGCTGTCAGTATTATTGATGGAGGAAACTGGAGTATCCCAAAGAAAACCACCGACCTGCCGTAAGTCACTGAGAAACTTTATCACATAATGTTGTATCGAGTACACTTCGCCATGAACGGGATTCGAACTCACAACTTTTGTGGTGATAAGCGCTGATTGCACAGGTAGTTGTAAATCCAGCTACCATGCATCACGACTACAAACGGCCTCTGAACCATTAGATACAACTTGTCAGATACAGAACCTTGTATCATGTATGTATGGGGTACAAAATGTGCTTTAGTCAGTTTTACTTTTGTGATGTCATTAGTTTTGAATATGGAAAACTCCCTATAACGTCTTTGTTAATAAATACAAAATCCTATCAAAGACTACATCAATGACCTTTTATACATTCGTTTCATATTGCAAGGAACTGTATCATGAACAATTATATTTCAGGCCATAAATTTTATGCACAAAAGACGTAGAGCAATTATTGTGTATTTGGACAAGGATAGCGATTGATGAATGAAATGTTTTAATGAATGTTGTGAAGTGTACATGACGTATAGAACTACTTTAAATGTCAGGCCGTTATTTATTAAGAAGTAAATATAATAATGAAATCTATCTGTATTACCCCCTTTTATCCTATGAAAATTTTAGATAAATGTATTATTATATATGTATAAATGTGTTAGTACAATTGTGTGTATCATGTCTCGTCAGTTGTGTTAACTACATCACTTTTTGACGCCATGCATCTCGTCTCGTAGTGATATAGTCTATACACAACAGACTCAACGTGATACAAACAGTTGTACCAACACAATATGCATATAATGTGTATTTATCAAATGTTGCAAAGTATTCAATCTATTTACAGTAAACTGTACAAGTGGAACAGAGATAAATCCTGGTACATCGTCACCCTGTCGAGATTGTGCACGAGGATACTACCGTGACAGCAATGATAGAAGTACAATGACATGTCAGATGTGTCCTGTAGATAAAATTACACCATTAAATCAACGTGGTAACACTGTGGCAGATTGTACTATCAGTAAGTAATACAAACACCATTAAATCAACGTGGTAACACTGTGGCAGATTGTACTATCAGTAAGTAATACAAACTCCATTAAATCAACGTGGTAACACTGTGGCAGATTGTACTATCAGTAAGTAATACAAACTCCATTAAATCAACGTGGTAACACTGTGGCAGATTGTACTATCAGTAAGTAATACAAACACCATTAAATCAACGTGGTAACACTGTGGCAGATTGTACTATCAGTAAGTAATACAAACTCCATTAAATCAACGTGGTAACACTGTGGCAGATTGTACTATCAGTAAGTAATACAAACTCCATTAAATCAACGTGGTAACACTGTGGCAGATTGTACTATCAGTAAGTAATACAAACACCATTAAATCAACGTGGTAACACTGTGGCAGATTGTACTATCAGTAAGTAATACAAACTCCATTAAATCAACGTGGTAACACTGTGGCAGATTGTACTATCAGTAAGTAATACAAACACCATTAAATCAACGTGGTAACACTGTGGCAGATTGTACTATCAGTAAGTAATACAAACTCCATTAAATCAACGTGGTAACACTGTGGCAGATTGTACTATCAGTAAGTAATACAAACTCCATTAAATCAACGTGGTAACACTGTGGCAGATTGTACTATCAGTAAGTAATACAAACTCCATTAAATCAACGTGGTAACACTGTGGCAGATTGTACTATCAGTAAGTAATACAAACTCCATTAAATCAACATGGTAACACTGTGGCAGATTGTACTATCAGTAAGTAATACAAACTCCATTAAATCAACGTGGTAACACTGTGGCAGATTGTACTATCAGTAAGTAATACAAACACCATTAAATCAACGTGGTAACACTGTGGCAGATTGTACTATCAGTAAGTAATACAAACACCATTAAATCAACGTGGTAACACTGTGGCAGATTGTACTATCAGTAAGTAATACAAACTCCATTAAATCAACATGGTAACACTGTGGCAGATTGTACTATCAGTAAGTAATACAAACTCCATTAAATCAACGTGGTAACACTGTGGCAGATTGTACTATCAGTAAGTAATACAAACTCCATTAAATCAACGTGGTAACACTGTGGCAGATTGTACTATCAGTAAGTAATACAAACTCCATTAAATCAACCTGGTAACACTGTGGCAGATTGTACTATCAGTAAGTAATACAAACACCATTAAATCAACGTGGTAACACTGTGGCAGATTGTACTATCAGTAAGTAATACAAACTCCATTAAATCAACGTGGTAACACTGTGGCAGATTGTACTATCAGTAAGTAATACAAACTCCATTAAATCAACGTGGTAACACTGTGGCAGATTGTACTATCAGTAAGTAATACAAACTCCATTAAATCAACATGGTAACACTGTGGCAGATTGTACTATCAGTAAGTAATACAAACTCCATTAAATCAACGTGGTAACACTGTGGCAGATTGTACTATCAGTAAGTAATACAAACACCATTAAATCAACGTGGTAACACTGTGGCAGATTGTACTATCAGTAAGTAATACAAACTCCATTAAATCAACGTGGTAACACTGTGGCAGATTGTACTATCAGTAAGTAATACAAACTCCATTAAATCAACGTGGTAACACTGTGGCAGATTGTACTATCAGTAAGTAATACAAACACCATTAAATCAACGTGGTAACACTGTGGCAGATTGTACTATCAGTAAGTAATACAAACACCATTAAATCAACGTGGTAACACTGTGGCAGATTGTACTATCAGTAAGTAATACAAACACCATTAAATCAACGTGGTAACACTGTGGCAGATTGTACTATCAGTAAGTAATACAAACTCCATTAAATCAACATGGTAACACTGTGGCAGATTGTACTATCAGTAAGTAATACAAACACCATTAAATCAACATGGTAACACTGTGGCAGATTGTACTATCAGTAAGTAATACAAACTCCATTAAATCAACATGGTAACACTGTGGCAGATTGTACTATCAGTAAGTAATACAAACACCATTAAATCAACGTGGTAACACTGTGGCAGATTGTACTATCAGTAAGTAATACAAACACCATTAAATCAACATGGTAACACTGTGGCAGATTGTACTATCAGTAAGTAATACAAACTCCATTAAATCAACGTGGTAACACTGTGGCAGATTGTACTATCAGTAAGTAATACAAACTCCATTAAATCAACGTGGTAACACTGTGGCAGATTGTACTATCAATAAGTAATACAAACACCATTAAATCAACGTGGTAACACTGTGGCAGATTGTACTATCAGTAAGTAATACAAACTCCATTAAATCAACGTGGTAACACTGTGGCAGATTGTACTATCAGTAAGTAATACAAACACCATTAAATCAACATGGTAACACTGTGGCAGATTGTACTATCAGTAAGTAATACAAACACCATTAAATCAACGTGGTAACACTGTGGCAGATTGTACTATCAGTAAGTAATACAAACACCATTAAATCAACGTGGTAACACTGTGGCAGATTGTACTATCAGTAAGTAATACAAACACCATTAAATCAACATGGTAACACTGTGGCAGATTGTACTATCAGTAAGTAATACAAACTCCATTAAATCAACGTGGTAACACTGTGGCAGATTGTACTATCAGTAAGTAATACAAACTCCATTAAATCAACGTGGTAACACTGTGGCAGATTGTACTATCAGTAAGTAATACAAACACCATTAAATCAACGTGGTAACACTGTGGCAGATTGTACTATCAGTAAGTAATACAAACACCATTAAATCAACGTGGTAACACTGTGGCAGATTGTACTATCAGTAAGTAATACAAACTCCATTAAATCAACGTGGTAACACTGTGGCAGATTGTACTATCAGTAAGTAATACAAACTCCATTAAATCAACGTGGTAACACTGTGGCAGATTGTACTATCAGTAAGTAATACAAACTCCATTAAATCAACGTGGTAACACTGTGGCAGATTGTACTATCAGTAAGTAATACAAACTCCATTAAATCAACGTGGTAACACTGTGGCAGATTGTACTATCAGTAAGTAATACAAACTCCATTAAATCAACGTGGTAACACTGTGGCAGATTGTACTATCAGTAAGTAATACAAACTCCATTAAATCAACGTGGTAACACTGTGGCAGATTGTACTATCAATAAGTAATACAAACACCATTAAATCAACGTGGTAACACTGTGGCAGATTGTACTATCAGTAAGTAATACAAACTCCATTAAATCAACGTGGTAACACTGTGGCAGATTGTACTATCAGTAAGTAATACAAACACCATTAAATCAACATGGTAACACTGTGGCAGATTGTACTATCAGTAAGTAATACAAACACCATTAAATCAACGTGGTAACACTGTGGCAGATTGTACTATCAGTAAGTAATACAAACACCATTAAATCAACGTGGTAACACTGTGGCAGATTGTACTATCAGTAAGTAATACAAACACCATTAAATCAACATGGTAACACTGTGGCAGATTGTACTATCAGTAAGTAATACAAACTCCATTAAATCAACGTGGTAACACTGTGGCAGATTGTACTATCAGTAAGTAATACAAACTCCATTAAATCAACGTGGTAACACTGTGGCAGATTGTACTATCAGTAAGTAATACAAACACCATTAAATCAACGTGGTAACACTGTGGCAGATTGTACTATCAGTAAGTAATACAAACACCATTAAATCAACGTGGTAACACTGTGGCAGATTGTACTATCAGTAAGTAATACAAACTCCATTAAATCAACGTGGTAACACTGTGGCAGATTGTACTATCAGTAAGTAATACAAACTCCATTAAATCAACGTGGTAACACTGTGGCAGATTGTACTATCAGTAAGTAATACAAACTCCATTAAATCAACGTGGTAACACTGTGGCAGATTGTACTATCAGTAAGTAATACAAACTCCATTAAATCAACGTGGTAACACTGTGGCAGATTGTACTATCAGTAAGTAATACAAACTCCATTAAATCAACGTGGTAACACTGTGGCAGATTGTACTATCAGTAAGTAATAGAAACTCCTAAAATAAAATATAACGCTGTAGATTATCTTTCAAATCGTTTAACCTATCGGTGGGGTAATGGTTACCATGCTTGCCTTGCGTGTGGTAGATCGTGGGTTTGATACCTGGTCGGGTCAAACCAAAGACTATTATACCAGATTTCCTGTACCATTTAACGAATGTATTTACCAATTGCTCAATGAATATTGACCAACTGGTATTTAAACTCCTAGAAGCCACATTGGTGTTGGTCAGAAAAAGTTTAAAGTTCCTATTGTTATGAAATAAAGTTCCTATTGTTGGGCAATCAATGAACAATAGGAACTGTGTTTAAACTTCTTTCCTGATGAAAACTTTCTCTCTGATGAAACTTCTTTGATGTTATTTCATATTGAAAAATTATTACTTCATTAGAATGATTATCTTTCTTTCATATACCTGATAACAAGCACTGTATAACAGTATATATATCATATTATAATCTTTTCCTAATTTGAGAAATAACTCCCATTGTTTTTAATTTAGATAGCTGGTTAACATTTTTCTAACATTTATATTTTTCCTTTTTTCTTCTTTTATATTTGGAATTCATGCAGATATGGAAAATAACGTTTTGTGAATTGCTCATTTTCACAATAACAATATCTAGATATGTATATAGTACATGTATGTATACAATATTCAAATTTGCAAAATATTGCAAAATACTGATTTCATGTACCAACAATGACCAAATTCCATATTTTTGCCAGGTTTATATCCCTGACATTATATATAAGATGCATGAAGGTGAAATTGATAGTCCACACAAGGATCCACTGTATCACATCTTCACAAGTCAAGTGTTTTTTATCTGCTTGTGTTCACCATCTGTTTGTGGGGAGAACAAGCAGATCGAAAACACTTCGACTTGGTAAGATGCAGTATCCATAATGCAGACATTTACATAGTTTATAGTCCATTTGGCGACTCTGAAAATAGGGGAATTTTTTTTTTATTAAAAATTGAATTTAATTATATATTTTTTTCTTTATAGATATTTCATCTTATATACTATATACAAACTCGAGCAAATATTTACAGATTTTTTGGACTCAAAATAAAAAAGTTACCTATTAGACTCCTATTTTGAAAAAATATTTATAACATAGGAGGGTAATGGGTAACTTTTTTTTATTTTGAGTCCCAAAATATATAGTATACAAGATAAAAAAAAATACAAAATTAAACCTAATTTTCAGGATTATTATCATTATTTTATATTTGACCAAATTATAATTTACAAACCAAACAGCGAATAAATGTAATTGTATTTATTCCAGCGAATAAATGTAATTGCATTTATTCATCAAATTAGAAAAGAATAATTATTTTTCATATGCATAATTCCAATTATACAAAGAAATGAATTCCAATAGAGAAATTTTTCAACTTGAAATAAAATCAAAGCAGTTTCATCAGAGAGGAAGTTTTCATCAGTAAAGAAGTTTATAAAACACAGTTCCTATTGTTCATTGATTGCTCAACAATAGGAACTTGATTTCTCAACAATAGGAACTTTAAACTTTTTCTGACCAACACCAATGTGACTTCTAGGAGTTTAAATACCAGTTGGTCAATATTCATTGAGCAATTGGTAAATACATTCGTTAAATGGTACAGGAAATCCAGTATAAATTGGTATTTGTTGCTTCTCCGCTAAACACGTAGCATTAAGGAGAAAGAGCAAAGACTGGTTGGTACGGAATCAGGATAATGTGTCCGAGTGTAGCGACATGTCTATCTGCAAACTGTTGTTTCACTGAGTTAACTCTATAAAAATCCAACTCCGTGTGTTGGTATAGACCAAACGGACCCCATCATCATCTCATTGAAAATAAACTTGTTCTCGCCATAATATAGCTGAAAATTGCTGAATTGGCATTAAACAACAATCACTCACTCACTCCAAATCGTTAAATCAACATGACGTCACAGCTATATGTGTTAAAACAAATAATGTTCTTTTTACTGGTACTTAATTCTATTCCTTACTTAGTTGATATATAAAATTCCAGTTTTATTAGGAGAGATTAAAAGCTGTAGAAAAGAGAAAATGTTGTTTTATGTGAAAATTTCAATGCATGCTGATGAACAAGAAAAATGTAGCTTTTAAAATACTGTCTCAAATTTATAGGATTTTCTTATATTTATATCACAGGGGCTGTCGTGGTTGTGATCGTGATCGTATGGTAGTTAGATCTACAACTACCTATGCTTTCATTGCCTATCACCACTAACGTTGTGAGTTCGAACCCTGCTGATGGCTAGGTGTACTCAATACAACATTATGTGATCAAGTTTGTCAGTGACTTATGACAGGTCAATGGTTTTCTTCGGGTACTCCGATTTCCTCCACCAATAAAACTGACAGCCACGATATAATTGGAATATTGTTGAAAGTGGCACTATAAACTAAACCAAACCAAACAATAATTTTATCCAGCAAACAGTCACCCTAATGAGGGAACAATTTAATTTAATCGTTTGGAAATAAATAGCACCAAGCTAATCTGAGTTGCATAAAAGTTCACATGCATTTAAAATATGTGTATAAAAATATATAAAATATGTGTATAAAAATATATAAAATATGTGTATAAAAATATATAAAATATATGTATAAAAATATATAAAATATATGTGTATAAAAATATATAAAATATGTGTATAAAAATATATAAAATATGTGTATAAAAATATATAAAATATGTGTATAAAAATATATAAAATATGTGTATAAAAATATATAAAATATATGTATAAAAATATATAAAATATATGTGTATAAAAATATATAAAATATGTGTATAAAAATATATAAAATATGTGTATAAAAATATATAAAATATGTGTATAAAAATATATAAATAATGTTTTGATATATCTTGTTCATGATTTGTTAAAATTCAGTTCAAAATATAATTATTTAACTTAAAATAATTTTCATTTTCCCTCAGGAAACTGTACAACACCAGGCCAATATAGAAACCCAACAACTAATGCATGTTTACCATGTCCAATTGCTAAATATAGTAATATAAAGTGGCAAGATGCCTGCACGGACTGTCCATTAGGCTACACTACAGAAACCACAGGCAATACTGACCAGAGCAGCTGTAAACGTAAGTCTTATTTACATTATACAGAGGAGGGGTTATATTGAATACTGGGGTAAATCAAGGGGTGGTAATTTTTAATATACAGGGACTATAGACAACATTTATCTTAGGTCTGTATTAGATTAGAGAGACAAAGAAATTAGGGAATTTTACTAAATCAGACATTGTAAAATCTAATTTAAACAGATGATGTTGCAAGATGAAATTGCAGACATATTTTTCTTAAAACTAAAGAGTTCTGTTTGCAAGAGGTTAATCTCTAAAATAAGGAGGACACTGTATAATACTTTATATATCATATCATCACAATGTATCACTTCTTTTGAAGAGCTGCATTTATGACAGGGACTGTTATACATTTATATACAAGGTTTTTCTCTGAAATTTGCAGCTTTGCCAATTATTATAGGTTATTCAAGAAAGGTTTAAAGATACCAAAGGGGTGATCAGAAACCGTTGATCTAAGAAGGACAGACTATACCATGGCCAAAAGATAAAAGACTATAGGTTCAAACAATTATCTACAAAAACTACAGACTGAGCCACACAAACTCCACTACTAATGCAGAATGAAATCAGATGCTCTGCAAGTGTATACGCCAACAAATCAGAACCTAGATTTACTTCCATCTGTTTCTGTGGTTGTACATTTTGTGTTTTATAATAAGTTTAATGTTTGGCAGAGGATTTTTTCGTGTTGTTACGGTTGGTTATATTCACAACATATACAGTTATCTGCTTATTTTATATTGTATGTTGGTACTTTGTTATAATTTCAGTTGACTGTCCATCTGGTCAACAAGAGAATTCTGGAAACTGTGAGGCATGTGCTAAAGGATATTATCGGGATAAAACTACGTCATTTAGATGCCAGGCCTGTACAGGAGGTTATACTACTCTAGGTACAGGATCTACATCATCAACAGCTTGTAATGCATGTAAGTTTTATATACTGCTAGTTGTATTCAACAGTAAGTTTGATATTAACAAGCCCAGGTCTGGTCAAATCAAATATTATCTCTTTAAATTATTTAGCTTTCCAATCTTTTGATTTTGAGCGTCACCTGATGAAGGTTATTCTGAAAACGCATGTGCACACTAAATTTGATATCTACGACGTTTTTATTATGAAATTAGTATTTGCTGCTTCTCTGCTAAGCATGCAGCATTTTTTAGGACTTTGAATCAGAATAGTTTGTCCAAATGAATCGATGTATCTACCCGGGAACTGTTGTTTCAGTGAGCTAGCAATAAAGAAATCCAATTAAGCTTATTGATCTGGTAGAAAGTGGACATCGTCATCATCTCATCAAATGTTAGACAAACACATCAGAATTACATAGAATGACATGTCCACACCAGAAACTGATAGACAAACACATCAGAATTACATAGAATGACATGTCCACACCAGAAACTGATAGACAAACACATCAGAATTACATAGAATGACATGTCCACACCAGAAACTGATAGACAAACACATCAGAATTACATAGAATGACATGTCCACACCAGAAACTGATAGACAAACACATCAGAATTACATAGAATGACATGTCCACACCAGAAACTGATAGACAAACACATCAGAATTACATAGAATGACATGTCCACACCAGAAACTGATAGACAAACACATCAGAATTACATAGAATGACATGTCCACACCAGAAACTGATAGACAAACACATCAGAATTACATAGAATGACATGTCCACACCAGAAACTGATAGACAAACACATCAGAATTACATAGAATGACATGTCCACACCAGAAACTGATAGACAAACACATCAGAATTACATAGAATGACATGTCCACACCAGAAACTGATAAGACAAACACATCAGAATTACATAGAATGACATGTCCACACCAGAAACTGATAGACAAACACATCAGAATTACATAGAATGACATGTCCACACCAGAAACTGATAGACAAACACATCAGAATTACATAGAATGACATGTCCACACCAGAAACTGATAGACAAACACATCAGAATTACATAGAATGACATGTCCACTCCAGAAACTGATAGACAAACACATCAGAATTACATAGAATGACATGTCCACACCAGAAACTGATAGACAAACACATCAGAATTACATAGAATGACATGTCCACACCAGAAACTGATAGACAAACACATCAGAATTACATAGAATGACATGTCCACACCAGAAACTGATAGACAAACACATCAGAATTACATAGAATGACATGTCCACACCAGAAACTGATAGACAAACACATCAGAATTACATAGAATGACATGTCCACACCAGAAACTGATAGACAAACACATCAGAATTACATAGAATGACATGTCCACACCAGAAACTGATAGACAAACACATCAGAATTACATAGAATGACATGTCCACACCAGAAACTGATAGACAAACACATCAGAATTACATAGAATGACATGTCCACACCAGAAACTGATAGACAAACACATCAGAATTACATAGAATGACATGTCCACACCAGAAACTGATAGACAAACACATCAGAATTACATAGAATGACATGTCCACACCAGAAACTGATAGACAAACACATCAGAATTACATAGAATGACATGTCCACACCAGAAACTGATAGACAAACACATCAGAATTACATAGAATGACATGTCCACACCAGAAACTGATAGACAAACACATCAGAATTACATAGAATGACATGTCCACACCAGAAACTGATAGACAAACACATCAGAATTACATAGAATGACATGTCCACACCAGAAACTGATAGACAAACACATCAGAATTACATAGAATGACATGTCCACACCAGAAACTGATAGACAAACACATCAGAATTACATAGAATGACATGTCCACACCAGAAACTGATAGACAAACACATCAGAATTACATAGAATGACATGTCCACACCAGAAACTGATAGACAAACACATCAGAATTACATAGAATGACATGTCCACACCAGAAACTGATAGACAAACACATCAGAATTACATAGAATGACATGTCCACACCAGAAACTGATAGACAAACACATCAGAATTACATAGAATGACATGTCCACACCAGAAACTGATAGACAAACACATCAGAATTACATAGAATGACATGTCCACACCAGAAACTGATAGACAAACACATCAGAATTACATAGAATGACATGTCCACACCAGAAACTGATAGACAAACACATCAGAATTACATAGAATGACATGTCCACACCAGAAACTGATAGACAAACACATCAGAATTACATAGAATGACATGTCCACACCAGAAACTGATAGACAAACACATCAGAATTACATAGAATGACATGTCCACACCAGAAACTGATAGACAAACACATCAGAATTACATAGAATGACATGTCCACACCAGAAACTGATAGACAAACACATCAGAATTACATAGAATGACATGTCCACACCAGAAACTGATAGACAAACACATCAGAATTACATAGAATGACATGTCCACACCAGAAACTGATAGACAAACACATCAGAATTACATAGAATGACATGTCCACACCAGAAACTGATAGACAAACACATCAGAATTACATAGAATGACATGTCCACACCAGAAACTGATAGACAAACACATCAGAATTACATAGAATGACATGTCCACACCAGAAACTGATAGACAAACACATCAGAATTACATAGAATGACATGTCCACACCAGAAACTGATAGACAAACACATCAGAATTACATAGAATGACATGTCCACACCAGAAACTGATAGACAAACACATCAGAATTACATAGAATGACATGTCCACACCAGAAACTGATAGACAAACACATCAGAATTACATAGAATGACATGTCCACACCAGAAACTGATAGACAAACACATCAGAATTACATAGAATGACATGTCCACACCAGAAACTGATAGACAAACACATCAGAATTACATAGAATGACATGTCCACACCAGAAACTGATAGACAAACACATCAGAATTACATAGAATGACATGTCCACACCAGAAACTGATAGACAAACACATCAGAATTACATAGAATGACATGTCCACACCAGAAACTGATAGACAAACACATCAGAATTACATAGAATGACATGTCCACACCAGAAACTGATAGACAAACACATCAGAATTACATAGAATGACATGTCCACACCAGAAACTGATAGACAAACACATCAGAATTACATAGAATGACATGTCCACACCAGAAACTGATAGACAAACACATCAGAATTACATAGAATGACATGTCCACACCAGAAACTGATAGACAAACACATCAGAATTACATAGAATGACATGTCCACACCAGAAACTGATAGACAAACACATCAGAATTACATAGAATGACATGTCCACACCAGAAACTGATAGACAAACACATCAGAATTACATAGAATGACATGTCCACACCAGAAACTGATAGACAAACACATCAGAATTACATAGAATGACATGTCCACACCAGAAACTGATAGACAAACACATCAGAATTACATAGAATGACATGTCCACACCAGAAACTGATAGACAAACACATCAGAATTACATAGAATGACATGTCCACACCAGAAACTGATAGACAAACACATCAGAATTACATAGAATGACATGTCCACACCAGAAACTGATAGACAAACACATCAGAATTACATAGAATGACATGTCCACACCAGAAACTGATAGACAAACACATCAGAATTACATAGAATGACATGTCCACACCAGAAACTGATAGACAAACACATCAGAATTACATAGAATGACATGTCCACACCAGAAACTGATAGACAAACACATCAGAATTACATAGAATGACATGTCCACACCAGAAACTGATAGACAAACACATCAGAATTACATAGAATGACATGTCCACACCAGAAACTGATAGACAAACACATCAGAATTACATAGAATGACATGTCCACACCAGAAACTGATAGACAAACACATCAGAATTACATAGAATGACATGTCCACACCAGAAACTGATAGACAAACACATCAGAATTACATAGAATGACATGTCCACACCAGAAACTGATAGACAAACACATCAGAATTACATAGAATGACATGTCCACACCAGAAACTGATAGACAAACACATCAGAATTACATAGAATGACATGTCCACACCAGAAACTGATAGACAAACACATCAGAATTACATAGAATGACATGTCCACACCAGAAACTGATAGACAAACACATCAGAATTACATAGAATGACATGTCCACACCAGAAACTGATAGACAAACACATCAGAATTACATAGAATGACATGTCCACACCAGAAACTGATAGACAAACACATCAGAATTACATAGAATGACATGTCCACACCAGAAACTGATAGACAAACACATCAGAATTACATAGAATGACATGTCCACACCAGAAACTGATAGACAAACACATCAGAATTACATAGAATGACATGTCCACACCAGAAACTGATAGACAAACACATCAGAATTACATAGAATGACATGTCCACACCAGAAACTGATAGACAAACACATCAGAATTACATAGAATGACATGTCCACACCAGAAACTGATAGACAAACACATCAGAATTACATAGAATGACATGTCCACACCAGAAACTGATAGACAAACACATCAGAATTACATAGAATGACATGTCCACACCAGAAACTGATAGACAAACACATCAGAATTACATAGAATGACATGTCCACACCAGAAACTGATAGACAAACACATCAGAATTACATAGAATGACATGTCCACACCAGAAACTGATAGACAAACACATCAGAATTACATAGAATGACATGTCCACACCAGAAACTGATAGACAAACACATCAGAATTACATAGAATGACATGTCCACACCAGAAACTGATAGACAAACACATCAGAATTACATAGAATGACATGTCCACACCAGAAACTGATAGACAAACACATCAGAATTACATAGAATGACATGTCCACACCAGAAACTGATAGACAAACACATCAGAATTACATAGAATGACATGTCCACACCAGAAACTGATAGACAAACACATCAGAATTACATAGAATGACATGTCCACACCAGAAACTGATAGACAAACACATCAGAATTACATAGAATGACATGTCCACACCAGAAACTGATAGACAAACACATCAGAATTACATAGAATGACATGTCCACACCAGAAACTGATAGACAAACACATCAGAATTACATAGAATGACATGTCCACACCAGAAACTGATAGACAAACACATCAGAATTACATAGAATGACATGTCCACACCAGAAACTGATAGACAAACACATCAGAATTACATAGAATGACATGTCCACACCAGAAACTGATAGACAAACACATCAGAATTACATAGAATGACATGTCCACACCAGAAACTGATAGACAAACACATCAGAATTACATAGAATGACATGTCCACACCAGAAACTGATAGACAAACACATCAGAATTACATAGAATGACATGTCCACACCAGAAACTGATAGACAAACACATCAGAATTACATAGAATGACATGTCCACACCAGAAACTGATAGACAAACACATCAGAATTACATAGAATGACATGTCCACACCAGAAACTGATAGACAAACACATCAGAATTACATAGAATGACATGTCCACACCAGAAACTGATAGACAAACACATCAGAATTACATAGAATGACATGTCCACACCAGAAACTGATAGACAAACACATCAGAATTACATAGAATGACATGTCCACACCAGAAACTGATAGACAAACACATCAGAATTACATAGAATGACATGTCCACACCAGAAACTGATAGACAAACACATCAGAATTACATAGAATGACATGTCCACACCAGAAACTGATAGACAAACACATCAGAATTACATAGAATGACATGTCCACACCAGAAACTGATAGACAAACACATCAGAATTACATAGAATGACATGTCCACACCAGAAACTGATAGACAAACACATCAGAATTACATAGAATGACATGTCCACACCAGAAACTGATAGACAAACACATCAGAATTACATAGAATGACATGTCCACACCAGAAACTGATAGACAAACACATCAGAATTACATAGAATGACATGTCCACACCAGAAACTGATAGACAAACACATCAGAATTACATAGAATGACATGTCCACACCAGAAACTGATAGACAAACACATCAGAATTACATAGAATGACATGTCCACACCAGAAACTGATAGACAAACACATCAGAATTACATAGAATGACATGTCCACACCAGAAACTGATAGACAAACACATCAGAATTACATAGAATGACATGTCCACACCAGAAACTGATAGACAAACACATCAGAATTACATAGAATGACATGTCCACACCAGAAACTGATAGACAAACACATCAGAATTACATAGAATGACATGTCCACACCAGAAACTGATAGACAAACACATCAGAATTACATAGAATGACATGTCCACACCAGAAACTGATAGACAAACACATCAGAATTACATAGAATGACATGTCCACACCAGAAACTGATAGACAAACACATCAGAATTACATAGAATGACATGTCCACACCAGAAACTGATAGACAAACACATCAGAATTACATAGAATGACATGTCCACACCAGAAACTGATAGACAAACACATCAGAATTACATAGAATGACATGTCCACACCAGAAACTGATAGACAAACACATCAGAATTACATAGAATGACATGTCCACACCAGAAACTGATAGACAAACACATCAGAATTACATAGAATGACATGTCCACACCAGAAACTGATAGACAAACACATCAGAATTACATAGAATGACATGTCCACACCAGAAACTGATAGACAAACACATCAGAATTACATAGAATGACATGTCCACACCAGAAACTGATAGACAAACACATCAGAATTACATAGAATGACATGTCCACACCAGAAACTGATAGACAAACACATCAGAATTACATAGAATGACATGTCCACACCAGAAACTGATAGACAAACACATCAGAATTACATAGAATGACATGTCCACACCAGAAACTGATAGACAAACACATCAGAATTACATAGAATGACATGTCCACACCAGAAACTGATAGACAAACACATCAGAATTACATAGAATGACATGTCCACACCAGAAACTGATAGACAAACACATCAGAATTACATAGAATGACATGTCCACACCAGAAACTGATAGACAAACACATCAGAATTACATAGAATGACATGTCCACACCAGAAACTGATAGACAAACACATCAGAATTACATAGAATGACATGTCCACACCAGAAACTGATAGACAAACACATCAGAATTACATAGAATGACATGTCCACACCAGAAACTGATAGACAAACACATCAGAATTACATAGAATGACATGTCCACACCAGAAACTGATAGACAAACACATCAGAATTACATAGAATGACATGTCCACACCAGAAACTGATAGACAAACACATCAGAATTACATAGAATGACATGTCCACACCAGAAACTGATAGACAAACACATCAGAATTACATAGAATGACATGTCCACACCAGAAACTGATAGACAAACACATCAGAATTACATAGAATGACATGTCCACACCAGAAACTGATAGACAAACACATCAGAATTACATAGAATGACATGTCCACACCAGAAACTGATAGACAAACACATCAGAATTACATAGAATGACATGTCCACACCAGAAACTGATAGACAAACACATCAGAATTACATAGAATGACATGTCCACACCAGAAACTGATAGACAAACACATCAGAATTACATAGAATGACATGTCCACACCAGAAACTGATAGACAAACACATCAGAATTACATAGAATGACATGTCCACACCAGAAACTGATAGACAAACACATCAGAATTACATAGAATGACATGTCCACACCAGAAACTGATAGACAAACACATCAGAATTACATAGAATGACATGTCCACACCAGAAACTGATAGACAAACACATCAGAATTACATAGAATGACATGTCCACACCAGAAACTGATAGACAAACACATCAGAATTACATAGAATGACATGTCCACACCAGAAACTGATAGACAAACACATCAGAATTACATAGAATGACATGTCCACACCAGAAACTGATAGACAAACACATCAGAATTACATAGAATGACATGTCCACACCAGAAACTGATAGACAAACACATCAGAATTACATAGAATGACATGTCCACACCAGAAACTGATAGACAAACACATCAGAATTACATAGAATGACATGTCCACACCAGAAACTGATAGACAAACACATCAGAATTACATAGAATGACATGTCCACACCAGAAACTGATAGACAAACACATCAGAATTACATAGAATGACATGTCCACACCAGAAACTGATAGACAAACACATCAGAATTACATAGAATGACATGTCCACACCAGAAACTGATAGACAAACACATCAGAATTACATAGAATGACATGTCCACACCAGAAACTGATAGACAAACACATCAGAATTACATAGAATGACATGTCCACACCAGAAACTGATAGACAAACACATCAGAATTACATGTCCACACCAGAAACTGATAGACAAACACATCAGAATTACATAGAATGACATGTCCACACCAGAAACTGATAGACAAACACATCAGAATTACATAGAATGACATGTCCACACCAGAAACTGATAGACAAACACATCAGAATTACATAGAATGACATGTTCACACCAGAAACTGATAGACAAACACATCAGAATTACATAGAATGACATGTCCACACCAGAAACTGATAGACAAACACATCAGAATTACATAGAATGACATGTCCACACCAGAAACTATGATAAAACCTAATGAGGATACACATTTAAAGCTTTTTTTTTTCAAATCCATATTTTTATCAAATAATTTTCCCTTTCATCAATGCAATAATGTTTGTTTATTTATCTTACCATAAGATTCAAGATTTTTTCCACTTTGTTAAAATGTTCCAGCACAATGAAAATTGTAGAAAACTACATATAAACAACTGATTTACTTTACAGCCCCTTGTGCCATTGGCGAGAGATTCAACACTAATACTCAAGTGTGTGAGAAATGTCCACTGAATTATTACCAAAATTCCGATGGACAATTTTCATGTACATTATGTCCTAATGGTAGATATACGGACAATGTGGGAAGTATCTCTGAGACATTTTGTAAGAGTAAGTACAATTCAACCAAACCTGCTTTAGTGACTACCTGTATTAAGCAATATTATGTGACTTTAATTTTAATTTTCGTTCACAGTGCATTTCTTATTAACTAAACCTGTATTTAGCGACCACCTGTCTTATGTGACCTTAAACCTGAATTGAGCGACCAGCTGTCTTATGTGACCTTAAACCTGAATTGAGCGACCAGCTGTCTTATGTGACCTTAAACCTGAATTGAGCGACCAGCTGTCTTATGTGACCTTAAACCTGAATTGAGCGACCAGCTGTCTTATGTGACCTTAAACCTGAATTGAGCGACCAGCTGTCTTATGTGACCTTAAACCTGAATTGAGCGACCAGCTGTCTTATGTGACCTTAAACCTGAATAGAGCAACCAGCTGTCTTATGTGACCCTATTTCAATGTTCCCTTTGAAGGTCACATAAGAGGGGTTTTACTGATGCATTAATATTGTAACAGTTATTTCTTGGCAATATAAAGATTTTTTCTGTTTGTAGAGACTCCAGTAGTATATATTTTCCATAATCAAATCACACTAGGGATTTAACCTAGATGGAATATAGTACACAAGTGTAATTTCTGAAGCAGGTAGAATTACACTTCAATTACGATATCCTACTGGGGCCGTCATGGTCGTGATCGTATGGTAGTTGGATTTACAACTACCTTTGCAATCAGTGCCTATTCATCACTAAAGTTGTGAGTTCGAACCTTGTTCATGGCGAGATGTATTCGATACAACATTATGTGATAATGTTTGTCCGTGACAGTGGTTTTCTCCAGGAACTCTGGTTTCCTCCACCAATAAAACTGACTGCCACGATATAATTGAAATATTGTTGAAAGTGGCATTAAACACCATAAACTTAACCAAACCAAACCATTATCCTACTAGTAGATATTTTTACACATATAACACTGTCTTCAGTACAGTTTGTTAGAGTTAGGTGCAGTATTGTATTGGTGAATTTACAGACAAGCATATTTTGAAAACAAGAGTTCAGAATTAGCTATTACAAATGTTTGGAGATTTTTAAAGCTAAGAAATTTGGAAGTAGGGGTTGATAAGATTTTTCTACCTAGAAATATTTGTTCATGGTATGTCATACATGTTGTAAGTTTAATGCCCACTATACTATCACTTGTCTTGAAATCTGTGTCATATAGTGATAGTGCTATGATACCTCTCTATTGTCATTTCTTCCTCCTTAAAATACAATTTCATTCTTATATCAAAAGGGGAACAGGACAAAAACCACCAGGGTGAAAGCTCCCCGGACAAAAGCCACCTGAGCGAAAGCCTCCTGGACAAAAGCCCCCTGACAAAAAGTCCATCATAATCAAATAATTATACAATCTTATTACATTTTTTTTATATTGATGGTGATATTAAAGATGTCTTAAAGATAAAAACTCACCCCTATTTCTAATCATGTTAGAAAATAAAAAAGAAAATTTTATATATTTGAACAGTTAAACAGAGACACAGAAAAAAAAATATATGGCACAAAAAACATCAACTTATACTTTTCTTTATTGGGGGGCTTTTGTCCAGGGAGCTTATGACCACAAAGTTTTTGTCCTAGACCCTATCAAAAGATAAAAAGAATATTGTTGCCTTTGAGAAATAAGCTGATGCTTTTGAAAAGCTGCAAGCTGATGTATACTGTTTTTCCATAGCAAGAATTTAAACAAGTAATGCTATACTTCTTGAAAGTAAGCTGTTACTTTGTTAAAAATATATCATTACTAGTTGAACATATCAGGATGGGAAAAGGAAAAGAAATGCGATGAAATTGACATGATTATCCACTCATTTATAACATGTAATGGTACATTGCTTACTATGTCTGTTACTGGGAAGATGAGAAACACATCTTTATAACATGTATATTATTTATCAGGTAAATGTGCTAATGCCAATAGGAACAATTGCTCAGCCAATTCAGTATGTCAAGACGATGCTACAAATACTAATGGATACTTATGTCAATGCAATACCAATTATCAACTAGTCAATAACGTCTGCACACGTAAGTATTGTCAAATATTGTTTTCCTCTCCTACGTAAATTATGTTGTTATATTTTCGTAAATTCTCTATCCTTCTTACAAATTAAACTTTTGTGGATTTTTGTTGCTATCTCAATAATCATATTGAAAGATTTCCAATTTTTTCCACACATCCACTATGAAAACTTGACAATTCTACAGTTTAATTTAGTGTTGAAGTTGTTTACTTATTGTAATGAAAAAACTTTTCATTTGTATAATTGTTTTCTTTTTAAAATTGGTTAGTGGCCAGAATGTTTACGATATAAAGTAAAAAAGTTTTGAAACCAGAATAAAATGTTTTTATTGAGTTTGCCCAACATTCATTGTCTGATATTATACTTCTTGGTAATTTTGACATTTTTTCTTTAAATCTCATCGACTGATATTGTCAATATCAGCGACTGACTCTCATACTGAAAGTTATCAGTCAGCGTGACATTAAACACATTATGTCATTACCAATAGAAACAACATCAAATGAACAGAAACTTGGTAGGAAGCATCTATGGAAGGTCCTCTGTAAAGATTGCTCATTTCGTCTGGATCCGTTAGCAAACATGGCCACCACAGACGACTCTTGTTTCTGATTAAACTTGGTAGGAAGCATCTATGGAAGGTCCTCTGTAAAGAATGCTCATTTCGTCCCGATCCGTATTAACAAACATGACTGCCACAGGCCACTCTTGTTTCTGATTGGCTGATTTTTTAAATTCTTCTCCTCTGAAACCGTTTAGCCAAATGAACCGAAACTTGGTAGGAAGCATCTATGGGCAGTCCTCTCTAAAGATTGCACATTTTGTCCTGATCCATTAACAAACATGGCTGCCACAGGCAATTCTTGTTTCTGATTGGCCGATTTTTTTAAATCTTCTCTTCTGAAACCGCTTGGCCATATGTACCGAAACTTGGTAGGAAGCATCTATGGAAGGTCCTCTATAAAGATTGCTCATTTTGTCCCGATCGGTTAACAAACATGGCCGCCACAGGCAATTCTTGTTTCTGATTGGTTGATTTCTAAAAAATCTTCTCCTCTGTTAAAAGAAAGATAATTCTTGCATAAACTGTTAAAAGAAAGATAAATCTTGCCATTATCTCCCTTAGAAATTAACTAATGCTGATCTAGTGTAACATGTTTATTCTATACATTACAAGTAGGTATTCACATTTTAATATTCTTTTTAGCAAACCTTACCAATGGCAATATGAGCTTTTGCCATTACTTGGTGTCCGTCGTCTGTCATCCGTTTACTTTTCTTATTTTAATCTTCTCCTCTGAAAACCCTCAGCCAAATGAACTGAACTTGGTAGAAAGCATCTATGGAAGGTCCTCTCTAAAGAGTGCACATTTTGTTATGATCCATTACCAAATATGGCCACCACAGGCAATTCTTGTTTCTGATTGGACGATTTTTTTAAATCTTCTCCTCTGAAACCGCTTGGCCAAATGAACCGAAACTTGGTAGGAATCATCTATGGAATGTTCTCTATGAAGATTGCTCATTTCGTCCCGATCGGTTAATAAACATGGCTACCACCGAAACTTGGTAGGAAGCATCTATGGAATGTCCTCTATGAAGATTGCTCATTTCGTCCCGTCTGTTTGCAAACATGGCCATCACATGCAATTGTTGTTTCTGATTGGTCGATTTCTAAAAAATCTTCTCCTTTGAAACTGCTTAGCCATATGAACCGAAACTTGGTAGGAAGCATCTACATGTATGGAAGGTTCTGTATTATGTATCCTCAAAGCAGATTGAAAGGTGAGCGACACAGGCTCAGCCCACTGAGCCTCTAGTTGAAGATCTCGACATACATTATAACTTCTTTTTTTTTTACATTATCACTGAAATTATTGGTCAGTGTGACGTCAGACACATTATTACATTACTGATAAAAACAGTAACGTCAGTTTTAACGGAATTGACACTCATTATCACTAATATCCTAGCTCATCCTATCTGATTCTAGTGATAATGTTTGTCTCAACCTACATAATTGCTGTTATTCTATATTCTCTATTTCATTTCTGTGATGTGATGTATTTATTGTAGACAAGTGTGATACTGGTTACTGTTTAAGAGGATCATGTATACGAACTACAGCTAATGTGTATTGTTCTTGTCCTGATAATTATTCTGGAGATCGATGTGAAGCCCGTAAAAGTAAGTTTTCTAATGGTATAGGGTTATGTAATTAATGCTGATTTGAGATTATTGAGGCAGTAATTCTGACTTGCTCACATTTTGAAAGTGTACAGAGGGGTATCCAAACCATGCAATCAGGATTGGCCCCCACTAATTTCTTTGGCTCTAAAAGCGGGGATGGAGACAAACAATTCCAGATAAGGCATAATAGTCATATGTCAAGGTGACTATTTACTAGACATACAATGTAGCCATTTTAACTATAGTCTGTGTCACATGATCACCTTTCCCAAAATATGTTTACTTATTTTTTTATATTCCCATTCTCTATCTTTTTGACTTGAAAATCAAATAACATACTCCATCACATGTTTTATATACTCCCACAACAATTTGAATGAATGAATGAATGAATACATCCTTGACTTTCTCTACAGAGATTTAACATTAGTTGGTTGCCATTTTTATTTCTAATGGGATGCTGAATTATTTACCTTGATTCGTTAATTATGTCTTTACATTTTCAATAGAAAAATTATGTTTATGTTAAGCCGTACCTGAGTAAAATATGATAACAAAGTTGTCTTAAATCGTCTGTCAATATTTCATATTTCTTTTACCCAATGATTGACATTAAGGAGAATTCCGACGACATCTGACCAAATGTACCCAAGTTTCACTTCCAGTATAAACAATAACCAAAAACTCCCATGTTAATTCATTTGCGACATGTGAATAAAACCTGTAGATTCAAAATTATTCAAATGAAGGATATGTCACTGTGGAATTTAAGTTGCTCAAAGAATGATTTCTCAGATGCACCTTAGTTTGGAGCAATGTGGTTAGTAGTTTTCATTTCCCAATGTTTCAATGGATTGCTGCAATCTGTGACACAGAGTACAAGTACACATAATGTTTTATTTGTGACACAGAGTACAAGTATACATAATGTTTTATTTGTGACAAAGAGTACAAGTATACATAATGTTTTATTTGTGACAAAGAGTACAAGTATACATAATGTTTTATTTGTGACACAGAGTACAAGTATACATAATGTTTTATTTGTGACACAGAGTACAAGTATACATCATGTTTTATTTGTGACACAGAGTACAAGTATACATCATGTTTTATTTGTGACACAGAGTACAAGTATACATAATGTTTTATTTGTGACACAGAGTACAAGTATACATAATGTTTTATTTGTGACACAAAGTACAAGTATAAATCATGTTTTATTTGTGACACAGAGTACAAGTATACATCATGTTTTATTTGTGACACAGAGTACAAGTATACATCATGTTTTATTTGTGACACAGAGTACAAGTATACATAATGTTTTATTTGTGACACAGAGTACAAGTATACATCATGTTTTATTTGTGACACAGAGTACAAGTATACATAATGTTTTATTTGTGACACAGAGTACAAGTATACATAATGTTTTATTTGTGACAAAGAGTACAAGTATACATCATGTTTTATTTGTGACACAGAGTACAAGTATACATAATGTTTTATTTGTGACACAGAGTACAAGTATACATAATGTTTTATTTGTGACACAGAGTACAAGTATACATAATGTTTTATTTGTGACACAGAGTACAAGTATACATAATGTTTTATTTGTGACAAAGAGTACAAGTATTCATAATGCTTTATTTGTGACACAGAGTACAAATATACATCATGTTTTATTTGTGACACAGAGTACAAGTATACATAATGTTTTATTTGTGACACAGAGTACAAGTATACATAATGTTTTATTTGTGACACAGAGTACAAGTATACATAATGTTTTATTTGTGACACAGAGTACAAGTATACATAATGTTTTATTTGTGACAAAGAGTACAAGTATACATCATGTTTTATTTGTGACAAAGAGTACAAGTATACATCATGTTTTATTTGTGACAAAGAGTACAAGTATACATCATGTTTTATTTGTGACACAGAGTACAAGTATACATCATGTTTTATTTGTGACACAGAGTACAAGTATACATAATGTTTTATTTGTGACACAGAGTACGAGTATACATAATGTTTTATTTGTGACACAGAGTACAAGTATACATCATGTTTTATTTGTGACACAAGAGTACAAGTATACATCATGTTTTATTTGTGACATAGAGTACAAGTATACATAATGTTTTATTTGTGACACAGAGTACAAGTATACATCATGTTTTATTTGTGACACAAAGTACAAGTATGCATAATGTTTTATTTGTGACACAGAGTACAAATATACATCATGTTTTATTTGTGACACAGAGTACAAGTATACATCATGTTTTATTTGTGACACAGAGTACAAGTATACATAATATTTTATTTGTGACACAGAGTACAAGTATACATAATGTCTTATTTGTGACACAGAGTACAAGTATACATAATGTTTTATTTGTGACCCAGAGTACAAGTATACATAATGTTTTATTTGTGACCCAGAGTACAAGTATACATAATGTTTTATTTGTGACCCAGAGTACAAGTATACATAATGTTTTATTTGTGACACAGAGTACAAGTATACATAATGTTTTATTTGTGTCAGAGAGTACAAGTATACATAATGTTTTATTTGTGACAGAGAGTACAAGTATACATAATGTTTTATTTGTGACACAGTACAAGTATACATAATGTTTTATTTGTGACACAGAGTACAAGTATACATCATGTTTTATTTGTGACACAAAGTACAAGTATACATCATGTTTTATTTGTGACACAGAGTACAAGTATACATCATGTTTTATTTGTGACACAGAGTACAAGTATACATAATGTTTTATTTGTGACACAGAGTACAAGTATACATAATGTTTTATTTGTGACAAAGAGTACAAATATACATAATGTTTTATTTGTGACAAAGAGTACAAGTATACATCATGTTTTATTTGTGACACAGAGTACAAGTATACATAATGTTTTATTTGTGACAAAGAGTACAAGTATACATCATGTTTTATTTGTGACACAGAGTACAAGTATACATAATGTTTTATTTGTGACACAGAGTACAAGTATACATAATGTTTTATTTGTGACACAGAGTACAAGTATACATAATGTTTTATTTGTGACAAAGAGTACAAGTATTCATAATGCTTTATTTGTGACACAGAGTACAAATATACATCATGTTTTATTTGTGACACAGAGTACAAGTATACATAATGTTTTATTTGTGACACAGAGTACAAGTATACATAATGTTTTATTTGTGACACAGAGTACAAGTATGCATAATGTTTTATTTGTGACACAGAGTACAAGTATACATAATGTTTTATTTGTGACAAAGAGTACAAGTATACATCATGTTTTATTTGTGACACAGAGTACAAGTATACATAATGTTTTATTTGTGACACAGAGTACAAGTATACATAATGTTTTATTTGTGACACAGAGTACAAGTATACATAATGTTTTATTTGTGACACAGAGTACAAGTATACATAATGTTTTATTTGTGACAAAGAGTACAAGTATTCATAATGCTTTATTTGTGACACAGAGTACAAATATACATCATGTTTTATTTGTGACACAGAGTACAAGTATACATAATGTTTTATTTGTGACACAGAGTACAAGTATACATAATGTTTTATTTGTGACACAGAGTACAAGTATGCATAATGTTTTATTTGTGACACAGAGTACAAGTATACATAATGTTTTATTTGTGACAAAGAGTACAAGTATACATCATGTTTTATTTGTGACAAAGAGTACAAGTATACATCATGTTTTATTTGTGACAAAGAGTACAAGTATACATCATGTTTTATTTGTGACACAGAGTACAAGTATACATCATGTTTTATTTGTGACACAGAGTACAAGTATACATAATGTTTTATTTGTGACACAGAGTACGAGTATACATAATGTTTTATTTGTGACACAGAGTACAAGTATACATCATATTTTATTTGTGACACAAGAGTACAAGTATACATCATGTTTTATTTGTGACATAGAGTACAAGTATACATAATGTTTTATTTGTGACACAGAGTACAAGTATACATCATGTTTTATTTGTGACACAAAGTACAAGTATGCATAATGTTTTATTTGTGACACAGAGTACAAATATACATCATGTTTTATTTGTGACACAGAGTACAAGTATACATCATATTTTATTTGTGACACAGAGTACAAGTATACATAATGTTTTATTTGTGACACAGAGTACAAGTATACATAATGTCTTATTTGTGACACAGAGTACAAGTATACATAATGTTTTATTTGTGACCCAGAGTACAAGTATACATAATGTTTTATTTGTGACCCAGAGTACAAGTATACATAATGTTTTATTTGTGACACAGAGTACAAGTATACATAATGTTTTATTTGTGACACAGAGTACAAGTATACATAATGTTTTATTTGTGTCAGAGAGTACAAGTATACATAATGTTTTATTTGTGACAAAGAGTACAAGTATACATAATGTTTTATTTGTGACACAGAGTACAAGTATACATCATGTTTTATTTGTGACACAAAGTACAAGTATACATCATGTTTTATTTGTGACACAGAGTACAAGTATACATAATGTTTTATTTGTGACACAGAGTACAAGTATACATAATGTTTTATTTGTGACAAAGAGTACAAATATACATAATGTTTTATTTGTGACAAAGAGTACAAGTATACATAATGTTTTATTTGTGACACAGAGTACAAGTATGCATAATGTTTTATTTGTGACAAAGAGTACAAGTATACATAATGTTTTATTTGTGACACAGAGTACAAGTATACATCATGTTTTATTTGTGAGACAGAGTACAAGTATACATAATGTTTTATTTGTGACACAGAGTACAAGTATACATAATGTTTTATTTGTGACAAAGAGTACAAATATACATAATGTTTTATTTGTGACAAAGAGTACAAGTATACATAATGTTTTATTTGTGACACAGAGTACAAGTATGCATAATGTTTTATTTGTGACAAAGAGTACAAGTATACATAATGTTTTATTTGTGACACAGAGTACAAGTATACATCATGTTTTATTTGTGACACAGAGTACAAGTATACATAATGTTTTATTTGTGACAAAGAGTACAAGTATACATCATGTTTTATTTGTGACAAAGAGTACAAGTATACATCATGTTTTATTTGTGACACAGAGTACAAGTATACATCATGTTTTATTTGTGACACAGAGTACAAGTATACATAATGTTTTATTTGTGACACAGAGTACAAGTATACATAATGTTTTATTTGTGACACAGAGTACAAGTATACATAATGTTTTATTTGTGACACAGAGTACAAGTATACATAATGTTTTATTTGTGTCAGAGAGTACAAGTATACATAATGTGTTATTTGTGTCAGAGAGTACAAGTATACATAATGTTTTATTTGTGACACAGAGTACAAGTATACATAATGTTTTATTTGTGTCAGAGAGTACAAGTATACATAATGTTTTATTTGTGACACAAAGTACAAGTATACATCATGTTTTATTTGTGACACAGAGTACAAGTATACATAATGTTTTATTTGTGACACAGAGTACAAGTAAACATAATGTTTTATTTGTGACAGAGAGTACAAGTATACATAATGTTTTATTTGTGACACAGAGTACAAGTATACATAATGTTTTATTTGTGACACAGAGTACAAGTATACATCATGTTTTATTTGTGACACAAAGTACAAGTATACATCATGTTTTATTTGTGACACAGAGTACAAGTATACATCATGTTTTATTTGTGACACAGAGTACAAGTAAACATAATGTTTTATTTGTGACACAGAGTACAAGTATACATAATGTTTTATTTGTGACAAAGAGTACAAGTATACATAATGTTTTATTTGTGACAAAGAGTACAAGTATACATAATGTTTTATTTGTGACACAGAGTACAAGTATGCATAATGTTTTATTTGTGACAAAGAGTACAAGTATACATAATGTTTTATTTGTGACACAGAGTACAAGTATACATCATGTTTTATTTGTGACACAGAGTACAAGTATACATAATGTTTTATTTGTGACAAAGAGTACAAGTATACATCATGTTTTATTTGTGACAAAGAGTACAAGTATACATCATGTTTTATTTGTGACACAGAGTACAAGTATACATAATGTTTTATTTGTGACACAGAGTACAAGTATACATAATGTTTTATTTGTGACACAGAGTACAAGTATACATAATGTTTTATTTGTGACACAGAGTACAAGTATACATCATGTTTTATTTGTGACACAAGAGTACAAGTATACATCATGTTTTATTTGTGACACAGAGTACAAGTATACATAATGTTTTATTTGTGACACAGAGTACAAGTATACATCATGTTTTATTTGTGACACAGAGTACAAGTATGCATAATGTTTTATTTGTGACACAGAATACAAATATACATCATGTTTTATTTGTGACACAGAGTACAAGTATACATAATGTTTTATTTGTGACACAGAGTACAAGTATGCATAATGTTTTATTTGTGACACAGAGTACAAGTATGCATAATGTTTTATTTGTGACACAGAATACAAATATACATCATGTTTTATTTGTGACCCAGAGTACAAGTATACATAATGTTTTATTTGTGACACAGAGTACAAGTATACATAATGTTTTATTTGTGACACAGAGTACAAGTATACATAATGTTTTATTTGTGACACAGAGTACAAGTATACATCATGTTTTATTTGTGACACAGAGTACAAGTATACATACATTTTTGTAATGTTTTATTTCAAATTTTAAGATATATATTTTTCATCTTCCTTTGCAACTTGCCTTGGTAGTAAATAATTCAATTATATCACCATTTCTCTGCTTCTAGATGTAGTTGTCTAATCTTGTTAATAGTTCCCTGTGTACTAGAATGCAGGTGGTGGCAGCATTGTAATAGAAACCTGTCCCGGCATCTGCCATATTTCAAAAATTGTTTCGGTTGAACATTAAAATGTAACATTGATGACAAAAAAATTATTCTGTAAATAATGGTATATTGAATTGTCTAGAGTTTCAATTTAAAAAAAAATACATTTTGATTTTGTTTTGTAGCAACAACAGGCTTATCAAATACGGAGAAGATAATAGCAGGAGCTGTGAGTGGTGGTGTAGGACTACTGATTCTTATTCTACTTATTGTATGCTGTTGTACAATGTCTGGGTAAGTCCATACACAATGTAAATTATAGTATTTCCCCACAAATTCAAAATGGCATGCTATTTGTACAATAAGAGGGAACTTATGCATTATTTTATGAATTCAGAGGGCACATAAATGTAGATCTGAGGGAACTTTTTATTTTTATTAATTGTCAGGATAATCCCCATATTATCAAAGTTAAAATTATTGATAGTTATACCGCTATTGTTATTTTACTACTATAAAGATAATAGAAGTACTTTTAGGATGAAATAATGTTATAATTAAAAACGACCAATCAGAACGCATTATACATTGAATATAAATATTGTAAATATCAGAATATTATTTGTTAGTAGCCAATAAAAATGTAGATATATAATTTAGTGTGCATAATATATTTCTAGAATAACGTTCATCAGAAACGCACAAAGTCAAAAGATTGGAAAACTCAATAATTTAAGTTTGTTTTTTTAGCAGGAAAACATATGGGCCTAAGTTGTGCCTCCTATTATAAGGTTTAACATTTTATAATGGAAAATAGTGAAAGAAATTTCTAATTGCAAAATATGTCATTCAAACTCGTTATATTTGATTTGAAAATGTGAGGTTTCATATGTGTATTTCTTAGGGGTAAATAAAGAGGAATTAAAGGATTTCTATTCTTGTTCACCATATGAAATCTGTGTTTTTTTTCTGATTATTTAGAAGGAAGAATGCTACACGGAAAACAGTTTACCGGGAAGCACCATACCATGACTTTGATAAAGCTAGTTTGTTCAACACTATGCAAAGACAACCACCACAAGCTATACTATATGACAACTTTGGTGGTACAACACCAAGGATGCTACAATATAGAGATCCATCGCCAGGCTCCTATGGTTATAATCGTAGCATGCAACAACTACCAGAAATTACATTTGATAATGCAGCATATAATGGTTAGTAGAATAATATAAGGTCTATTTTAGAAAAAAAATATTTATTCTTGAGCGAGTCATTTTTTTTTAACTCCAAAGTTAGCCATTTTTGAGTATATCATAGGGGAGAACAAACTACTTATTGATAATATGATATCAGTTTTGAACTAGACCAACAAGACAAGAAAAGACAACTTTATTTAAACCAATCCTGATGCCCAAATAATGAGCATGTCAATCATATAAAAATTAAAGCGTGCTTAGTTGAATGGTTTATAAATAAGTGTTTAATGCCAACTTAACAGTATTTCAGCTATATTGTGATGTGTGTTGGATTTTTATAAAAGTGCTAGCTTTACTAATAAATAAATCCACAGGTAGACATTTCACTCCACTTGAACACATTTTACTCTAAGACTACTATTTGTTGTCTTACTCTTTAATGCTGTGTGCTTACTGCACATACTGCACAGCATATAGTCTTTGGTTTAACAATACCACAGTTTGAAGTCACATTTAAGACACTTGTGGTAAACACACTAACAATAACACTATGAAAGGTTGTCAGTTTATTCTACTAAAACATTATCCTGATCAAACAAAATAGAACAGAATGATAACAGTAGGTTATGGTTATGGCGTTTAATGCCACTTTCAACAATATTTCAGTTATATCGCAGAAGTCATTTTTATTGGTGAATGAAACTGGAGTATCCGGAGAAAATCACCGACCTGTCGCAAGTCACTGGCAAACTTTATCACATAATGTTCTGTCAAGTACACCTCGCCATGAGCGGGATTCGAACTGAGAACATGTTCCTGGACTAACAATAATATAATAGAATTGTAAAAGTTAAGTTTTGGTATTAATTCTCAACACTATTCATTTCAGGAGATCCTGCCATATATAAATCCAATGTGTGATAAGAGTTTGATGTTTGAATCAAAAGTAATACTACACAAAAACTCATCTATATCAAATTGACAAAACTTTTATAATCAAATTTGCTTTGAAGTAATAATTGTATATAAAGTTCCCAATGATGTCAGGTTGTTATTGTGTTCTGTTTTATGAGTGAATTTGTAAAGCAATGTTATATTTATTAAAATGTTTTTGCATTAGCCATACATTGAAGGAGGAATATAGACATTTATTTAGGTTTTTTAAGTGTCATTCACAAGGAATTAAAACATTTATATAGGGTTTTTTTAAGTGTCATTCACGAGGAACATAGACATTTATTTAGGTCTTTTTTAGTGTCATTCATGGGGAATATAAACATTTATTTAGGTTTTATAAGAGTTTTAAAACACATGTCATTCATTTAAATGACACGATTCACTTTTCTGGTAGAAATTCCATGATCATACATATGTCTGTCAACCCACCATATAGTAGAAGGTCACAGTGCACATTCATCTGGTCATCTTTCAAATATTTTATCAATTGAAATTAATTTTGATTGTGAATCATGCATACTACATGTACTTGTGTTTACATTTGCTTCTTAATTTCTCGTAAAATTTTAAGAACAAAAATATTTTTCTAGCTGTTTTAACAGTTGGAGAATAGTAGATTTGGAAAATATTGTTGCGAAAATGTTAAATAGTTCAGACAAATATCTTATCAATTGAAATTAATTCTGATGGACAGTTTTGATGGTGAAACATGCATAGTACTAAACAATGTAAATCCTTTTTAAAGCCTATTTTCATTGGCTTCTTAATTCTTCTTAAATTTCTATTAAAGAAAAATATATAAATATATTTTAAGTGTTAGAGCTTAGTAGATATGGTAAATATTGTTGAGAAAATGTTAAATAGTTAAAACAAATATTTTATAAGGAAGAGGAGGTGGGAGGGGGTCAGTTTGAATGTTCTATGTTATAAGTGGGAGGGGGTCAGTTTGAATGCTCTATTTTATATGTAAAAAAAATTGTGAATGATTTTGGTATTAAGTAACTACTTATTGTTTGAAAATAGTTAAGACAAATATTATACAAGGAAGGGGAGGGGGTCAGTTTGTGCATTCTATTTTATATAAGAAAAAAATTGTGAATGATATTGGAATTAAGTAACTACTTATTGTTTGAATAATTTGACTAAAATTTCTTCTTACATTCCTCCCTGTCATATTAAAGTATAAAATTAATTTTGTGAAGGGCACAAAAAGGAAAGGAAATTGACATCATTTTTTTTTTATTATGTTCAAAATTGTAAATTATCATCCATTTTAATATCATTATGAATATCATACATACTTTGTTTATTAGTTGTTTATTGTCATTAAGTATGAAAAGCATGCATTTTAAATGCTGCTTGTCAACTAAATACACTAAATGTGGAATGTATGTTGTGTATTGAGCATAATTATGTAAATGAGGCACACAAATAATAGCTTATTTTTTTGTAGTTCCCTTAATTTACCAAAAGAAAATATCTATGCATAATTGTTAATCACAAGAACTGCTGTTCTGTATATATATCATAAGTGTACATTACTAGTGCAAGGCAAGTTCTTGTTGCATAATTTTCAAATTTTAAATAATATTGTCACTTCCTGTCATGTGATGTGCACCAAATTCAATTAAATTGACCAGTTGTCATTAAAATCAACAAGAATTATATATCTCTGTCAACAACTTTAAATATCATTTTATAACATTTGTACAAATAAAAAAAAAGTGCTGGTTTTAAGATCATTTCTGTATGGAATAAGTGACAACATTATCTCCTTCTGTTTGAAAAATATTTAATGCATTATTTTGTTTGTTTATACGAGTGCTTAAAGGTCGGATCTGAAAATCATGTGTCTTCCTTCTCCTTAATTTACACGGAGTGGAATGTGTAAATGAGTACAAAAACAATGTATTCAATATTGACTAATTCAGGAACACAATTGCATTATTGTTAAAAGTTAGGCAATACAAATGTTAAAAGGATGCTGAGGGACGGAAGTTATTTTTTCTAATATGTCTCGTTATATTCTACAAAATAAAGAAATATTCCAGTATACATGTATATATATTTATATATGTGCATATAAATATCTTTTTATATATAATTATTATTTTTGCCATTGAAATATTTGTATAAATATCCTAGTACCAAAAGACAGTATATTAGATCAAAGGAAATGGAATGTGTATATTTTAAAAGACAAAACATCAAAATTGAGACAGTTTGAACAAATTATCCAATCAAAACTTGGTATTTCCTATTTAAAATACACTGTGTAATTATTACATATTTAATTATGTGTAATGTAAGAAAATAATTTTATCATTCAATCAGAAGGTTAATACTAGCATAATTTGAAAGAATGATGTCTGAAAAAATAGCACCGAATAATAATGAGTGTTACTGAGAAAGTATTTTTATCATCGACCAATCAAAGTAAGGTATCAATCTGTAGGGTTTATATGAGTGTTTTAATTGGTTCTTGTCCTTCCTTAAAAGTGCTATGTGTTCAGTAGGTAAATTCATAGAAATCACATCTTTTTTTCGCATCAGTTTATAAAAATATGTAGACAGAAGTATATATCTAGAATTATGTAAAGATTATCCACAAAACAGACTTTTTATTAAAGATTATGTAGTTAAGAATAGATTCTGTAGTAGTCTAATATGGTTAGTTAAAATGGATCATTAATTTGAAAATCAAAAGTAGAAAGAACAAAGACGTTCATAGGATAGTAAAATAGTTGTGACCAAAAAAAGGAATAAATTAATTACTGTTGATATTTATCATTTTATATAATTGTACAAATTAGAATTATTTATCATCTTAAAAGGTGATATGATGTGTATAATTTACATAAAGATATAAATTTTGTTCAAATCCATAAATATATATATATATATATATATATACAATATTGCACTAAATACTCATTAATAAAATGCCATATGCTTAAATTCTTTATAAAAAAAAATATATTTATCAAATATACCATTTTTGTACTAACAATAAACAAATATGAATTTTAATCAGTTCTCTTGTTTATCTCTGATCTGGGATGTATCAAACATTTTGATATACAATTTAACGTGCACAGTGCATCTCTGGAACAACTTTCACCATCAACGCCGAAAGCCAAAAGAATGGTTTGGTTTATAGTATTTTATGCAACTTTAAACAATATTTCAGTTATATCGTGACGATCAGTTTTATTGGTGGAGGAAGCCGGAGTACCCAAAGAAAACCATCGATCTGTCACAAGTCACTGACAAACTTTATCACATAATGTTGCATCAAGTACACCTCGCCATGAGCAGAATTCGAACTCACAACTTTAGTGGTGATAGGCACTGATTATGCAGGTAGTTGTAAATCCAACTACCATATGATCACGACCACGACAGGCTCTAAAGTTAAAAGATATTTTACATTATATTGGATATAATTTTGGTAGATCAAAAATGAATTTCATATTGGAGAAAAGCCTGATTAAAAAATTGAAAGAAATGTCAATTAAGTGACTTACATTGTCTTATATGGTTTTTGGTAGTTTGGACGTGATCTGCCAAACTAGTCGAGCACCAGATAACTCTCCTGGTTTTTGTTGAGTCCATGTTACCAGAGTTTTTGTTCTTTTGCTTTATGTTACCTTTATGTTTTCACTTTGTTGGGTCAATCAAAAGACAATGTAATATGGGTAGGTATTGCTTCTACATTGTGCATGCAGCATAGTACAGAGACAGCACAAAATGGCCTTACTGATAGTCAAAATGTGTCTTGTTATCTACTGTAGTCTGTTGCTTCAGTGGGCATTCTTCAAATCTAATTTAGCATGCTGGTCCAGTATACAAATATTCTATGATTAGTTGTACCCTTGATATTGCCAGAAAATGCTGATCCTGCTCTGACTGATAATGACCATCACAATTGAAAAGTACATCTGTTTGAAGACTGATGGAAAGTGTTTGTCCACTATGATATTTTGCTTTTACCACCAATGATAAAGGACTACAGTAAATAATCCTAGAGTGGGTGGGATTGATTTAATCTATAGAACTAAGACAATAAAACTTTCAAATTGATGACTTCAACTTTACCACTAGGGATTCCTGGTTACATAGCATCCTTGTCACAGTAGTAACATCTATCACAGGCGTCTGTGTAGGAAAGACAAGCTCTGGTATATAGTATCAACTTGGGAGATATACTCCTGCATGTGTTGCTACAATGTTGCTTAATAGATATGGAAAGTTCAAAGTGGAAAAAATTAGAATCATCTCTGTGGCCGAAACCTTTCGGTCTAAGCTGGTTCTTTGCTGTTAATTTCCAGGTTAAAATTGTTAACCTTAATTACAAATATCTCATTTTGGTAAAAATATATTCTGTTTTGTGGTAAACCACTCTGATCCTAACCTTTTGTGGTATTATTCAAAGGTCAGACAACATTCCAATGGGTACTAGTTGTGCTCCATTCCTGCTGGCCTGTTTTTGTATTGGTATGAAGCTGACTTCATGCAAGGGCTTCTAAAGGATCAGTTAAAAAAAGCTAGTCCAATCCACTAATTTCACCTTTCCCTTCTTCGATGATGTTCACTCGTTGAACAATTCACTGTTTAATGATTATAGGTCGTATCCATCCCAGTCAACTTGAGATAAAGGATATTACTGAGAGATAAAACTCAGCTTCATATCTTGAACTTGACTTGGAAATCGAGAATAAGGGACAACTGAGATCCAAATTATACGACAACCGAAATTATTTGAATTTTCCAGTTGTGCATTTCCCTATAATATGTAGCAACATGCCCAAAATATCATAATGCATTACTTTTGTCCACTTTAAGTCAACGCTACTGGCTATACTTTGGCCAGACCCAAATATCTTGATGGGTCAACCCTTATTTGTAAGGCGCGCAACAGAGGCTCAAATTCTGGGGTAAATATGACGAATGCCAGACAACTCGGCCCGCGGACAACTCGGACCGAGACAACCCGGCTAGTAAGCGAGGACAAGTCGGCCCGTATGTTAAGACAACTCGGACCGTATTATTGTTTTATAATATTGTTCAATATTTATATGTGTATAATATAATTATTTATTTATTTATTTAAAAGACAATTATAATCTTTTAGTGAAAAAGAATTATTGATTCAATGATAATATTACTTGTGACCAAAAATGTGATTAGGACGTGATTTTGTTCTCATAACATGGTCTATTACATATCATTCACAGGAATAAAATTAATATCAAAAATTAAAAATAAGTAATTTAAGAAAAAATTATTTAAAGACTATAAATTATGAAATTTCATATAAGCATTATGTATTATTTTTTGTTTGTATAAGCTTCATGATTGTTGGAAAAGTTGCAAATGGGTGTCGTTAAACAAAACATGAATAAAAAAAAATTATATCTTAAAGATGACAATATGTAATATCAAGGCATATCAAGTTGTCTGATAAATATAAAAAATTAAAAAAAATTAAACTGTTAACAGGATTTGGTCAAAATTGGGTTTTGTTCATTAATTCAAAGTTTAATTTTTTATATTGTATTTTGACGGCTACATAATTTCTTTTAAATACATGCCTGTCAAATTATTTTTAATTGCTGAAGTATTAAGATATTTTTAATTATTTATTTGAAATTTGGTTCATTAATTTTCTAATTTTATTTTTGTTTTGAAAATCATTTTATCCACAACTAGGATTTTTTGTTGGAAAGTTCCAGTTGAAACATTAGTTATTGTCATTATAATTAACTCATCAATGTTTTATTACCAATTTAATACACACCTACTAATGGGGAATATTTGTTGACAAATAGCAACGACCAGATGGCCACTATTGCTCAATTATACACAGACAGGAAACACAAAAATTCAAAAGAAGTCATACCACACTTTTTGACATTTTAAAGATTTCCCAAGTTTTCCATATTGCAATTGCAAACTGAGACCATAAATTACTGAAATGAAATATGGTTTTGGTGGATTATATAGGGATTTTTTTTTAACATTTCCCAATACTTTTGACAGATGACTGTATCTTTATGATTTCCGTCAATTTTATTCAAAAAAATCAATAAGACAACAATAATTATTGATGGTCTGCGTAGTCTTATCATACGGTCCGAGTTGTCTTAACATACGGGCCGACTAGTCCTCGCTTACGGGCCGACTTGTTCTCGCTTACGGGCCGACTTGTTCTCGCTTACGGGCCGACTTGTCTCGGTCCGAGTTGTCCGCGGGCCGAGTTATCTGGTACCCGATATGACTTGATGACAAACTTAAAATGTCCAGCTGCAATACTTTTGTTCACTTGGTCCTAAGGTAGAAGTTACTTGTTGGATTGGTCCAAAGGTCCAAATGCTTTAACTCTTGGAAGGTCCATAAAGAAGGCCAAAGTTCGAGTCTGACATGGCTTTTAAAAATCACAAATATTTTCCTACTGCAATAAGTGTGTCCAATCGGGGTTAAAGGCGAAGCTACTGGCTAAAGTTAGACCATTCCAAAAGGTCTTGGTTGAATAACCACTAGAAAGTCGAAAATAGAGGCCAAAATTCCTACTCTTGATATTACTTGGGGCCGTCGTGATCGTATGGAAGTTGAATTTACAATTACCTATGCAATCAGTGCCTATCACCACTTTACCTATATAATCAGTGCCTATCACCACTTTACCTATGCAATCAGTGCCTATCACCACTTTACCTATACAATCAGTGCCTATCACCACTTTACCTATGCAATCAGTGCTTATCACCACTTTACCTATGCAATCAGTGCCTATCACCACTTTACCTATATAATCAGTGCCTATCACCACTTTACCTATGCAATCAGTGCCTATCACCACTTTACCTATGCAATCAGTGCCTATCACCACTTTACCTATGCAATCAGTGTCTATCACCACTTTACCTATATAATCAGTGCCTATCACCACTTTACCTATGCAATCAGTGCCTATCACCACTTTACCTATACAATCAGTGCCTATCACCACTTTACCTATGCAATCAGTGCCTATCACCACTTTACCTATGCAATCAGTGCCTATCACCACTTTACCTATATAATCAGTGCCTATCACCACTTTACCTATGCAATCAGTGCCTATCACCACTTTACCTATGCAATCAGTGCCTATCACCACTTTACCTATGCAATCAGTGTCTATCACCACTTTACCTATATAATCAGTGCCTATCACCACTTTACCTATGCAATCAGTGCCTATCACCACTTTACCTATACAATCAGTGCCTATCACCACTTTACCTATGCAATCAGTGCCTATCACCACTTTACCTATGCAATCAGTGCCTATCACCACTTTACCTATATAATCAGTGCCTATCACCACTTTACCTATGCATTCAGTGCCTATCACCACTTTACCTATATAATCAGTGCCTATCACCACTTTACCTATGCATTCAGTGCCTATCACCACTTTACCTATGCAATCAGTGCCTATCACCACTTTACCTATGCAATCAGTGCCTATCACCACTTTACCTATGCAATCAGTGCCTGTCACCATTTTACCTATGCAATCAGTGCTTATCACCACTTTACCTATATAATCAGTGCCTATCACCACTTTACCTATGCAATCAGTGTCTATCACCACTTTACCTATGCAATCAGTGCCTGTCACCACTAAACTTGTGAAAATTTGTCAGTGACTTGCGCAGGTTGGTGGTTTTCGCCGGGTACTCCGGTTTCACCAATAAAACTAACCGACATGATATAACTGAAAAATTGTTCAAAGTGGTGTTAAACATCATAACCCCTACCAAGATATGTCTTGTCCAACTTTTTTATAGGTTACAAACATATCTGAAAGGTAGCTTCTAGCGAAATGTCTTGAGTCTAGTAACTGGGATGGTTATACGAGTGGAAATTTAGGTTGCCACATGAACATGAAAACAAAGACATATATTGATTTAATTTAACATATTTTATTGTCTAAATAATGACAAAGTGATCAGACATAAGTTTTTCAACTTATTATTGTATTCTGCATAACTTAATATATATTGGATATGGTCGTAAGATATTTTCTTGCAACTGTCCATCATGTGCATAGGAAGCTATTACTAAGTAAAAGCTACTGCAAATGGTATTTTAGGGGCAAAGAGCGTTGGTATTCTCCATGTACGAGACACAAAACGTCCAGCCGTTCATTCTTATGCACAACAGTTGGTGTCACTTTCGAGGGTTGTACCCGCAGTGAGGAAAAAAACTAGATCCCTGATCGTGTCCCAGAAATCAAAAAAGGAAACATGTTTTCATAGATTTAATATTTTTATTCAGATAGCATCGTCGAAGTTTTCGTTGATTAGCCATTTTTCTTACTACATGTATAAGTATTGTACATAAAGATTGATTGACTTCTGTTGAGCGTGAAGGGATAAGTATTTGTGGAGAACAGAATTTACAAAAAAAATATATTTGAAATTTTCATGTTTATTTGAAAGAATCAAATATGCTGTTTTTTACCTTAATTTTTAAGTGATGTCTTATGACCATCGTCTAGAGACACAACCCTTTATATTAATAAAAAGGTATTTTAATGGATTATTATATGTATATATGTTATTATGTATTTGTCGAAGGTCACATGAGCGTGGGTAACTTGTTTGTAATTTCGTTACCTTCATAAAATAAATAATATAAATGAAAGACCCGTCTCTGCTTATTTATGATAATGAAGTACATTTTAAATTCTCTGACATGTTATGTGGCAACTGATCCATAATTATTTACTTTCAAGCAAAAGTTTGATCATATTAAAATAATTTATAGTAAACAGTAAAATTGACTTATTTCCATCCAAACAAAGCAGTGTATAGAATTACAAAAACTGTAATATAACAAAAGTTATCTCCCCATTGACCATGAAAAAGACGAAAATATCAAGATTTATTTCCCCTTTGACCACTGGAAATGTAATATTTCCATTAAAATTTGAATAAATCATTTATTATATATCTTTAAAATTTTCTAACTAAATGTTTCAAGCTGAGTACACATTATGTTGTAATGCGAATGAGATTGCACAGTCAAGATGAAATAAAATTATTATAAACATATTGAATTTGTAGAACATGATAATAAATCACACAGAATAATACCACCATTGCGAAATAAACATTTTCAATCTATATAAAACATTATTATAGCTATAAAAGAGATTAATATATCGTTAACGTTCAAGTCTTTCATTTATTCTCTATTTGATAGGAATATTAAAGTAATTTATGTTTTACCAAACCGTCCCCTTCTTTCAACATCTGGAGGTAGTTTAGATTTGATCAAAGGCTCTAAACGATCTTTTCTATGTTTTTTTATCATAAACATCGACTTTAGAAGTCGAACAGTTAAGACGTAAATGGAACATTATGAAGCTCATGTGGTAGAAACCAAGAGCTTTGCCAATTGTGTGAAATTTTAATATTTACTTAACATGTGCTAAAGTTTCGTGTTCAAAGTAAATTTAGCAGTTTATATTTCTGGCGGTTTACATTAACTTACCATTTTACTTTTGATGATTAAAATGCCAATATAAAACTAATGTATTTAAAATGCTTCAGTATATATGACATACAACATATTAAGAAACATTTTATGTTCTCTACTTTAGTACGTATTTTGTACTCATATGAAACTCGTGTTTCAAGTGTGAAAAACCATGTTTTGGGTTACGAGAAAACGAAATGAAAATTATACTCGAATAAATGATCGATGTAAAAAGTACTTCTTAGCTATTAGGGCAACTGATGACAGCTATTGTACCATTCTGTGAGGTTTCCTATACTCTGATCGGGTCATAAATGCCAATTAAAAAACTACTTAGAAGATGAGACCAAGGTGTCATGATCTGAGTTTGACATAGCCGAATAATCTGTCTCTTGTGTGTCTATATTTGTCATTATATATTTCCTTTTTATTATTTTTACATTTTTTTTTTGACACAGTGTTTCAAAAAAAAAATGTCCAAATAATAAAAAGGAAAAATATATAATGACAAATATAGACACACAAGAGACAGATTATTCGGTCTAAGTTTGACAGTAATCTGAATCGTATATTATAAATCTATGTAGCACATTCATAACAACAATAATATACATTTAGGTTTCTGTTGGACAGTTCTATTATCTGTCGCCATATCACTTTGGGTTTTTATCTGACACTACCATCGATCAACCTAAACCACAATGTGTCTGTCCCACAGTTATGCTGTTATCCGTTAACCTTTGTCACGTTGGACGTCGGTTTGACAGTCTTGTTATCCGTCGCCCATCATCATGTCCGACAGTCCCATTGTTATCCGTCACCCGAAATGACGCGGGGAGTTTTCCAGGATACAGTCCTACACGGCGTAAAAAATCTTCTACGCAATTGAAAGGATTGATATAAATCTTTACACATTATCGACGCATCTCAATTTTAATGCATTTGTAAATCAACAGGTTTTTTTCTTTTTGAGATCCATTTTGTCGTATATATATAAGCATGTTGCAATAAACTTTTTATAATAAATCTAACGTTGCTTATTTAAGATGACCCCAGGATCTATAATTTAAAAAGAATTCGTCCTAATCCATAGAATGGATTATGTCGATTTGGTATTAATAAAATAACATTTAGAACTTAATGAAACGGGCAAACATGAACTTCATCTTCTCGAGGCAAATGTCCCGTGTTCAGAGGGTGTACCTGATGTCCTTTGCCATGTACCATTGACAACTTCGCAGTCAATGTGAAAACTCCATTAATAATTGTATGGACCAATCAAATTGCAAATTACAATTTAAAACGATGATCAACAGATGGAAAGCGTTATGGAAAATAAAAGGCATCCTGTCTTCTAGAACGCATGGAATGTTTATAAACTTTCAATACTTCAAAACATAATGTTCTTGAAATTTTCATATGTATATTTGTTTTCAAATGTAGACCTACAACGAATTTCTAAACATTAATAACATTTTATCATATTTAAAGACCAATGTGAAGCTGGCCTGTAGTTCCTGCAAGGGGCTGATAGTATAGCTGGTTCCTGCCAGTCCGGCAATTTGAAAAGGTGTGGTCTGATATTTGTCTTGAGTACTCTTCACCAAAATAACGATAAATATAGTAGACTTCCGATTGTGTTAGAAAACCAATGCTGCTCGAATGTATTACCTTAATAAAGGAGATACTAAGTGTCAATATGAATACAAGTTGTGATTTTCTGCTTCGAGGGTACTATGTAATGACAAAACCCTTAAATCTCATTGGTTGTAAGACCTTATTGTCTATCAACATACCATTGTAGTCATGAAGGTTATCAGTATTTAATAGAAGTATACATCAGTGGCGGATCCAGGGGGTGGTCCCACGGCGCACCGGACCACCCCCTTGCCGACCCCCCAAAATTTGTTAAGGTGCCTTTCTCGGTGTACAGCTAATTAACACTTGAAATTAATCTTTTATTGTGATAATTGTTTTGATTGCAATACCCGTAGGTGTCAAATTGACAGAATACGGATCAATGCGCTTTACTTGGTCTAGTTACCTGGTACTTGTCAAAACAACTCATCAAAGAAAACTATAAAGGAAAATACATGTATCGATACATGTAAATAATGAAGAAGTTGACGTCTTATTTTGAAAGGTAATTATAATTGTTTGTTTAATTAAAATTTCCATATATGCTCACCATGGTAGTTTTACCTGCATTTACATGCATATATTTGATGAAGATTGAATATTTGTCTAAGTTCTTTGAGAAAAATGTCAATCATCTGGAGATTATATAGATAGTTACTACATGTATCTGTGAAAAAATTTCAAAGCCATTGAATGGTTGAAACAAAGAAATATGCAATAGTTCACTCATAACCAGCATAATCGTTTGTCTCAATTCGTGTAAATAAGAATGCAATGAAGCTGAACTTTTGTCTTCTGTTGTTAAATGTGTAGTTTTATGTGGGAAACAAAACTTGCCTTTACGAGGTCATAGGGATGATTCTCAGCATATTGAAGATAATAATATCAACAGTGGTAACTTTCAGGCTTTAATCAATTTTCGCGTTGACTCTGGGGACGATAATTTGAAAAATTATCTCGAAAACGGCCCGAGAAATGCAACAAAAATAATTGATGTTATTAAAGAATGCATAGTTGGTGATTTAGTGGCTGAAGTAAAGGACACTGGTTTATACTCAATTTCTGCTGATGAAAAGGCAGATAGATCAAAACACTGAACAGCTCACCATTTGTCTTCGATTTGTTGACAACAACCTTAACATTAGAGAACTGAATATGAAGAAAAATAATAGATAGTTTTGCTAGGAAACACCCCCGACGCATTAAATGACATTATAAATGACTCGTTGTTAAATTAGTGTTTAGTTGAAAAATTTTACTGAAACTTTTTAAGTTGAACTTTTATATGCTACGCTATATACATTTTTGTATATATATATTGTAGTTTTATATTCAACCCCACCATTTCTTTAGAAATGCCTGTACCAAGTCAGGGTCATTACGGTTTTCACAGTTTTCCGGTTGTTGACTGATTTTGTCTGTTTATATAATTATGAGTTTTTACTTTCCCTTTGTAAATTTGTTCGGAGTTCGGTAATTTTGTTATTACCCTTATTGCAAAACCTTGTTTTATATCAGAGTCTTAAATAAAAGTCAGTTTTATATATAATAGTCTTCCATGTCAAAGAAAGTCTCACATAAGGTGTCTTTTTATGAATAGTGTATCGCATCGGTGACTTGGTGATGTCTTCGTGCCATTGTCCCTTATCCGTGCTTTTTCATAAGGTCACAGGGCTCGTAGGTATTTTTAACCCTTTTCAGCCCAATCAATGTTCATTTGGGACCACCCCCAATTTCTGCAACAACAGAAACTAAGGTCTGTTGAGGCTAGCCATCAGGAAACACAAAAGAATTAAAATATCACAAAAAGGCACTTAATTTATTCAGTTTAGATATTTCAGACAAATTGCTATGTAAATATCCTATCTTAGAATGGATCTGGTCTTTTTTCTTTTTTTCTTCTTCTACATTTTGGCGTTAAAAGGGGTGTGAATATCATATCTTACAGGAAATTTGTCCTTTGTTTTTAATATCTTGGCTTTTTAATATGGAGCCATGCAGGTTTAAAATATAAACAACCAGACACAGAATTCCAGATTTATGTAGTTAAGAGGCAGGTTGGACAATGTTTTTAACAGATGGTTCAATTAAATACATCACTATAGATAGAAACAACATGTACTCCCTGAAATTTACATTTCCTTATTTTGTTTTTATTTCATGAAAACAAGTTCTTAATTCAGTTTAAGAAAAACATTCATTCATTTAGAACTAAATTAAAACCTTAAATTAGGCATTAATAACAAAAGCAGTTGTTTTTTTCTATTGTGTATGTACCGGGTTTTGGGGGTAGAATTCTGCTGTTAAGGAGAGAAGCATGCATGTTATTAGCACTGTTATTGTTAATTTGTATTATAAGGATCCGTTGTGTCGTATATTAAAATTGTATTTCCATTGTTGGTTTAAATAATTACTGAATTTTCCATTTTAGACGCCATAAACGACTGGGCACTTCTCTATGAGACGATTAAAATATTACAAAGTTAACGACGACGAACAACGTCGATGACCGACAGTACAACTGGACCAACGAGAAAAGTATGCCCATTTTCAGTGTTTTGAAATTAATGTATTTTAGTTTAAAGCCACGTCATGTTTACTACTCAAAAGGAATTAATTCAACAACTTTTAAAATAATTTTCTCACATGAAAATTAGATATTAACACATCTAGTACTATAGTGAAGATACTTTTCTCCCATTATTACGGTGTTTTAACCCCGCTGAACCAGTGGTGGAAAAATCTGTTATCTCTAGAGGATTAAAATGTCTCGTGTCTTTCCCCGCATGTTGTCAAATCGGTAATTTTGAAGGATTTTGTGGGTTAACGGCTTGTGGTTAAAATTTTTAATTTAACTCTCTTGAGTGGAGAAATATCGTAACCCACGGGCAACTGAAGGAGAATCTATATTTACATATTTGGCATTTGTTAAAGTTAACTACCCTTGCCTGGAGAAATTGAAATCCACTATTCATTCTAAATGATTAAATAGATTCAAACGAAACTTTGAGAAAAACATTTGCAGCCTCCATTTTTTAGTCTCCATATTTTAAGCGCTTCAGCTTATCATTTGATACATTTCTATCATTTTCAAATGTGCATGAGTTATTGAAAGTATCACTAAAAAAAAATGTCAATCTTCCTCATACATAGACAGCCTTATGCGATTTGGGCTATACTATTTTGGGACGTAACTCCCAAAGATTTCTAAATTATTTGGCTTTCAAATCTTTTGATTATGAGTGTGCCTGATCATCAGAAGGGTATTCCAGAAACGCGGCGTGTGCACTAAATTTTCATTACAAAAATAGCATAATTTGTCCTTAACAATGGAACTATAGGCATTGTAGCACGAGTCTTGTAGCGTGACATCTAATATTCTTCAAAGAACTTCAAATGTCAGTCACGATCCAGAATGTGACAATATTTTTTGTCAGGGCCACAGCTCTCAACACAAAGGCAAGGATGCAACCGGGTCGGCTCTCAACACAAAGGCAAGGATGTAACCAGGTCGGCTCTCAACACAAAGGCAAGGATGTAACCAGATCGGCTTTTAACACTAAGGCAAGGAAGTAACCAGGTCGACTCTCAACACAAAGGCAAGGATGTAACCAGGTCGGCTCTCAACACAAAGGCAAGGAAGTAACCAGGTCGGCTTTTAACACAAAGGCAAGGATGTAGCCAGGTCGGCTCTCAACACAAAGGCAAGGATGTAACCAGGTCGGCTCTCAACACAAAGGCAAGGATGTAACCAGGTCGGCTCTCAACACAAAGGCAAGGATGTAACCAGGTCGGCTCTCAACACAAAGGCAAGGAAGTAACCATGTCGGCTCTCAACACAAAGGCAAGGATGTAACCATGTCGGCTCTCAACACAAAGGCAAGGGTGTAACCAGGTCGGCTCTCAACACAAAGGCAAGGATGTAACCAAGTCGGCTCTCAACACAAAGGCAAGGATGTAACCAAGTCGTAATGATTAATTTTGAAAGGGAACATTAGCGTTTGCATATCACATTAATTGTGGTCTTTGTCAGATTACAAGACCTTAATTCATCATGCTTCAACAGTTTGTAGATATTGAACTGATTGCAGAATTTTTGGTTTTGTTTGTTCATAAGTTTCACTGACTGTTGTAAAAGTAGCGCGTTAATGGTTGTGTTCCTGCTGTACCAACAAGTTTGGGGGCCCAGAAGAACACATTAGGGACAAATCTAGACATTTTCTCAGAATTATTCCCAAAATTAAATGCAGATAGACGAACTATTTATGTAATATTGTTGTAACAATCTGTAAATCTTGCCATGTTGTATATCTTAACATTCGGACTTTCAAAGGCAACTCGGTAGACTTTATGTTTAGAAGTAGGACGCCAAATCACTCTCAGACGTCACATATCTTCCCTCGCAATAATCCCCTCTAATTATATTAGCACGTTATAACTTGTTTAATTTTTATTCCGGCAAATAAAAAACACCTTGGTGTGCATAATAAATCTTAGGTGGAACTAATAAACGTAGTATTAACACGTTAAAGGTGACGATTATTTCTGTACATTTGTCACTTGTATGCCGGTTTATTTTGTTCTGTGCCGCGGGGATCAAACGTGGACTAATGGCGTGAATTCTTACCAAATTATTGATCTCTCAGAAAATCACTTTCTTTATAACGTGTGATCATTACTGCTACCGAGGTGAAATATTCGCAATAAAATGCAGTCGACTTGAAAAGTAACAACACCTCGATGTGTCATTAATTCGTCTATATGATGTATAATTCATGATATTAACACTTTAGTGGACGTCTGATCTGACTTTTACAACATACAAAGTTGTTTTTGATTTTTAAAAAGCTTCAGAAGAAGACAACGTGACTTAAAGATACCATAGGTCATAGTTTGGGTCACGTGTTGTAGATATATTTCATTTTACATGAGTCTATGTAATTTATTTTCATCATGCACGATCATCATTTAACAATTCAAATCCACAATTCGAACAGAAAGTGGTTAACCAATGTTGAACTACACCAATGGGAGCCGGTTTTGATGACGTAACTCCACAGATTGGACGAGACTTGTTTCTTCTATAAAAACGTAGATTTCAACTTTAGTGCGCACGACGCGTTTCTGGAATAACCATCATCAGGAAAGCAACAATATTTGGGGTTAGGGTTTTGGTGTTTAACGCCACTTTCAACAATATTTCAGTTATATCGTGGCGGTCAGTTTTATTGGTGGATGAAACCGACCAAATACCCGTAAAAAACCTTTGAAAACCAAATAACATAAAGTTTTTGGGAGCAAGAAAACCAAAAGCACAAAACAGGATCCGCCACGATATAATTGAAATATTGTTGAAAGTGGCGTTAAACACCACAAACCAAACCAAACCAAAACAGGATAGCCAAACTGAAAACCAACTGAAAACAAATTTGTACCTATTTCACCTTGTCAGTGTTAAATTTACACCGTATGACTTCCGCCACACAAATCTTCATATTTTAATGCCTCATATTAAGATGATATTTATGATAACAAACATCCAAATTTACTCCAACATAAACATAAAATTTATTTTATGACGTAAACTGTTTTTGATGAAATCAATGAAACTTGAAAAGACATGAATGCTTACTCTAATGTTATGCTATCTGACACAAATCATACATAATGTTTTAATATAAGAAATTTCCTTCTGAACCTGTGCACATATTCGTCTATCGTGGTGGGGGTCTAGATTTGTCTTCTTTTAAAGAGACCAACCATTTAGCTTTTGAGGGACTATGTTTTCCCATTTTTATCACACTAAAAAAAATAGATTTCTTTTTTAAATGGAAAATTTAAAATTATTCTTCAAATATTAACAAATATTTCTTTTTCGACAGTGTGGGATCAGATTATTTTTTTGGCATCTTTTTAGGTCAAGATATCTTTTTTGCAATACAATTTGGAGATATAATTAAAAACATAGCCCCCGTCCTTAAAAGTTAAATGGTCGTTCCCTAAAACTTGCTTTCTAATCTATATTGTGTATACAGTTTGCCCCATGTATTTGACACTACAGGGACTTGCTCCCTGCCACTAAGTTTGCCACACTTAATTTTTGTACTTTCAATAAAAATCAGAGGGGAAAAAATTCACTGAGGCAAATTTATTGACGGGGAGCAAGTCCCTGTGTTTGACACCAAGCCTACGACACATCATATTTATCTACTCAGTGTATAGATATATATTTTAATATTATGTACTTAATAACTGCACGCGAGGTCAATAGCGAGATATATTTTCCCAAGGGGAATAGAGCTCGCTATTGATCAAGCGTGCACAGTTATTAAGTACTTTATTACACCGACTTAAACAGGGGAGAGGGTAAACCATTTACTGTAATTCCGGTACTATGTTGTATTCTATATTTGTGATTTTATGTTATTTCTTCTCTTATGCCGTAAGCATCAGGATGAAGAACAACAATGAAAGCGCTATTTCCTTGCTATTTGTTTCCCTGTATATAGATTGGAATTTTATCTCATATACATTTATTTTTTCTTCTTCTCTTTTGTCATCAATTAATTTTGTTCCGAGTTCAGAGAGATATAAGCTACAAAATCACTTCCGTGTTTGTTTGCTTGTTTGTTGTTTTTTTTGGGGTGATATTTCGATAAAACCAATCAAACAATGTTTCTATAATGTATTTATAACAGTGTGATAATGTATTTTCGTGTATTAAAGTTTACCGTAATCTTGTCTATTTTTCAATGTTTTCTTATATTAAAAAAAAACTAATTTTTGGAATGCGGCGTTATATGACGTCATTGATGACGTCCGTGCACTGTAAGGCATATATTTCATTCAAACGAGTGTATTAGTTAAATATAGGATTAAACGCATTTTTTCCGGAGTTTATTTATGTATAACCTGGACCAATTCACTCACAAACAATATGAAAGTTTGTGAGTGACTTGGTCCAGGTTATACATCAATAAACTCCGGAAAAAATGCGTTTAATCCTTATAATTCTGTAACTAAGTATTTTTTTCCCCATTTGTTTTGAAAATTTACCTTTGGGGATCCCCAGTACGCACACCTACATTCCATTGATGTGTGTCGGCCATGAATAACAAAATGAACTAACCTTGTTTAAGTTGTTTTCCTACATTGATAACTAGACGGTGATGTAATTACCATCGTGTTATCGGTTTTCGTGCTATTATCGATTACGATTGGAATTTTCAAAGAATGGCTAGTTAAATATTTCTTTGTGCATAAGATTGTTTTTAAAGCCATTCTTGTATTTTAATATACTCTCGATTACCTGGCAACTTTTGTTGTCAGTAAAATGGCGTCATCTGTTTCCGTGGCAAATAAAAACAAGGCCGATATTATATACGGGATGGAAACGAATATAAAATCCGGAAATGGCTGGTTTTAAAATTTCATGGTTCTGGCCATCTACCAAATCATACTACATCTAAATAAAATAACAGAATGTTTGAAAATGACCACTTTCAAAATTGTGTTTACTTTTGATGTTTTTTTTAGTGCTGAAACCACAATGCACTGCAAAGTGACATGTATTTTATATAAGAAACAGGCACATTTCAGTCGGCTCTTTTGTTTACAAATACGATAAGTGACCCCATGATAGTTACATGACAGGAAGAGCAGGTGTCTGAGAGGCAGACGACATAGTTAAATTTTATATAGCCCTTCTGGATTTTTTTCCAGCTACTTTATAAATGAAGTATATTTTTGGCATTACAAAAAGTATGGTTCAGTAGGTAGGTTCACTGTTTTTGGTACTTACGTCTTTAAAAGTAAACTTTATCATTTTTTACAGATGTCAGCTTTCGTATTGTTTATGTTCCATAAATAGAAACCGGAAGACACGTCAAAAATAATGCGTGCGCTGTGGAAATCAAAATAAAATGGATACCACGAAAACACATACCGTGACGATAAGTTACTGATATTTTCCAATTTGATGGCATTTTGCATTTAGCTACTCAAACAAGTAAAATGCTCACAAAATCGTAAAATAAATCAGTAACCAGCTTGTGTCAATCAGCGTCCCTTGTAAACAACGTCACAGGATGACGATATATTACAAAAGTCAAAGTCGATAGATGGTTGTCTTAAGTATTTTTTCCGGAATTTTTTGGTACAAGCTTTTTTTCTCATTGGCATTTATTTTTTTATTTCTTATCTAGCAATAATTGTTGATTATTAACAATAAACGTTGTTTCTTTTATCTTTTTTTATTATCGGGAATCCAAGCCGCCATTTTGTTTACATTACGAAAAAAGTAGTCCGGTGAACATCGTCTATCGAAAAATAAACTGACAAAAACCCCGCCTCCATAAGCGCTTATACCCAGAGTATAGGATTTCTAATTATGTAAATCATATAAGAATTATTAACATATTAAGAATAAACTGGTAGAACGTGCTAAAGTGGGTCACAGGTCACTGTGAGTAGCATGTGTAGTCACGTGACTTGTCTCATTGGTAATCGGTGGCTGTATCGAGAAACAGATACGGTGTTGAAAAAACTGTTGATACTCATAAAATATTGATAAATGCAATAACATTTTATGCTTAGTCTTCAAGAAATATGATAGACAAAACCATGTGTGAAGTTTTATGACGAAATATCTCCGATTTCTATGTAAATTTACGAGTTGAAGTGGGGAAACACCCACAGGTAATTTTAGCGATGTATTTTCATCTTGGACAAGAATAATGAGCGTCCTGATTGGATGACCGATTTAAAACACACTGACTCCGCATGGTTTAGCAAGGTTACTCAGGTCAATAGTTTATAAATATAGAATCTTGACATCTCCAGCTTTCCAACCATGTACGCCGAGGAAGAGCATATTACTGAGTGAATTAAAGGTTAAAATGTTATTATTTTTTAAATATAATTATTTTTTAAAAAGAAAAACAGCTATAAATGTGTTCTTTGGTTCATATAGGAAAGGAAAATACCGGACTTTTAACATTGAAACGGAACCATCATACGCGGAAATCCACCCGAAAACCCCTACCCCCACTTGAATTTGATGAATGTTACAGCCACCATTTTCTTGATATGATAATGTAAAACAAAAAGATGCATGTAAAAGAAATCTATGTTATATTTATTCATTTGTTTGATTCTGGAATATTGTTGATCATTGATTTAAACAAGAAAAAAGGGGAAAAAGGGGGGGGGATTTTATTTGTGAATTTTACAGTTAAATAAATGTTATGTTTCGACAGTTTAAAGAGAAAAATTAAAATTTGTTGCGACTAAAGCTTAAATCAGCGTTAAAAATTTAACAAATATCAGTGGTTTTGTAAATGAGGTTTATTTTAAATAGAAAATCTGAATTTATTATTTATTAATTTATTATTAATGATACAATTTTATATCCCTTGGGAGGGGGAGGGGGAGGGAGGCTATGATGAAAATTTGAAATAAAAACACAGGACCGGACTTTAAGCAAAAATAATAATCCAGGATTAGTTTTTTATTAAAAAAATCCAGGACCCCTGTGTCCATGATTTTTTTTGTTTTTTTAAAGTTAATAATATGAAATATTGACATCCACACTTGCCTTTTGGACAGCACATTTCTGTGTCCACACTTGTCCTCAGGCATCACTTGTTTAAAATAAAACTAAATCATGTGGTACCAATTCTAATTTTTCATTGGTTCTTAATATAAGAGTGTGTAATAACACATTTTATTTTTGTTTTTAATGTTTGATAACGACATTGATCAATTAACATTATAATTAAAGAGGTTAAGGTCTAACACTAATGAATCAACTTCAAACGATGGAGAACTTTATTTACTTATATTTAGCACACGTGTTTCATCATTTTTATTCGATAATTGTTTGTCCTCTATGTTTTACGATGCGTCAATATTTACATTTTATATGCCGTACCACATAATCCACAATCATTAAAAATGATAAAGTTATTTTTTTCTTCTTCACAAAATGAAAAACAACAACCTGCAATTAAAAGTTTTTACTTTACGAGATAATAGGACAGACGTTGAGGAACCTTTTAGACAACTCTAGGATCAAATTTACCACATTTAACAGCTAGAATAGACAATAGCTTGTCATTCGGACAGTGACAAATTTCTAACGATTGCTTACAAGGAAAAACATCTTTAAAACACCCCATGTAAAAGACGGCGGGGGTGTTGAATCACAAACAACACGGATTCCACTATTACTTTGACAGGTGAAACGAAAGTAAAAGTATTTACATGTAGTTAGCATGGTAATGATATATGTTAACAATGATCGTCCATCATGATGCCGTCAGAATCTGTCACTAATGTATTAAAGTGTACCATATAGATAATAAATCACTTGACGAGATATAGATCCATTCAGGAAGGTGATAAACGAGCAATGACTTCTAACATACTTGATGACCAAACAAGACAGTTTCTGGTCACACAGTGTCCTTGTTAGAAGGAAACAGAGGGGTGCAACACACTACACTCGAAAGCATGTTAGCTCTGCCCTTTTTGAGGCCCTCTTTATTTTCAGATCCTAGCTAGAACACTGGCACATTGTTATTTTATAAACATTATACAATAGATGAACTTATGAACGTGAGCAACATAACGACTGAACAGAACATGCGTACCATGGACATTATTGTTATCATTTTAGATCAAGTCACTCAAGACCTTCCTATCGCGGTAACCGGTACATCTGTGTTCAGTTAAACCTTATTGAGTAGTATACTTTAAAAATTTGGTTTATAAATAAACTTTAGAGAAAATCGAAGGGGCAATCAAGTAAGGAAAATCCAGAGACACTGGCAACATCGGACACACAAGACACAGGACGAAGACAAACAAAGCACAAAAACACACAACTAAAAATGATGATCAACACAGACCCCACCAAAAAACGGTGGTGAACCCAGGTGTTCGTGAAGGGTAAGCAGTTCCTGTCTCTTTTAAGACACACGTCATGTTACTCGTACAACCAAGAAGTGTTTGACACCACTATGCGCAAACAAACACAAGTAAGACATGAATTCCAGACTTCCTGTTATACTTTCATGTCTGTCAGTTGTCATTTTCCTTCGATACTTCCGGTTATACTTTCATGTCTGTCAGTTGTCATTTTCCTTCGAGACTTCCCGTTATACTTTCATGCCTCTCAATTGTCCTTTTCCTTCGAGACTTCCGGTTATACTTTCAGTTGTCATTTTCCTTCGAGACTTCCGGTTATGCTTTCATGCCTGTCAGTTGTCATTTTCCTTTTTGTAAATATCGATTATATACTCAATATTTCTGTCGTTTAGTCAGGTAAAAGTATCTACTTCGATTAACAGTATGAATCCAAATACCGGCATAATATTATTTAAATGAAATTGTATGGCAAAATTAGTTTTTACAGATTTCATACGGTATGAACCAAATCTAGAAATAGTCTCGACACGGTATGAACCATATGTTAGAAATACCCCTGTCTTCCTATATATACAAGAGGCTTTGTTCACAATAACTCTTTTCTTCCTGTATAGACAAAACACTGTGTTAACAATACCCCTGTCTTCTCGCATAGACCAGACGCTGTGCTAACAATACCCCTGTCTTCTCGCATAGACAAGACGCTGTACTAACAATACCCCTGTCTTCTCGCATAGACAAAACACTGTGTTAACAATACCCCTGTCTTCTCGCATAGACAAGACGCTGTGTTAACAATACCCCTGTCTTCTCGCATAGACAAAACACTGTTAACAATACCCCTGTCTTCTTGCATAGACCAGACGCTGTGCTAACAATACCCCTGTCTTCTCGCATAGACAAGACGCTGTGCTAACAATACCCCTGTCTTCTCGCATAGACAAAACACTGTGTTAAAAATACCCCTGTCTTCTCGCATAGACAAGACGCTGTGTTAACAATACCCCTGTCTTCTCGCATAGACAAAACACTGTGCTAACAATACCCCTGTCTTCTCGCATAGACAAGACGTTGTGCTAACAATACCCGTCTTCTCGCATAGACAAGACGCTGTGCTAACAATACCCCGGTCTTCTCGCATAGACAAAACACTGTGTTAACAATACCCCTGTCTTCTCGTATAGACAAGACGCTGTGCTAACAATACCCCTGTCTTCTCGCATAGACAAAACACTGTTAACAATACCCCTGTCTTCTCGCATAGACAAGACGCTGTGCTAACAATACCCCTGTCTTCTCTCATAGACCAGACGCTGTGCTAACAATACCCCTGTCTTCTCGCATAGACAAAACACTGTGTTAACAATACCCCTGTCTTCTCGCATAGACAAAACACTGTGTTAACAATACCCCTGTCTTCTCGCATAGACAAGACGCTGTGTTAACAATACCCCTGCCTTCTCGCATAGACAAGACGCTGTGTTAACAATACCCCTGTCTTCTCGCATAGACAAGACGCTGTGCTAACAATACCCCTGTCTTCTCGCATAGACAAGACGTTGTGCTAACAATACCCGTCTTCTCGCATAGACAAGACGCTGTGCTAACAATACCCCGGTCTTCTCGCATAGACAAAACACTGTGTTAACAATACCCCTGTCTTCTCGTATAGACAAGACGCTGTGCTAACAATACCCCTGTCTTCTCGCATAGACAAAACACTGTTAACAATACCCCTGTCTTCTCGCATAGACAAGACGCTGTGCTAACAATACCCCTGTCTTCTCTCATAGACCAGACGCTGTGCTAACAATACCCCTGTCTTCTCGCATAGACAAAACACTGTGTTAACAATACCCCTGTCTTCTCGCATAGACAAAACACTGTGTTAACAATACCCCTGTCTTCTCGCATAGACAAGACGCTGTGTTAACAATACCCCTGCCTTCTCGCATAGACAAAACACTGTGCTAACAATACCCCCGCCTTCTCGAATAGACAAAACACTGTGTTAACAATACCCCTGTCTTCTCGTATAGACAAGACGCTGTGTTAACAATACCCCTGTCTTCTCGCATAGACAAAACACTGTGCTAACAATACCCCTGTCTTCTCGCATAGACAAAACACTGTGCTAACAATACCCCTGTCTTTTCGCATAGACAAAACACTGTGTTAACAATACCCCTGTCTTCTCGTATAGACAAGACGCTGTGTTAACAATACCCTTATCTTCTCGCATAGACAAAACACTGTGCTAACAATACCCCTGTCTTCTCGCATAGAAAAAACACTGTGTTAACAATACCCCTGTCTTCTCGCATAGACAAAACACTGTGTTAACAATACCTCTGTCTTCTCGCATAGACAAACACCGTGTTAACAATACCCTTGTCTTCTCGCATAGACCAGACGCTGTGTTAACAATACCCCTGTCTTCTCGCATAGACAAAACGCTGTGCTAACAATACCCCTGTCTTCTCGCATAGACAAGACGCTGTGCTAACAATACCCCTGTCTTCTCGCATAGACAAGACGCTGTGCTAACAATACCCGTCTTCTAGCATAGACAAGACGCTTTGCTAACAATACCCCTGTCTTCTCGCATAGACAAAACACTGTTAACAATACCCCTGTCTTCTCGCATAGACAAGACGCTGTGCTAACAATACCCCTGTCTTCTCGCATAGACAAGACGCTGTGCTAACAATACCCGTCTTCTCGCATAGACAAGACGCTGTGCTAACAATACCCCTGTCTTCTCGCATAGACAAAACACTGTTAACAATACCCCTGTCTTCTCGCATAGACAAGACGCTGTGTTAACACTACCCTTGTCTTCTCGCATAGACCAGACGCTGTGTTAACAATACCCCTGTCTTCTCGCATAGACAAGACGCTGTGCTAGCAATACCCCTGTCTTCTCGCATAGACAAGACGCTGTGCTAACAATACCCCTGTCTTCTCGCATAGACAAGACGCTGTGCTAACAATACCCGTCTTCTCGCATAGACAAGACGCTGTGCTAACAATACCCCTGTCTTCTCGCATAGACAAAACACTGTTAACAATACCCCTGTCTTCTCGCATAGACAAGACGCTGTGTTAACAATACCCCTGTCTTCTCGCATAGACCAGACGCTGTGCTAACAATACCCCTGTCTTCTCGCATAGACAAAACACTGTTAACAATACCCCTGTCTTCTCGCATAGACAAAACACTGTGTTAACAATACCCCTGTCTTCTTGCATAGACAAAACACCGTGTTAACAATACCCCTGCCTTCTCGCATAGACAAAACACTGTGCTAACAATACCCCTGTCTTCTCGCATAGACAATACACTGTGTTAACAATACCCCTGTCTTCTCGTATAGACAAGACGCTGTGTTAACAATACCCCTGTCTTCTCGCATAGACAAAACACTGTGCTAACAATACACCTGTCTTCTCGCATAGACAAAACACTGTGCTAACAATACCCCTGTCTTCTCGCATAGACAAAACACTGTGTTAACAATACCCCTGTCTTCTCTTATAGACAAGACGCTGTGTTAAAAATACCCCTGTCTTCTCGCATAGACAAAACACTGTGCTAACAATACCCCTGTCTTCTCGCATAGACAAAACACTGTGTTAACAATACCCCTGTCTTCTCGCATAGACAAACACTGTGTTAACAATACCCTTGTCTTCTCGCATAGACCAGACGCTGTGTTAACAATACCCCTGTCTTCTCGCATAGACAAGACGCTGTGCTAACAATACCCCTGTCTTCTCGCATAGACAAGACGCTGTGCTAACAATACCCCTGTCTTCTCGCATAGACAAGACGCTGTGCTAACAATACCCGTCTTCTCGCATAGACAAGACGCTGTGCTAACAATACCCCTGTCTTCTCGCATAGACAAAACACTGTGTTAACAATACCCCTGTCTTCTCGTATAGACAAGACGCTGTGTTAACAATACCCCTGTCTTCTCGCATAGACAAAACACTGTGTTAACAATACCCCTGTCTTCTCGCATAGACCAGACGCTGTGTTAACAATACCCCTGTATTCTCGCATAGACAAGACGCTGTGCTAACAATACCCCTGTCTTCTCGCATAGACAAAACACTGTTAACAATACCCCTGTCTTCTCGCATAGACAAGACGTTGTGCTAACAATACCCCTGTCTTCTCTCATAGACCAGACGCTGTGCTAACAATACCCCTGTCTTCTCGCATAGACAAAACACTGTTAACAATACCCCTGTCTTCTCGCATAGACAAAACACTGTGTTAACAATACCCCTGTCTTCTCGCATAGACAAAACACTGTGTTAACAATACCCCTGTCTTCTCGCATAGACAAGACGCTGTGTTAACAATACCCCTGCCTTCTCGCATAGACAAAACACTGTGCTAACAATACCCCTGCCCTCTCGCATAGACAAAACACTGTGTTAACAATACCCCTGTCTTCTCGTATAGACAAGACGCTGTGTTAACAATACCCCTGTCTTCTCGCATAGACAAAACACTGTGCTAACAATACCCCTGTCTTCTCGCATAGACAAAACACTGTGCTAACAATACCCCTGTCTTCTCGCATAGACTAAACACTGTGTTAACAATACCCCTGTCTTCTCGTATAGACAAGACGCTGTGTTAACAATACCCTTATCTTCTCGCATAGACAAAACACTGTGCTAACAATACCCCTGTCTTCTCGCATAGACAAAACACTGTGTTAACAATACCCCTGTCTTCTCGCATAGACAAAACACTGTGTTAACAATACCTCTGTCTTCTCGCATAGACAAACACTGTGTTAACAATACCCTTGTCTTCTCGCATAGACCAGACGCTGTGTTAACAATACCCCTGTCTTCTCGCATAGACAAGACGCTGTGCTAACAATACCCCTGTCTTCTCGCATAGACAAGACGCTGTGCTAACAATACCCCTGTCTTCTCGCATAGACAAGACGCTGTGCTAACAATACCCGTCTTCTCGCATAGACAAGACGCTGTGCTAACAATACCCCTGTCTTCTCGCATAGACAAAACTCTGTTAACAATACCCCTGTCTACTCGCATAGACAAGACGCTGTGCTAACAATACCCCTGTCTTCTCTCATAGACCAGACGCTGTGCTAGCAATACCCCTGTCTTCTCGCATAGACAAAACACTGTGTTAACAATACCCCTGTCTTCTCGCATAGACAAAACACTGTGTTAACAATACCCCTGTCTTCTCGCATAGACAAAACACTGTGCTAACAATACCCCTGTCTTCTCGCATAGACAAAACACTGTACTAACAATACCCCTGTTTTCTCGCATAGACAACACACTGTGTTAACAATACCCCTGTCTTCTCGTATAGACAAGACGCTGTGTTAATAATACCCTTATCTTCTCGCATAGACAAAACACTGTGCTAACAATACCCCTGTCTTCTCGCATAGACAAAACACTGTGTTAACAATACCCCTGTCTTCTCGCATAGACAAAACACTGTGTTAACAGTACCCCTGTCTTCTCGCATAGACCAGACGCTGTGTTAACAATACCCCTGTCTTCTCGCATAGACAAAACACTGTTAACAATACCCCTGTCTTCTCGCATAGACAAGACGCTGTGCTAACAATACCCCTGTCTTCTCTCATAGACCAGACGCTGTGCTAACAATACCCCTGTCTTCTCGCATAGACAAAACACTGTGTTAACAATACCCCTGTCTTCTCGCATAGACAAAACACTGTGCTAACAATACCCCTGTCTTCTCGGATAGACAATACGCTGTGTTAACAATACCCCTGTCTTCTCGCATAGACAAAACACTGTGTTAACAATACCCCTGTCTTCTCGCATAGACAAAACACTGTGCTAACAATACCCCTGTCTTCTCGCATAGACAAAACTCTGTGTTAACAATACCCCTGTCTTCTCGTATAGACAAGACGCTGTGTTAACAATACCGCTGTCTTCTCGCATAGACAAAACACTGTGCTAACAATACCCCTGTCTTCTCGCATAGACAAAACACTGTGTTAACAATACCCCTGTCTTCTCGCATAGACAAAACACTGTGCTAACAATACCCCTGTCTTCTCGCATAGACAAAACACTGTGTTAACAATACCCCTGTCTTCTCGTATAGACAAGACGCTGTGTTAACAATACCCCTGTCTTCTCGCATAGACAAAACACTGTGCTAACAATACCCCTGTCTTCTCGCATAGACAAAACACTGTACTAACAATACCCCTGTCTTCTCGCATAGACAAAACACTGTGTTAACAATACCCCTGTCTTCTCGCATAGACAAGACGCTGTGCTAACAATACCCCTGTCTTCTCTCATAGACCAGACGCTGTACTAACAATACCCCTGTCTTCTCTCATAGACCAGACGCTGTACTAACAATACCCCTGTCTTCTCGCATAGACAAAACACTGTGCTAACAATACCCCTGTCTTCTCGCATAGACAAAACACTGTGTTAACAATACCCCTGTCTTCTCGCATAGACAAAACACTGTGTTAACAATACCCCTGTCTTCTCGGATAGACAAGACGCTGTGTTAACAATACCCCTGTCTTCTCGCATAGACAAAACACTGTGTTAACAATACCCCTGTCTTCTCGCATAGACAAAACACTGTGCTAACAATACCCCTGTCTTCTCGCATAGACAAAACACTGTGCTAACAATACCCCTGTCTTCTCGCATAGACAAAACACTGTGTTAACAATACCCCTGTTTTCTCGTATAGACAAGACGCTGTGTTAACAATACCCTTATCTTCTCGCATAGACAAAACACTGTGCTAACAATACCCCTGTCTTCTCGCATAGACAAAACACTGTGCTAACAATACCACTGTCTTCTTGCATAGACAAAACACTGTGCTAACAATACCCCTGTCTTCTCGCATAGACAAGACGCTGTGCTAACAATACCCCTGTCTTCTCGCATAGACAAGACGCTGTGCTAACAATACCCGTCTTCTCGCATACACAAGACGCTGTGCTAACAATACCCCTGTCTTCTCGCATAGACAAAACACTGTTAACAATACCCCTGTCTACTCGCATAGACAAGACGCTGTGCTAACAATACCCCTGTCTTCTCTCATAGACCAGACGCTGTGCTAGCAATACCCCTGTCTTCTCGCATAGACAAAACACTGTTAACAATACCCCTGTCTTCTCGCATAGACAAAACACTGTGTTAACAATACCCCTGTCTTCTCGCATAGACAAAACACTGTGCTAACAATACCCCTGTCTTCTCGCATAGACAAAACACTGTGTTAACAATACCCCTGTCTTCTCGTATAGACAAGACGCTGTGTTAACAATACCCCTGTCTTCTCGCATAGACAAAACACTGTGCTAACAATACCCCTGTCTTCTCGCATAGACAAAACACTGTACTAACAATACCCCTGTTTTCTCGCATAGACAACACACTGTGTTAACAATACCCCTGTCTTCTCGTATAGACAAGACGCTGTGTTAATAATACCCTTATCTTCTCGCATAGACAAAACACTGTGCTAACAATACCCCTGTCTTCTCGCATAGACAAAACACTGTGTTAACAATACCCCTGTCTTCTCGCATAGACAAAACACTGTGTTAACAATATCCCTGTCTTCTCGCATAGACCAGACGCTGTGTTAACAATACCCCTGTCTTCTCGCATAGACAAAACACTGTTAACAATACCCCTGTCTTCTCGCATAGACAAGACGCTGTGCTAACAATACCCCTGTCTTCTCTCATAGACCAGACGCTGTGCTAACAATACCCCTGTCTTCTCGCATAGACAAAACACTGTGTTAACAATACCCCTGTCTTCTCGCATAGACAAAACACTGTGCTAACAATACCCCTGTCTTCTCGGATAGACAAGACGCTGTGTTAACAATACCCCTGTCTTCTCGCATAGACAAAACACTGTGTTAACAATACCCCTGTCTTCTCGCATAGACAAAACACTGTGCTAACAATACCCCTGTCTTCTCGCATAGACAAAACACTGTGCTAACAATACCCCTGTCTTCTCGCATAGACAAAACACTGTGTTAACAATACCCCTGTTTTCTCGTATAGACAAGACGCTGTGTTAACAATACCCTTATCTTCTCGCATAGACAAAACACTGTGCTAACAATACCCCTGTCTTCTCGCATAGACAAAACACTGTGCTAACAATACCCCTGTCTTCTCGCATAGACAAAACACTGTGTTAACAATACCCCTGTCTTCTCGTATAGACAAGACGCTGTGTTAACAATACCCCTGTCTTCTCGCATAGACAAAACACTGTGCTAACAATACCCCTGTCTTCTCGCATAGATAAAACACTGTACTAACAATACCCCTGTCTTCTCGCATAGACAAAACACTGTGTTAACAATACCCCTGACTTCTCGTATAGACAAGACGCTGTGTTAACAATACCCTTATCTTCTCGCATAGACAAAACACTGTTAACAATACCCCTGTCTTCTCGCATAGACAAGACGCTGTGCTAACAATACCCCTGTCTTCTCTCATAGACCAGACGCTGTACTAACAATACCCCTGTCTTCTCGCATAGACAAAACACTGTGCTAACAATACCCCTGTCTTCTCGCATAGACAAAACACTGTGTTAACAATACCCCTGTCTTCTCGCATAGACAAAACACTGTGTTAACAATACCCCTGTCTTCTCGGATAGACAAGACGCTGTGTTAACAATACCCCTGTCTTCTCGCATAGACAAAACACTGTGTTAACAATACCCCTGTCTTCTCGCATAGACAAAACACTGTGCTAACAATACCCCTGTCTTTTCGCATAGACAAAACACTGTGTTAACAATACCCCTGTTTTCTCGTATAGACAAGACGCTGTGTTAACAATACCCTTATCTTCTCGCATAGACAAAACACTGTGCTAACAATACCCCTGTCTTCTCGCATAGACAAAACACTGTGCTAACAATACCCCTGTCTTCTCGCATAGACAAAACTCTGTGTTAACAATACCCCTGTCTTCTCGTATAGACAAGACGCTGTGTTAACAATACCCCTGTCTTCTCGCATAGACAAAACACTGTGCTAACAATACCCCTGTCTTCTCGCATAGACAAAACACTGTGTTAACAATACCCCTGTCTTCTCGTATAGACAAGACGCTGTGTTAACAATACCCCTGTCTTCTCGCATAGACAAAACACTGTGCTAACAATACCCCTGTCTTCTCGCATAGACAAAACACTGTACTAACAATACCCCTGTCTTCTCGCATAGACAAAACACTGTGTTAACAATACCCCTGTCTTCTCGTATAGACAAGACGCTGTGTTAACAATACCCTTATCTTCTCGCATAGACAAAACACTGTTAACAATACCCCTGTCTTCTCGCATAGACAAGACGCTGTGCTAACAATACCCCTGTCTTCTCTCATAGACCAGACGCTGTACTAACAATACCCCTGTCTTCTCGCATAGACAAAACACTGTGCTAACAATACCCCTGTCTTCTCGCATAGACAAAACACTGTGTTAACAATACCCCTGTCTTCTCGCATAGACAAAACACTGTGTTAACAATACCCCTGTCTTCTCGGATAGACAAGACGCTGTGTTAACAATACCCCTGTCTTCTCGCATAGACAAAACACTGTGTTAACAATACCCCTGTCTTCTCGCATAGAAAAACACTGTGCTAACAATACCCCTGTCTTCTCGCATAGACAAAACACTGTGCTAACAATACCCCTGTCTTCTCGCATAGACAAAACACTGTGTTAACAATACCCCTGTTTTCTCGTATAGACAAGACGCTGTGTTAACAATACCCTTATCTTCTCGCATAGACAAAACACTGTGCTAACAATACCCCTGTCTTCTCGCATAGACAAAACACTGTGCTAACAATACCCCTGTCTTCTCGCATAGACAAAACTCTGTGTTAACAATACCCCTGTCTTCTCGTATAGACAAGACGCTGTGTTAACAATACCCCTGTCTTCTCGCATAGACAAAACACTGTGCTAACAATACCCCTGTCTTCTCGCATAGACAAAACACTGTACTAACAATACCCCTTTCTTCTCGCATAGACAACACACTGTGTTAACAATACCCCTGTCTTCTCGTATAGACAAGACGCTGTGTTAACAATACCCTTATGTTCTCGCATAGACAAAACACTGTGCTAACAATACCCCTGTCTTCTCGCATAGACAAAACACTGTGTTAACAATACCCCTGTCTTCTCGCATAGACCAGACGCTGTGTTAACAATACCCCTGTCTTCTCGCATAGACAAAACACTGTTAACAATACCCCTGTCTTCTCGCATAGACAAGACGCTGTGCTAACAATACCCCTGTCTTCTCTCATAGACCAGACGCTGTGCTAACAATACCCCTGTCTTCTCGCATAGACAAAACACTGTGCAAACAATACCCCTGTCTTCTCGCATAGACAAAACACTGTGTTAACAATACCCCTGTCTTCTCGCATAGACAAAACACTGTGTTAACAATACCCCTGTCTTCTCGCATAGACCAGACGCTGTGTTAACAATACCCCTGTCTTCTCGCATAGACAAGACGCTGTGCTACCAATACCCCTGTCTTCTCGCATAGACAAGACGCTGTGCTAACAATACCCCTGTCTTCTCGCATAGACAAAACACTGTGTTAACAATACCCCTGTCTTCTCGCATAGACAAAACACTGTGCTAACAATACCCCTGTCTTCTCGCATAGACAAAACACTGTGTTAACAATACCCCTGTCTTCTCGTATAGACAAGACGCTGTGTTAACAATACCCCTGTCTTCTCGCATAGACAAAACACTGTGCTAACAATACCCCTGTCTTCTCGCATAGACAAAACACTGTACTAACAATACCCCTGTTTTCTCGCATAGACAAAACACTGTGTTAACAATACCCCTGTCTTCTCGTATAGACAAGACGCTGTGTTAATAATACCCTTATCTTCTCGCATAGACAAAACACTGTGCTAACAATACCCCTGTCTTCTCGCATAGACAAAACACTGTGTTAACAATACCCCTGTCTTCTCGCATAGACAAAACACTGTGTTAACAATACCCCTGTCTTCTCGCATAGACCAGACGCTGTGTTAACAATACCCCTGTCTTCTCGCATAGACAAAACACTGTTAACAATACCCCTGTCTTCTCGCATAGACAAGACGCTGTGCTAACAATACCCCTGTCTTCTCTCATAGACCAGACGCTGTGCTAACAATACCCCTGTCTTCTCGCATAGACAAAACACTGTGTTAACAATACCCCTGTCTTCTCGCATAGACAAAACACTGTGCTAACAATACCCCTGTCTTCTCGGATAGACAAGACGCTGTGTTAACAATACCCCTGTCTTCTCGCATAGACAAAACACTGTGTTAACAATACCCCTGTCTTCTCGCATAGACAAAACACTGTGCTAACAATACCCCTGTCTTCTCGCATAGACAAAACACTGTGCTAACAATACCCCTGTCTTCTCGCATAGACAAAACACTGTGTTAACAATACCCCTGTTTTCTCGTATAGACAAGACGCTGTGTTAACAATACCCTTATCTTCTCGCATAGACAAAACACTGTGCTAACAATACCCCTGTCTTCTCGCATAGACAAAACACTGTGCTAACAATACCCCTGTCTTCTCGCATAGACAAAACACTGTGTTAACAATACCCCTGTCTTCTCGTATAGACAAGACGCTGTGTTAACAATACCCCTGTCTTCTCGCATAGACAAAACACTGTGCTAACAATACCCCTGTCTTCTCGCATAGACAAAACACTGTGCTAACAATACCCCTGTCTTCTCGCATAGACAAAACACTGTGTTAACAATACCCCTGTTTTCTCGTATAGACAAGACGCTGTGTTAACAATACCCTTATCTTCTCGCATAGACAAAACACTGTGCTAACAATACCCCTGTCTTCTCGCATAGACAAAACACTGTGCTAACAATACCCCTGTCTTCTCGCATAGACAAAACTCTGTGTTAACAATACCCCTGTCTTCTCGTATAGACAAGACGCTGTGTTAACAATACCCCTGTCTTCTCGCATAGACAAAACACTGTGCTAACAATACCCCTGTCTTCTCGCATAGACAAAACACTGTACTAACAATACCCCTGTCTTCTCGCATAGACAACACACTGTGTTAACAATACCCCTGTCTTCTCGTATAGACAAGACGCTGTGTTAACAATACCCTTATGTTCTCGCATAGACAAAACACTGTGCTAACAATACCCCTGTCTTCTCGCATAGACAAAACACTGTGTTAACAATACCCCTGTCTTCTCGCATAGACCAGACGCTGTGTTAACAATACCCCTGTCTTCTCGCATAGACAAAACACTGTTAACAATACCCCTGTCTTCTCGCATAGACAAGACGCTGTGCTAACAATACCCCTGTCTTCTCTCATAGACCAGACGCTGTGCTAACAATACCCCTGTCTTCTCGCATAGACAAAACACTGTGCAAACAATACCCCTGTCTTCTCGCATAGACAAAACACTGTGTTAACAATACCCCTGTCTTCTCGCATAGACAAAACACTGTGTTAACAATACCCCTGTCTTCTCGCATAGACCAGACGCTGTGTTAACAATACCCCTGTCTTCTCGCATAGACAAGACGCTGTGCTACCAATACCCCTGTCTTCTCGCATAGACAAGACGCTGTGCTAACAATACCCCTGTCTTCTCGCATAGACAAAACACTGTGTTAACAATACCCCTGTCTTCTCGCATAGACAAAACACTGTGCTAACAATACCCCTGTCTTCTCGCATAGACAAAACACTGTGTTAACAATACCCCTGTCTTCTCGTATAGACAAGACGCTGTGTTAACAATACCCCTGTCTTCTCGCATAGACAAAACACTGTGCTAACAATACCCCTGTCTTCTCGCATAGACAAAACACTGTACTAACAATACCCCTGTTTTCTCGCATAGACAAAACACTGTGTTAACAATACCCCTGTCTTCTCGTATAGACAAGACGCTGTGTTAATAATACCTTTATCTTCTCGCATAGACAAAACACTGTGCTAACAATACCCCTGTCTTCTCGCATAGACAAAACACTGTGTTAACAATACCCCTGTCTTCTCGCATAGACAAAACACTGTGTTAACAATACCCCTGTCTTCTCGCATAGACCAGACGCTGTGTTAACAATACCCCTGTCTTCTCGCATAGACAAAACACTGTTAACAATACCCCTGTCTTCTCGCATAGACAAGACGCTGTGCTAACAATACCCCTGTCTTCTCTCATAGACCAGACGCTGTGCTAACAATACCCCTGTCTTCTCGCATAGACAAAACACTGTGTTAACAATACCCCTGTCTTCTCGCATAGACAAAACACTGTGCTAACAATACCCCTGTCTTCTCGGATAGACAAGACGCTGTGTTAACAATACCCCTGTCTTCTCGCATAGACAAAACACTGTGTTAACAATACCCCTGTCTTCTCGCATAGACAAAACACTGTGCTAACAATACCCCTGTCTTCTCGCATAGACAAAAAACTGTGCTAACAATACCCCTGTCTTCTCGCATAGACAAAACACTGTGTTAACAATACCCCTGTTTTCTCGTATAGACAAGACGCTGTGTTAACAATACCCTTATCTTCTCGCATAGACAAAACACTGTGCTAACAATACCCCTGTCTTCTCGCATAGACAAAACACTGTGCTAACAATACCCCTGTCTTCTCGCATAGACAAAACACTGTGTTAACAATACCCCTGTCTTCTCGTATAGACAAGACGCTGTGTTAACAATACCCCTGTCTTCTCGCATAGACAAAACACTGTGCTAACAATACCCCTGTCTTCTCGCATAGACAAAACACTGTACTAACAATACCCCTGTCTTCTCGCATAGACAAAACACTGTGTTAACAATACCCCTGTCTTCTCGTATAGACAAGACGCTGTGTTAACAATACCCTTATCTTCTCGCATAGACAAAACACTGTGCTAACAATACCCCTGTCTTCTCGCATAGACAAAACACTGTGTTAACAATACCCCTGTCTTCTCGCATAGACAAAACACTGTGTTAACAATACCCCTGTCTTCTCGCATAGACCAGACGCTGTGTTAACAATACCCCTGTCTTCTCGCATAGACAAAACACTGTTAACAATACCCCTGTCTTCTCGCATAGACAAGACGCTGTGCTAACAATACCCCTGTCTTCTCTCATAGACCAGACGCTGTGCTAACAATACCCCTGTCTTCTCGCATAGACAAAACACTGTGCTAACAATACCCCTGTCTTCTCGCATAGACAAAACACTGTGTTAACAATACCCCTGTCTTCTCGCATAGACAAAACACTGTGTTAACAATACCCCTGTCTTCTCGGATAGACAAGACGCTGTGTTAACAATACCCCTGTCTTCTCGCATAGACAAAACACTGTGTTAACAATACCCCTGTCTTCTCGCATAGACAAAACACTGTGCTAACAATACCCCTGTCTTCTCGCATAGACAAAACACTGTGCTAACAATACCCCTGTCTTCTCGCATAGACAAAACACTGTGTTAACAATACCCCTGTTTTCTCGTATAGACAAGACGCTGTGCTAACAATACCCTTATCTTCTCGCATAGACAAAACACTGTGCTAACAATACCCCTGTCTTCTCGCATAGACAAAACACTGTGCAAACAATACCCCTGTCTTCTCGCATAGACAAAACTCTGTGTTAACAATACCCCTGTCTTCTCGTATAGACAAGACGCTGTGTTAACAATACCCCTGTCTTCTCGCATAGACAAAACACTGTGCTAACAATACCCCTGTCTTCTCGCATAGACAAAACACTGTACTAACAATACCCCTGTCTTCTCGCATAGACAAAACACTGTGTTAACAATACCCCTGTCTTCTCGTATAGACAAGACGCTGTGTTAACAATACCCTTATCTTCTCGCATAGACAAAACACTGTGCTAACAATACCCCTGTCTTCTCGCATAGACAAAACACTGTGTTAACAATACCCCTGTCTTCTCGCATAGACAAAACACTGTGCTAACAATACCCCTGTCTTCTCGCATAGACCAGACGCTGTGTTAACAATACCCCTGTCTTCTCGCATAGACAAAACACTGTTAACAATACCCCTGTCTTCTCGCATAGACAAGACGCTGTGCTAACAATACCCCTGTCTTCTCTCATAGACCAGACGCTGTGCTAACAATACCCCTGTCTTCTCGCATAGACAAAACACTGTGCTAACAATACCCCTGTCTTCTCGCATAGACAAAACACTGTGTTAACAATACCCCTGTCTTCTCGCATAGACAAAACCCTGTGTTAACAATACCCCTGTCTTCTCGCATAGACCAGACGCTGTGTTAACAATACCCCTGTCTTCTCGCATAGACAAGACGCTGTGCTAACAATACCCCTGTCTTCTCGCATAGACAAGACGCTGTGCTAATAATACCCGTCTTCTCGCATAGACAAGACGCTGTGCTAACAATACCCCTGTCTTCTCGCATAGACAAAACACTGTGTTAACAATACCCCTGTCTTCTCGTATAGACAAGACGCTGTGTTAACAATACCCCTGTCTTCTCGCTTAGACAAAACACTGTGTTAACAATACCCCTGTCTTCTCGCATAGACCAGACGCTGTGTTAACAATACCCCTGTCTTCTCGCATAGACAAGACGCTGTGCTAACAATACCCCTGTCTTCTCGCATAGACAAAACACTGTTAACAATACCCCTGTCTTCTCGCATAGACAAGACGCTGTGCTAACAATACCCCTGTCTTCTCGCATAGACCAGACGCTGTGCTAACAATACCCGTGTCTTCTCGCATAGACAAAACACTGTTAACAATACCCCTGTCTTCTCGCATAGACAAAACACTGTGTTAACAATACCCCTGTCTTCTCGTATAGACAAGACGATGTGCTAACAATACTTATGTCTTTTCGCACAGACAAGACGCTGTGCTAGCAGTACCCCTTGTCTTCCTGTATTGACAAGACGATGTGCTAACAATAACTCTGTCTTCCCGTATATACACAATACGCTGAGTTAAAAATATACTTTCCTGTATAGATATATGATGTATAAATAATATTGGTGGCTTAAAAATGCTTTATGACAAGGTTTGGAGAGTCTAGTTCTCTCATTGTATACCAATGCTATTGTATGAAGAAAATGTGCCCGCTTCCATCGAAATCTCACTGTATGAACAGTATCGCCTCTTTCTAAATATCAAAGAATCCATATGAACAGTATTAATGTCGATGTTTTTCAGCATAGATAGGACACTATGAAAATTATCGTCGTCTTCCTGAAGAGCCATGACACTGCATAAACAATTACTCCGTCTTCCAGCAAAGCCTTCACTGTAGTGTATGCACGGTACATGTCTTTGTGTCTGACATAGCCAAGACACTGTACATGTGTGAACAATGTATAGCCATGACACCATATGAATAGTGAAAACTTTCATCACATAAACTTATATCGAATACACCTTGGTACACTTTTCAAAGTACAATGCGATCGCGATAACGACGCCCCCCATCAATCAAATCCGATAAAAGTACAGTCGATGTGAATTTGATCACATGTTGCTGCATTATCGTTTGGCTTTTCATTTTTCAATCCACGGATTCCAGTTTCCTGTTCAATTAAACTGGACATCCGTTGATTTTCAAATGCTGCATTATCAAATAATTTGGCTTAAACGAGGCAAAAGAAAATAACAAATGGGTACGTTCGGTAAAACAAGTCGAGGTGGAACTGGACTCTTTTATTTAATATGACCTGGGAGCAATATAACATCCCCAGAAATAGCATGTACCTTTATTGCCATAGCAACGTGGAAGCGTAAAATATCAAAAGCAAAATAACAACAATCCGTTGCATTTCACCATCAATGTGTGCTGGAAATGGATATTGACAAATGAAGCGAAAGCATAGTTAAGCAAAACTAAAGTGAGCTGAAAGGGTGACGAGTGGCGCATCCAAAACTATAGGCTGGTGTTTGGTTCCTCGTGGTTTATCCGTCTTATGTTTATTTTTGGTTCTTGTGTTATATGTTTGTGTGTTATATGTTATACTTGAACACTTATCATAAACGTTTTGACACATTTTAGATTTATTTTTCTTATGACAGAGTTGTTGACTGTAAGAACGTTTTTAGGATTGTTAAACAATTTGTATGCACCGTGTGAATATGATGATGGATTACAATGTGATAAATATATTCGACAGTTTGTGTGGTTGTTAATGTTTGTCTAGCTGCAATCACTTTCATGTGACATGTTTTTAATCTGTTTCAAGAAATAAATTCAATTCCTATCCATAACAAGCAAAGACCTGGCGCCTTTTAATTATGCAAGCCGTCTATTATTGAAGATTTCCACCTCATTATTCCCCAAAAATATACACAAAATGACATGTTTATAACTAGTCTGTTGTTACTTGACTAATCTTAAGAGATACTATTAATAAACTTTTCCATTAGTTGTTCTGCAATTAATACATCTTAGAGGAATATAAAATGTAATGCTTTAGCCTCTTAGATGTTAATTCTGTCACATTTTTATCTTATGTGTCTTTGATGTCGTACAACTGTTACTATTTACATATCAATGGTACTAGGAGTCCATGTACTTCTACCCCAGAGTTACTGATCCAGACAGTTAGTGTTGTAGGTTGAAAGGAATTTTACTCCAACAAAATCTCAATTGAGGGTGTCTGGGATGAACAGAGACAAAGAGTCAGTACTGTTACTGGTACCAGTTGTAAAATGAGCATATATCATTAACATATACATTATATGACTTCGATCGACAAAAAAATATGTTGTAGTTAATCGTAGAAAAGCCTCGATATCACCTTTTATAACAGTTTATTGACATTGTCAATAATGTCATGTAATTTTCACCTGATTGGTAATACAACAGAAGGATTTTATCGACAAGAATATTATAGTCATGTAAAGAGTAAACATTGTAAAGTAGAAAATCAATCAAAAACTACAACCTGCAGCTAAATAAGATTAACTGTCAATCATTTTACCTGAAAGGTATTTTTGATTGACACATACCTGGTTTTCTTTGATCGCAGCATGTGTACTAGTCTAAACAGCTTAAAGGCTGAACGTCACACAATGAGGGCGGAGAGGTCGAACCAAAACTTAATACCTTCTTCAAAAAGGGCGTCAAATTGTTGAATTTATTCGTCTTTGTAATTATCACTAATGTTTAAGATCAATTAAAGCCGACATGTTATTCCGTTCATCGGTCGGGTACTTGTCAAATTTCACAAAGAAAATCAAATCAGTTTTTATACTTATTTCAATGAAATCTGTCAGCCCCGAATTCTTAACTCAGTACTTCAGAAGAAGAATTGTATACCCGTTTTATTTGAGCAGTTTGTAAAGAAGGTATTCGTAAGAAATGTGTCTCTTGAGGGGGTCTTTTATACCAAATAAACGAGTGGAATGGTTAAAAGAGAAACATCCTTAATGTTAGTGCACTAGAGTTAACCCTGTCTGAATATTGTACATAAAACTATGCCATTACCTCTTTCCTAGCTGTTTTATTGTTATACCGTCTTTGAGGTCGATACATTTCGTACTTTTGATCACACAACATCTAATTTAGGCTGTTCTCAATGTGTTTATTATTTTCAAATCTGGTCTGAGTCCTTGCTGCACTTGATGGCACTCGTTGTCCTCTCTGAAATTTGATAATTTAGAACACTTTTAAGATTGAAATATTTCTTATATAGTTTGGAAACACTGCAATTAGTGGAATAATATTTGTGTTACTTATATGGAAATTTAAAAGTGGCGTTTACTTAAAGGATAATTTATCTCCTTATATTGGCATTTACATTTTGTATTCGTCTATATTATTTTACATGTATTTCCATGTAGATAGGTCAATGCTTTACACACGTTTGAAAGCATGCATTTTCAAGGCCTGTATAAAGTAAAATATAATATTTCAGTACACAGAAATCTGAAGACAAAAATTAACTTCCTGCATTTTCACATTATTTCTTAATTTTGATGCAATAGTAAAATAAAAATCATTAAATGAGGTTTAATAAATTTTGAAAATAAAATAAAGAAATTTATATCATTTATCAATCTTTATGTACTTGTCTAGAATAATAATATTACACCCCGAAGTAACGACCTATGGAACTCATAAATATTATAATAGATGATGGATCTGTCTTCAAAAAAACATAAAATGACAGATTAAAATACATGTCTCGTGGGCAATTTAACACTTGAATATAAATTTGCATGTTGTTTTTTGTGTTAAGCAGATTAATAGGGCTGATTTATTGTTTGTACTTGGTTTATTTATCATCCCTTCTTGTGACTCATTTTTTTTCAACCATTTTGATATTTATGATGATAATGAGATGTAGATGCAATACATATATTCATAAAATAAAATGTTTAAAACAAAAAATAAATATTTTTCAAACTAATTAAAATAAGATATGTAATTGCATCTTTTTTTCTTTTCTTTTTTTTTTGCTTTGTTTTGTTTGGTTTTTTGTTTTGTTTTTGCGATGTGTATCACAAAATAGAAAGTTTTGACATCTAATTTTTATTAAAATAAATATTATTTTTGTTGTATGATAAAAATAATGTTAGAAATCAATTGGTATTATAATATCTGAAACAAATGTCTTGGATTGTGGGTTTTTATTTTTTGAAGATGTATTTTTTAGCACCAAAAGTTTTCTTGAGTTTTAAAATATAATATCAACTGAAGTAAAAATGTGAAAAGGTTTGTTTTATTATTTTTAAACAAATAAGAATTAGTTTTACCTTTAAACAGATGTCAGAAAACAGATGTTGAATTTCCACTTGTTTGTGTTATATTGGTATTATTATTATATTATTTTTTAAATTATTTTAATTCATACAGATATTGAACTATTGGTATGTACAATAAAAAAAAATTAAAAAAATATAAAAATCCGTTTGTGAAAGGATAAAAAAGAAGAAGAAAATAAAAGGGTTGAAAAGTGATATTAGTTAATTTGTTATATTTCATTTTCAACCTTTGAAATATTATTTCAAAGTTATGAAGCCGAAAATATTTAGTTTCCCTACACAAAAACGGGTCATAATTATTGTTGTTTTTTGTTTGTTTTTGTTTGTTTTTGTTTGTTTTTGTTTGTTTGTTTGTTTTGTTTTTGTTTTTTTGTTTTTTTTTGTTTTGCTGAGCGAACAATCCGACATTTTACAGCTTGCAATCGAGAAACACAATCTTGTATTCAATCTGAAATAATGATTTGAATGTCGTGGTAAGTTTCGGTTTTAAGTGTAGAACATTAGGAAGTAATTGTTTTGACCTAAGGATCCGACTTTTATCTTGTGGACATTTATTTTATTGTGACAAAAAACCGTCACTTTTGTCTTGCAGGCATCCATCTATTATGTCGATTCCATCTGGAAAATGTACATTTCGCTATACCATTTGTCATTTTTACAGCTTCAATCAACAATAATTTGATCTGATCTGTTGATAAATTTGTAATAAAATTTTTATCATTATTCAAAAATATTTTACAGGTTTGTTCGTGACTAATTTGAAATGATTTTATTGCTTTGATGTAAATGCCGACAGTTTTATCAACACGACATCCCTTTATATTAATAAATATTAGCTGCAAGAAAGAATAAAAACAGAAAAAAGATGAATCTGTTTTTGATCGGTTTATAAAAATGCAAAAAAACCCAAAAAAAACTAAGCAATAAAGACTGAAATCCTATCAAAATTTTAATATTTATCATGATATTTTGGGAATGGCATTGCATTAATTACAAACACACATCAAATAAAGGGGAAATTTATTCTACTTTAAAATCAAAGTTGTGTGATTCGGAATTTTATTTAAAAAATTGTAATCCTCGAAATTCTTTCCAAATTTAAACAAAATAATTTATAGGAAAAGTTTCTTAGTGTTCCTATCAACAAAGAAAAGAAACGAAATTATAGTAATGTTGTGAGAACTTAACGACGAATATAATATTCTCAAGGAAGTATGTACATGTAATATCTTTGTCACATGCAAATGGTCTAACCTAATACCAGTTATATTGGTTCGACAACATTTAAGTATTGGGTACATGCAGAAAGGTTATGTATGAATCACTGAATTCTCGATAAACAATACACTATAAACACAGTCCATTAATAAGTTATTAATAATATTACCTATTTTATCCGGTACAAAATGTCTAGAGTCCATCAATTTTGACAGCTGTCATTAACGTGACAATTTCCATGATCGTATAGCATTTTTCCTTGTCATTTTGATGGACATTATTTCACTTGTCGCCATTTATATGACAAATTTGTCAGGTTTTGATGTGACCATCAGCAAATCATATATAAACATTTACAATCAAAATAAAAACATGCTACTATTTTTGATGACATGTCAAACATTTAAATGTTGTTATCCGCATTCCAAAATGTAAAATTACATATATATGTCTGCCTACTTTACATTTCAAATTAAAATAAATCATTATTAGAAATAATATTGCTTAATGGTGATTGTCGACGATTCCACCAGCCACCTCTATGGACTCAATAGAAACCTCACAAAACACAAAGATGGCTGTATCATATTGTTTTTCAAAATTGTCTTAATTAATATATTAAAATCGTCAAGGAAATAACTGAGGACTAGTGAAAGTACTGAATTCTGGGTCACATGGATATTGTCAACAATAGTCGTTATTTTTGTTAACATTCATGGTATTTGAAGAGGTACGCGCAAATGAGTCAAAATAAATAAGCGCAAATGATATATAAAAAAAAGCGCAAACGTAAAAATAAAAAAAGCGGAAATGATATGCCAAAAAGCGCAAACGCAAAACGCCGAAACACACAAAGCAACCCCACACCCATTTTCCAACTACGTATTACTCACAAGTATTGACGAAACAAATGTGGCCAAAGCAATTTGTGTGTATTTTTTCAAGTCTCTTAAATTTTATTATTTTTAATGTTCCTCCCAAGACCACCATACAATCTAATCCAGGACGTATCAAAATTGACAATAATGACTTTACTGGAGTGGAAAAGTGGCGCCCCCCAGAACTGAGAGCTTGACAAAATAATGATTTGACTTGTCTCACTAACACTCACTTAAAAGGAATGTACATTGTGTTAGATTAGTATCTATGCCATTTTCTTTTGAAGTAACTCGTAAACAGTATAAATTGTCATCTCAGAGATAGCCAGTCTTTCAACACGCCAATTTCAATCTGTTAAGAAACACCCTACTTGTAAAAGATTGATTGATAACATAGTGAATATATGGCTATAGTCTTTGATCTCCGCCGCAGGGTCGTTGAAAATCATTAATGTCACACAAAATTCCATTCTCTCCAGACCTAAGAAAATTTAAAACTAAGATATTTGACTATGGTTTTTAAAATGAAGTCTGAAAGGGGTGGCGAATTATATCTCAGGGAAAATGTAAACGAGAATTGTGTTCAAGCAAATAAAAGCATTGTAATTTAAGTACTAGCTACTTGAGTTATTTATTTGTCGCCTAGTTATTTCTCCGGGATGTTATATGTATTAACAGGCCGAAATGTTATAAATCACTCAAATTTGACAGTTAAACCATCAGATTGATTGATAGGCCGTCATAATGGTTCCCCTCGGCTTCTCAGTCAGGAATTAATAAACTTGACGTTGATTGGTCGAGGGGATTCAGGGCCATTAATCATCGTATTATCTTATCACGCGTGACGTCATGTAGAGTAATTCAGCCAATCACAGTAGGTTATCGGTGATAATTTATTATTTCATTGGAAGGCGGTAAAGTTCTTTCATCTCCGATTAATTTACAAACAAGAGTTGTCAGACATTTTGTTGTTGTGTTGGGCGGTATGTGAAGTCGTGGTAATATTAGACAAAGTTAGTTTATGATTGGCAGGCCGAGTGAAAACATATCATAGTCATTTTTTAATATATTTTTATGGAATAGTCTAGAAAAGTTTTATGTATTTATTTTCCGAAAATATGTTGACCTCCTCGTCACAGTACCTCCACCCGGAATATTTACAACCTCTACCTACAACGGTAAGATACTCAAATTTTACAACATATTATTTTCATAGCATATTTTTTTTATATTGTGTATATTAATATCGACTGGCGAAATTGTCTAATGTTATTATTTTGTTTTACTACATACATATATAAACATTGATTTAAATTGTTTACATTTTGTGTATTTTAACATGGAATTGTTTATTTTCTATTTTCGATAATTATAAAAATATTGAAAATCGGGTCTGTGGATCTAATTTCAGTGTCAAAATATTATTATATTATATAATGGTTAAACTAACACTGGTTGTTGAGCTTATAATATATATTTGTTTTTTAATCTGTATTCTATTTTGTATTAACTTTATAGAAAAATATTGAATGTTTTTATATCTTCATAAAGCTATAAAATTCAAATGAAAATATTTTTGTTTTATTGTGATAAATTTTATGTTATAAATTATTTCTAATTTCAGTTGGATGCAAAGAAAAGTCCATTAGCTCTACTAGCTCAGACATGTAGTAGTATTGGGAAAGACATATCACCTTCTAAAAACATCATACCTAATATTGGGAAAAAAGACAGTGAAAAAGATAAATCTGCCAGTCCAGAAGTGAAAAGACCAAACTCTAACAATAACAGTAACAATAAAGTCAGAGTGAAATCTCCTGTTAGTGATACGTCAGATAAACCTGGATTTAGGACAATAACAAATAAGGATATCCCCACATCAATATCTACTTCACCAGGACAATCTAACGAAAAATCGAAATCATCGTCAACCTCTTCTCCAGTCAGATCAACAGAATCTGCAGCGAACAATTCAACCATTTCGCATTCCATTACCTCACTGTCAGTTTCATCCACAAGCACTTCATCCAATAACCACAAATCTAAACGATGTTCCAGCAGGGACGGAGATATAAAATCAGAATTGACCCATAGGACCTCATCACGGCCATCACCGGAATTATTAACATCGTCAAGTTCAAACCTTAGTGTAAAACAACAAATAAATCCATCAATATCAAGTTTTCCTGGACTTAATTCATACCCGACATCATTTCATGGCTTCCCATTTATGCCACCCGGAAGTTCTCTAGATCCGGCTGCATTACATGGATACTCTGCTTCGTTGGCTGCACACGCCGGTCTAGGATCAGCCAGTGCTGCTGCAATGGTGGCTGCTCAGACGTCTGCTTTAAAACAACACCAAGCTGCAGCAGCCGCAGCACTATCTCCGTACGTCTCGTATACTCGTGTTAGGACACCATCTGGTGCCACAACTCTGGTACCAGTTTGTAGAGATCCATACTGTACTAACTGTCAGTTGACTGTTCAAAACTCTCATCTGTCAGCATCATGTAATTCACCCGGTTGTGCACAGTGTGCTCATGAGAAATCACTTCAAAATCTAACTTCTTTAGGACTACCAGGAATGATGCCAGGATTTTCAAGTGCCGCTGGATTACCCACAATTCCGCCTGGTCTGCACTCGTTAGGACAAGCTGCTGCATTATCATCTCTTTATCCACATAGTGCACTAAGCGCTCACCAAGGACTACCCTTTGTTTGTAACTGGGTTTCTCCAGGGAATGAATTCTGTGGTAAACGTTTTACAACTTCCGAGGAACTTTTACAACATTTAAGAACGCACACCACTTCTGTGGATGTTGCTAGTTCTACTTTTGGTCTAGGATTTAATAGTGCATATCATCTGAACGCTTTAAATGCAAGCGGTGGAATTAGTCCAAATTCTTTGAGAAGATCTTACCCAACTAGTGCAAGTCCTGGTTTATTGAGTGCTAACCGATACCACCCGTACAAAAATGCATTGACATCTCCGTCGTACCCATCAGGTCAGGCTCTTCCCCCTCTTGGAGCATATTACTCCCCGTATGCATTATACGGTCAACGACTAGGAGCAGCTGCTGTTCCGTAAAAATGGACAAATGAACGGTTTAAAACCAAGAATTTTATAGTGCTTAGAATGAACCATAAATTATGTGCCAATTTAATTGGATAAACTTGTGTGTGGATATATTATATTATTAGAAACGAATGAATTTATTATTTAAATATGTCGATATTTTGACATTAAAACGTAAAAAATATAGAAATTCTCATTTTTTGTTTATTATATTAGTTACTATACAATCATGGAAATATAATGTCAATAATATATTTTTAACATTCAACACCAAGAAGTCTTATTTTTTTCCTGACCATCCTTTTATTTCAAAAATATTTGAAAGAAAAATATGAATTTAGGAAAAACTTTATCACTGATGTGGATATATTTTAACATTCTTTATAGCAACTTGATGTGAAAAAAATTAATTATTCATAATCTTGAAAGTATTTTTATGGAGATTATAAAGTTTAAAATATATGTATATTTTAGCTTTATATTGATTAACATGCTATTAAAACATCCATAAGTTATTCACATTAAAACATTACAGTACAGGATCTGTCTAACATATAAAAAAAAATAACACTACAATATATTCTAGATTCAAAATGTCACAGACATATTTATTTTGATCTTTACAGTTTAACTTGAGGTTTAAAATATAAAAAAAAAGAAGAAGAAAATTTAAAAGGGAAATATACTTACATTGGTAAAACAGAAAATACATTATAAAATTATAACAAGAACCCCAAAATATATATTTGTATGAAAAATTACCAACAACTGGTTAATGGAACAATAACATACAATTTATAAATATTACAACCATACACATGACATAAAATAATTATGCAAATATCACACTTAGAAAAAAAAATAACACCACTTTTACCAACAAGGAGGAAATTTATGTAAAGATTTTGACCACACAACTAGTAATTTATATTGATGACACCAGATATTGTTGAAGATTTACCAAGTAGACATCTGTTTTTAGTCAAGATAATTTTCACATTTATTTCAATAATGCTACAAGATTTAATGGGGGGATTGTGCTGCCATTTTTGACAGTATCTGATAAATAGGACCAATATTTATTATGGATTTAAAATCTTCCTTATTAGAATGAAAAATATGACATCAGAAATAATATGATAAAATAATTTTCAAATTTTAACAAAATATTAATTTTCAATTTATTTGAAACAAGTAAATATATTGATGTTTTCTCTGAATTTTACTCTTGGCGTTTTGACAACATAAAATTCAAAAATATGTACCAGCAAAAAAATTATAATAAATTAAAAATCAAAATGATAACAACATTTTCCTCTAAATCATTATTCTGATTTACTATTTATCAAACAAAATGAATTTCGTCCGAGATTAATTAAACAATATCTTCAATATTTATATTATAAATATTTAATATTCAAATTTGACATAAATTTACACAAAATATATCTACAAAATTCAGCAAAAATTTTACTTTTTGCCCTATGGAAAATATAATTGGGGAAATGCAAAATGTCCAAGGAAATTCTGTTTACATCTTTTGAGGACCAGAACAATTCATACGACTTAAGAACACATGTATGGGGTATCAAGACCCTGCATATTTTGTAACCTTTTACAATTTTATTAGCTGACTTATTTTCACAAATATCTGATATAGGACATTGTATAATTTGTGTAAACATCAAATCTATTTAATATTGTCCTGACATATTACATTATGTCTGGAAGCAGATCTTTTGATAAGCTTCTGTAAAAGAATTTAGTCCTTTGTAGAAAAAGATCACAGCTTTTTAAGTTGATATGATAAGTTAGTTTATTGTAATTTTCTACTGTTGCATTCATGCACAAAATTGAATCCATTTAGTTGTCAGGTTTATAGACCTCTCTTTAATTTCATCACGGTTTTATTTACTTATCATATGTTACTGTATTCTGTGTATTGATAGAGTGCTGATAACCCATGTACACAGATATATATACAGTGTCACGCAACAAACTATTCGTGTTTGCGGGTCTTATTACAACAAAAAAAGGGATAAAACAAATGTTAACCTCTGGTTTGATTATAAGTAATTTTAGCTTCAGTTACAAAAATGAATTTCCAGTAAGTCAAAGAAGTCTCCCTCAAGTCAGATTGCATAGGAAATATGTTACATGCGCATGAATTTAACTTTGATTTATGATACATCCACCAAGTATTTATTTGTTTATAGTTCAAATGTTGATTTATAATGTGAATCCACCATTATATCAACAAAATTGAGGTATACACCATACAAAATACTAATATTAAATCATACACGTGTGTCATTAGTTACACAACAAAAACTACCAGGTTTTGAATTCTGAAGGATTGAAAAAATAAATAAATAAAATGGAATACATAAAATACTATTGTGATGTGAAATATATGGCATTATAACACATACCCATACCGAAACTAATCACCCTTCCGAATCACCTGATTTTACTTCCGGTTTTACTGGGGTTCATGTTCTCAGTCTTTAGTTTTCTATGTGGTGCTTGTGGGCCATTGCTGGTCTTTTCCGTCTTTAATCATTTGCCCATTGCATTGTCTGTACATCTTCGATTTACAAGCTCGAGTACACATAATAATAGGAATGGAAACTGAAACATCCCTTGCATTCAATCACTGAAAATAAAAAGTTATGCACAGTGCCACGGTGCTTTTCAGCTAACACTTTATTAACCAGTTTTGATTTGTACCTAAATTCTGGGAAATAATACGTTGTCGAAACGTAGGTAAGACATGAATCTGAAACTAAAACAACTGAACGTGTGATAGGAAACCAGGCCACCATGAGAAGTCACAACGAGACTAACATACGGGAGCTGGGTGGGTAGGTAAGACATGAATCTGAAACTAAGTGCAATATACAAACACGGTGATTGAAGATTGATATAAAAATCAAGTTCAGGAAAGCCTCTTTTATTATTTGTTATTCATCTTTTCAATGATGCCTCTAATAATTAGCATAATTCGTACCTCGAAGTCAAGTGTGAGAAGTCCCCATTCTTTATATAGATAGACGATATTGTTATTATTTAACCAATGCATTAGACACGGTGAGAAATTGATGGTAATCTTACGAAAAATTGTCGTCAGTGTGCCCGACATCACTACACAATAACAAGAGCTAACAATGAAACAACTACATGTACATGGTTCTCGTCCGGAAATGTAGATGATCAATGTACAACGCTTAAAACAACTAAACTCAGTGAAGATAAACAAACAGGCCACCATGACATAGCCGACACAACACGACTAACATAGGCTAAATATGACTTCACATATTAAGAATATATAGTTGTTATGAGATAGAGGCAGATTAATTTAAAGACACCGTGATGGTGATATATTTTAAAAAGAAAGTTTACATCGCGATGGTCAACAATTCCATCAATATCAACAAAATGTCACCTCAAATCATTGAACATTTAAAAAAATCACGACATATGACGTTGGAAACTTAGGTCCTTGCTTGGGACAAGCACAATAATGTGGCTGGCTAAACCGGCTAATGGGACCCCCCCCCCCCCTACCATGATAATCGGATCTCCAACGATAATACATATATAAACAAACAATAAAAACAATCTGCTCAGACTCGCACACTCCCAAAAAGACCACATACTATCACAAAAATAAATGACAACATGAACATGGACAATACAATAACAGGATCAATGAATTCTCGTAGTTAACCGGCCACTATAGGTACTTCTAACAAATTTAGTATCAATTACATGTAGTCATAAACATCTAAAAAAATTAATGGTCTTCGCGGGAGACTAAAATAAATAGGACATCAATTTTTTGAATCAAATACTGAAATAAAATAGTAATATGATATAAAATAAAATATAAACGTACTGATTTAATTGCTAATTGGACCTTCTAGTTGTACCAGCAGATTGTCTATGTTTGACTTGTATAAAGCATGACTAGTTGACACTCAATACGAACGGGAATTAGATAATTATTATTCATGCTATAACCATAAAGATAGCTATGTTTTAAGTGGAGATATTTTTCGAACAATCTTTCGATTTTCTGATGTATTACTTTTAATTAGTTTTAATTTACACCAACAGAACCTGCATGGGTAGGGTATGACAACAACGAGGACTATGACAGTCAGAACTGTGACCTTGACCCACAAGCAAAAGAATCGAGCTCCCATTAAGGAGGAAAAGAAAGGTATTGTTTCCTAATTTTATATTCCATTTGAAAAATGCTTATTTTGGCGCGTTTTCAATGCAATGAAGAAGTTTTGCATTAAAATGCATCTAAAAAATTCCACAAATCTTCAGTTTCTTTTTCTAGCAGAATCGGTTAAATTTCTCGTACAACCGCTTCGACAGACATTTTTCTTCAGCAATAACCGACTCGCGCATGCGTAGTAAAAGGTCACACAAGGTCATATAGATAAGGTCGTATATTATCGTACAGACTGGAATATCGAAATGTGTTTTCATGAAAATAAAAGAGAATGGATGGACATTTTACTTTAAAACTCGATAATTTGTGTTAATTTATGTTTTTAATGTATTTGGAAAAAAAATCATCAAAATCAACCACATTATACCGTTAATAAGAAATATCATATAAAACAAAGACATCAGTATTAAAAAAAAAAAAAAAAAAAAAAAAAAAGTTTTCATTCTTCGTTCCTGTGGAAAATAATTTCCCGTTCTTCGTGTTTTCAATTTTATTTCACGTTTTTACGTTCATACCACTCTCTTCATAAAGTCAAAGTCGATAGATGTTTATCTGTAGTAGTATTTTTTTTTATTAAAAAATGAATGTTTTAAACGAACATTTCAATGTTGTATGCACCGCGGTACTGTATAAATACATGAAATCACATAAGAAGTATGTCCTTAATTTATCAGAATATACGCATGTGCGAATTAAATTATACCGTGGGTGTTATCACTGCATTATTGAGCCAATGGTGGACGTCATGTTAGAATGACATTAACTTCAAATATTGTACTTTCGGAACTGTCTCGTCTCTTAGTGACTGACTGATCAACACGATATAATGATACATGTATGCATATTGCTAAAAGATGAAAAATACTATTTATTTTAAATACAGCTTTTTTCGATGCAGGAGTTTCACCCCGTCTAGATCCATTACACTGATAGTTTTAACATATGGTTTGACTATCACTGGACTACATTACTTGACAGAATAATGAGTGTTCACGTTAAACCTTGACAGTGCTTATCAAGTTGGAATGCTAAACTCCAAACTATCGATTACTTGTAAATTGTAAACATTAGCTATGGAACCATAGCTCTTATTGTATACATGTATACACAATTAAGAATACCCACTTTCAAATATTAGATATATCTTAATGTAATCATTCACTAAAACATTTCAAACCCACGTAATATCTTTTTTTTTTTTATTTATTTGAACCTTAGTTATATTAAAAGTCTCTATTTTCTTCAACACCTGCATTTTTTCTCATAATATTTTTTTTATTGCTTTATGACTATTTTCTATTTTGGTTTTTATATATAATATATTATGTCAATTACATTTTATTTTTATTTGTGTTTACTTGGTACATAAAACATTGAAGTCTATTTATTTAATTTTAAGCTTAAAGCTGTTACAAATATAAATCTAAATTTTAATGAGCTTTTTCTTAATGCAAGAAAATGCATAACTCGTTTTCCTCATTTGATTGAAAAGTCTAATTATTTTCAGGGGAGCCATACTTTCGACTGTCGTGAGAGAAATTATGCATTTTTCTCTCGAGACACTGTACCATTAAAGTTTGGGCTTTAGTCTGATGAAACATTCAATATTGCCATGAAAATGTGTTACTTTATGGTTTTTTGGGGACAAATTCATTATTTGCCCGTTTATGTTTTTTTTGCCAAATTCATCGTTTGTCTGTTTATGACCACAATAAAATAAGCATATAATCAAATTAGAATTTCATTTTTTTTACTTTTCTATATGATATTCTAATGGATCTTCTGTCATGTTTCGTGAGAACTGCATATAAATTCAAATAATTCGGCCCCTTGTGTAATTAAAAAACTCTCAATGCACAGCAACTCTTTTGGTTACACATTGAAATAAAATATTTACCCTCATGGAGGTAACAACACAAGTAGAGAGAGTCAAGGAATTATTAGGACCCCGCCACTTTGTGCCGGACGCCCTATAGTGATCAGTCCGTCCATCCGTGCGTCCGTAACAAATCGTGTCCGGGCTGTAACTTTTTTGTCGTTCAAGACAGGCTTTGCATATTTGGCATATAGGTAGACCACCTCCAAATGATGTGTCGGGTACCATTGTTGGTGACCTTTGACCTTGAGCTGTGACCTCAAGGTCAAACTGGTCCGTGCGTCCATACTGACAAATCGTGTCCGGGCTGTAACTTTTTTGTCGTTCAAGACAGGCTTTTCATATTTGGCATGTAGGTAGACCACCTCCAGACGATGTGTCGCGTACCATTGTTGGTGACCTTTGTCCTTGAATTTTGACATCAAGGTCAAATCGGTCCCTGCGCCCGTAACAAATCGTGTCCGAGCTGTAACTTTTTTGTCGTTCAAGATAGGCTTTTCATATTTGGCATACAGGTAGACCACCTCCAGACAATGTGTCGCGTACCATTGTTGGTGACCTTTGACCTTGAACTTTGACCTCAAGGTCAAATTAGTTATTTTACCGTAACAAACTGTGCCATCTCGTTCGTGGCATTTTGATACTTCATCATTGACGCCTAAGGTGATTATTAATTGTCAATACTCACACAAAAACAAGACAACCTTACATTAAAAATTAAGTGTGAACTTAGAGTACATTGATATCTCCCCCGATTTTACACAAATTAAACATGACTAGTCATGTTGAAATAACAATTAACCTATTCAACCTATGCCAACAATCTTTTTTGCCTTTTTATATATATTTTTTTAAATGTTGGCATAGGTTGAATGAACGGGGTTATCCCAAAATGTCTACAGGTAAATTTTGGCTAATTAAACATTTTTTTCCCAAAATGTCTACTCCCTGATTAAAAGTTATTCCCAAAATGTCTACAGGTAAATTTTGGCTAATTAAACCTTTTTTTCCCAAAACGTCTACTCCCTGATTAAAAGTTATTCCCAAATTGTCTACAGGTAAATTTTGGCTAAATAAACATTTTTTCCCCAAAATGTCTACTCCCTGATTAAAAGTTATTCCCAAAATGTCTACAGGTAAATTTTGGCTAATTAAGCATTTTTTTCCCAAAATGTCTACTCCCTGATTAAAAGTTATTCCCAAAATGGCTACAGGTAATTTTCTTATGTTACCTAAAATATTCCATGAGTTGCTGTATTAAGTACCATGGTATACTGTGCAATATGATGAAAAATACACCAAATAGGCAGAGCATAATAGTGCAATGAAAATAAAACATCACTTGGTTACTTCAGTTTTATTACAAATATTTCCATATTCATATAGGTTTACATGTAATGATATTTAAGTCAGAACAATCATATTCATTAACAAAAAGGTTGCACTAGTAGTTACAAACTCCATAACTTGAATCTTAATGGCTTGCAGATTCCCCTAACCCCTTTATATACTTTTGTCTCTCATTAAGAGGATTAACAATTTATCAAAACAATATATTGCATTTTAATTAATTTTTTTCTTAGATCAAACATGTGCACAAGCTGAGTATTCAAATGAGTAAATAGTAAAATCAGTTGTCTTTTTGAAATAATAATTAGACATTTTACATAAACAATTATCATGATTATGCTATCTTTTGATCTTTATTCACTTTTACAAATAAAAAATAAAGTTATCTTTAATGAGGCTTGATTTATTATAAATGTCTACTTGAATGTCTAAATGTTGTGTAAACATTTCAGTTGCGGAAATTTTATAATTTTTTTTATGAAAAATGTCCTAAAAATTAAATATGTATAGATAACATAATTATTGTAACATATAAAAAAAATTAAAATCTTTTTAGACATTCTGGGCGTAGACATTTTGGGCATGGACCGAATGAACCACTAGGGTATATGTTAGGTAAGAAATCTTATGTTGTTATGCTTTTGTTGTAATGCTTCTATATGGCACTATGGAAGATTTGAGGGACAGTGATATGTCAGCATCATATTCTCCCTCCAGTCTTATAGTGTGATTTCTGTTTTGAATAAGTGATATTGATTGTTGGCTACAAAGACCAAAAGAAACCACTTGATGGATTGGTATTACTTGATTCATAAATACAACACTAAATCCAGCAGGGCAAAGCTAGACCGATACAGTGTAAATACAACACTAAATCCAGCAGGGCAAAGCTAGGCGATACAGGGGGAAAATATTACTTGATTCATAAATACAACACTAAATCCAGCTAGGCGATACAGGGGAAAAAATATTACTTGATTCACAAATACAACACTAAATCCAGCAGGGCAAAGCTAGGCGATACAGGGGAAAAAATATTACTTGATTCATAAATACAACACTAAATCCAGCAGGGCAAAGCTAGGCGATACAGGGGAACAAATATTACTTGATTCATAAATACAACACTAAATCCAGCAGGGCAAAGCTAGGCGATACAGGGGGAAAATATTACTTGATTCACAAATACAACACTAAATCCAGCAGGGCAAAGCTAGGCGATACAGGGGGAAAATATTACTTGATTCATAAATACAACACTAAATCCAGCAGGGCAAAGCTAGGCGATACAGGGGGAAAATATTACTTGATTCATAAATACAACACTAAATCCAGCAGGGCAAAGCTAGGCGATACAGGGGGAAAATATTACTTGATTCATAAATACAACACTAAATCCAGCAGGGCAAAGCTAGGCGATACAGGGGGAAAATATTACTTGATTCATAAATACAACACTAAATCCAGCAGGGCAAAGCTAGGCGATACAGGGGGAAAATATTACTTGATTCATAAATACAACACTAAATCCAGCAGGGCAAAGCTAGGCGATACAGGGAAAAATAAACTACTGATCTTGAACTTTATACTTTTTAAATGAATCAATTATCTCCAAAAGTGTTTTATTACTGAGGTTAACATTAGTCTGTCCTTACAATTTTTTTTACCACAAGTTATTTATGGCGGGGCCCACAGAGATGGATTCCAATTCCATGATACCGGTATCTAGTTTGTATACTAACCTGTCTGAAATTCAAAATTCACATGACAAATATGATTTGTAAGTCCATGTGATTCACGGTTTAGTTTATAAAGTTTATTTTTTATTATCAAGATTTTTATGTTTTTAATTAGAAAAGAATCATAGCTTGGAAACACTGTCTGGTTTCTATGGAGATATAACACAGAGTTTAGTAGGTGTCACATTAATTGCGATATGTTTTATATTTATTACACACCAAGCATTTATTGGTCTATCATCATAAAGCGTTCAAGATAATTTAGATTTATAAGAACTCAAAAGGATCGCTTGAAACCCCATTCGTGGCAAAATCTTAACTAAACAGTATAGACGTAGGTAATTTATGATACAATTATTTCTCTTCAAAAGTCTTAAGAGATCACTAGGAACGTATTACTAGGCTCACAAACACTCCATCTTCCTTTATCAAGAGGCTCTAATCCATGATTTAAGACGTAGAAACAAACAGGTAGAACACTTTATTGCGCACATTAAACATTTTACTTGAGTATCACTATATATTTTATCTGCCATGTGAACAGAAGATAAATACTTCGTCTTCAAAAGAGAATTTGTTATTTAAGGCTACACTGTCTAAATATTTAAACGAAAAATACTGTTAGTCTTCTCTATGAATATCAGATAATATCGTTTTCCTATTAAAATAATAAAGTTCAAATATATTGGTATTTCAGAGAAATTCAATGTAAAACAATAGTTATGGGATGACCTTAACCGATTTTGGCGATCATGTTTACGATCATGTTTACGCCCTTTGATATACTTGCTCCACACAACTTTTTAAGATTATATGGTTTTCCAGCCTTATGAAGGTTATTCCAATAAATTCGATATCTACAATGTATGTTTTTATTTATAATATACATTTGTACTTTAGCTGGATTTTTTTTCAGAGACACACTCGCCAAATTGTAATATTTATAAAAATATTCGTTTTCATATTTTCCTAGACTAACAATTATATAAATTGAACCAATTAACATTTATGAAATTGAAGTAAAGAGTCTAATTCTAAGAGGATCTACATCATTATGGTTTTTTGTTCAAAGTATTTTGATCAAAACCCGAGGAAAATTAGCGATCATAAATCAACATTACCGTTTTGAAAATTTCTCTCAAAATACGCGGAAAATTAATTTGACCTTTAACAAGACTTGATCACCCAGAATAAGTGATATCACTATCTTCACCAGTACAATATAACAGACTGAAGGGCTAGAGGGGAGGGGCGGTCTTGCCATGAACACCCCAAATTTCCGTTCTTCTCTGGCGTCTTGAGGGAGAATTAACTGACTAACACTGATTAAAACGATGATAGAAGTATAGGGAGAGCCTATTTTGAAGATCTGTCTTTGATGTAGGAGATTTAATCTGAACAATTTCAATACTTTTGGTTTAGTAATTTATGACCAAGTGATTAATTGTGACAAAACACTTTAGTTCATATCAATGTAAATATGCAAGTGAATGACTTATGATGAAAATAAGCCGAATCATATATACGTAGTAGATATACCACATAGTATTTTATATAAACAACGTGAGTAGAGCAAATGAGGGATTTTCATAATTTGTAATTTTATTTTGACCACCGGTCCTCCGTCCCAAGACCAATAAAACCTTGCTCGGACCAGTAATTCTTTCAGTTTTTATTTTGAAATATATAAAAATAAATTCAAGAATTTAATTCTGACCAGTAAATTCAAATTTTCATTTCGATGACTTTTATGTAATATTGTAGTAGTGAGACATTATATAAATGTATTTTTCAACGTCAATTTTAGATGTCATCGGCTAGCTCACCACTACTCTTATGCCGTGTTTAATGCCATAAATACAAAGGACATTTTCACTAAATAAAATTCTGAAACTGTAAAATAATATTTATGCTCAAGCTTACACAATGCAGGCTATAAAAAAAATTACAAAACAATTTAAAAAACACATGTAAACAGTAATTATCAATTCTTAAAAAATATTTAGATATTATATTTAGAAAAAAAAGAAAATAATTGTCATTATATATTAAAGACGAGAGTTTCAGACATAATGATTTTCAACATATATGACAAAAGAAATTAGAATTACAAGTTCCGTATTTATGTCTGATTTTTTGTCGGGGTTATTTAGGAGGGTTATATATTACGAACGCATACCCCGAGTAACGTTTTCTCTAATACAAGATAAGCAGTAGCTGTAATTTGTCCATGTGTGTATAATATTATGGTTGTACAACTTTATTAAAGCTAGAGATATAGATAGGGTACATCAATATTTGAGTTTTTAGACTTTTAGTAAATCGAAATAACAATTCTAAATTTTCTAAATTGCACAAAACTTGTATATAAGTACAAAACTACGCTGCATTTCAATAACCCCACGACATGTTCATATTATACAGAATATTCGATAATGTTCCTACCTTTTAACTACTTTTTTTTCAAAGTGGAAGGTAAATGCAAATATTTACATTTAGATTTATATATATATATTCTTAATTAAACTATCAAAGATAAATTCATGTTAATATCAAAATTATCAATGACTTTTACAGTTAATAATCAGTAGACATAAGCCTATACCGAGAAATTCATGTTAAAATCAAAATTACCAATGACTTTTACAGTTAATAATCAGTAGACATAAGCCTATACCGAGAAATCGTCCCTCAGTCGCCAGAAGCGACAGTAGAGCAATTTAGAAAATGAAACAATCTGACAAGATGTAGCAAAACCATTTTAGCTGTATGTAGTCATAATGACATAGTAATATTTTTCTGCTGCCGAATGACAGCTCTTTGTAACGTGTAATTGTTCAAAATGAACGATTGTTCTAAGAAAAAGACAGCATAACTGAGAAATTGACAAGCTAGTTAGAAGTCCCTTCAGTTACAGACAATCCCGTTGATTTTATTCTTTGACAACAAATTGACTGCTCTGACAAAAGGCCAAATGTATACACTGTAGTTTGACAAGACAATTTATCAAGTAAAGGGTTCATAAATAAAATCAAAATTGATCCTTTATGTAATTTCACAATCTGACATTTTAAAATGGCATACAGTTCATAGTTGTCGCACAAGTCAATACATATATATGCATATAAAGATACCAATAGAAGATAAAGAATATGTATATGAAAACTTTGTCATTATTAGATTTAGGAAGGTATAGAGATATGAGTGTTAAAAAAAAACACGAGAAGAAGTTTCACAATTATGATCTGAAGTGGATAACTTAGAGTGGCTACAGGCTCTTATTAGACTTGTGTGACGTTACTTTATGGTTTATTGATTGATTGCTTGGTGTTTAACGTCAACTTTAACAGTATTTCAGCTTTATCGTGGCATGTTACTTTATGGAAACTGATTCCTTTTAAGGCAGCAAACTAAACATTACGAATATAATTGTGTATTAATTAAAAAATTATATAAAGTAGTGTCGATATGATATTCATTTTCTCAGAGGAAATATTTTTTTAAATGGTATACACAATTATCTTTTGTTACTTATAGTGGTATTATAATATGTGATCATTTCATGAAAGAATAATAAGCACGAAACGTTATTTCTCTAATTCTTGTACATTTTCCGTGCCAACGGTCAACCCGTTGATTATTAAACCGAAAGGCAATTTTCGAAACAGAGGCTATCTCTATCAGAATTTCACCTCTGCACAATTGTAACTACTCGGCTATTCTCGTTACCCGTCCAAACCTAGATAGCCGAGTAGTTACGAAAGACCACTGTGACGATATTGTGTACTCTAGCGTCTGTTTCCGAGATTGATAGACGATAATGTTCGTTGAAAACAAGTCGCGTTCGATTTCATATTTATTGTTTAAAACTGAAATCAATCTCGAAGATAACAATATTTCGATAGATATGTTTTTTTTCCATTTCAGACTGTCGCCATATGATGGCTTGCGGTTAAAATGGGGAAAAATTAACAATATTTCGTGTATCTCAACTTGAGAAATAATGTTATTCACTTGAAGACAGGAGTTCTATATATTTCTTCTTTTTTCCGTCATCACCTTTCATAGATTGTCATTTATTACACAGTAATGAAATAACCTGACAAATAAACTCCATCAGTTTTATTTCAAGATGTTATCAAACTGTTAGTGATATCAGAAGTAGCTCTAGACCACCATCGAGTTTATGTGTTGCATTTATTATTTCTGATGAAAATGGCACATTTTATTCACCTAATCTTTCTCGATCAATATCTTTCGAAGTCGTTTGATGTGCCTTATCAGTGGGACATGAAAATTGCCATTAAAAAGGTTTTTTTTATGTTTTTATGCGCTTTTGAACTGTCAATAAACATTTGTTCTATTATGTTTCATTATATATGTATATATACAGAATATACAAACAGAATGTGTGAATACATCAAAGACTACATAAGTAAGAATTACTTCTGTCTTATCCATTTTGCATGTTTTATTTTCAAATAAAATATGCTTAAGCTAAATAAACCAAATATTTTTTTCACGTTCCATATTGAGTGTGAGTGATAGTTGCTTAGCGCAAACTCAGCAATTTTTCAGCTATATCATGGCGAGAACAAGTTAATTTTCAATGAAATGATGACGAGGTCCGCTTTGTACTAGACCAACACCCTTAGTTGGATTTGTATGGTACTAGCTCACTGAAACAATAGTTCGCGGATAGACATGTCGCCTCACTCATTATCCTGATTTCGAGCCAATCAGTTTTTGCTCTTTCCCCTTAATGCTGCGTGCTTAGCGGAGAAGCAACAAATACCAATTTCATAGTCTTTCGTTTGACCCGATCGGGGTTCGAACCCCCGATCTACCGCACCGGAGGCGAGCACGCTTACCATTACACCACCGATACGGTTCGTTCCATATTGAACCTACCATTGTATTTAGTTCATTTTCTTGATATACTAAACTTCGGAACACTGCTTGCTGTTCAATAGGACTAAACCACAATTCATATAGAAACCTCTCGACTGGTATCTCTAGAGAAGCATGAAATAAAGACACGAGATCTCTGTTTGATCGCTTTGTCTGGGTTTCGTTTGCGTTGTCTACGTTTCGCATGCGTTGTCCCAGTTTCGTATGCGTTGTCTGAGTTTCGTATTCGTTGTCTGGGTTTCGTTTGCGTTTTCTACGTTTCGCATGCGTTGTCTGAGTTTCGTATACGTTGTCCGAGTTTCGTATGCGTTGTCTGAGTTTCGTATGCGTTGTCTGCGTTTCGCATGCGCTGTCTGGGTTTCGTATGCATTTTCTGAGTTTCGTATGTACTCTCTGGGTTTCGTATGCGTTGTCTGGGTTTCGTATGAGTTGTCTGCGTTTCGCATGCGATGTCTGGGTTTTGCATGCATTGTCTAAGTTTCGCATGCGATGTCTAGGTTTTGTATGCGTTTTCTGAGTGTCGCATGCGTTATATGCGTTGTCTATTCATACAACTTTTACTTCTGCTATTATAGCTTCTTTTTTGGAACAAAACTTATTTTTTAATTCAGTGGATTCCGTTTATTTGCTAAGCCTATTTGTTTGAGAAAGTTTTGAAAACAAGCGAACATTGCGATTATACGAAAACACAATCCAGCTCGGAAGTAGGAATGAGCTTACGACATTTTGTAAATACATCAATTATTATTATCTAAAAATGTAAGTCAACCAAGAAAGGTTTCACAATGACGTGTATTAATTACATGCGATTTATCTTTCAACCACATGATGGTGAGAACAAATTATATTGTGAATTGTCGAATTTGTCGATATGTTTTAAAGCGTTAGGTTACTGCAGTTTAAAGTCCAGAGAAACGATATATACAACACATGTAAAGTGATCATTTCACCATAGACGCGGTTGTGTATAGTTCATAAAAAGAATGTGACGTTACGGTTATACATGCATGTACCTTATTAGAAAGTGTAATCGGTGAACTGCAATCATCCGCTGACCATGTATTTGTTCTACTCATGTTTATGTTGTCGTAATATCTATGATGTGGTCTTCAGTATCTGTGCCGATTTTTGTTACTTATGCCTGTTTCGCACTATAAAAAAAGGGGAGAGTCCCAGTGCCATGAATAACTTTTTTGTACAAATCACGTGACACGACTTATATTTCTATCAGTTTCTTTCGTTGTCTTTTCAGTGAGTGGTACGTGTTGTTGTGATGGGTGGCACTAGTTGAGCAGCTTACGCCTCCGGAGCACATGAGTTGACAGCGGATTTTTGTGGGGTTCGTGTTGCTAGATCTTTAGTTTTCTGTGTAGTGTTTTGCTGATCATTGTTTGTCCTTTGTCCTGTTTCTTTTTGGTCATTGAATTGTATATCTTTCTTTGATTCACGGGACTCTGATTGCCCCTTTGGTACCTTCAGCCTTTCCTCATATTATCAACAATAACTCTTTATATGTCATGTTTTCAAAAGGCAATAGAGTACTCGGAAATATTGGTCTTATTAATATTTTGAGTTCCAGGAAAAAAAAATAGAAACCATTGCTTATCGTCTCTCGGGTGAAGGTCTAGAATGTTAGGTTAAATATCAATTTTATGAATGTTTATTATGCCATGCGTTTTATGATTATGTCTCTTTTTATCTGCAGGACTGATTTAAACTGTTTACAATGATATTCCTGTTTTGTTTGAACAAAGGGAAACTAAAATAACTTAACATTTGATATTCCCATAATTTATTCATACATTGGGGTCCCTACAAACGGATAAATAAAGAAATAAACCGCATCTCTTTTTTCAACCTTCTAGAGAAGAATGCTAGGAATAAACTTCACTTTCATGTCATGTTCAATTAAGAAACGCAACAGACAGGAGGTTTTATTGAGAACGAAACGACAAGACTGTCTTTTTTAAGTTTGTTTTTATTATAGTCTTAAAATGATAAACTTGAGTTTGACAGACGCGTTATGCACCATGGAATTCAATAAGAAGCACGTGATAGTTTATAGGCAAATAAATATAGTCTTACATCCGAATCCTGGCAGTTAAACGTTTGTCTGTCTCAGCTTTACAGTAAACGTCGCATCAAATTAATTTTGTACAAACTTGTAGCAATTCTTGGTTACATACATGAACATTGGGGCTGTTGAGGTCAACTGGTTCCGGTGTTTCGTATGACACGAACGTGCATTCGTTTTCATGAAATTTATGAATTAACGGACACTACGGATTTCGTGTACAAGACTACCTTATTTTTTTATTTCATTTTATCTTATTCAGTGTATAGATTATATTTATATAGTACGTACTCTGATTGGCGGTTATTTTGACATTATAATAATAATAATAATAATTCATTACCAATTTTGGGCCCACAAGGAGCAACATGAAAAGTAAACATATGACAATAGGCATGCAAAACAAATTACAAAACAAAAATAGAAAAAAAGGGTTGCCCGATTGATAGAAGAACCATAGAAAACAAACACATGTATAAAATAAATATGATATACTGTATATATATATGATATACTGTATATATATATATGATATACTGTATATATATATGATATACTGTATATATATATGATATACTGTATATATATATGATATACTGTATATATATATATGATATACTGTATATATATATGATATACTGTATATATATATGATATACTGTATATATATATGATATACTGTATATATATATATATGATATACTGTATATATATATGATATACTGTATATATATATGATATACTGTATATATATATATGATATACTGTATATATATATGATATACTGTATATATATATGATATACTGTATATATATATGATATACTGTATATATATATATGATATACTGTATATATATATGATATACTGTATATATATATGATATACTGTATATATATATGATATACTGTATATATATATGATATACTGTATATATATATGATATACTGTATATATATATGATATACTGTATATATATATGATATACTGTATATATATATGATATACTGTATATATATATGATATACTGTATATATATATAGATGATATACTGTATATATATATATGATATACTGTATATATATATATATGATATACTGTATATATATATGATATACTGTATATATATATGATATACTGTATATATATATATGATATACTGTATATATATATGATATACTGTATATATATATGATATACTGTATATATATATGATATACTGTATATATATATGATATACTGTATATATATATGATATACTGTATATATATATGATATACTGTATATATATATGATATACTGTATATATATATATGATATACTGTATATATATATGATATACTGTATATATATATGATATACTGTATATATATATGATATACTGTATATATATATGATATACTGTATATATATATGATATACTGTATATATATATGATATACTGTATATATATATGATATACTGTATATATATATGATATACTGTATATATATATGATATACTGTATATATATATATATGATATACTGTATATATATATATGATATACTGTATATATATATATATGATATACTGTATATATATATGATATACTGTATATATATATGATATACTGTATATATATATGATATACTGTATATATATATGATATACTGTATATATATATGATATACTGTATATATATATGATATACTGTATATATATATGATATACTGTATATATATATGATATACTGTATATATATATGATATACTGTATATAAATATGATATACTGTATATATATATGATATACTGTATATATATATGATATACTGTATATATATATATGATATACTGTATATATATATGATATACTGTATATATATATATGATATACTGTATATATATATGATATACTGTATATATATATGATATACTGTATATATATATGATATACTGTATATAAATATGATATACTGTATATATATATGATATACTGTATATATATATGATATACTGTATATATATATGATATACTGTATATAAATATGATATACTGTATATATATATGATATACTGTATATATATATGATATACTGTATATATATATATGATATACTGTATATATATATGATATACTGTATATATATATGATATACTGTATATAAATATGATATACTGTATATATATATATGATATACTGTATATATATATGATATACTGTATATAAATATGATATACTGTATATATATATGCTATACTGTATATATATATGATATACTGTATATATATATATGATATACTGTATATATATATGATATACTGTATATATATATGATATACTGTATATAAATATGATATACTGTATATATATATGATATACTGTATATATATATGATATACTGTATATATATATATGATATACTGTATATATATATGATATACTGTATATATATATGATATACTGTATATATATATGATATACTGTATATATATATGATATACTGTATATATATATGATATACTGTATATATATATGATATACTGTATATATATATGATATACTGTATATATATATGATATACTGTATATATATATATGATATACTGTATATATATATGATATACTGTATATATATATATGATATACTGTATATATATATGATATACTGTATATATATATGATATACTGTATATATATATATGATATACTGTATATATATATGATATACTGTATATATATATGATATACTGTATATATATATGATATACTGTAAATATATATGATATACTGTATATATATATGATATACTGTATATATATATGATATACTGTATATATATATGATATACTGTATATATATATATGATATACTGTATATATATATGATATACTGTATATATATATATATATGATATACTGTATATATATATGATATACTGTATATATATATGATATACTGTATATATATATGATATACTGTATATATATATGATATACTGTATATATATATGATATACTGTATATATATATGATATACTGTATATATATATATGATATACTGTATATATATATGATATACTGTATATATATATATGATATACTGTATATATATATGATATACTGTATATATATATGATATACTGTATATATATATGATATACTGTATATATATATGATATACTGTATATATATATGATATACTGTATATATATATGATATACTGTATATATATATGATCCAAACTTTCGTATAGAATTGAATTATTTCGGGTGAAATATCTACAAAAGGATCAAAGCTCACTATTAAATATCAAACTCAATTAGCATTGAAAAAAACATTGCGATATTATAGAGTTATTGCACGATTATTGGTGAATGTTATCTCAAACAGAATATTATATTACACGAGGTTGCGAGTGCAATAACAATTTATGTCTTGGGACAATATTCAGCAACAATAAACATTTGTGCAAAGCACAATTTTATCCTGCCAATAACGTAATGATTTGAAACACTATTGCACTAATGCAAAAATTGCACGCTATCTTTTGAATACATTCTATATACCTGAAATAGTATATTGCTATGTGCAATGCTATGTACATTCCAGAGGGAATAACGGGGATATAGAAATAAAGCCTAGTTTGTCCACTTGGGGATTTCCAACTGGGTAGTCTGATACTATAATTTACTTGTGGCAATCAGCTCATAGGGTCACCACGTGCCACCTTTTACCAGCAAGCGTTTGAACAGTTCCAAAATCCAACAGAGAAGTCGTAGAAAGAGATTAAAACGACACCCCAACAAACAAATACATGACCATTCCCTTTCTGGCTTGGTACAGGTTAAAACTAGTTTCATGGACCAAAACCTCCCCTATTCGTATAATGATATAGTCATGTAAGTATTTTCCACATGTGAGTAAGATGCCAACCCTCACATATAACCGGGAAAAGTGATATGATGGCTATAAATAGCATATATGTCTTGCAATCAAAAATTCTAAATTCTAGGTTACAAAGTGAAAGTCGACGTGATTTACGATTTGGCTCATTCATGCGTAACACCACGAAAAATGTGCCACATAAAGTGTTTGAATCGTTGTGGACAGAAAACTCGTAGGGATTACCGGGATATAAAATTAGTTTCTACGCTGTTGGGTACTCTCCCACCAAAAGGAGCGTCCGAATTAGTGTGGGACGCATTAATACACAACTTGATCTTAAATGATGGGACATAAATGTGCAATAATATACCCCTTTGCACGTAAAAGACAACTACAGCAGGTTGTTAGGAGTTGTGGTTGTTAGCAAGGCAAAAATTGACGACCATATCCATTCATCTTCTCATTAAACAACACCAATCAATCAATAGAGACGTGATCTACGAAAACACAAATAAAACTAACAGATATCGGTATTATGTCGAAACTGTAAAGAACATCACAATACCTGCATGAAAACATTTAAACAGGAAATCCACACAAAAAATAAAACTGCATGGAATGAATTCAGACGTTCGGATCATGTTCCGAAATGTTCTTGTCTCGTGCATAACATCAATCATACCTTAGTAAATTATTTCAAGATTAGATTTAAATTGAAGACACCGGATACGAGTCTTCATCGTAGTATAAAGTATTGCACAAAAGTGAAGCACACAAGATAATGTCATTTTATTAGATACACTGTGCTTTATGCTTTATTGGTTTAGCAGCTTTCTGCAAGTTCGACCACAACATGCTTGACTCTCTTTTTCTCGTAATTTACGGTTGATGTATAACCAATTAAGCTGTTCTTATTTTTGTGGAGTAGTTGATCATAGTATTGTCTAATTTGCCATGCTTAACTAAACATTTTAAAAAAGTCCTAGCTAGCGGCAGTTTTATCTTTTATCATTTATTCATATACAACGAAAATATGATGACGTTATATGGGTGATAATAATGATAATGGGTTGACCCCACACATTAGGTTCGTATTACCATTTTAGATGTTATATAAAGTCTGTAATTATAGTCTGTGTACAAGAGACAAATAATCCTACAATTGGTAGACAAAATTATTGGTCTTTTAGGAATTGAAATACATTGTTTAGACAGTACTTAAAATACTTTTAACTTAAGGCTGGTGTAAATTTGTTTTAAATGCCTGTTATTTATGACACCCAATGGCTGTTTATTTTGTATCACAGACAATGAACATAGATAATATAACAAATAATAGAGATCGTAGGAGCCAAGCAGAATGATATCAGCAGTTCGATGTTGCTATTACATCTCCAAACACCAAGTCGGCGCCGATCTGATTTATATTCTGTCCATAAACGGTAGAAGAACATGCTATTTTGTGTGTTGAATAACCGTAAACATATGTTCTCTGGTTTCATTTGTCACAGTAATAGAAAAATGACATTGTACAAGTAAATCAAATGTCGTTAACGATAACAATTAAAGTGCCCGTTGTCGTTTATAATTGTCTATGCGTAGTTCTCAATAAGATGTATACATAAATCTTGACTGACAGTTTGTAATTTGCTGATTGGTTCCACTAATAGCAAACTTATTATTATGTTCAGTTGCTACTGGTGGGCATTTATTGGATGTAACAGGAACTTTTAATTACTATTATGGAATAGATTGATGAAAACACTGTCAATTATCCTTATGTAACAGACAACTGCACCACAGGTGAAAAGCGTTGATTAATGCAAAATGTTACAAACCAGCAGATTTTATTGCATATTCATAGCATTTTATTTTTGCAGATGAGTCATCCTTTCAATACTATTTCACGTAAACGGAGTAAACAATGGATAATTTCAAAAAGAGACGTAGTGGTCATGGTTGGTTTTTTTTGCGTTCCATGACTTGAGGTGAGAGATGGTTGTTCGTTTTGTTAAAATTTGTGGAATTGTTGACAGTCACTTTTTAAATTTTCATTTCTTATAAATTTTCGATGTACTGCTAAGAAACCAATTGGTAGATCTTAAAAACCATAAGTGTAACTAAAAATGAGTCAAGATCCATTCCATAAAAAAGATAACAAAGCACAGTAATAATACAATACCCGTATAACCGGTAATTTCTGCGGTGTGAAATTTCTGCGGTTTTGGTCTAAAAAGAAGACATTTAATTTTTGCGGATTTTTTTTCCTGCGGATTGAAAATCTCGGCACCGATAAAAAAAAAATTTGTATTACAGGAGGCGATGTTACGATAAACAACTGGTGCACACCACAGTGATCATTAGAAGTAAAAAAATATTCAATTCTTTGGAAAGTTTTTAAAGATTACAGCTTCTGAATACGCATTTGGTTAACTTCAAATTTGTCTTATGAAACTATTTTATCACTGTTTTCGCGATCTATTTTGTTGACAGGGAATACGAAGTCAACAGTTGGATCGATATCGGTATTAAATCTTTGATATTTCGGATATATATTTTTGATGTCGAATCTTCATACTTTATCATGTAACATTTTTTTTTTAAAGAATTATGATTAAAAGCAGTTATATTCAATTCTTTTAGTATAATGTAGACATAAAAACTCCTGTTAACCGGAATTCTACTACCAGTACATTTCTATTTGTTTGGTTTTTAGATGAATCCTGAGATCACGCAGTTTGATATTATTCAATCGGAGCTACAACAATGAAAAAAAAAACCCACCAATGTTAATTTATGTAATAAAAATTTTAAATATTGCTTTAATAAACTTTATTATGATTGTAAACATTAACTCATGTGATTTTTCAATTATTTTCGATGTCAGCTTGTTATATATAATCACATTTCTTTATCTGGAGTAATTGTAATTAACAGTTAAAAATCATCAGGCCACAGCTAAATAACCTTTAATTGTTGTGTAGACATTTATATAGTACCAGGTTTTTTTTAATCTGGTATAGTAATTAGGACTAATTAAATATTTGACATTTACGGCGGAATTGGAGTTAGAGTTTGAAAATGTATTTTGTATTTTAATTTCTGCGGTGCGGAGTTGACCGCAGAATACCGCAGAAATTACCGGTTATACGGGTAACTGTTTGATGATCGACATTTTACAGTCACTAACAATGTCTTCATTGAGTATAACTCATACGAAATCCCCTACAACTTGTAGATAAACGTTTGTTTAATCTCTGGTTCATAAAAATAATAATACTACAATTTAGTATCATTGTCCTTGTGCCTTCGAAGGCAGTCTCTTACAGTTTCATGCATCATTTATGTTCTACAATTTACCCATTGAACATAATTAATCACTCTAAATATTATACTCAAGTCTTAAAATGGAATGAAAGAAATACTACATGTCGATTCCGCTACAATCTTGGGACAGGATTAGAACTACGTGAGTTTATCTTTCAACAATATGTCATCCATATTGTGGAGGTAGGTTTTATTATTGTGGAAGGAAATTCGTATATCTTGCGCCTACGAAAACCACAGATAACGTCAGTCGGTAACAAAATCCATATTGTAATGTGGTGGGGGAGTGAAATCTAATCGCGGTTTCGGCAACACTTATGTCAGCAGAGGATCCGGGTTACAGGCCAGGTAGGGGATCAGGGGGAAAACTATATCTATGCCAACACTGCAGATATGAATATAGGTTAATGTCACTAGTGGTGTTGAATTCATTACTCTTTAACTTAAAGTTATTATTGGCGTGTAATGTACAATATTCGATAATACTCCCAATTTCAACTGATTGGTATAGCTTATGTGTATAATAAATGGAAAAAAAAGGAAGAAAAGAAAACATAATCATGATAGTTCTCATTGGAAGCAATGCTTGCAAATGTATTTGAAAACTCGATGAGAGCATTATGTATTAAGGTCTATTGCATTCTTAGAGTATATTATAAATCTCACCTTCAAATTGATCATTATATTATAAAGGAGTATATGCAACTAACACTGGTTGTTTGAAATGGTTAGCATCTATTTCCTACTTAAGACGTAGAAACACATTTTCCCAAAGTAAGCTATTTTAAGAAAGTGAGTTTATTTTTCGAAAGTATGTAAGTGTTAAGAGTAAACATTTGATTGTCTAATTTGTATATTATTATGTAAAGTATGTAAGTGTTAAGAGTAAACATTTGATTGTCTAATTTGTATATTATTATGTATGAGTTAAATATGACGCAATAACTGCGTTGATGTTTTATTTAAGTTTTCTAAAAAAAAGTTTATATGTAATAGAACACGAACAAAGAAAGACTATTTTCTAATTTGTCTGAATCACACGGGAGTTTACATATATAAGGAAGACACTATGTCCAATAAAATAAAGCTATCATTGGGTTCGTGTGACATGTTTAATTATGGAATGACAATAAAATACGTTTCTGTGTATCTAAAGGTGTCTTCGGTTGTATAACTGTCACCATATAAAGCTTATCACCTGAAAATATAATGCCATTACTCAATTTACGATGATGTTATGATTAATAGGACAGGTCTGTCAAAGTTGTGTTCCTAAGTATAAAACAATGAATTATCGGTTCATTTTGACATCAACGATGGCGTGTAGCAGGGCTATCCATTTTTACATTTCTTTTTTAGTGTGTATTTATTTTAAAATAAAACCACAAATTCGAAAATGAAAATAAGGTACAAATAAAAAAGCTATAAAATGATGAATTATTGGTTTATTTTGAACTCAAAAAGGTGTGTATTACATCTACCGTGTATTCATTTGTCTCGTCCTTTTCACATTTTGTTTTGGCATTTTCTATTAAAACACGAAAATAAACAATGTGTAAATGTTCCCTTTAAAAGACTTATCCTGTATGTAGATTATAAATAATGGCTGTGCCTTTTTAATTTCTATATAAAACGAATAATGAATGTTTGATTGTTGCTTCACGTCAAGTAAGCATTATTTTATCTTCATTTATGACGTAGGCAAATTTAAGCACGCTGACACTAGAATGGGCATATGGGCGAAAGCTTAGATCGTCACAGTTAAGGGAACGACCATTTAACTTGAAGGGGGGTTATGGTTTTTTTCTAAAAAAATATTCTGATTCCCAATTTTGCTGAAAAAAATATTCTGATTTTGGTGGAGGAAAAAAAAAATAATCTGATTCAGAGTTTTTGTCATATAACTTAATGTTAAATTCTGGAAAAAAAATTCGCGCTTGGCGCGACAAAAAATAAATATTCTAACTCTTGTGTTGTCCGACAAAAAAATTCTGAACGAAACAAAAAAACATATTTTGTAATACTTTGTTTCCTGAAATAATGTTTTATTTCCAAACCGATACACAAACAAACGCGTCACTCACAATTTCATATGCATTGTAAATCTAATTGTGTTCATATATGTATGGCTTGGGGAACGTTTAAATGAAAAAGAATACAGCATTGTTAACTGTAATTGGTACTACAAATCAAATTATGATATCAACTGAAACAGTGTTTTACCTATTGTCTGTGAACTCCAAACACAAAGGTAATTGGGGTTAGAATGGTTTTATTATTGATGTGTGGGTAGTTTGATTGTGGTGTGTTTTCCGAGAATACGAAACAGGATATGACATGACTCTGATGATTTTAATAGGAGCGACGTTTTCACCTTCATCGTTAATCAGATAGGATAGTTATTGTGATTTTAAAAACAGGTTATCTCTCTTTATTTTAAATTTTAAATAAACAGAAAAAAATATAAAATAATACATAAAAGGAACGGTTACGGTTTCTTTATCCGAATCTACCATTTCAGAAGATAATAAAAACTAAATGTATCAGATGAAGAAGCAGGACATGGATATATATAATAGAATATATCTTGCGCCTCTAGATCATTGTAAAGTTGCGCCGTTGATTTAAAAAGCCATATGTCATAGCCTCATCTTCTAAATATCACTAACTCTTAGCATTTTGGAACATATAAGCTTTATAGAAACAACAATCGTGAACCTGTTCGTGATATCAAGAAGTTTTTAACAGACTATTAGTGTGTGGCAAATAACGTAAACAGAAAAAAGAAGCATACATGCAAGTAATAGTCCTGATCATGAATTCGTTGATACATATGTATAATTGTCATATCTGATTTTACCAGACATGCATGTTTCACATTTATACTTCTGAACCTCTCTTACTCTTTGAGAGTTAGGACGTCAAGATGTGTACCATTCCTGATTTCCCTTCCAGAACACATGTTGCCATTTCATTTTTTTTTCTTCCCAGTTCGATATTTCCGAGATTCATGTTTATTTATTTTCTTTTATCTGTGTTGCCCTTTAATATGTCGTTGGTAATACGTGGTCAAATAAATGTGATAATTATAAGAACATTTTTAGAAAATACCCATTTTCCTTCTTCAGGAGGTTAATATAGATAATTTTCTAATATGACGTCCTTCATTGGCTATGCGAACAATGCCTTGATAATTTTACCAGTAAGTTGGCATCATATATGCGTATTGCCGGACAAATTGGGCCGTCATTTCAGAGTGATTTCATGATCTATTCTTGACCGTGTTACATATATACATTAAAGGTTAAATTATACATGTTGTTTCTTCACATATTCATCGTTCCGGATAAATTACTAAAGTTAACTATGATCGACTTTAACTTTTGTAAATTGTCGACATCCGTTGAACTCCAGTGACACGGACACCTATATATTTTACGATTTGTGTTTTAGCATTTTAACCTGTAAAATCAAAATGCCATCTAACTAAAAAATGTCAGCAACTTAATTACAACATAATGCATTTTATATATAGAAAAAACGACTCTAAACCTGAAGATTGCACGATAAATGGCTTACTGAAAACATCATCAAGATGTAATATTTTCATATCTTATCAATAAATAAAAGATATGGTGATTAATATTGTTGTCATGTTGTCAAATAAATCCAAAAGGCAAACATATACCACCGTCACACGACCATACACGTGTGCCTCCATCTCAAGTAACTAGTCACTTGGTGTGCCATATTTTTATATACCTATATCGCTGACCACATGATGACAAAGTGCCCAACAGGGGCTAGTGTTCGAATCTCACTGAGGAGAGAACATGAATTTGTTCACATAAAATCTGCTTCTAACATTGTTTGACCTATTTTCATACATGTACATATATATGCATACACTGTATATAGTTGTTCATTGTAAATTATATTTTGTTTAAAACATTTGCCTTTTCAACATTCGAAAGGTTACAGGAACCAATAGTCTCTTACATGTGAATAAAGAATCACTTTTACAGGAACCACAGTTGCATATTCTAATTATTTACAAGAACCAATTTCGCCATAAGCTTAGTCACATATGTGTTCATATTTTTCAACCGAATCTAAGTTTCGTGCGCAGAAGTTCAATGGTAATAAGTAAATGTTGTTCACACGGCTATATGTGAGGGTTTGCATTTTACATATTGAAATCACTTACATGACCGTATCATTTCACTAAGAAGGGAGGTTTTGGCCCATTAAACTAGTTGAACCCTCTACTGTTTATTGAAGTACCTGTACCAAGCAATGAAAGTAAGCGTGTCATATATTTATACATTGGGGATATCGATTTTGCCCCTTTCTACGATTTTTCTATTGGATGTTGGAACTGTTGCCGCAATGTGAAAAACGGAACTTGTACCGTATGTTTTTATTTATTTATAATAAGGTTAGTTTTGCGAAACAGTGCACGAGCTAACAGCTGAACAATAACAAGTTACAGATATATGATACAGTGTACTCTTTAGGTGTACATGAGCGTATATCTATGGGATGAATAATTCTGCAATTTTATTATCTGTATTGTGTTTGATGTTGTCGTACAATGCAAAAATGTGCAACTGCAAATGAAAAATGTTGAAAAATAAGAACAAAGCATTGCAGCTATATTTAAAATTCGAACTTTGTTCATAGTAGTAATGGTAATTCATATATCAAAACAATATCTATGTAAAGGCATGGATTCCATACTGCAGATATATGAATACATGGGTACGGGTTTTGAAATGAGGGAATGTATGGTTGTTATATTGAGGACAAAAACAAAAGATTACCATTTCATTTAGGCACTGATGATCGGTTTGATTCGTATTTATCCATCATGTATGTAATAGCTAGCTGATAACACGTGCGGTCTATTCAAACACGTTCTTGTTCATGTCAGTTTTGTTATTATGATTTATTTACGATAAGACAGATGGTCATAGTATGATGAATAATTGTGATGGGTATAAATAAGTATTATAAATAGTATATTTCTATAAGTTGGCAGTAAAGACATCTTTTAGCGTTCGAAATGGGAAATTAACATTCCAGCAGTGTAGTTATAGCCATTTTCGTGTGAGGTTCCGGCACGTTTCTTTGACATATTCTCCGACACATACATTAGTTATTCTGTCATTTCAATACATAATCTTCATCAATGTGATTTTTTTTATTTCACACCTTGACAGTCATCAAGTGACAACTTTGTCATATGCTGTCAGTCTGAAGATTTATTTGTTTGACCTATAGAACAACGGTGTGGATAGCAAAAGCAATTGTCAGAGTAAGGTATCAATCAATATATAATGAGAGGGTGTAGGGTCCATGGATGATCATGCCCCTACCTTATACTGTGTAGGGTCCACGGATGATCATGCTCCTACCTTATACTGTGTAGGGTCCACGGATGACCATGCTCCTCCTACCTTATACTGTGTAGGGTCCACGGATGATCATGCTCCTACCTTATACTGTGTAGGGTCCACGGATGATCATGCTCCTCCTACCTTATACTGTGTAGGGTCCACGGATGATCATGCTCCTACCTTATACTGTGTAGGGTCCACGGATGATCATGCTCCTACCTTATACTATCGATGGGTGGAGAGTATCGAAGCCTGATCAACCGTGGGATACCGAAACTGAGGTAGGGGCATTTCCAACAATATCTTAGATTTAGCTTAGCGGTCAGTTGTATTGGTGATGGAAAAGCATCCAAAATCCATCCCGTATGTCACATGGGTTGCAGAGTCTTCTAGACATGGGTGGCGTGGTGACCAACCCGCGAACTATAGTAGTGAAAGGCATTGTTTACATAGGTTGATATAAACCCATCTATTATATGAACACGGAAATGAGGGTTCATATAGAGAAAACAAATAAACCAGTAACAATTAGCGGATCATAAACTATAAGTAGTAAAGGGGTAGGAGATGGAAATCGGGTATTTGAAGGATTTTATTTCAAAATACTAAGATTTATAACATTCTTCAAAGTAATGATGGATCCATGTACATATATTTATGGTTGTGAATATCAGTTAATACTAAATACTAGATATTGAGGAAGTGGAACTTGTTATTTCATAAAAAGAAGTTCTGTCTAAATATTTCTCAATATTTCTGTCATCGATATCTTTTTCTGGTATTTAATATAAACAGTAAATGTTAAATAATTATACATACTAATTTCCAAATAATTATTTCGTCATTAGAATTGTGAGCGTTTAACACCACTTTGAACAATATTTCAATTTTATCGCGTAAGGTCAGCTTTATTTGTGTTCTAAACCGGAGTACCCAGAGAAAACCACCGACATTAATGTAACAGACAAACTTTATCACACAAAGTTGTATCGAGTACACCTCTCTATAAGTAGGAGTAAAACTCGCATACTTTAGTGTTGTTAGTCTGTGTCTCTCTGTTGATATGATGTATCCTGGTGTAAACAGATGTCAAGATTCACAACAACTTATTCTGGTTCAGAAAAAAAGACACTTCCTATCAAAAGTTGGTTGATAAATGTTTGTAAACCACAGGACATATCAACATTTTTCATGGATTTCTTCTAAATATGAAAAGAAAATTTTTTTCGCTTTGTACCACAACACCTTCATAATTATAATGTTCTTAATATATGTTCAGTATACAGAGGATGGTATTTTAGACAAGGGTGCGTTTCCAATGATTTTGTCTTCTATATATAGGTTGTATATTAATGTTTGATTATTTATGCCCATCAATAAGATAAAGTCTTTGTGTTGAAAATGATTAAAGCCCTTCTTCAACATCTTAAATTGTTTTCAAGGTAGAGTGTAATAATTCTGTCATCGTGGGCATGCAGTTAAAGATTTATGTCAAAAGACATTTTAGACGACAATGAACTGGAGTTAAATTGCTTCGCTATCAACGTCGCCACCATAAAATTTTCTTTTCAATGAGATATGAATATTTAGCACACATAAATGTCTGAATTGATTTATAGTACTAATTAAATGGAAATATTATGGTTCTTTTATATGTGAAAAAGGCAAAAAATCATCAAGAAAAAATATGGATACTTCAAAACTTCAAAGGGTATCGCTTAGATATAAACTGTTGATTTATGTTAAAATTTACAGCTTTTTATTTTATGGCTGGCAATTGAAAAGATTATGATGTGTTGTTAAAACGTTTTCGCCTCCATTCTTGCAAATTAACATTAACATTATAACAGAGGGTGGCCTCGTGTTTCATCATTCAGTTGCTGAAGTGATTACACCTCTAGTAGCTGTAAAGTTACCACATTAAAGACGTCTACAGTTGTTCATATTCGTTATTGATGACAGGGTATCAAAGTCTTTGATTAGAAAACATATTCAAAAGAATTTGCTTCCATGCATGATTGTAAGTGTGCTCAAAATTACATTAATTGAAATCGTGCAAATATTATTTAATCATATATGAGTAGGAATCCAAGTTAGATTACGCCTTTATGTTGTCTCCCCTGTAATCGTTTTACCCTGAATTCGTATTCTTATTGTTGTTCTTTCCGTATATACAAGCTTGTCAGTGCCAGATTTTTTTTTTTATCTTTTCACCTACTAGGTTCAGATAGTTAGCTAGTGTAAGCATAATCTTAAGACTGTATGCGTCCAATCATGACCCACCTATGCCATTGACAGATATTCAATGTTTACAACATAACTTGAGTAGGGAGTTAGAGCTATGGTGTTTAACGCAACTTTCAACAATATTTCAGTTATAGTAGTGGAGTGAACCGGAGAACCCAGAGAAAACCACCAACCTACAGCAAGTTACAGACAAACATTACCACTGTTGTATCGAGTACACCTTGCCATGAACGGGATTCGAACTCCGTACTTTAGTGGGGAAATGCACTGACTGCACAGTTAGTTGTAAATCCAACTAACATACGATCACGACCACGACGGCCCCCATAACTTGAGTAAATAAGATTTGATTGAAAATTGTTTTGCTGGAAGGATGCAAATATGAATATCTTGGATGAGTATTAGTATAGGAAAAAATCATCTAGCACCATAAGAACTAAGCCTGTAACAATTTGATATCTGTATTCCAACTTTAGAAATATTCTGAAATAAGGGTAATAACAAAATTACCGAACTCCGAACAATCTTACAAAGGGAAAGTCAAAACTCATAATTATATAAACAGACAAAATCAGTCAACAACCGGAAAACTGTGAAAACCGCAATGACCCTGACTTGGTACAGGCATTTCTAAAGAAATGGTGGGTTGAATCAGATTTTAAAGCGCCAAACCTCCCGCTCTCATTACGGTTCAAAGGCTCCGGCTGTCACTATAACAGTATTTAAATGCAGGAACAAAATAGGTAAAATAGTTGTCAAAACAGTACCATATTCAGTGAATGTAAATGTCAAAAACCTTTTTACGTCACACATTGATAGAAAAATATTTTTGACATTTTTCTTGACTTCTTTATCTTTATACATTTTCACTATATGAAAATGCATCGCTTATTATCGTTTCTGCAGAGAGGGAATATATTTCGACAAGATCTTGGTATCGGAATATAAACTTTTTAAGAAAACATTTGAATTCCAGCTGAGGTAAATATCTCGAGAATCTACCATTTTGTTTGGGAAAATGTACCCAAAACAAACATCTCTGGAACCAGACGAATCATAGCTATGTCATGATGAAATTGGATTTTCAAATATTTGATTTTGAACTTTGGAAAATATTCTGATGACTTTCAAACCTATTGTTGTTTTTGGAACCAGAGGAGCAATAACTGTGATATTGTACAATTGGAGTTCCAAATATTTGAATTCCATCTTTGGAAAATATCCTGGAATACTCTCAGATATTATATATTTTTGGAAACGTACCTAGAAAACGGACATTTCTGGAATCAGAAGTACATGTACATTATAGCTGTGACATGGAATAATTGAAATTCAAAATATTTGAATTCAAACTTTGGGAACATTCCAGGAGAACTCAGACCGATTACTAGGTGAAACTACAGGATATTTGTAATGTACATCCATGATCCATGCGCAAGTTGCTTTAATGATTTTACTCGCATATGGAAAACACTCGCATGATCGCATCATTTCACTACGCGGGGGGAGGAGGAGACAAAAAAAATATAACATATCCCCGCCACTTTTTATTGAAGTGCCTGTACTAAGTCAGGAAACTGATTGGTCATATATTTGTGTTTTAGGGGTATCAATTGTTGTCTCTTTTTACGATTTGTCTGTTGGATTTGTATCACTAGTTGAATTTCTAAATTGACTATAACGCACACTTCTCAGAGATGCGGAAGACATATTCTCTAGATATACACCTTGGTATTATAATGTGTCATCGACATAACCGGGTCTACGTGTCAATCTAAGGAACACTAGTTATATTTGATATTTATGAAGCACTTTTTCAGAGTTGAACAGTTCATTGTTTTATGAACTGTTCAACTCTGAAAAAGTGCTTCCAAAATGTGTTTATTTACATTATTTTGAATCTGTTTCAAGTCATCTGCTTTATAAAGCAGAAGCTGAGGATGTTTTGAAGTGCAATACCATTGGAGTTTACTAAGTTATCAGGAGCTTTGTTCACGTTACACATCAAAGCGATGCTTTCATTTGGTAAGTAGTTAACTGTGCAATATAAAACGCAATGTTAACTCAAACGCCAGTTTTCATGGAGATCATGTATCAAAAAGGAAGCAGCGTTTTGAATGATTTGTGTGCGTTTATTTCTCTGACAGAATTAGCATTTAATGGTTAATAACTACATGACGTGGTTACGGAGATTTCAGCTGACTTTGAAGAGTTTAACCGACATATACCTCCAACCGCTTCACTCACTATTGTAACAGGTTTTCTCCTTTAACACTGATAGAAACGGATATTTATTAGGAAAACAAATTCGTTCTGTAAAAGTTATGTCAGGGAGCCATTTTGTTTTCCACAATGATTTATTATACGATGAACTGACACATTATCAACATTTTTGTGCTACACTAAGATTAAAAGAAAAAAAGAAATAGATAAAATATTTTAAAAAGGCCAATAGAAAATAATTTTGTGCTTTAAAAAGTTATGTTTGGCGGGTTTCATTATTTTTTTTCAGATGTAAATAGAAATAATTTGTTGATCATAAGTTTTTGGCAATTAACTGTTGCATTTTCCGAAAACTGTAGTTATCATGAATGGGTTAGGGTTATGGTGTTTAACGCCACTTTCAACAATATTACAATTATATCGTGACGGTTCGTTTTTGGTGGAGGAAACCGGAGTTGATTGGCAAAAAGATAAAATTCGAACAAAGATTTAGCAAACACTTCACAGAAAACAAAAGAATGAGGTGACCCGGTAGGGTAAGCATATGGCAATATCATAAATGATACATTAATTGCTTGAAGGTTGGTCTATTATTATTTGATTACTACATGGTAAATAATATATTTGTTTTTTATTACTTCCCATGATGCAAAGTATCAAATCAAAAAATATGTGGAGTCTATGTTCCAAAACAATTCCCTCTTTATTCAATGAAGATGTTGAACCTATAAATGTACAAAGACATAATAACGACCAATATCTCTAGCAATAAAATTATGTAGATTAAAAAAAGCTATTTATTTAAAACATACACCAGAATTATTTCATCTACATACATTTCCACTCTGGTATGGAATAAATCTTCAGACATTTCAATGAACAGTACAATTTGTGCGGCAAATTGGTGTAGGATGAAAGACATGCCTATATCTATGACAATCGTGCACGCAAAATGCACGTGATTAACAAACATTAGTTTCCAAATGTGTCTTCATCACTCTACAAAAGAACTGGTGTAAAATGTCAATCTGTCATCCGCTCTAAAATTCTCCGTATGGTAAACACGTTCTTTGTTGATGGATAGGAATCTACTTAACTTATTAATCTGCTAATGTTTTGTAATAATTGGGCAGATCAGCATAACAAACGTCTGTTTTAAATATGTAAAAATTTTCATTATGTGAACAGATTTGGCATCTCTCGCTTATAAGTGATTAGTTAAACAGGATATCGTGGACTAACTCTCACCTCTTATACATACATCTTACGGATTGATCTTTAAGGTAAATGTCAATGTTTAAATGCTTCTCGTAATACCATTTTGTTTGATGGTCTAATATTTGTCCAATATACTCTCTACTCTCGTATACTTGCGAATAAATTAAATTCGATGTCACTAGTTGCTATGGGCAACATTGAACAAAAGAAGAAAATGTGGAATTTGATACATTTACTGGTATATAATGGATTCCAAATAGACATTGATCTTTAGAAACACACCAAGGCACAAGAGTAGTAGAAGTATTAAATGTGGACATGTGGACCAATTTCCGTTGGATAAAACGCGAATTGCAGTCGCTTCTAGCAAGCTATTCCATCATACATGTAAGAAAGCCGTTTATATTAGCCATGACTAATGGTTCCAGATATATTATCCATACGTGTTGAATAAGAGGTATATACAAAATAGCACAATATTAACTGGGTTAGCAGACAATAAACATAGTTCTGAAGTCTACTTCTGCCAAATACTGACCGCCTAACAGGTCTGAGAATGAATAATTTATAGAGGAAACAACATACGTTAATGTTTCAACAGGGCGACTTGTAGCTATTGGTTGAAGCAGCCGGTTCCAGTCAGAAAAACGCTCCATATGACAGAAACAAGCAACATCGTATACATCTTTTATCTTCAAAAAACTTTATTACATGTATTTTTGTTGAATTATGATTGCTAATGGCTGTGCCCTACTTTTCTGTAATCTCAAGATTAAATCCGCCATATACATGTTACAGAACGCAAATATATAATATATGTTAATTGTATTAATGAAGAGATACAAAACATGTTAATTATGTTAATGAAGAGATACAAAACATGTTAATTATGTTAATGAAGAGATACAAAACATGTTAATTATGTCAATGAAGAGATACAAAACATGTTAATTATGTTAATGAAGAGATACAAAACATGTTATTTATATAAATAGTTGATGTTTTCCAGTTTTTTCATCCTTGAAGTAGTTAACGTTAGCCTAGTATTGGTCATAATATTGATGTAATATTTTGTCATGTGACTCTTCTCAATATATGCACATTGTGTTTGTGCTTAGAAATTATATACAAGAGGATGAATGCCCAATGATGTATTATTGACATGTACCACGATTCTATGATTGACATGCAACGATACCTTATACTATTTTAAGGTTAGAGAAAGAAGAGCTTGAAGATACAAAAGTAAATCTAAGAAGGAACACAATGTTCCAAAGAGCAAACAACGATTTACAAAACACTACACGAACACTACTGCAAACCGGAGTAAACGCAGATGCTCCGAGAGGAAAGCAGTTCCTGCTCCACTAGCGGTACTCGTCGTGTTACTCTAGTTGCAAGCCCGGTGATAAGTCATAAATTATTAAAGTTCCGACAAGTGAACATATTCGTGGTCATTTGTGACACTGATATTCCGTAACGGTTAACCAAGTCTTGGGGGCGACCGTGATGACTTAAGCTTAGCTAAGAGGAACCTTTTTTTTCAGTAGCTTCCTTGTTAGCAGCAACTCTCTATCAACGAAATCCTGATAGGAATCACAAGCTCTGGATTTCGGATCATTTGAGATATATATATATATAAATTTGACAGCTCTAAAATCTAATTCTAACACTGTTTGGTTTAATTTTGTTCTTCCCTCGACGGGATTTGAACCCACACCATTGATACACTGCAGCACCATTCGCTTAGCCTTACGTCCAGCGCCCTAGACCACTCGACTACATCCACTCCCTAAAAAAGGAGCTTCAATAGTCGTAGTGTTACCTTGTCTCGTAAGGAAAATCTAGGGATAGACGTAAGACATGTGTATAAGCGTGTGTAGATGGTACATATATACTTTTAATATTATAATTTGACAGCAATCTAACTCAGCAATTTTTAATATATTGCATAGGATAATGAAGAATTCATTATACAGTCACAGGAAATAAAGTATATTATACAAACGTCTAGAAGCAAGTGACAACCATACAATATATCTGTCCCACTGGATCTCAAAGTTACTTTAAAGGATACTAGGTTAATACTAAATATTATATACGTCTGAAAATTAAACCAAACAGTGTTAGAATTAGATTTTAGAGCTGTCAAATTTTGTTCTTCCCTCGACGGGATTTGAACCCACACCATTGATACACTGCAGCACCATTCGCTTAGCCTTACGTCCAGCGCCCTAGACCACTCGACTACATCCACTCCCTAAAAAAGGAGCTTCAATAGTCGTAGTGTTACCTTGTCTCGTAAGGAAAATCTAGGGATAGACGTAAGACATGTGTATAAGCGTGTGTAGATGGTACATATATACTTTTAATATTATAATTTGACAGCAATCTAACTCAGCAATTTTTAATATATTGTATAGGATAATGAAGAATTCATTATACAGTCACAGGATATATATACATATATATATGTTACAGTACAAATTGGAATCCAGTAGGATCCGCAATCCTACTAGTTCATATTAGTAGAAATTGGAATTCTGATTTGTACTGGATTTAAACCAGTATAAATCAGAATTCCAATATCTACTAGGACAAATCAGGATATCCAGAGTTGTACTAGGAGGATCCTGGATCCTACTAAGCTTTCAGTAGGATTCAGAATATTACTGAATTTAAAGCTTAGTATGATTCTGGATATTACTGAATTGAAAAACATAAAAATATGTAAAATTTGTGAAATATAAAATAAATCTTGTGCGATAATTTAACTACAAATAGTGAGAAAAATACATTGTAATACAATTTTGGATTAAGTTTCCTGTTTATTACAACATTTGGTCAAAGTTTGTTTGTGGCATTTGCTTGAGCAAGGTATGTTAGATTTACGGCATGAACATCGCATTGTATTACATTTTCCAGCGCAATTACATGTGGATACCAGATTAGCAGTTTCATTTACTGTCCGGTTTTTCTGGCAAGCTTGAATGTGAGAAATTCCCAATAGTAAATTAGGGTCAATAGAATTTAATCCTGGGAAGCAAACTGTTCTTAAATCAACTAGGTCTTCATCTGAATAATAGGTTTTCAGTATTCCATCTTTTGAAAATATTTTGTAAACGGATTTGGAATCGGTTACTTTTTTTACTTCAAGAACTTTGCATGGCAATATGTTTGAGTCAGTGTTAGTTCTGTCTACTTTGTGAATTCTTATACCGACAGTGTCACAGTTTGCACCTATATGTATATCGACTGTCTGTTGAAAAACACGTCCACCAAGCATAACTAATATGTTGTCAATTTCAGAGAACTTTTTGCAGAATCAGAGTGCTTTGTTTTACAAAATAAGATTTGTCTCTTCCTAAGACAAGGTATTTGTATCTACGTTGGCCATTATTTTCTATGAGACACAGATGGACTGATTCTTTTAATCTGTCTTTTAGCTTTGAATGAGGAATAGGTGTGCACAGTGTAGAGAAGTCATATGTTTTAATGTTATTACAGGAGGAGAGGATCCTTGATTGTATGTACTCTAAAAGATCTTTGGAGTTCTTCAGAATCCACATCTGATTCACATTACCCATTGAGTATCTAGTGTATAGATTCTTCGTGCCATTTATCCTTATCTTGCTATACAGGGTGTCCGAGTTCGATAATTTTGTTATTACCCTTATTTAGGACATCGCAGTACAAAATAATTTGCACCATGGCGAATCTGTTGTTGACTCCATACATTGTTTTGACCTTTCTGTTTCCAGGAGTTTTGAAACAGTCATTGATTCAGTATTTGTATCAGAATAAACTCCACATAAGATACTTTTCATTGTGTGTCCCATTTTATGGGACAATACTTTGTTGATATTGAAGGAATTGTTGACCATCACAGTTTAATCTCCGTTTTCAAAACTGAAGCAAAACATGAAGCAAGTTAAAGCTGTGTACGTTGTTATTTTTAGACGTAGACTAAAGACCTGACTAGATCATGGACATGCCAACGGGTACCCTTGTATTATAAACGTGCAACCACCTATGCTATTTTAGAGCTAGACTTTCCAGTGCACTGGACACAATGATACCATGTCGGTGTACAGCTGTTGAATAACGTGATGAAACGTTTATAGCACACATGACATATTAAATGAACATATTTTAATATATTAAATACCAGCATGTCATTTAACATCGCCCCTTGGTACCTGTTGCAGAATAGTTAACTTTTGTCATGTACGCATATATACTTGTGTGTTATTGTCAACGATGTGTAAATAATGTAGATATGCCTCAAGTGGGCCCCTTTCCATGAAAATAAAGCATTCCTCTTCATCATCTTCTCTAATGTAAAACAGATATTTTCTTAGTAGAACAAACCACGCACGTCTCTAGTTCGTACTACATGTACTCTATGTCCTCGTACCAATCATCTATGGCATTTGAAGCTGCTTCAAATAAATATATCAATACCGCACAGGCGCATGACAATCGGAAACGAGTCTGATTGACAGATGTACGTCTGCTGTTCTCATCAAGAACATCAACAGCTACGGTGGCAAGTGTTGACAGATTGTAATCTAAAAACAATAAATGGAGTCAGTCTGAAGACAGACATAGCGTAGTAGTTTGTTGTTGTTACCAAATTAATGCACGGGAGTCGATGAGCCATCACTCAACACTGTATAATTTCACACGTGTTCTTGTCTGAAAACTTATTACTAGTATGGCTAATTTGAAGATTGCATTACTTTTGGTTAATATAGAAGTATTTTCCCATGAAAAAAATCGTTTTGATCACATAATGTAAAGACATTATTATTTACACAAAAAACCAACATTTTCCGCATTTAATTGGATTTTTCCGTCTTTTAAATGTGTGAAAGTATAAAAAAAAAAATGATGTTGATGATTTAATTTGATGGACTTTTAATTACCGGGGCTTGACAGAATATTTGTTTAAAACTGCAGTGGAGAAACAAGGTTTCCAACAATTATTTAATAATTATTAGAAATGTCATCATTTGCTTAGCGTTATCAGGAAAACAAATCAACAGATAGATTTATTAATTATTTAATGATATTAAAAAATATTGAAATATGCCTTAATTAAAATACATTTCTTTTTACATTTTATGTCATACGTCCCATAAATTAACATTAATGAGACGCGTTATAAACGCAGACGACATATCTTGTTCATTATTTTGAATGATACGAATTACTTGTTTTGTTATTTTGATTTATGGAACTAAAGATAAAGAATGTCTTCGTATTTCAGTCAGCTATACACGATTTGTTTTTAATTCTATGCAAATCGACAGAAACCTAATTTACAGGATAATTTATTGGTCAGGTGCTAACAAAAGATTTTTACATGGGTTTGTCAGGTAATCTTCTACAGTTGTTGCGTTGATCATATTATATTGAACTGCTTGAATTCGTTAAAAACTATTAAAAAGACGTAATTACATCTCAGTCAAGACAAATATAGTCATTTCATCTTATCATAGTTTTAATTTATCTACGCCTTTTTTTTTCATAGTTTATTTTTCCAAATTAAAGGGTCCATTAAGAGCATATCAGTAATAAACAAACACAGAAAATAATTACATTACAATCATTAGAAATACATGTATAAGTGAACAAATGAATGAACGAACACATAAGCAGACCTATATATTTTGTTTATTGCCTGAACAGTGACCTTCATTATTGTTGCGCAGCGTGTGAGAAAATCTAGAATGACAGTTGAACTGTACATCAAAGAGATCTTAGATTGCAACAGACAGCTAATAATAATCTACTACGACCTCAAATGTAAAGGGTGGTTAAAATTATTTAGTAATCATTGGACCTCGGGTATGTTTAAAATCAGATAATAGGCCACCAGGAGTCGATAGAAAAATTTATTTAATTGTGAGGTGAGAAGCAGGCACATACTGATCTACAGTTGAATTCCTTTATTCGATCTGGAATAAATAAATATTGTTGACAGATTAATAAAAGAGAGAAGTAAACACGCAAAAATTTGAGAAATAACCAACGGACTCCCTGAGTTTGGCGCTATCCTTGTATGGCGCTGTTCTCGTACAAGCCACCGTGAATATAATATCAAACTCAAACCAGTGACTTCCAAGAGTATATCATTGCCCACGTGGTTTACAAATGGCTCTAAATATATTTTTCTGGTTAATATGAAAATGTATTATTCTTTTGAAGTGCAATGCTTAACATATATAGTAGGTACGACCTTTGGAAAAGCAAATGCAAATTTAGTTATAGCATTAATATATGTAATAGAGTAATATATGTAATAGAGTAATATATGTAATAGAGAACATAGCGGCCCATTCCATTTCGAAAGAGATTCACAGTTCCAGTTTTTTTGGTCTCTGTATGTCCTGTTCTATCAACAAACAAATGCTTAATAATTACGGAGGCTTGAATAATGTTATATAAAGGGTGCAGTTTGGATGGAGGTTGGGACTGTGTGACTCAGGTTTGAAAGACTATCATAAGTGGCATGTCACTGCAAAGCTTAGTCTGAGCTGATTCAGCTGTTTCTCAAAAAGACATGCATTGGTTGATGGTCAAAATATACAAACAACAAATTTCACATATATTCATGTCTCATTGTCGGTAAGCTGCAGATTATTTGTCCAGCGTAAATATGTGTGCATAGACGACGTCAATTTGATTGGGACTAGATACACGTAGATTTATATATATTATCAATAAAACATAATCATACAAGTATATACATTCAGGTTTAATAATTGTATGTCTACTCGCAACAGTATACATGTACTAACTGATACTAAAACGAATTAGTTTGCGCTGCGCAAAAATATTTGTTTTGCTTGGTGTCTTAGCTGCTGAAATATTTCCGAGGACAATTTTTAACAGTATATATGATTCTGTTTTATACTTCAAAGAAGACATGTGGACAATCCGTTCTAAATGTCGTCAGTTGATCCATCCCCTTATCACCTTATCACGTAAAGTTGTACATCTTACTTCTAGATGTACCCACACATCACGTCTATAAACATCATTGGTCAAAATTCAAATGGTTCAAAAGCATTTGTCCTTTTGCCCTTTTTCATTTGGCCATTGTGTTGTCTGTTCCTCGTCGATTTACGAATTCTGATTACCCCTTTGGTATCTTCAAACTCTTCTTTTTAAGCCAGTGAAACATTAAGATTTAACTGGTTCTTCATTGTAACTAATTTGCTTTATTTATTTGAATATTTTTATGTTTGATATCTGAAGGGAACTATTATTTGATATGAAAGATACATATCAATCTGATACTTTTGAAGCGATGCATAATGCTTCCTTATTGTCGTATCGTTGTGACAGTTATCTATCTTCCAGAGTTCCGTTTTCTACAATTTGTCTAATCCCCTTTTTGTTTTCCATTTTATAGTAAATGTCAATATCTTATGTACTTTTTTTTTATATCAATACCAGCAACCAACCAATTATTCTAATACAATTGACCAGATATAAGTTGTACATCTAGTGCCTGTAAATTCATTGGAACATTATGCTTATCTCACGGCCATTAAGTCGAAACCCTGTCATAATGGGTTGTTAGTTCACGATGGAATTATAGGCTATGGAATGTATTTTACATTAAGTCCTCGTCTAGTTTTCCTCTAATTTGGTTTAAATATGTATTGATGGCGCTTGGTTTTATGATATTCAGAATCTTGTACTTGTTTTCTGCTCCAACATTTCGGAATAAGTATTATCGAGAGAATCGTTTATCTCATGATACACACCCATTGATAAATCACGTTTATCATGTAACTTACTATATTTTATACAGCGAAACCTGTCTAAACCGAACGCTGAGTAAACCGAAAACCCGTCCCATCTACTAAATGTCTATGTAATTTGAACCTGTGTAAAGCAAACACCTGTCTAAGCTGAGCAATTTCTTCAGCCCCAAAGGGATTCGGTTTAGACAGGTTTTACTGTATAAGTAAACATAGTTCATATTACACATAGCCTAAATAGAAGTAATTATAAAATTTGCATTGATTTTATATACTCTTTCTCTGTCACAATTAATATTTTTGTAACTTGTTGTTTCAGACTAACTCTCTGATCTCTGAATGTAATTAATTGGAAGATAGTAAATCAACAATATGTTCCGAATCATTTTAAGTAGATTGCCTTCTGTCTTCGCTTGTATCTATTAACATGTCAGGAAAGTTGTAATCCTGATACAAAAACTAATGAATATTTGATAAATGGTAGCAATACACACCAATATGGCAGTTACAACAGCAATAAAAGCCATTCTTTTCATTTCAATACTGGCTGACTTTCAGCTCCGATTATATTTACTGCCAATGTACCATTTCATTCCCGTTATCTTGACAACCGCGTAGGGATATATCGGGACTAATTTCAGATATGGCGGTCTCTGATGCCAAAACTGTAGATAACTTATTTGTAATTTGTTTAAAGCTTCGTGATTTATGATGCTTTGTAACGCGATTGTCTTGAGCTTTAACATAGTACTTCAAATCTCCACCAATTGAATGCAATGATTACATTTGTCAGAGGTTACAAGATGGATTTTCTCTCTCGCTTTTATCAAAAATCCGTTTTGTGAGGTAACGACCACTAATTGCAATAGTACTACGCAAAGATCAGCACTAGAAAGAAATAAAAAATAACCTTTGGCGCTTCATCTGACAACGTTATCTTCTTTGATTAGAAGTTCGTCTCAGTTAAGATTAACAAGGTCGGTTGTAGTATCCATGATCGGGTTTGTGTCTAATGATAATATAACAAAACAGTCTATGGAACAAAACAAAAAGAAAACGTAAGTATATTTGAATTCCTTCTTCTGATGATCTTATGTAAATGGATATAAAAAAAGTACACTTCTTCCTTTTGATACACAAACGGTTATGACTAGTGGGATTATGCTTAATCATTTTAATTAGGAATGCAGAAGATTGAGAAGAAAAAAATCGATTCAAATAAAACAATTGAAAAGCAAGCAAAAAACAAAACCAAAGGCAACTAGTATTACTGTGAGCACAGATCACTAAGATATACCCCCGCTCCCCACATCTGTCCAACCTATTTCCATAACCAAAACATTACTGATTGTTTCGACCAAAAATGAAAGGGACCCTCCTCTCTTCACCGGTAAGCTGCTGATACAATTTCAAAACATTCTGAGAAACACTACTCAAGTTATCATACGACGTAGGGTAAAAATCCTATTTTCCGTCATATCAAGTCCAATAACTCTGGAACGGCAAAAGTGAAAATCATCATAAATGAAAAGACCCTCCTCTCTTCATCGGTAAGCTGCTGATAAAATTTCAAAACATTCTGAGAAACACTACTCAAGTTATCCTACGACATAGGATTTGTCTACAGACGGACGGACAGACGGACGGACGGACGGACAGACGGACGGACATGGTGAAACCAGTATACCCCCCTACAACTTCGTTGCGGGGGTATACAAATCCAAACAAACAAACAAACAAACAAAGCAATTCCAGATGAAACGAAACACACAAAAAACTATTAATAACAAGAAAAAGAATAAATAAAAGCCAACCTCGTTTTCATGAACTTGGATGAGGCGATTTCCTTGTTAAATCGAAGTGAAATCATTGATATTGATATTATTGATCTTGAGTTAAAGTGAATCTGTGCATTGGTAATATATGTTTCCCCTCGGCAGATATCAGGATTGAGGAGAGAGATGAGATCCCATTAGTCGGTTTAACTCCCCCACATGTTTGTATATATTTTACATGGATTTAAATTTCGATTAGCCTCTGTACGTTGTCACTTTTGTGTTTAGCAATTTGAGGTTTTTTAGAGGGTTTCTCTTATTTTGTTTGTTGGTTACAGTGTATTATCAAAAATTGTGTTTATTTTCCATAGAAATAACACAGCTTTCACAAAAACAAGATTGAGACAGATTCTTTGAAAGAGTTTGCATGTGTCGCTCCATGTGTGGTACTCGTCATGTAATACCACTACATGAACACCAGTATTGACGTGCTGTTGATCATAATAATGTTATCAGGTACTTCAATATGTAAGTTTATCCTGGTGTTTTCATGACATTCACCGTGTAATTCTAACCTACAAAATCAGTATATAGTAAAATCGGGTCAAAGTAGAACGTATCCTGCATGTTACAAAGAGAACCTATGTGTAATCAGTTGATACACGGAATGTCGTAATGATTGACTAATCTACCATTTCAGAACTGCCTGCATTTTGTGACATTTGAATGCATAGTGTGGTATATCTATTCCAATTTCGATAAAATGGAAGTAGAAAAGTATCCATGAGTCACAGTTACGATCACATAGGTAGGTGTCGTGTTTCTTTGGTATGTAAAAGTGTCTGGTTTAAGAACCAGGAACCGTTTTTTTATCCTTCACGAGCACCTGGGTTCACCCTCGGGTTATTTGGCGGATCTATGTAACTAATTTTAAGTTTTCTGTGTTGTATTGTGTGTTGTTTGTCTTCGCTTTGTGTCTAGTGTTGCCTGCGTCTCAGGATAATCCCTTCTTGGTTGCCCCTTCGGCTTTCTATAGCGTTTAGTAAAAATATTATGATGTTCTAAAAGCCCTATATATTATACATATATTTACTTCTTCGGTATATACCAATATTGGGACGGACAGAAACGATGCCAGTCAGGAGAGGTAATCGCGTGAAATGAAGACCCTGATGCAAAAGTGTATAGACAAAATATCAAACTAAGCAACACATTCTGGGACAACAAACACTTCTACAAAAAGTCTAAATAGAGAAAAGAAAAAGACAATGACATAAAGCAAAAACTAATAGTGTCCAATAAAGAGCACCCGTGGACAAAATAAAATGCCACGAACGGAAACGGAAGTGAACCCGTCGTTCCCAAAGACAGTAAAGGAAGCAACGATTGATGCACATAAATTGAGAGTCAGAAATTCTAAGCAAAAATTTGCCTAATTTTGGTAAAAAATGTAGGAAAATAGTGCGTCATTAAATGTTTGTTTCTTGCAGTTTGAAATATGTGACAACACATTTTGCCATTATATCACACATTTAGGTAAGGTTCCTCCTATAACTCACTTAGCATTAGAAAAATAGGTTTCTCTGATTTCTAATGCGCATTTTTGTTTATTGACTTTTGATTGGGGTATCTCTTCTTCCCTGTTCCCTCACACGATATATATTGTAAAATGTATTTATTAAGCCAAAAAATACTGGTAATAATACTACCTTGTAACCATGCACACCATCCGTAAATGGCGTGACAATCCTACATGGGTATTTGAATTCAATCAAAGGTAGACATATTGAATTACTGTGTTATCAATCAAGCGACTGTTAGTAGGGGTGGTCAAAACAAATTGAATACAACGTGTTGACAGATCGGTATTATTAAAATGACAACTCTTCTGATTTAGCACCGACTTCAAAGCTCTACCGACGAATTCGATAATAAGAAAGGATAAAAATGGCGTGTTAACTGTCAAATTTAACTATCGAAGATACCAATACCTGTCATTATAATAATTGCATATATTTACGCTAAGACTAACCATGAGCATTTACCTGTGTAAATGAGATGTAATAAGGGTCTTTATGTAGAAAAGAGAAGATTACATGTAATTTGATACTTACCTTTAATTGAATTCTGCATAGTTTATTATAAAAACGCGATGAGAAATAGTTTCATTATGGTGACAATTTTAACTGATTACCTTTTACATACCAGACATTGGTATTGGCACACCAGTCAGGAATTAACTTTCTGGTAAAGTTTGTGGTTCATATCATGATTTTCTTGATATAAGGTTGCTGATAACCAGAAAGCTACTGAACCCAATGGTTGCTAGTGATTATGTTGAAGTCACCACTGCGTAGGTTTTACACTCGCCATCATGACTCTGTCAGAAATGAACACGGGCGTAGGTTTTGCACTCGCCACCATGACTGCGTCAGAAATGAACACGGGCGTAGGTTTTACACTCGCCACCATGACTGTGTCAGAAATAAACACGGGTATGTTCTCCTTCTCGTAATCACATTCCTATCATTTCTTCATTCCTGACTTATAACCGTAATTATGACAAGAGTAACACGACGGGTGCCACTAGTTGAGCAGGAACTGCTTACCATTCCGAATCACCCGAATTGACCCCGTGGTTTCTTAAATTGGATTCATCTTGTTCAATCTTCAGTTTTCCGTGTGGTATTTTGTAGATCATCGTTTGTCTTTTTTCTCTTGCCATAGCATTTAATTATCACTTTGGCATCTTCACACTTTTGTTAATGTTGGCTCTAGGCTATATATCTATAATGTATAATGTGTTCTTCCTCTGCAATCTCAATCATAACGCATTTTATTTTTTTCAGCTCGGAAATCGTTTTAGCACATGGAATATGAACAAGAGAAAACGCATTAAACACAATTTACAACATATTTTCGTAATATCAGCAACAATTAACATTTACTGAAGGATTTTGTGTGTTAAGCTTAGATAAAATATGCACCGGTAAGACTATCATATAAACATAAATTATACTGATATATACAAAGAAAGCTGAAACAATCTTTTGTATGGAAAATAACACTATATGTCTTTAATATTTTTTTTATCAATTAATTGGGGGACAGTTTGGGTCCATAAAACTAGCTTAACCCCACCACCTTTTATTGCAGTGCTAGTAGCAAGGAAGACAAATGAGGGGTCATGTATTTGTGTGTTAGGGGTCATGTATTTATGTGTTAGGGGTCATGTATTTGTGCTAAGGGTCATGTATTTGTGTGTTAGGGGTCATGTATTTGTGTGTTAAGGGTCATGTATTTGTGTGTTAGGGGTCATGTATTTGTGTGTTAAGGGTCATGTATTTGTGTGTTAGAGATATCGATTGTGACTCTTTCTACTATTTTTATAATATATTTTAGAACCTTTCTGACATTGTGGTATTTTTGTTTTTGTTTACCATTTCATCTCATTGGTCTCATCTGGTATTAATATCGTATGAAATGTGTAACAAAATATAAACAATACAAAATTACTTTATGTGTGCAATTGCACATATCTTTTTACCAATCGTTTTGGAACAGGTTTATCTGGGTGTCAGACGATAAGACACAGTCACACTTACTCATCACATTGGAATAGCGTGTCGGGCAATAAGACAAACAGTCACACAATAAGTTAAGTCACATTAACTCAGCACATGTGTATCCGAGTGTCATATAAGAAGGGAGGTCACACTAACTCAACAGGTGTATCGGGATGTAAATCAATATGCCACCAATAAAACTAACTCAATACAAGTTTATCAACAAGTCACATTAATTCAGCACAAGTGTATCGGGATATCAGACGATAAGAAACTTTCAGTAGATCTACACTAGGTTATGTGATCGTCAGACAATAAGACAGGTCACAACAACTCAACATAGGTGTATCAGAGTGCTAGGCAATAAGAAATGTCAGACGAATGAATCAAACCTAGCACAGTGCATCAGTGTATCATACAATGAGACAACAAGACACATAAACACAACACCAGTGCAGCGGGATATCATGCAATGAGACAACAAGCCACACAAACACAACACCAGTGCAGCGGGGTATCATACAATGAGACAACAAGTCACACAAACACAACACCAGTGCAGCGGGGTATCATACAATGAAACAACAAGTCACACAAACTCAGCACAAGTGCATCGGGGAATCAGATAATGTGAAAGCAAGTCATACTTACTCGACATAGCTCTTGGTAATGTCTTGGTTATATTATTGTTCAACGTGTCTCAAATCATTTGTATAAGTAACGTCTATTGGTTATAATGTCTTCTTTGCTATAGTTGCAATGTCTTGTAAATAGTCAGCTGTTTATGGCGTCGCAAAGTTATCTGCATGGCAGTGTCTTGTCTATAGTTTGCTATACATAAAATATATATAGAATAACATTAAAAGTATAACCTTTAGCCCTCATCTGGCTATGGGGAATCAACCAGCATTGTGCATTGCAAATTTGCTGGATAATCTAACAAAGGCATTTACTCTAAATATATAGTTGAATAAATCTGGAGTATCGTTGGATACGACAGTATAGAAGTCACTGTGTAAGAAGTATATAACAAGGTCAATTTATACGAGATATATCATCTAAAGACATACACCGTGATTGTGAAATGTAGAATAGCAATAAAGGAACTGTTTCTTTACTTTGATTTGTGTATATATGTAATGTTGGATAGTATCTCATATTCATATATATCCACATCTTTTCTTACTTACTAAATACAATAAAGAGCAGAAGACAATGGCAGCAGTGTATATAAGGTACTGTAGATTAAAGAATTGCCTATGTTATACTTACATCAAAGTCAATTTTACAAATGTTATTAAAATACATTTTATAGACACACAAGTTTCTTCCAATAGCATCTCACCTAAAACAAAATATGATTTTTTCTACGAATTGAGAGTTACAACCCTACATATACTAGGGAATTCCTGTATTTGTGCGAACTGTACCAGAAATCCACCTCGTCATAAGAGTCAGTGAGTGAGCAATTGTTGTTTAACGCCAAATGAATAATTTTTCTGGTGTATCATGGTGGCAACCAATTATATTCGATGTGATGATGTCCGCTTTATACTAGAAAAATACGCTTAGTTAGATTTATATAGCTCACTGAAACTACAGTCCGCGGGTAGATATGTCGCCCAAGCCGTACACATCATCCCGATTTCGAGGCAATCCGTCTTTGCTCTTACTCCTAAATGTCGCATACTTAGAGTAGAAGCAGCAATACCAATTTCATAGTCGTTAGTTTGACTCGACCTGGGCTCCAACCCACGATCAAGTTGCACTCGAGGCGAGAACCGTGGCACGCTAACATTATGCCACCTATGCGATTCCTCGTTATAAGAATGGAGTGGTAGAGCGTAACTAAGTGTCTCATGTTCAGAGAAAGCAATGCTCCTTGCATGCAAAACAACCATTATTCTAATGAACATCTGCTTGTTTAAGCTCCTTTTTATAATGGCAGGCTGCAAAGACAAAAATAATCGACATCATCCATTGTCTTCTCATATACTCTCAACAATCTTTTGTTCCTTCATACTGAAATTTATCCCCGTCATGACTTTTACAGAAATACTGGTCACTTGACGTTTCAGAAATATTTATATAATAATCAACAACACCGCAAAAAATTAGTTTGAAGGATATGTGTGTAGCTTAGTCGCAAAGAGGAATAAGTCTTAACATCCAATTAAGTGGTGCATAGGATTTTTGTTTGCATTAAATAAACATGATTATATAGAAATGACAAAGCAAAAGTCTTATTTCCCAATATACATAATCGTACGAGGGCAAACTTTCCAACAATTAAAATTCCTTCAGGTTTAAACGGCTTTCGCAAATGAAGTACACTCTGGAAAATAAATGAGTATATTTTTGTTCGTCTTCGTTCCCAGTCAATCTAAATATTTTAGTTGAATAAATCACCATGGAGAATCATATCAATTTTCCCAAAGCAAGATATAATTTTAAGTGTTTAAACAAATTAAACATTTGCAGTCCTTCGTGAGTTGTCTAATAAATCAAACATTTTAGATAAATGATATCTAAATTGTCAATCTAGTTGTCACATCAAAGGCTTGAGAGTGTCGTTGAAGACTAAACAAGTCACATATACAGGGACAGAAGCTATGCTTACATTAAAACTACTCTTGACCTTCAGACAGTACAACGTCACAATTATAATTTCAATTTCCACCACTATTGGTTAAAATGTTGAGAAATGACCTAATTAAATATATTTTGATCAGCCTATGAAATAAAAATAGCTTTGTAGAATGAAATACAATTTTATATTATCTGTTTTAGGAATGAGCTATACATTTTATGGTCTTAACAACCAGAAATAATTGTTAACGGATACCCTTTTACAAGTTGCACCACGAAATTCATGATGTGCAGGGATGCCACTATTATTGCAACAACAACAAAAAACTCTTTTCCATCCCTTCTTTTATATAGTTTCTGAACATACACAGTAAAACACTATTATTGCAGCACCAAAAAAAAAAACTTTCATACCACCCCACCTTTATTGAGTTTTTACTTATTTAGAGCATGTATAGGAAATATTACTAGTGCTATTTTCTATGCCTGGTTGTTTCATATTTTGATCAACTGTCATTTTTTTTCCCTTTTAACGTTGTATATGTTCTGAGGCGACATTGTAACATTCAACTTGTCAACTGTTAATGTAACAGAAATATACATGTTTATCATTAAAACATTAAATTGATGTGTCAACTGTTAATGTAATAGAAACATACATGTTTATCATTAAAACATTAAATTTATGTGTCAACTGTTAATGTAATAGAAACATACATGTTTATCATTAAAACATTAAATGTATGTGTCAACTGTTAAAGTAACAGAAACATACATGTTTATCATTAAAACATTAAATGTATGTGTCAACTGTTAAAGTAACAGAAGCATACATGTTTATCATTAAAACATTAAATGTATGTGTCAACTGTTAAAGTAACAGAAACATACATGTTTATCATTAAAACATTAAATGTATGTGTCAACTGTTAAAGTAACAGAAGCATACATGTTTATCATTAAAACATTAAATGTATGTGTCAACTGTTAAAGTAACAGAAGCATACATGTTTATCATTAAAACATTAAATGTATGTGTCAACTGTTAAAGTAACAGAAGCATACATGTTTATCAATAAAACATTAAATTTATGTGTCAACTGTTAATGTACCAGAAACATACATGTTTATCATTAAAGCATTAAATTTGTGTGGACTTAATGACTTCCAATAACCAGCAGCAAAAACAAAATGTACAAATATAAATTATTTGTTACTGATTTTACCATAAATGAAAGAAATTCTCCAAGGAATAATTTGTATATCATATCTAGAGAGATCATGGAATAAATGACAATAAATATTGTTGAGTTGACTGCACCCTTTCATCCCAAAAGACTATAAAATACAAGATAATGACTACAGATCATATTGGATATGGAAATATCACTTCAGAAATTCACATCAATCGTCTAATGATTGCAACCTCAAAAGAAACAAATTTATTATAAAAGCATTCTACTGAACAATGTATTTGGGTCCTCGTAAATCATTCAGTACCAACAAATGCAATTTTCTCTATGAAATGCTGAAATTATTTTCAAAATAGCCAATTCCTAATTTTTGCAAGGAGTAATCTTCTGTATGAGAAATGTAATCCACAAAAATTGACGGATTCATAAAAGAAATGAATGACAATGTCGGTATACGTTTATATTTAAGCTTGAGGACGTATGAATTTTCGTTGACAAATAAATGGAGTCGGTGCAAATGAGCATACAAAACTGTCGATATAATATCAAAACCCTATAAATCATTTCCCCCTTAAAACACTTCATAACAGCATTTTGTATACGAGAGATTTATCAAAAGTGAAAATAAGATTTGCAATTTTGACAAGATTGAGTATATTTTGCCACCAGTGTATTAGAATATTGGGGATAATCAATCATATTTGCCTCTTATAATCAATTTTAAATTATTTCATCAGTTTTAAGTTTTAAGAACCATAGTTATATTTTTCGTGACTCAGAGACAAATTTACATCAATGTATCGCGTCAACGTTTTTTTTTTGCCGCAAGTAAAATAAAAATAAAATAAATTGTAGAAAATAAAATTAAAAAAAAGTAATTAATAAAAAAAATGATGGATATATATTTTAAATTTAAATGTTTATGATATATTAACTTAATATGTGGTTGTTAAATGTTGAAATACATTTATCAAGATTTTATATCAACACCAGAAGCCCAGTTAAAAAGGTTGGTTCAGACACATAACTCAAAGTGGTACATTACATCCGAATTTACAGGACGAGTGAATTTTGCACAAATTCAAATATTATTTTACTTTATCCTTCAATGGTTGGGAGTCTTTTTTTTTTCTATAACTACAATATATATATATACGAACGAAACAGGTTTTTACAATAATGACTTATTACTTATGACAAAAATATATTTATGCATTTCACAGACATATCCACTTTACTTAAAACTGAACAATGGTATGGAATTTGGAATGCGATTGGTATTGATAGGGGAACTGGAATACAGTTGGCATTGAAAAAATGAGGAAAATACCGTCATATAATAAGAAAACTAAATAGGTTTTAGGGATTGATCCATCCTAGTATGACGCGACATATGTAGAATAAAGAAACAACGTGTTATCTATTTGTATGTTGATGAGATTTAATATTGCTTGTTAAATCCAACACATTCGTAAATTCATTTACAAAACTCAGTATGATTGATGATAAAAATCTTTCTCAAATGTGTGGTCTGTTCATAACAAGGGAGACGAATAAATTTGATCTTCATCTTAATAGTATGACCATTTTAAATCCCCAATTTTTGTTCTGTATATAATAAACTACCCATAAAATGTCACCCTGTTTGATTTATACATTATTCATGACTTTGTGGTACGTTCTGATGACTAGTAGTTGAATATTTGATCAGGGTATCAGACACGGTTCGACAAACATGTAATGTCGGAGCTGCTATAACACCCATCGACACGACTTGGTATCATTGTATTGACGTATCCATTGCACCGTCAATATATAGCTTTTTGGGTTTTGGACCAATTGTAGAAGTTAAAAAAGAAAATCTGGATTAAGTTTGGCTTCATGGTTATAATGCATGCATCTTAACGTTAAGTTCTATTTTATATTTTCAATATGGTTAAATATCATATTAATTTTGATAAAACATTTTTTTCTTCACGCTGTAGTATGGAAAATATGTAACATTACGAGATGGTGTAGTTAAATTTTGTTGCATGGCCGGTGGTCGTGGTGATGTGTTTAACACTTGTATAAAAAGATCAGAAAATAAAGTGAAAGGTGTTTTCATTTGACATCAAAGAAACAAATCAAGTAAACTTTCATACTGATGGTAAATTCATACAACTCCGCCTACTGATAACACTTGATAAATGATCTACAAAGCAAACGCCTTTTACATACAACTAGTTTAAAATTCTTGCTTGGCATACCTGTAACGATAAACTAAAATAAATTTATCCCAAAAATAATTTATCAAATTTGTATTATAATATTAGCAATTAAATGTTGTGAACGTTGAAAGTAACAATCAACATATAATGGCACTAGGCAGACAATGACGTCATTAAACTCTATCTTTCACACTTAATTAGGCAATTTATTTTGTTTCAGTTTATCACTGTATACCCTTTACTATCAAGGTTTAAAAGCCACTTCCTTTGAAGTTTGACATAAGAGATTTATAACCAATTCAAAGATAATGTTTTGTATCCTTGTTCAAAGATCCCTAATACCCATGTTTTCTTATCGAGGGAAGTTATAAGGACATTATTTATCAAAACCTTCGTGGGTATACCAAAGTTCTCGTACGTCTAACACTATTTAGTGTTGTATTGATAAGGTTTATTTATGTTTTTAAAATATATATGTTTAGGTCCTAAATAAATATTGTTTTAAAAACTGTAATTTGAGAGAGAGGGGCGTAATAGATACTGTAATTTTGTAAGTATTGTTAGATACATATAGTCCTAATAGAAAAAATGTGATGATAGAGAGGGAGAGAGAGATTGTTACATAGTTCTAATAGAAAATGGGAGGGGAGAGAGAGAGAGAGGCATGATAAAAAATGTGATGATAGAGAGGGGGAGAGAGAGAGATTGTTACTTATTTCTAATTGAAAATGGGAAGAGAGAGAGAGAGAGGCATGATAGAAACTGTAATTCTGTAATAGTGAAAGAAATAATATTGTTACATAGTTCTAATAGAAAATGTAACATTCTAAGGAGCTGCTACAAGTGTAACCTCATTCCACAAACACGAGGCACTCACGTACACCCCCATGTTAAGGGTTGTCTATGTGATTCATCACAAACACGAGGCACTCACGTACACTCCCATGTTAAGGGTTGTGTATGTGATTCATCACAAACACGAGGCACTCACGTAGACCACCATGTTAAGGGTTGTATATTTGATTATCACAAACACGAGGCTCTCACGTACACCCCATGTTAAGGGTTGTGTATGTGATTCATTACAAACACGAGGCACTCACGTAGACCACCATGTTAAGGGTTGTATATTTGATTATCACAAACAAGAGGCTCTCACGTACACCCCATGTTAAGGGTCGTGTATGTGATTCATCACAAACACGAGGCACTCACGTAGACCTCCATGTTAAGGGTTATATATTTGATTATCACAAAAACGAGGCACTCACGTACACCCCCATGTTAAAGGTTGTGTATGTGATTTATCACAAACACGAGATATTCACATACACCCCCATGTTAAGGGTTCTGTGTTTGATTTATCACAAACACGGGGCACTCACGTACACCCCTATGTTAAGGGTTGTTTATTTGTTTATCACAAACACGAGGCACTCACGTACACCCCATGTTAAGGGTTGTTTAATTGATTATCACAAACATGAGGCACTCACGTACACCCCCCATGTTAATGGCTGTTTATTTGATTAGCACAAACACGAGGCACTCACGTACACCCCCCATGTTAAGGGTTGTGTATGTGATTTATCACAAACCCGAGGCACTCACGTACAACCCCATGTTAAGGGTTGTATATTTGATTATCACAAAAACGAGGCACTCACGTAAACCCCCATGTTAAGGGTTGTGTATCTGATTTATCACAAACACGAGACATTCACGTACACCCCCATGTTAAGGGTTGTGTATTTGATTTATCACAAATAAGGGGCACTCATGTACACTACCATGCTAAGGGTTGTTTATTTGATTATCACAAACACGAGGCACTCACGTGCACCCCCCATGTTAATGATTGTTTATTTGATTATCACAAACACGAAGCTCTCACGTACACCCCCCATGTTAAGGGTTGTTTATTTGATTATCACAAATACGAGGATCTCACGTAGACCCCTATGTTAAGGGTTGTGTATGTGATTTATCACAAACACGAAGCACTCACGTAGACCCCCATGTTAAGGGTTGTGTATGTGATTTATCACAAACACGAGGCACTCACGTACAACCCCATGTTAAGGGTTGTATATTTGCTTATCACAAAAACGAGGCACGCACGTACACCCCCATGTTAAGGGTTGTGTAGGTGATTTATCACAAACACGAGACATTCACGTACACCCCCATGTTAAGGGTTGTATATTTGATTTATCACAAACACGGGGCACTCACGTACACCCCCATGTTAAGGGTTATTTATTTGATTATCACAAACACGAGGCTCTCACGTACATCCCCATGTTAAGGGTTGTTTAATTGATTATCACAAACACGGGGCACTCACGTACACCCCCATGTTAAGGGTTGTTTATTTGATTATCACAAACACGAAGAACTCACGTACACCCCCCATGTTAAGGGTTGTTTAATTGATTATCACAAACACGAGGCTCTCACGTACATCCCCATGTTAAGGGTTGTTTATTTGATTATCACAAACACGAGGCTCTCACGTACACCCCCATGTTAAGGGTTGTGTATGTGATTTATCACAAACACGCGGCACTCACGTACAACCCCTTGTTAAGGGTTGTATATTTGATTATCACAAAAACGATGCACACACGTACACCCCCATGTTAAGGTCTGTGTATGTGATTATCGCAAAACCGAGGCTCTCACGTACACCCCCATGTTAAGGGTTATTGATTTGATTATCACAAACACGAGGCTCTCACGTACAACCCCATGTTAAGGGTTGTATATTTGATTATCACAAAAACAAGGCACTCACGTACACCCCCATGATAAGGGTTGTGTATGTGATTTATCACAAACACGAGACATTCACGTACACCCCGATGTTAAGGGTTGTGTATTTGATTTATCACAAACATGGGGCACTCACGTACACCCCCATGTTAAGGGTTGTATATTTGATTATCACAAAAACGAGGCACTCACGTACACCCCCATGTTAAGGGTTGTATATTTGATTATCACAAAAACGAGGCACTCACGTACACCCCCATGTTAAGGGTTGTGTATTTGATTGATCACAAACACGAGACACTCACGTACACCCCCATGTTAAGGGTTGTTTATTTGAGTATCACAAACACGAGGCACTCACATACACCCCCATGTTAAGGGTTTTTTAATTGATTATCACAAATACGAGGCACTCACGTACACCCCCCATGTTAATGGTTGTTTATTTGATTATCACAAACACGAGGCACTCACGTACACCCCCCATGTTAAGGGTTGTGTATGTGATTTATCACAAACACGAGGCACTCATGTACAACCCCATGTTAAGGGTTGTATATTTGATTACCACAAAAACGAGGCACTCACGTACAACACCATGTTAAGGGTTGTGTATCTGATTTATCACAAACACGAGACATTCACGTACACCCCCATGTTAAGGGTTGTGTATTTGATTTATCACAAATAAGGGAACTCACGTACACCCCCATGTTTGGGGTTGTTTATTTGATTATCACAAACACGAGGCACTCACGTACACCCCCCATGTTAAGGGTTATTTATTTGATTATCACAAACACGGGGCACTCACGTACACCCCCATGTTAAGGGTTGTTTATTTGATTATCACAAACAGGAGGCTCTCACGTACACCCCCATGTTAAGGGTTGTTTATTTGATTATCACAAATACGAGGATCTCACGTAGACCCCAATGTTAAGGCTTTGTATGTGATTTATCACAAACACGAAGCACTCACGTAGACCCCCATGTTAAGGGTTGTGTATGTGATTTATCACAAACACGAGGCACTCACGTACAACCGCATGTTAAGGGTTGTATATTTGCTTATCACAAAAACGAGGCACGCAAGTACACCCCCATGTTAAGGGTTGTGTATGTGATTTATCACAAACACGAGACATTCACGTACACCCCATGTTAAGGGTTGTGTATTTGATTTATCACAAACACGGGGCACTCACGTACACCCCCATGTTAAGGGTTCTTTATTTCATTATCACAAATACGAGGCACTCACGTACACCCCCCCATGTTAAGGGTTGTTTAATTGATTATCACAAACACGGGGCACTCACGTACACCCCCATGTTAAGGGTTGTTTATTTGATTATCACAAACACGAGGCTCTCACGTACAACCCCATGTTAAGGGTTGTGTATGTGATTTATCACAAACACGAGACATTCACGTACACCCCCATCTTAAGGGTTGTGTATTTGATTATCACAAACACGAGGCACTCACGTACACCCCCCATGTTAAGGGTTGTCTATTTGACTATCACAAACACGAGGCTCTCACGTACATCCCCATGTTAAGAGTTCTTTAATTGATTATCACAAACACGGGGCACTCACGTACACCCCCATGTTAAGGGTTGTTTATTTGATTATCATAAACACGAGGCTCTCACGTACAACCCCATGTTAAGGGTTGTATATTTGATTATCACAAAAACGAGGCATTCACGTACACCCCCATGTTAAGTGTTGTGTATATGATTTATCACAAACACGAGACATTCACGTACACCCCTTTGTTAAGGGTTGTGTATTTGATTTTCACAAATACGAGGCACTCACGTACACCCCCCATGTTAATGATTGTTTATTTGGTTATCACAAAAACGAGGCTCTCACGTACACCCCCCATTTTAAGGGTTGTCTATTTGATTATCACAAATACGAGGCACTCACGTACACCCCCCATGTTAAGGGTTGTTGATTTGATTATCACAAACACGAGACTCTCACGTACACCCCCATGTTAAGGGTTGTTTATTTGATTATCACAAACACGAGGCTCTCACGTACACCCTCATGTTAAGGCTTGTGTATGTGATTTATCACAAACACGCGGCATTCACGTACAACCCCATGTTAAGGGTTGTATATTTGATTATCACAAAAACGAGGCACACACGTACACCCCTATGTTAAGGGCTGTGTATGTGATTATCACAAAACCGAGGCTCTCACGTACACCCCCATGTTAAGGGCTGTTGATTTGATTATCACAAACACGAGGCTCTCACGTACAACCCCATGTTAAGGGTTGTATATTTGATTATCACAAAAACAAGGCACTCACGTACACCCCCATGATAAGGGTTGTGTATGTGATTTATCACAAACACGAGACATTCACGTACACCCCGATGTTAAGGGTTGTGTATTTGATTGATCACAAACACGGGGCACTCACGTACACCCTCATGTTAAGGGTTGTATATTTGATTATCACAAAAACGATGCACTCACGTACACCCCCATGTTAAGGGTTGTATATTTGATTATCACAAACACGAGGCACTCACGTACACCCCCCATGTTAATGGGTGTTTACTTGATTATCACAAACACGAGGCTCTCACGTACACCCCCCATGTTAAGGGTTGTTTATTTGATTATCATAAACACGAGGCACTCACGTACACCCCCCCTGTTAAGGGTTGCTTAATTGATTATCACAAACAGGGGGCTCTCCCCTACACCCCCATGTTAAGGGTTGTGTATTTGGTTGATCACAAACACGGGGCACTCACTTACACCCCATGTTAAGGGTTGTTTTTCTGATTATTACAAACACGAGGCACTCACGTACACCCCATGTTAAATTTTGTGTATTTATTTTATCACAAACAGGGGGAACCATCGTACACCTCATGTTAAGGGATGTGTATGTGATTTATCACAAACACCAGACACTCACGTACACCGCCATGCTAAGGGTTGTGTATTTGATTTATCACAAACACAGGGCACTCACGTACACCCCCATGCTAAGGGTTGTTTAATTGATTATCACAAACACGAGGCTCTCAGGTACACCCCCATGTTAAGGCTTGTCTATTTGATTATCACAAACACAAGGCACTAACGTACACCCCCCCCCCCCATGTTAAGGGTTGTTTCTTTGATTATCACAAGCACGGGGCACTCACGTACAACCCCATGTTAAAGGTTGTTGATTTGATTATCACAAACACGAGGCTCTCACGTACACCCCCATGTTAAGGGTTGTTGATTTGATTATCACAAACACGAGGCTCTCACGTACACCCCAATGTTAAGGGTTGTTTATTTGATTATCACAAACACGAGGCTCTCACGTACACCCCCATGTTAAGGGTTGTGTATGTGATTTATCACCAACACGA